>CM074295.1:18011960-18704460 GCA_037194245.1 Opsariichthys bidens | reverse complement strand
AATCATATTCTTATGTTAAAAAACAGCCTTCTTCCACCTCAGATGGACTCATGACGTCTAGTTTCCTGTAATGCATTACTAGCTGATCCTGCATCCTCAATAAACAAGCTACAATTAGTGCAAAATGCAGTTGCAAGAGTTTTTACACAGAAAATATGATCATATAACACCAATTTTATCATCTCTACACTGGTCACCCATTAAGTTCTTTATCGACTATAAAGTTTTGCTACTGTCCTATAAGACCCTCCAATCCTTCACGCTCTTTAAGTCCTAACTAAGTCCACTAAAGGATGGAGAGCGTTTTCGCATTTGGCTCCTAAACTCTGGAATGTTCCGGGCTCAGATACACTCTCAAGGTTTAAATCTACATTAAAGACATCTCTTTACATAATACATGTCATGACCTTGTTACTCCAGTCAAGCAAATGATTATCTTTGCATTTTCCACTTTCATTTCTGTTTTATCCGGGGATGCCCATCCCAAGGTAACCACAGACTACATTAGCTATTTTTAAACATACTCACCAATCTGCCAGAACTCCCAACACCAAGTATCCAAAGATGGAGCCCACCAACAGGGAAAATTTGGCGATATGAACTATCCAGGCCGAGTCACACACCAGGTTCCACTGTCGGGACAGAAAGACAACATTTCAACCTTTTCTGTCACAATCGGCAGAAACATAATTATTAAAACGTGCCATTATTGATAATTATTTCGGTGGCTCCAATTCATTTTTCTAAAGCAACATTTTTTGTTGTTGTTGGTTTGTTTTTAATGAATAATCAACATGCTTGGACTAAATTCAGAAGACTTTTTTTTTTTTAGCAAGAAAATAACAATATAACAAAACACATACACACTCACAAATCGAAATGAAATCAGTTAGGAGTGTTTTAGGGTATTCAGTTCTTGAATGGATTTTAATAATAAATCACACAAAATGGTAATTTTGTTCCCAATGCTGCATTTGTCACCTAATAATGAACCCAACAGGAAGTGTTAGCTAATGGGCAGTTGCCAAGATAAGGCGAGTCATGTGATTTCAACATAGCAGCCACTAAGAGAGAGATGTAGTTCTTATGTAAAACTACTATTTTTAAAAGCAAAATTTTCTAGCATGATGCTAAGTCTCTAGTCTTTTTAGGGGTTATTCGTTTGTTGTTTTTCTTTCACCTTTACATTGCATAAACTTGCTGTTTTTAATGTGTGTTTTAAACTTGTAAGGCCTGACATATGAAATGAGTCAGAAAAACATTGTGTGTGTGATGCATCAGGCTTTATGTCTCATATGCAGCTCAAACCCGAGGAGGAAAAACACCTAAAATATATTCAGACGCACATGTTTGCTGCAGGTGTTGATATGGGCAAAAAGTTAAAAAAATTCTGATGCTTGTGATGTAAATCACCGAGATCTTTATAACAGTGTAGCGCATACTTACAGAAAATATCCATATATTTTTTTAAACGTATAACATTGAGAGATGAACAAATACTCCTTCAAAATCCTGATGATCACATTTAACACTCATGCTTTTTCTTAAAAAACAAACGATATAATCATGGCTTTGGATGGATAATCCAGTAAACCGAAGTTGCTTCAGTACATTAAGGCCCGGTTTCACAGACAGGATTTAGCCTAAATCAGGATTAGGCCTTATTTCAATTATCAATTATTCAATTATTTCAAAGGCATTTAAGTACTTTTATAAATGTTCACTAGAAAAAAAATGTATTACTGGTGTGCATCTTGAGACCAAACGTGACACTGACATATTTTAACATATTTAGATGCAAATTACTTTCAGTTAAAACAGCTCAAAAATATATTTTAGTCTAGGACTAACTAAAGCCTTGTCTGTGAAACCGGAGGTAAGTGTTCATCTTGAAATATTACTAACAACATCAAAGCTATTCTTACGTTTTCTTTTGAAAAATCTTTTAATTAAAGATTTTGCAGCAAAAAGACGTGAACCATGATATTTTTACACCACATTTTGGACATTTTTTTTAAGATTTGTACTTAATTATATAAATATCCTATATTTTATTTACTAAAAAGAGGACAGCAGGCATGCGTGTGACAGGTTTAGCAGTAAAGTTGATCAATTAGAGGCCTTAGAAATAAACTTTGCTGGTGAAAGCACTACACAACGACACGCCAACTAATCACTTAAAAAAAAAACAAAAAAAAAAACACATTTCCCCTTTTCTCCAGAAAACCACTGGCTACCAAAACTCTAAAGGTCAAACCCTATAAAATGACACTCTGATATTCTGCTCTGTAAAAATGTGCATCAAACGGTCTGTTATTCTGAACGAACAACTCCTAAAGCACACAACTCATTTTCTAAAGGAACAAAACGCAATCCACAAGCTGAATTGTGTTTTATTGTTTTGTAATGAGTTTGAGTTGTCATGTAGGAGCGCTAGTTTTTCCTGGGTTTCCCCTGCTCTTCCACAGACAAAGTGAAACCGCTGCAGGATCTTGTTTCCTCTATTGTGTCATGATTGAGCCGCACCCGTCACATGCTTCAGGATTAATGTCACCTGCCGACCTCACTGACCAACATTGTCACTCGTATAGTTTCTTTGTCATGGTTTTCCCTGTCCTTCCTGAGCCGTAGTTTCAGTCATAGTTTGTTTCCATGGTTTCAAATGAGTTGCACACCTGTTCCCGGTTTCTTTGATTACCACACGTTGTATATTTAATGCCGAGTGTTGTAATTACAGTAATTTCGTGACGTTCTGCTCAGAGCGGTTATTATTATGAGCCTCTACAGCAGCACTATCAACGCTGAAATTAATTGCAGAGGTACAAGTAGGAGCTCTCAGAAAATTCCCAGTTTACACGTAGTAATTACGAGTTCTATGAGAACGTGAACGCTTTTTACAAGTTGAAATCTTGCGTTAACGCGCATCTGTTTTGATTTGAACTACACGCACCCGTGACGGTCACACAGAACAGCTCATGTGTTGTTTTTCACCTTTATTTAAGTGTCGTCGGGCAACATTAGGGCAAAAACCTAATCCAGCAATGCCAAGCAAACACACCGTTGACATAGAAGCACATTTCAGCTTATTATATTTCATAGCTAAATGTGTTGTAGTGACTGATATTCGGATAAAAATGTAATTTACTTTAAAAAAATATGTTAATTAAAATGCTTGCTTAAAAGTTAAATATGAAAATCTTTTGTTAGAAATTACTATCGTAAAATTTTTGTTTTATACCTATGAACTATTTTGTCTAAAATTGCCACTGCATGAAAAATAGCGAGTCATGATTTTGACTAAAAAAATTACAATAGTGAACTTTTTCCAAATACAAAAAAAGTTTTAATATTCAGCTATGCATGCATACACACACATATACATATATATATATATATATATATATATATATATATATATACACACATATACATATATATATATATAAATAAATAAATAAATATATATATATATTAAAAATTCCTGATAATGGTTATACAAATATGCACGGCACTTGTCCATTTTGCATGGGCTTTTTTGAGTTTTACTTCAAACGTTGAGGTTTTATTTTGTCAATTCAAATATAATATAACAGAGCAATTGGATAAATAGTAAGTTAAGTTTAGAGTTTAAAATAAAAAAATGTTGTTTTTTTACAGTGTAGGTGACATGGCAAAAGTAAAGGGAAGTAATAAGGGCTGTTTTACGTTACAAAAACAAATATAACCTTACAAAACACTAACTGTTCAAACAAATGTGTGACGATGACTGAGAACAGAGAGAGGCAGCGGCTCATCACCGCTTATCACAGTCACAGAGTCAGAGAATGAGCAGATGTTGTAATAATGTAAGTATATGTGTGTTTGTACACTTGATCAGCCACCTTTCCTCACTGAGAAGTGAATCGGGGAAAAGGGAAGGTGCGCAGAACAGAATGAGCGGCAGTGAGGAAATGACAGAGACTGCCGCATAGTTTCTGCCTGGCAACAGACCCGTGTGAGAGACGCCACATATAAACACTGCCCTCGCTCCAACGACATTTATTACTTTATAATTCAAAGGAACGAACAACATAAGAGCAAGAGACACATAATGAGAGCGGAGGAAGCGACACGCACGTGCTCGTGACAGACAGACTCTCGACTGCATTACAAGAATGATAGAGAAATGCAGAGACCACAATTCAACATTCTGGACTGATTCTTCAAGGCCTCGGGCTCTTTTTGTGCCACAAATCTAATGTGCGACTGGATTTATAAGGTATTTTCTAGACGCAAACGTAATTTTGCAAAGCAGTACAAATTTTGAGCAAATGAAAAATTGAAAAACCAACATTCAAGGGCTTTGACCCTCCGATTTCCTTGGTCCAAAGAAGACGGTCGTGGACGATGGCCGAGTTTTTGCGTTTTCTCATATCTAGCTACCAGCCACTTTTTAAGACATTTATAACTATTTTCTCAGTGCAAAACTCACTTTCAAAAATGTCTGACTAAACATACAATCTGAATCTGATGTGGATTCTGATCACAGTATTTGATTTAGATTACATGTGATGCTAAAGCCTGTACATAATAGCCACTGCCATAATTAATATACATTAATTTGATTAAAAAAAAAAAACACAGAGAAATCATATTTAGTCATAGACACTAATTATTGAGATGGACATATTGATTTTTATAAGCGTTCACAATATTTATAGGCTGATTTTTTTCATATTCATAATTGTGATTAACGATTTGTCTTTGTCAATTATAGTGTAAGTGTAATTCATTCTATTTACTTCTAACTTTATAACTAAATAGGCCCAAATCATTTTCTTTATTGTTGTGAAAATAAAATATTTTAATATTTCTCTTTTTGTTCAACTTTAATCTTGGTTCACTTTACATTCCCACTGGAGCCCATAATAAATATAATATAATATAAATGTTATTATAATATAATAATGATTTAAACTACAAGCCTTCATTTCAAATGAAAGAACATCTTTGACTGTTTTTGTATATAATATATAAATATAATATAATGATTAAAACCTCAAGCCTTCATTTCATATGAAAACGTCTCCACAAAATGAACCGCTCATCTTCTCATCCTGTGAAGCTGTTAATTGTCTGTGAAACTGTAACACGATGGTTGGCATTACCTTAATGTTTCGTGAATCATTTTTCAAGTAAAAGCTTTAATGTTTGGTGAGAACTTGTTGCGTTCAGAACAGAAGTGTCTAATCTTCACACGCTCTTTTTTATTACAAAGTTATAGAGCAGGTTTTCATGCTTGAAAGTTCATTATTTTCCTCATATTCTCCACTGTTGCAGCTCCTCTCTTCCCAGTCTGTCAGTAACGCTCCTGTCTCTATGAAGCCCCTCCTTCTGCAGAGCACGATGTGCTCTGATTGGTCGGCTGATGTCCCGCCCCTTACCGTAACCACCTGTTTCAACACACTCCTAACTCAACCCCGCCCCCTTATTCTGCATATGAATTATTTAAATGAGGATATTGTGAAGAAAACTCCAGACTACAAAGGAGGGATTTCAGAAACACTGATATAGAGAAAAACTCTGGCTTTAGTATACACACACTACATTATATAGATTGTGATCACGCTGCAAGTTAGTTATCGCACTCCGCATTAAATTTCCATCTTCATCGAGGAGATGAAACACTTCAACAGTCTTTGAAACAGTGATGTTGGAGCTGGGAAGAGGAAGGGGCTGGAGGACACGCTGTCTGACGACCGGCTGAAGGGATTTGCAGGCTGTTCGCTCTGCTGAGCCCTAAAATCCCTGATATACTCACGGCAATGTTATTTTCCATTCTTTGCTCATGGGGGAAAAGAAGTCTGACATACCGGAGCATTGTTTACCGTTTTTGAACATCCCGACACTGCACTGATGAATATTTACAGTAAATACGGCCTGTGCATCAGGGTTATCGTTAACTAAAACTATTAAAAACATTTCGGCTAACTGACATAAAGTGCCAAATATAAACATTAGTGAAAGCTAAACGAAAATGAGAAATGCTGCCTCTCCCAATAAACTGAATAAAGTCAAAAGAAGCAAAAATGTAAAACTAGACGAGTAAAGTTAGCTGAGACAAACTATGATGTTAGCTCGACAAATCTGTATAAGTTTAAAAGTCTTATAAGCTTTAAATTCAGTGAAGTGAAAAGAGAAAGACACTGCTAACATGAATTACCACGTTGCTACTATTTTATAACAAATTAGCATTTTGCTTGCATGATTTAGCATGTTGCAAACATGTCTTAGCACATTGCTAGGATGAATTAGCACTTTGATAGCATGGCTTACATTGTTTACATGAATTGGTATGTTATTAGCATGATTTAGCATGTTGCTAACATGTTTTAACACATTGCTAGCATGAATTAACATGTTGGTAACATGATTTAGCATGTTGCTAACATGTTTTAACACATTGCTAGCATGAATTAACACTTTGCTGGCATGGATTAACATGTTGGTAACATGATTTAGCATGTTGCTAACATGTTTTAACACATTGCTAGGATGAATTAGCACTTTGATAGCACGGCTTATGTTGTTTAGCATTAATTAACATGTTTTAACACACTGCCAACATGAATTACCACGTTGCTACTATTTTATAACAAATTAGCATTTTGCTTGCATGATTTAGCATGTTGCAAACATGTCTTAGCACATTGCTAGGATGAATTAGCACTTTGATAAGATGGCTTACATTGTTTACATGAATTGGTATGTTATTAGCATGATTTAACATGTTGCAAGCATATTTTAGCATGCTGCTAGCATGAATTAACACTTTGCTGGCATGGATTAGCATGTTGGTAACAATTTAATATGTTGCTAACATGTTTTAACACACTGCTAGGGTGAATTAGCACTTTGATAGCACGGCTTACGTTGTTTACATAAATTGGTTGTATTAAATTATGCTAAAGAAATAAAATAAGAATTTGTATGTTATTAGCATATTTTAACATGCTGCTAACATGAATTAACACTTTGCTGGCATGGATTACCATGTTGGTAACATGATTTAGCATGTTGCTAACATGTTTTAACACATTGCTAGCATGAATTAACACTTTGCTGGCATGGATTAGCATGTTGGTGCATGATTTAGCATGTTGCAAAGATGAATTAACATGTTGCTAGCATGATTTATGAAGATGTCAAATGAACACACTAACTTTAAAATATTAGCTTTCAACTTAGAGTAGAAAGAGGAAGGCATTGCTAGCATGAACTACAGTTTGAAAAATGTAAGGATGAACATGTTACTGACAATCCTCATTTTGTCTGCGTGAGATTCTCCAGTTTTGTTGTTGTTGAGCGGTTAAAGCTCCGCCCTCTTCTGGAAAGCTCATTTGCATTTAAAGGGACACACACAAAAACGGCGTGTTTTTGCTCACACCCAAATAGAGGCAAATTTAACAAGTGATAATAAATGATCTGTGGGGGATTTTGAGCTGAAACTTCACTGGAGACACCAGAGACTGATATTACATCAACAAACCAAATCATTCTGATGACAAACTTTGGCTCAGGCACTTCAGAACCAACAAACCAACATTTGAGATACTGTGATGTGATTGGTCTGCTGATCAGTCCAGCCATCCAATCACAGCCTCTGCTGAGGCAAAGTCACATGAGGTTTGTGTTTCGCATCAAGGGATTAATTCAGTTTATGCTCATGTTTATGATCTGCCTCAAGTTTTTTATGAATTTTTTTTATGACTTTTTTTTTTCTATCTAGCGTGCATTTCCCCCCAAAATCAGCGTATCAATTGATATGTTTGATTTGTCACTGCTGGTTAGAAAAACCTAAACGTACTGTAGTTGTTACTATAAATGTGAAGATGAAAGATGATCAAATTAGGTAGTGTATTGTTCATTATCATACACTTTCTGATGAACTTTTAAAACACATTAATTGCAAACTGAGCATTTGATAAAAGAGCTCTCATTGTTTATTGAGCTAGTGATGAACGTGGAAATGTAAGCTCTAGTTTTCTGCAGAGGCACACACACACACACACACACACACACACACACACACACACACACACACACACACACACAACACACAGTATTTACCCAGCTGTTCAGGTCAACTCACTGATCCTTTATCAGTTGGTGTGACTTGATCTTTTAGTCGGAAACACAAAATGCTTATTCATGGATTTCCATTCAGACTGGACTCAAAATGACCTTAAAAACACACTGACATAATATGGATGACAAAGTGCATCTTAAAATACAGCTTTGTCTTTAAAAGTCGGATTTTATGTTATTCTTTAGAGAAAATAGTCGGTTCTCAAACGTGTAATCTTCCTCTCCACTTCCAAATAGCTAATTTAGTTTTGCACCTCATGCATTTGCTGAAGACATTTTACTGCTGCTGGATTTCTGACAAACCTGTGAACAGATTCAGCTCTAGTCGACTGTAATGATTTATTTGCATGTTTACAGTAATTAATGCCTCTAAATGCAATGTATGGTTTCTCATTGTTCTCATTGTGAGATCTGTACTATGCTATAGTAACACAGACTAAAGACAATGAGTCCTTTTTGCCTCTCCCTCGTTTCACTGGCAAGTACAATCCCCCCTTTCTCTCTCTCCATCTCTTCCTCTCCCTCTCTCTACTCTTCCTCTCTTGAAGACAGAACTATGGGTAACAAGAGAGCACATTCCCAATCCCACACGCAGTGCAACAAGCCAAGGGTCTGAATCATCCCCTTATCTTTGTCTGTATGCATGTTAAGTCACTATTCACAATTTCTTCAGAAACTGTAAAAATCTAGTTTGATATACGGTTTTAAAACAGTAACTCAGCAATTTCCAAAGTAAGGTTTTAGGCTTAATTTGGATGCGCAATATATCATATCAGCAAATAGATGTGATTTTTAAATGCTGTATGATCAATTTAGGCCAATAAATTACATGTTTCGAACATGGGACTCAATTTCAAGCTGACTGACATGCTGTTAAAATTCCATGAGAAACAGGCATTTCCAGTTGACTTTTATAAAGGACTCACTCAGCAGGCATGACTGGTGTGTAAATGTGGGTGGTCATGGATCACAATATCGTGCAAGTTTAGAAAGGGTTGTTTTTGCAGCTTAAAGCCGTTATACACAGACTTTTGCCCTGATTTTTGCAGTCAATACTAGTTCATTGCTGCAGATTTTGGCCAATTGGAGATGATATTTCACATAAAACTGTGTATTGTATGATGGCTATTTTGTTACCTAGGATTCTTACCTATGATATCAAACATGTTTGATCATGTGAGCCAACTATTTGTAATGTATGATGCGCTCCTCAATGCATTTGATTATGACACTCCTCTCTCTCTCTCTCTCACACACACACACACCTTTATACTTCCACACATTTAGAAAAGAGACAAGAGAGTGACAGTGAGGACACAATGAACAGATTGTAAACACATTTATAATGTTACAAAGTTTTCTATTTGAAAAAATATTGCTCTCCTGAATCATAAAAATTTACCATTTAGGTTTCCACAGAAAAACCATCTTCAAATAACATGAAATGTTTCTTGAGCATTAAATCAGCACATTAGAATGATTTCTTCACTGAAGACTGGAGTAATGATGCTGAAAATCCAGCTTTGCCATCACAGGAAAATACACCATTTTAAAATATTACATTTTAATACTAATATTTTACATTATTACCATTTAAGACTGCATTTGATCAAATAAATGCAGCCTGAGTGAACAGAATCTTCTTTCAAAAGTGTAATAAAAATCTTACTGAACCAAACTTTTGAACGGTAGCATATGTACACTGACACGCACTCACTCACCCTCACATATACAAACAGAGACTCACTCTCAGTACTCTCACTCGTACTCTCATGCACTCTCAGTACTCACACACACTCTCACTCTCACTCTCAGTACTCACACTCACACGCACTCTCACTCTCGGTACTCACACTCACACTCACACACACTCTCGGTACTCACACTCACACGCACTTGTCATGTCACTGTTCTCTACAGTGCTGATATACATAAATTAACTAGACTAATAACTATATATATTTGCAACGGAATGAATCAATAATATATAGAATAAGCTGCACAATGACACCATTTTCTTATTAATGTAAAGCTGCTTTGCCACAATTTGCATTGTAAAAAGCGCTATATAAATAAAGATGACTTGACTTGACTTGACTTGACGCACTCTCACTCTCGGTACTCACACTCACACTCACACGCACTCTCGGTACTCACACTCACACGCACTCTCGGTACTCACACTCACACGCACTCTCGGTACTCACACTCACACGCACTCTCGGTACTCACACTCACACGCACTCTCACTCTCAGTACTCACACGCACTCTCACTCTCGGTACTCTCATGCACTCTCGGTACTCACACTCACTCTCACTCTCGGTACTCACACGCACTCTCACTCTTGGTACTCACACGCACTCTCACTCTCGGTACTCACACTCACACGCACTCTCACTCTCAGTACTCACACGCACTCTCACTCTCGGTACTCTCATGCACTCTCGGTACTCACACTCACACGCACTCTCGGTACTCACACTCACACGCACTCTCACTCTCAGTACTCACACGCACTCTCACTCTCGGTACTCACACTCACTCTCGGTACTCACACTCACTCTCGGTACTCACACGCACTCTCACTCTCGGTACTCACACTCACACGCACTCTCACTCTCGGTACTCACATGCACTCTCACTCGGTACTCTCATGCACTCTCGGTACTCACACTCACACACACTCTCACTCTCAGTACTCACACTCACACGCACTCTCACTCTCGGTACTCTCATGCACTCTCAGTACTCACACTCACTCTCGGTACTCACACACACTCTCACTCTCAGTACTCACACTCACACGCACTCTCACTCTCGGTACTCACACACACTCTCACTCTCAGTACTCACACTCACTCTCGGTACTCACACTCACACACACTCTCGGTACTCTCGCGCACTCTCGGTACTCACACTCACACACACTCTCACTCTCGGTACTCACACTATCTCAGTACTCACACTCACTCTCGGTACTCACACGCACTCTCGGTACTCACACTCACACACACTCTCGGTACTCTCGCGCACTCTCGGTACTCACACTCACACACACTCTCACTCTCGGTACTCACACTCACTCTCGGTACTCACACTCACTCTCATTCTCGGTACTCTCACTCACACACACTCTCACTCTCGGTACTCTCACACACTCTCGGTACTCACACTCACTCTCATTCTCGGTACTCACACGACACTCTTGGTACTCACACTCACTCTCGGTACTCACACGCACTCACTCACACGCACTCTCACTCACGCATGGTACTGTCACGTAATCTCATTCGCACTCACACAATCGCACTCTCTGTACTCTACACACTCTCACTCACACACTCTCACTCGCACTCTCACTCACACGCACTCTCACCTCGGTACTCTCACGCAATCTCATTCGCACTCACACACTCGGTACTCTACACACTCTCACTCACTCTCTGTACTCTTCGGACTCTCACTCTCAATCGCATGCACGGTGCGCTCACTCTAACTCTCACTCGCACTCTCGGTACGCTCACTCTAACTCTCACTCACTCTCACGCTCACGCTCACGCTCGGTACTCTCACGCAACCTCACTCGCACTCACAAGCCCTCCCACTGGCACTCTCGGTACTCTAAGCACTCTCACTAGCACTCACTTTCTCTCAGTACTCTCACTCGCGCACACTAACACTCTCACTCGCGCCCTCTCTCTCTCTCTCTCACACACACACACAGGTTTGTTTTGCTATCTTAGTGATGACATCGCATAAACTTCCATTGATTTTATATCAGATCAATTATATATTCTATCATCTAATCCCTACTTCTAAACCTACCCATCCCAGAAACATGTCACTAGATTTAAATAAAAACCTCTTTTGGCTGATTTACAACTAATGAGGACCAATCAATGTCTCACTAGTGGGTTGTGAAAGTATTTCACAATTTAAGTGAGGACATTTGGTGCTCACAAGTATAGTCAAAACAAGTACTCTTTCTCTCTCTCGTTTGTTTTGCCATCTTAGTGAGGACATTCCATAGGCGTAATGTTTTTTATACTGTACAAACTGTACAGTCTCTCCCCCTACACTACCTCTACTCCTAAACCTACCCATCACAGAAAACATTCTGCATTTTTTCATTTTTAATAAAACATTGTTTAGTATATTTTTAAAGCTATTTTAAATATGAGGACTCATGAAATGTCCACATAAAACATGTTTACGTCAGAATACCAGTGTAATACCCATGTCATTATACAAATTTGTGTCCTCATAAATCATGAAAGCACACACACACTAGAATCTAATTCACTCTAGAGATAATTCAATCAAACGGCTGCCAATCCAATAGGAAATAAGAATCTGGCATCAATGACAAATTCAATACAATCAATAAAATCAAATTCAATATAACATACTTGATTTCACAATCATTCATTGGCCTTGACGTATGGATGGCATGAACTGTTACACAGAATAAACTAAGAATTCATTGCTATATTCAGTAAAGTTGAGTGGATCAGCCGTCCCATTCAGTAGGTTTATCATTGATAAAGACAGCCAGTGAAAAAAGCTCAGAACAGAGAATCAGCTTCATCATAAATATCTAGCAGTCCCATTCATCAGGGGAACTGGTTCATGAGCAGTATTTACTCTCTTATCATCGAAACCAAACCCTCCAGGCATGAACCTGCCCTCGTCATCACAACGCAACATTAAACAGTCCACACGAATCTCCAGCTCTGTATCTCCCCGTGATGATATTCTCCTATTCATTTTACCTCATCTTATTAAAGTCAAAGCCTGTGGGGCCTCCAATGCAATTAGAATAGTCCTCAAAATGAAAGGGCAATGACTTTCTGAGGCTGTCTGAGGAGATCAGAGAATAAGAACAAGGACTATTTTACAGGGACTTCTCTGACCTGCCCAACTCAGTCAGAGGGACTCTCTCTTTCACAGGCCGGAAGATATCAATAAATTATTCATTTCAATAATTCATTTTGATGCAACATCTCTTTCAAGAACAACTGCATCATGTTTAACTTGAAACGGTGACTCTTTAACTTAACTCGATGTTAACTTCATGTTGAAAGAACATGTTCCAATCAATTAACTAAACATAGAAGAGGATTTTTGACATGTCAGAAGAAAACTGGTAAAGTCTCATATGTTTGCACCAATCATTTTGCGGCGGATTGCTTCACAAACAAGGGTCTTTTGAAGCTGAAGTAGTGTTGAAGTCGAGTGCGTGAACACAATGGCCAATCAGAGAGAACACTAGGCTGAACGCCGCTGACAGTTTGACATTTTCAGTGCGTGAGATTGTCCTGTTTTGTTGTTGCAGGTACGGCAGAGCATGAGCTCTTGAAGCTCCGCCCTCTTCTGGAAAGGGGGCCGGGAGCAGCAGCTCATTTGCATTTAAAGGGACACACAAAAATGGCACGTTTATGCTCACACCCCAAAATTGGCAAATATAATATATTAGAAAACATTATCTATGGGGTATTTGGAGTTAAAACTTCACATACACACTTCACTTATTTTACAGATTATAAAAAAGGGGAATAATAGGTCCCCTTTAATAAAAAAGCAACCACTAATATCATTGATGTAACCAGTACCATCTTCTGGTTGGCAACAACTAACATGAGTAAAGAAAAGCTATATAATGCTCTTTGTATGAACTTGATTCAATCATGGACAGCAGTTTCAAACATGAAGTACCCGAGTAGAGATAACATGTCTCCATGTGGAACCGCTATCCATGACTGAATCAAGTTCAGATCTTTGTCTTCTCTCCTTTCATCCTTTCTTTCTTCGGAGTCTTTCCTTTGTGGATTTCCTCGCAAGTTTTGGATCATTATCGTGCCTCACAGATTGTATGAGCTTCTTTTTGTAATGCGCAACTGTTAGAAAACAACTCCAAATCGGTCTCATCTGTGCGGAGCAAACTGTCGCAGTAAAGCTGCTTCTCATTAGGGATGTGCCAAGATCGACTGGGGGTTTAATGTTGTGCATTTAATTACAGTGCATTAACAGTGATACGCAGTTATCAAACAATTGTTAAATGCACGAAGAGAGTGCTGATTCTGAGCTGTACTAGTGTATTAACAGTAAGCATGGTAAAGCTTTTATTTCATAACTTAATCTTAATGAGTCAGGAGATCTTTGAGACTTTGTGATGGTGAGATGAATTTGGTGAAAATTATTATCATTAACTAAACCTAAAACTGTTAAAAACATCTGGGTTTACTGAAATAAAGCTGACATATAATCAAATAATATTAGCTAAAATACGTAAAACTAAATGAAAATGAGAAATGTTGCCTTGGCATGTTGCCTCAAGTTTAAGTTGAAGCACTAAAATGATTAAATGGAAACAAATAAAACTGACTAAACCTAAAATAAAAACAAATAAAACCTAAATAGAAAGGTTTACATGAAAACTTGAAATTTAAAAGAAAAACTATAAGCTCTGGGCTCTCAGCTTATTCTTCAACGCTTATAACTAAACCAAAATGATGTTCAATTTTAAGCACTTGACGTTTATGGGCTGCAGTAACTTTTCCCAAACTAGACAGTCTTTCTGCTTAAGCTTTACAAATCATTACAAACTTTTCATGTATCCTTATAAAAATATTTTTGAGATTCTGCACCATTTGTGTTACTAACCTAATAGGTTTGTGCAGAGATATGATGGATCATCAGTTTTAAAATGCTTGTTAATTTTTAAATAAATAAAAAAAATATGTATAACATATCCATCGATGGCTTCTTAAATCATGAACACGATATCGACAGGAACAGGGATCCGCAGCACAGGAATAGATGTGATAACGGAAAACAAGTAAGAGTGTGACCTGTTGAAATGACATTTTAGTTTGTAATAAATATGAAATAGTTTGGTCATAAAATTGACGACATTGAATAGTTGCGTTTAATAGATCTTTTTGCGGTCCCATTATTGATGACATTGTATAGTTCTCGTACTAGACGTCCAATTGAGAAAACGGGTGAATGCGAGGAAAGTATACATGAATATGACTTACTGCTAAATAGAAACTGTACATCAGTAGTTTTGACACGTATACAGGACAGAGGATGTGTCTCAGACAAGGTTGGGGAGTAATGAAATACAAGTAACTAAGTTATGTATTTAAAATACAAGATTTGAGTGACTGTATTTCATTTTAAATGGGTGGTTATCAGATTACAGTTCCATCTGAAAAGTGTTTTAGATTACCAAAGTGATTACTTTGAGTTTTAATGTCATTTAAACAGCGATTGGTGATTCTCTGACTCTGACCGTCTGAAAAAGACGAGTTCAGTTTCATGTTTTCCACTGTTTTCATGTTTTGTGATAGTTGTTTGTGAGTCAATTTAGAATTGTAAAAAAGGTCACTGCATCTTTTTCTCACAATTTCTTTTTCCCCCTCATAATTGTGAGTTTGCATTTCACAATTCTGACTTCTTTTTCTCAGAATTGCGAGATTTAAACTTATAATTGCAAGTTATAAAGTCAGAATTGGGAGATATAAACTTGCAATATTGACTTTTATTCTTGCAATTGTGAATTTAAAATGTGAGTTAAATGTCAGAATTCTGACTTTTCTCAATATTGTGAGTTTATATCTCATAATTCTGACTTTGTAACTCACAATTGCAACTTTATATCACGCAATTCTGAGGGAAAAAGTCAGAATTGTGAGATAAAAACTTGCAATGACCTTTTTTGTGTTTGTTCCACACTTATTAGTATTCCAAAGTATTTAGATGAAGTTACTAAACTTGAGTAATGTAACGAAATACGTTACAAATGACTTTTTAAAGCATGTATTTTGTAATCTGTAGTGAAATACATTTTAAAAGTAACCCACCCAGCCCTGGTCTGAGACGGGTCAAATGATTCCAACGTACCAATATTTGAGACAGCGCCATAAAAACGTACACGGCCAATGTATAATGACAGAGTCCCTCAAACCTCAAAGCCAACCTGACTCGACTGAACAAATATTGATCTTTCAGGCATTTAAGAGCGTCACGCCTTATGAGAGGAGCTCGAAAAGCATAAGGAAATAACATGATGCCTGCATACACCATCAGTAAAGTTGGTTTCAGAAAGACATACACACTCAACAAAAGATAATCATACATTACTGTCAAGTTGCTATCCCTGAAATGAATGCGAAATGCAAAACGTGTTGAATTAGAGCTAAAGCGGGTGAAACACTACACCAATGGCAGTGTACACGCACCTGGATAATCTGTTAGTAATCAGATGGATGACCCAAACCGACTGAAAACTCTTCATATAAACACCTCAATCCATCCCACGGAGCACGATCCCAGAGAAATTTGGATTGGATTGAAAAAAACATGAAAAAAATGAAGCATGTAAACACTTGAATCAGCCTATTTTCTCACTCTGATTCAGCGATACTTGTGTATAGTTGATGCATTTGCTTACATGCGTTTTATGTCATGCGCATGTTTATTTACGTCTCAGGACTTACGAAGTGGTCAGCGCAGGAGAGGAGAGTGAATATGTACTAAATATTTGCTCTTCTGGCATAAATGACAGCTTTGTTTTTCGATGTCATCAAGGCACTAACGACAGTGACTTTCTCCAGTTTACACTTTGTCAGGAGCATCAAGTGTCTTTCATTACAGACAGCGGCTCAAATATACTGAAGGCTGTCGCTTTGTACAAGATTACATTAAATGACAAAATTAGTTTAGTGATCAAATTTATTATTTCATTTATTGTCGTACTACTACTAGTTCTACTTATAATTGCAGGAAACGAGATCCATAAATATTCAACGTTTTGTTTATGGGCTCTATTTGAACAAGCATGAAAACCTTTTGTAGTAATGTTCAATCTTACATGAAAAATAATGTTATTTATTTTCCTCATACTCTCCATTGTTGCAGCTCCTCTCTTCTCAGTCTGTCAGTAACGCTCTGATTGGTCAAGCGCGTCGAGGATGTTTGGGAAATGTCCCGCCCCTTACCATAACCGCCAGTTTCAACACACTACTAACTAACTAACAAGCCTCAACCAGGTTTATTTTGCATATGCCTCGGGCGGGAATTATTTAAATAAGGAATATTGTGACATGTTCGTTCCTGGAAGAACACTCAACGTTTCAGGGAGTTCAGAAACAGTGACACTGATTCAGAGTTTAACTCCCGCTGGAAGGACTTTGCAGAGCTTTTTCATGCTCAAACAGCAACATTACACTAAAGAAAGATGAACATGAGAAAAAAAGCAGAATATGTTCCACCACTGGCTTGAGTAAAGAGCAAGTGGGAATTTTTCCCCCATAGTTGGAAGAAAAAGATGTTAGCATGAAGGACACGGTCTTCAATCATAACAGCCTGGCAAGGCGAGACTCGAGGTGAAAAACTGGTTTTGGAGAGCAACAAAGGGCATCATCTCAGGTCCTCTCAGCTGACTGTAAAACAAAACACCTGCACAGACGTTCATGAACCTGTAAGGCATTGGGTCAACTTCAAGAGTTCACAGATGCCCTTTCCAGTGAAGTACGGTCACTACCCGAAACCCATCCTTCATCTACTGAACACAAAGAACTGGCTTGGAAGGTGAGGACACTGACCTGACAAAGACTAAAATTTCTAAAAGTCCCATTGTAGTCAATAATTGTATCCCTTAAAACTCATCTTTGGCACCAAAATGACCAAAAAAAAATTCCTGATGCCTTAAAACAGCTTGAATGTAACTCTACACCCTTGCTTCACTTAGTATACGCAGATCAATGAATATGGAAATTAGCCCCGCCTCCACTCACTCACGCCAGCTCAGAGATCCACTCGATCAATTTACTGAGGTAAACGCTGCACAAAACAGTAATTAATATGATTATCCTTTTGTTTGACTACATTATTAAACATCTAATATCGTGTTGCTAATGTTACGCAAACCATGTTGCCGTTAGCGATCTCAAAGTCAGACAGCTGCCTTCTAACATCAGTCTCCTTATAAACGCTTTGAACAACTCAGAACGTCATTGGAGAAAGGCATATAGTTGGTAATATACATCATACGCCTACTGTATTTCTAAATCGACATGATTTTTTATATCAACAGAAATATACGGGGATAACCTGGCTTCTCGAGACTCTTCTGGAAAGGGGACGGGGAGCAGCAGCTCATTTGCATTTAAAGGGACACACACAAAAACGGCGTATTTTTGCTCACATCAAAATTTGACAAGCTATAATGAATGATCTGTGGGGGATTTTGAGTGGAAACTTCACAGACACATTCTGGGACTTATATTACATCTTGTGAAAGGGGCATTACAGGTCCCCTTTAAAAAGGTTTAAACAGACAGGCAGTCCCGACAAAATTAGACCCAATCTGACCCAACGTCAATATTTTTCAAACGCTACTGGATTTGCAGCCCTGCACCATCTAATCTGGTGGTTCTCAACCCTGTTCCTGAAGCTCCCTAAAAAGGGGAACTACATTTTGTAGTTTTGTGTTTATTAAGTGAGCTAATAAAATGTCAACTCAAGGTAATATCACATGCCAAATTATCTTCTTTGGTGGCAAGCAGCTGTGTAAATAACAGGCAGCCCGTTAAACCTGACGGCATTATCAGGACCCTGATAAGAAGAAGAAGAAAAATGACTGGCTGTACATCATCCCTTACTCAATTTTGGAAGTCATACATTGAGAGACCATATAGTTCTCCAAATGCAGTGTGAATTCACATCACACATTAAACAAAATGCTAGTTAGGGTGAAAATGGACAAACCTAACGGCCCAATATGCTGGGTAGCTTTAACTAACTCAACTATTGTTTAAAAATGACTATATGGCGAGCTTAAAATGAACCCAAAATAGGTTGGAAATCAAAAATCAGACAATGATCAACAGGTGAACTGAACATGCTCTCTTCCTAAACATGCTAATTTTCAACATATTTTGGGTTCATTTTAAGCAATCAATAGTCATTTTTAAACAATAATGGAGTTAAATGAAACTACCCAGCGAGCTGGGTCAAACTTTTAACCCAACCACTGGGTTAAAACAACCCAATTGCTGAGTTTGTCCATTTTCAACACAAATCGGCTTGTTTTTAACCCAACATTTTATCGAGAGCAGCATTCCTCACGGTGATGAAGCCAAGCCATAACTTGCATGGATCATAGTTTCTAAATATATAAATAAATGACGCCTCACTTGTGACAGCTGGAAAGGCATGCCAACAGGTCACTGCAAAACTGATGCTTTTATACAAGCTCACTGATTCACTTCTATTTTATTCGCATTTGAATGAACTTTTCTATTGAATGAGCTGTGTGGTCACCTATACTAAAATGGCTGCACACCCAGAGACTAAACCTGCCATTTGACTGCACAGAATACAAAAAGATTTCAGTCTGATGAAAACACTAAATAATAATTATTATTATTATTAGGGAATCTTCCAGCAGTTCCCTCTGTTTCAAGCTCAGGCAGATTAGCCGGGAAGGACATAATGTGACACTAATATGATCAACTCCACAAGTCTTTATGGTGGCTTTCTCTTATCTCCGTAGGCTGCTCAGAATTACTAGGTAATCCTTAGAGTTTGCTGACCCATATTCCTCATTGCACAAGCTAATGGAGGCCGGAGGGCAGCACACCAGTGGTTAAAAGGGTGCTGTTGATTGTTTTTTAAAATTGCACAGAGTGCGCTTATGTCATCTGGTCAGCATGAGGGAACCCGGTGACACGCAGGGTTGTGGAGTAACGAAATACTTAGTTACGCATTTAAAATACAAATTTGAGTAACTGTATTTCATTTGAAATGGGTGGTAATCAGATTACAGTTCCATCTGAAAAGTGTTTTAGATTACCAAAGTGATTACTTTGAGTTTTAATGTCATTTAAACAGCGATTGGTGATTCTCTGACCGTCTGAAAAAGACGAGTTCAGTTTCATGTTTTCCACTGTTTTCATGTTTTGTGAGTCATTTTATTATTCACTCGTCACTGCGACTTTTTCTCACTATTTATTTTTTTTCCCTCACAATTGTGAGTTTGCATTTAATAATTCTGACCTCTTTTTCTCACAATTGCAAGTTATAAAGTCAGAATTGGGAGATATAAACTTGCAATACTGACTTTTTTTTTCCGTGCAATTGTGAATTTAATATGCAAGTTAAATGTCATAATTCTGACTTTTCTCAATATTGCGGGTTTATATCTCACAATTCCGACTTTACATCCCGCAATTCTGAGGGAAAAATGACCTTTTTTGTGTTCGTTCCACACTTAATAGTATTCCAAAGTATTCTAAAGTGAAGTGACTAAACTTGAGCAATGTAACGAAACACGTTACAGATTACTTTTTAAAGCCGGTATTTTGTAACCCACCCAGCCCCGTGACGGCTGGCACCTCTCAGCTGTCATGTTCATCTCTGTCAGCAATGGCATTCTTGCTCTTTGTAAACACACTCACCTTTCCAGTGGGTCCTCCTCTTCCCTTCACGAAAATCGCCAATGCGTAAAAGCCATGCTTTATAAATGTGAAAGCTCCTGCCAGAGCAGGAGATGCATGGGAAATACGCACTCTTACCTTGGTGACAACATTCTGCTCCAGTCCATTTTTCAGCTCATATCCTGACTGCATACAGATGCAGTGTGATGACGCCTCGGTGCCGTTGCTTCCATTACCGAAGACACCGGGCAGCTCGGGCGGAGGAGCGGTCGACAACTCGTTGCTGCTGTTCGGCTGCATTAGAGCACACGGGCTGTTCGGCTGAGGCTGAGCCAGGAGAAAATTGTCCGAAAATTGGCTGAAGCCGATGAAAATGGCCGGGATCCATGTTAAAACGATCAGCTGTTTCTGATACTTCCCAAATCCACCCACGGTCGGCAAAACGCCGGCGTCGATCTCCCCGAGTATGTCGGGCGATTTGTTGGTTTCGGGGGTGACGAAGCCGTTCTCCGGTGGATGAGGCTCGATGTCCAGCTGAGACACGGCCATCACCGTCTCGCACATACTGCAGCCCGTAATGCGGCAAACTCCGTTCACACTCAACAAAACCTAATAGCGATCAAAAAGAGAGCGTTCCATCCAGCGCGCGGGGAGTGGTGCGCGTGTCCAAAAAGCGTCACGCGATCAATCAATAGTCTCACTAGTCGGGAAAACAACAATGTTCAAGGACAGCAGTGCATTTGGTCGGGTGTTCCGTGCCATTCACAGCCACAGGTAACACACCTGTCCCGGCACACACAGACCCGCTGCGCGTGACATTGCGCTCTGACGTGCGTCACGAGCTGAGGAATCTCTCGCTCCGACACAAATATTTTCATTCGCGTGCGCTCCTCCAGTGATGATACGGACCGAGCAAACAGTCGAGGAGGGCGGAACTTCCACTGAACATCCCCCGTCAACACACATTCATTGGATGGCATTGATTGCGAGCCCAAATTCTGCTCATCTGCTTTATATGAGTGGCCTATTGTGCTTTTAGACTAAATAAACAGTCAGTTTAAATAACCAAGCAATTAGTAATCATGTTTAGTGTGTGATAATGCTGCTCTCTACTGGCACAAACTGGTTGCAAGTCAATTTAAATGACAGGAGAGAAGTTTGAGAAGGTTTAATGTTAAACAAGACCAGAGATTGTTGTGATTTGGCCTATATGATCCTCTGAATTGAACATAGAGCTCGTGTTTTGCACAGCATTGAAGTGATTTGGGATTTTTGAAGCCACAACTTTTAGTATTTGTGAACTTGCATAAGTTAAATAAGTTTGCCATCTAGTGGTGACTGATTTAATTCTTTGCAGGTAGTTTATAATGGATTTATGTTGCAAGAAGGAGAATGTGAATACAAGTACACTGATAAATTCATTGTTGCACTGACCCTTTATTCACAATAGCAATGCTTTTATAAAATCCCTAGACAATAACTTTAAATCCACTCAGAATCAAGGATGATCGGATGAAGAAAGAGAGAGAGAGACTCTGAGGTCATATCATGTTTGATTTGGGGTGTTGATATTAGGAAGAGTATTATTTGCTTGCTAGTTTCGTTTTATGTATTTGTTTTTCGCCGTGACATCAACCCTGGCTTTTGTTATGTTTGCGGTCAGTGTTTGAACGTTCATCTCCAGTGACTGAAAAGAGATGCTTTGTCACACCCTTTTTTATTAAAGACTTCAACCTTCGATCCCAGCCGTGAGTCATAAAGCAGACACTGGCTTATTTATTGACTTATTTTATGGTTTTAGTTGTTCATAACAGTCTTTGATTTAAAAAAAGAGAAATATTGTATAGATTTTAAACATAGTATAGTGATTTAAACATCCACATTAAATGCTTGTGGTTAGTGTGTTTTTGTTATTCTTGGTAAACACAATTAAACCACCTGGCATTAAGACAAATGACTGAAAGGTATTTCAGGTTGGGTATGAAATATAATATAGTTGATAAAAAAAACATAATGGAGATATTATTGATTTTAAAGTTTATTAACTGTTAACAATGAGATTATGAGGTTTTTATAATCAATTAACACATCTTTTTTTGTTTTTTACCAAGATGGACACCAAAAGTCAAAAAAATGTCAGTTTTACCGAATGATATTTTCAAACAATCCTAACAGGCTGATTTATAGCGAGCTAACAATAAAACATTTTATATGTAGTACAAGTTTTCAAAATATTACAACATTTTCCATGTTTTATAGCGGTTGTACCAAATGACCTGATGTTTCGTGAACATCAAGTGAAAACATGAATTTCTCATGAATGATATCATATCCTGTCACATGATATTGACCGCATGATTGACCTGTATTTATATTGGTTACTCCAAATGACATCGATGAAATTTATTTTTCCAGACACTCTTTCTCATAACAAATCGACTTACACATTATTTTTTTTTACCATTTTCTATATGATGTTATAAAACCATGACAGAATATAAAACATATGCATTTATTATATTTAAAGATATTTTTATCACAAATTAAATGGCCTTTGGATGGTTAAACCGAATGACCTTTTGAATCTTCAAAATCTTTAGATAAATATAAATGAAAGATAAAATAAAGATAAGAGATCTAGTTGTACTACCTTACATACTTTGAATGCCATATCTTTGCTTTTTATTATTATTGTTAAGGCCTTTGGACAAAAAAATGACCCGTCAAGTCATTAACTCTTTGGTTACTCTTTATTTAAATTCTACTAACAATGAGTAACTTTGCAACTACATGCCAACTAATGCTCATTAATTTGCAACTGCATGTCAACTAACTCTCATTTGAGCATTAGTAGACTGTTACTGAATACGTTGACATGTAGTTGCAAAGTGACTTAAAGTCAGCAGAGTGCATCAAAATAAAGTGTAGAAAAGCTGTAAAGTAGGTAATGTAATTTGCTATTTAATGGCAGGTTCCCATTGTGAAGGTAAAAGTCAATGGGTCTTAAATGAATTTTACTCCACTATTGTCTTGTGTGGTGTTGTAAGAGCGATATCCACTAATGAACAGGTGAAAATGGGCTAGTCGTTGGCGCTGAGGTTGATGAAATCATTAGGTGTGGGTCATCTGATGAGATAGCAGCTGAAGATTCAGTCAATCACTGAACGGTTTGACAAAGGTTTCATTAGTACTGTATTCTGTACCTTTTGACCTTTTGCGTGTGAATAAATCTCCTTCAGTTCTCAGTCTCTACTGAGATAAAAATTTATTTCAATCAAAACCCCACAAAAATGCCTCCTTCTGCCAGGGAGTTTAGACAAGCAGAATCTGACGCAGCTAAGGGTGTGTCAGATTACGGTGTGTGTGAGTAATGTGTTGTCAAGCAAAGCCTTATACGCATTTAAAGAAAACACAACAAGTGGGAACAGAGCAGCTGTAGCAGGGGGTTTTGAGCGGCCACACCTGTACCGTAGAGAAGCAGTGGGAAAGGAAGAAAGAGGCGTTGGCTCAGCTTTGTGACCCATCCCTCATAAGTTCTTACTGTATAAATGTGTGTCTGAAAAACAGAACTGAAGAGTTGACTCAGATCCAAAAATACATTTTTAAAATAGTTGAAATTAAAGATGCTCTGAGCAACTTTCTTTTGAATGCCATTTATAGAATGTCCCTATTACCTGAGATATATAGCAAAATGATGCGGGTTAACAATTGACTGAAATCACGTTAACCCCCGCCGGTCGGTCGGTGGCTTAATGGCTGGTCATGCTGCACTTTTCATTCCATTAGGCTCTTTTGACATGCCAAATGAAATGCCTCGCCTTGAAAGTAGGCGAGAGTAGGCGGCGGCAGTCGTGGGAGAAGTGAAATAAGTGCACTCAAAATGGACTGCTCTCACTTAGGTGGTGGATCAGCCTCCTACTGTACGAGATCAAAGATGAATATCATGTGATTCATGCTCATGTGCTTTGTACACTGGATTTAATTTAAATTCTGTTACTTTTATGTGAAAATAAATATGAGAGGACAAACCGGTTATTCAACTGACCACCGCCCCAAAGACGTGTTTTCCATCCAGTTTTAGTTTAACAAAGACACATAAAGTAAATTTCTTTAAACATAATAAATAATTAAGACATTACTTGCAAGTAAAGCAAGTATAATGAATTTTTAAGCTAATATAGTACATATATTTAGTGAAAAGCTTCATTTCTCTAGTGAACTAACATGCTGTGGACACTAAATGACTCGCCTGAGGTGAATGTAATGCTGTGAGATATTATTCTCAAGCTGTTTTATTGATGTCTTTCTGCAGTTGAAACACTGCTTAAGAGATTACACGAAAAACATGTATGCATAGAGCATCTGTTCGTCTTCTTCTGTGCTTTTTCCTCAAGAGCGTTGCATGTGCGCCCCCTCCTGGATTGGAGAGTGGATCGACTGTGATTGACTGTATTCGTCGTCTGACTGTATTAACCAAAAAGGGGAGTAGATTGAATATTTTTACAGTTTTACATTTCACATTATGCACACATTCACTCTTTATCTTATGCATTAAATATTTAAAACTACAATCTGATAGTACGAGAGGTGATGTAAGAATGCTGATTATTCACCAGTATCACCACTGGAACATTTGTATCGTGTTTGTAATGTTAGTATCACACTAGTTTCACAGCTGGTTCCCCCTCAGGGAGGTCACCAATCACAACTTCCGGGAACTCGGAGACATCGCCCCTACCATGACGACTGAGGCTGACTGTGCAGGTCAGGGCTGGCCCAGGCACTATTGGTGCCCTAGGCGAGATTTTAGATAGCGTCCCCCACAAGCCAACTGCTAAAAAATGCTTATAATATGAATAGTGCTTGACATTGAGCAAATAAATGGTGACAATAAACAACAGCTAACAAATCTGGATAAAAAACAATCACACAAGAATTAAACAAAATACAAATTCACCAAAAAAAAGTGCAATAAACTAGACTCTTACCTTTCATCCCTACTTTTGAGCAGACACTGGAAAATGACATACTTAAACTAAAATGATGTTTCCACTGTCTCTTCCAGGGCTTCATCAGGCTTCATTGGGGGCATCCTCGGGCCAACAGTCAGGGTTTTTGACCTGCTGAAAACCTTGGTCTAAAGCAGTCCAACTGGAGTTTGAGGAGTGGTTTTGAACAAAGGCAGAGTTTACCCGAGTTAGGAAATGGTCAATATCGATTGCGATCGGATGGGGATTCTGATCACCATATGAGGCAGAAGTATCTGCAATGTTAATTATGCTAACCATTGCAATAATCATACACATGTATATGGAAAATATATTGCTCAGTTAAGAGAATTGGTAACACTTTAGTATGGGGAACAATTCTCACTTTTGTTTATCAGCATGAATGTTACTAGAATATTGGCTGTTTATTAGTACTTATAAAGCACATATTAATGCCTTATTCTGCATGAACATATTCTACATCCCTTAATCTAACCCAATACCTAAACCTAAATGCTACAACAGCTATCTTACTAACCAATAATAAGCAGTAAATTAGGAGTTTATTGAGACAAAAGTTGTAGTTAATGGTGAATATGTGTTGCCAGAGAATTTTCACTGGGAAACAAAGTCCTCATATTATCCCACAATTCAGTCTCTTAATTACTCACCAAGTGACAAGGGCGCTTCAAGGTTACAGTGGGTTGGCAATCTAGTTTATGAGGTATTGGGAACAGATGGTTCAGGGTGTGTGCATGTCAAATATACCATCTTGATCTCTTCAAATTATGGAGTGTGGCAATCAGTGTCTTCTTTTACGACAGTGATGGAGAAGGTGGAGCTCAAACCTGGGGTGTGTTCCAATTTGAAATCACTCACCCCGATCCCTTTCACTTCTTTCCCTGTCCCAAGTCATGAAGGTAGCCAAGTTGCAGAACAAGTTTGCAAGTGTATACTCCCTCCCTCTTTGCCGCACACACCTCATTCAGCACCACATCAAGATGACTCCTGGGGTAGTAGTGGTTTGTAGTTGAGCTTACAGATTGCTTGAACATAAAAAGAAATATGTTGGAGGTAGAATTAGAGTAATGTGCAATTGAACAGGTGAAAGTACAGTATCTGGGCATCCACTTGAGTGATTACAGCTTACAGCTTTTCTAAGGCCCAAGATCAAAAGAGGGATGAAGCAGTTCCTGGAGCTGGTTGGTTATTATAGGAGGTCTGTACGTCAATATTCAGATACCACCAGCTCGTTGACTGTTGCTTTGTGTGGCAAGATGTTAGCTCAATCACTTGAATTGTCTTTCAGTGGTTGTGTATTGAGAGAAAGGCATTGGATTCCCTCTCAACAGCCTTGAACATTAAGAGAGTTAGAGTAGAACCTGGGTAGAGGGGTTATATTGGTGCCGTGACCCGGATGGGAGTGAGGTTTAGGGAGCTGAGTGTGACTCCCACACCGGAGACCCAAATTCGAGTCCCGCATAGAGCGGGGCGAGTAGGACCTTGGTAGAGGGGTTACACGTGCAGATGACTGTACCTTGTAAAGTTTCTGAAGTTGGTGCAGAATGTCATGGAGTTGTTCAGTTCTTTATAACTTGCATCACTGTGGTTCATCCTGTCTTACTAGCCATGCTCCAATTATGGTGAGCCTGAATGTTGGAGTCTGTCGCCTGGAGCATCAAGGGCTGCATCTCACAAGCCCTGGCTTACATTTAGGCACCTGAGGGCTGTCCAGCAGGCCTGAAAGAGAGAGAGAAAACAATATGCAATGCATCCTCTGATGCAACAATAGGCCTATATGTAATGTTTTCTAACTAAATGAAAAGAAAAAAAACTCTAGGCTGTCACAATCATAGAGTACATTATGAGTACAACTTGAGTACATTATGCATGTGCACATAATGATTTTGCTTGGGAAAACAACATAATAATTAAATAAATACGCACACATATACACATACAAATACACACACTCAGAGAGTGTTCCTCCCTCTCTTTTTTTTGGCTAATCCTTTGAAAGTATAGCCAAGATATGATGTGCTCGATGTTAAAGTGTGGTATGTGAGGCCTGGGCGGTGTTCTTTTCTTGTTTTGTCATGCTTTTCAAGTGTGTGTTGTACAGTATATGAACAGTAACGATCTTTCAGTCATTCATTTATAGTAGAGGCAAGTTTGTTCATGCATAGGCTCTTTCTAGAAGTGCAACTATTAACTGTACTAATAGAAATGGAGTCACAAAATTATTAAGGGCTTGACTGGTGTGTCTGTAGGTGTGTGCCACTCTTGTTAAGTAAGATTAAGAGAAACACTTTGTTCCCAGTCAGTGACAACAATCAGCAGCATGTAAGTGAAGGTTAGCACACTTTGTTTTAGGAAGTTTACTGAAGAGTTAAAAAAAACATCAATTGAGACTGATGTTTAAAACAATTGATATGTAAAGCAATTGCATCTAGTGCAAGTGTGTATTATGAGCAAACTATAGTATTGTTAAGTGTCGTTAGTATTACAGTACTACACAGTGTGACAAAGTAATGAGGGGCGTCAGACTAAACAACAATGTTATATTGATTAATTACACCAGCTAATTGAAACATACACTGTATATGTTAAAACAGGAGTGTCCAAAGTCGGTTCCTGCAGAGTTTAGCTCCAACTTGCCTCAACACACCTGCCTGGAAGCTTCTAATTTGCCTAGTCAGACCTTGATTAGCTGGTTCAGATATGTTTAATTGGGGTTGGAGCTAAATTTTGCAGGACAGCGGCCCTCTGGGAGCAGGACTGGACACCACTGGGTTAAAATAACAATGGGCCCAGGACTGAGCCTTGGGGGACACCACGAGATATCATATGATGCCTGGAGGTGTGTACCCTCCAGACATAGTTGGACCAAAATCGGAAAAATACAATGTTCTTATCTATTTAGTTAATCTTGCCTGGAGCAGAACCTAGGCGCAAAAAAAATGAAATTTAAACATGACACAAGTAAACTTATAATGTGTGAACTAGACTTGCATATTTGATGACTAGGTTGATCTCTTCTAATAAACATAGCGGCATCATAACACCTTTTAGTTTTTCACTAATGATTAACATGTTGGGCTATATCTTGAGTGAGGTTGGACTGAAGTTTCAAAGGTAAACTGTAATTTGTTGAGAGTTACGGATTTGAAAAGAGGGTTTCAGAACTGTTTATACGTGTAACTGGAGGTCACAAGGCGTGCTCCTGATGAACAGATATAAAAAATAATACTAAACTGGTTGGTTGAGATAAGTTTGTGTAAGAGCCTTGCTGTGTTGCAAAATTTGATGGGCTAGAATACTAACATAGCATTGCGTACATACCATGTTGCAGTTGCATTTGGTTTTAAACGCTGACATAAGCAACAATATTATGACTCATTTTTCAATCTATCAGATTCAACATCTATTCAAAACTTTCCCACTCCATATGTTTAATGCAGTTAATTAATTAATGCAATATGAGTGGTACTTTACACTTGTCAAACAGACTAATGGACAATTACAAACTTTTTGTACCAACAGTGTACTACACTTTTTTTTTCCAATATAAGAAGCAGAAAAAAAGAACCTGTCAAGAGCCTCCCTGTAATCACAGAGGAGTGTAAAGGGTGTGTGAGGTTGGGTGAGGAGGGTGTGTCGCCCTCCTGTAGAAAACGCACACACAGGCGAAAGTCCTCGGCAGACTGTGTGTGTATTTGAGTCAGACAGGGCGTGATACTGTGTTTCCCTGCAGTCACATGTCATTGTCTTACAACTTAATATTTAACAAATGTGAGATGCGCATGCTCACCATTTCACTGATTCTGTAATGATACGGGACATCGTGGAGATAATATGAATTGTGCTCTGTGTATTTGTGTTCTGCAGTATTTTCCTCTCACTGTAAAGCTGCTTTGAAACAATCTGTATTGTAAAAATTAGGGATGCAACGATTTTCAAATTTTGGCCGTTAACCGGTAATTCTTTATGTTTATAAATCTAAATCCAAATTTTTATTTAATTTTTGAGAGCCTAAATACAAAAACAAAAGTTTCACCATGTCCCAAGCACACAATTATAATGTTTTCTTTAAAATATTATGTAGCCAATATGACAGACTTGTTGAACTGTATTTTCCTTTTTTTTTTGAAGTGATTTGAATCATATTTCAATCAATTCAAAACCATCACGGTGAACAGTGCGCATCTGAAGTGTTTCAGATGAAGGATATAATACATTATTTATTGGCTGTAATATATTGGGTAAATTTTCTTATCAGACCGATAAAATGAGCATCAGCCAATTTTGCTTGAAAAAATGCTTTTCTTAGTATTTTTGACTAGTTTCCAGTCTAAATATCTAAAACAATTCTTAAATACAGATGCTTATTTTTTAAATAAAATGACTAGATATTTTTGCTTGTTTTCTGGAAAAAATAAAATCAGTGTTTTTTTTGTTGTTGTTGTTTCTTAATGATGTTGTTGCAAATGAAGTTGCTTAAAACAAGCAAAATTATCTGCCAATGGGGCAAGAAAAGCAATCTTTTTTTCTGTTTAAAATCATGTTTCCATGTAAAATCATGATAATTTTTCATACCCCGTTAGTAGATTGCTTGTTTTACGCAACTTTGTTTTGATTTTTTCCCCCAGAAAATCTTGTAATTTTACTTATCTATAAACGCATCTGGATTTAAGAGTTTTTATATATTTAGACTGGAAACAAGACAAAAATACTAAATAAGAAAAGCATTTTTTTTTTAGCATCGATACCGATATGGAGACCGATATATCGTATAATAAAGAGCGCTATATAAATAATGGTGAGTTGACTATTTGAAGCATTGGAAACTGATCAATTAATAAATAATTAATAATAAATAAATAAATGCATAATAAAAAACTGAGGAGAAATTGCAACACATCTTCAGCTTTTGATAGAAAGTTTACATGCATGTTGAACAAAGTTGGCTGAAGTTCAAGTCATGAACAAAAAATGTTGTTTTGAGGCGGAAAAAAACACACGAATCCTTAAGTTAACAGTATTCCGTGGGAAAGAGAGGGAGAACACCTCCTCAGCCGCACCTCATGGGAAAACTCCCCGCAGGAGCGCGAGACGCGCGCGGCAGCGCAGGTGTGGTCTAACTGCAAAACCGGAACTATCCAGACGGCAGAGGCCAGTGTCTGCGCAGTCACCGACGGGCGAAGACGCGCAAGAAGAGCACAGGAGAAGAGGACTTTAACAACTTCCATTGCGCTTTGTTTTTGCTGAAACTGCTCATTGAAGCGGTGCTGCGGTTTCTCCAGAGATGAGTTTGACCGGATCTCAGACCAGGCTCCACCAGCTCAGCCGCAGATCCAGCTCCCGGCCGGACCTCACCACCGTGGGCTACAGTTTACCCCGCAATGACGGAGCGCCGCTGTTCATGAGTGGAAACGGATACCATTCTGACTTCAATGATGGCTACGTGCAGACCACAACACACACTTTCTCCAAAAACTCCCTGGGAGGAGGTGGAGGAGGAGGAGGAGGAGGAGTACAGGGGTGAGTTCCCATTAATGCATGATCAAAAACTGCAATAAAATGATCTAAAACAATGAAAATTCTGCTGACGTTCACGTTCATCGTGTCAGCAATTCTTTTAGTGTGAAACAATCATACAGTGTGTGAAAGAGATTAAAAAACTCGTGCATGTTATTATATTATGGCTTTATAAATACTTAGTATTTCTGTCTTGTTTCCAGTCTAAATATGTACAAAATTCTTAAATCCGGATGCTTTTACTAGATAAGTAAAATGAGATATTTTGGTAACGCTTTACAGCAAGGTTCATGAGTTAATGTATTAACTAACGTGAGCTTACTGTATCTTAGTTACTGAAAATACAGGTGTTCATTGTTCAGTGCATTAGCTTACAAGATTGTACATGTTGAAATTAACATTAACAAAGATTTATAAATGCTGTATAAATGCAGTTCATTATTAGTACATGTTAACTAATGAACCTTATTGTAAAGCGTTACCCATATTTTTTCTTAAATAAAGTGAGTTTTTGCTTTAAAACATGCAAAATTATCTGCCAATGGGGCAAGAAGAATACATTTCTGTTTGAAATCTTGATTATTTTTTTAATAATAGCTAATAATGCTTGTTTTAAGCAAAATCTCACTTGATTTAAATTTTTTTCCCAAAAAAAAACAAGAAAAAAAATGCCATTTTACTTAGTAAAAGCATCTGGATTTAAGAATTTTTGAGATATTTACTTTAACTGAAATGTGAAAGTACTTTTAGCTGTGATCGTCTAGCAAAATCATGAATGCACACGGACTTTGCGTGTAAATGCATGCGTTAAAATGAATAGTGCGTGATGTAATTCATAAAGTCAAACTACTGAGAGTCTTCTAACTGAAAATGATGGAAGATGGAAATGATAAATCTATTTATTTATATTTATATCTGCCAACATTTTTGTGCATGCATTAATGTTTAATTTCAGCTCATTTGTCTTTTTAGCATGTCATCCATGTCTGTTCAGAAGAGAGCTCAGCTGCTTCATCAGGACTGTTTCGGCTATCTGAAGCGAGCGCAGAACCTCCTGGAGAACGTAAGCGTCACTCACACACACACTCTCATTGATTCTGCGTGATTCTGATCTTTCACGTGTCGTTTCGCTGCAGATGGGTCCAGCGGCTGAAGTGGACAAGAACATGATGGCGGCGGCGGAGGCCATGGAGCAGATGAAGGTGTGTGCCGTGGACTTAAGGAACGCCGGCCTGCCCAATGAAAACATCCTGCGCAGGTCAGTGTGTCACCGAGTGTGTGTTTTGTGACAGAAACAAACACGACCTGCTTACTGTATATGAAGCCCAGCCCACTGTGACATTTGTTCAATGTTTCTTCGACCTCAGACACTTTTAGGAGTTCGAAGTAACTCGGTCCATTAACAACGATGACCAACAAATGTCATTTCCACAACATCTGGAATGATTCATGATGATACAAATAATGTGGAAACTGCATCTTAAGCAGACGATGTCTAACATACTTTCACTTTACAAAAATAATACGCTTACTAAAAGAGTATAACTGAGTCGACATGTTTTGTACAATTAAATGAAAATGTATTAGTTTAAATTTATATTAAACGTAATAGTAATACGTAATTGTAAACATAATAATTACTTCTGTTGTGTTTGAAATTGGTTAAAGTGTACAGCTGAAAACTAAAATATACTTTAATGTCAAAATACACATTTGTGATGCAATTTAGCACATTTATTAACTTTAAATGTAATATTAGTCGACGCATCAAAACAAGTGCCCTTCTTTAAAGATTATTATTAAATGTACTTTAATGTGAGACTTTTAATTTGAAATTATTATAAAGTGCAGAGTGTAAAAGTGTGTTAAGAAACATAAAAGTTTGATTTGATTAATATGATGTTATCTGTAATTCACTAACTAGATTTCTCCTTTTTCACAATGGAAAGATAATATTTTCACATTTTTGCATAATTAAAAAAAAAAAATCTACTCATTCCAGTGTGTGTGTGTCACAATTCCCGCTTGTCACGGACAATGACCTTTCAGTAACCAAGAACACTAAATTTAGAGTGGGAGGAAATGACATCACAACTGAGGGAGAGTCATGACTGGCTAAAAAAAGAAAAAATCCCAGATATTATTTACAGTGATAATACAAAACTCAATTATTTTTCATGCAATTGTTTTTGAGGATAACATACAGAGACGTTCTTGATTGTGTCTTCCAGTCTGGAGGAGTGTCACGCCATCCACACAGAGATCCGGAGCTCCATCACCGGCACCACTCTCCGCAGGACCGCCAATATGAGCGGATGGGAGGATCCCAGCAAGAGCTTCCAAGAGGCAATAGCGTGGATCAACCAGAAAAAGGTTTGAAACGACACGCCTGCTCTCATCTTGCACAAAGAGTCCCTCACTGACCGGCTGCTGTTGGGATTTAAATAGGCAAATGAGTCCGACTGGATCATTATAGCAGGGATTATTATGTCTGTGAGGTGAGGTTCATCCTGTGACCTGCAGCTCTTATTGTTGTCTTTACTAAATTCTCACACAACATTGACAATAATCTCGAGCAACCTGGAGACAACGGCAGAACAGTTTGTTAATCTGTGAAGTTTTACATCGGTGGTTCTTTGCCATCGGTTGTTGTTATTAAAAACATTTCTGTTACTTGAAATAAAGCTGAAATCAAATAAAATATAAGTATTAAATGTAAATTAGGAGTGGCAATAAACTGAAATAAGCTTTATGAAACTCAAAAATCATTAACTGAAATAAAATAAAATGAAACTAAATCTATAAAATGACAAAAGCACATAAAAGGACGATTAACATGAAAAATAAACGCTAATATTGATGAAACTAAAATAAAAATTAAATTGACGCTGGTTGTTGGACTGAAACTAGAAGAGAACAATATTCTTTAATGCTTTTGTAAGACGTCTCACACGTCATACTTTCAAATATTGTGAAATATTATTAAGGTTTTTATGTGAATATATGTTAAAAGCTGAATTTTCAGCATCATTACTCCAGTGATCATTTGCTGCAAAGGAAAGTCGCGGGTAAAATACATGTTGCACTGACGACAAATATCGCATATTTGATTTAACCCATCATTTTTTTGGTATAAATTAGTGTATTTCGGTTGATTCAGCAATATTAAGTCCAGTTAATTTTAGAAGTTATCATTTTTTTTGGTATAAATGAATGTATTTCGGTTGATTCAGCAATATTAAGTCCAGTTAATTTTAGAAGTTATCATTTTTTTTGGTATAAATGAATGTATTTCGGTTGATTCAGCAATATTAAGTCCAGTTAATTTTAGAAGTTATCATTTTTTTGGTATAAATGAATGTATTTCGGTTGATTCAGCAATATTAAGTCCAGTTAATTTTAGAAGTTATCATTTTTTTGGTATAAATTAGTGTATTTCAGTTGATTCAGCAATATTAAGTCCAGTTAATTTTAGAAGTTATCATTTTTTTGGTATAAATGAATGTATTTCGGTTGATTCAGCAATATTAAGTCCAGTTAATTTTAGAAGTTATCATTTTTTTTGGTATAAATTAGTGTATTTCGGTTGATTCAGCAATATTAAGTCCAGTTAATTTTAGAAGTTATCATTTTTTTGGTATAAATGAATGTATTTCGGTTGATTCAGCAATATTAAGTCCAGTTAATTTTAGAAGTTATCATTTTTTTGGTATAAATGAATGTATTTCGGTTGATTCAGCAATATTAAGTCCAGTTAATTTTAGAAGTTATCATTTTTTTTGGTATAAATGAGTGTATTTCGGTTGATTCAGCAATATTAAGTCCAGTTAATTTTAGAAGTTATCATTTTTTTTGGTATAAATGAGTGTATTTCGGTTGATTCAGCAATATTAAGTCCAGTTAATTTTAGAAGTTATCATTTTTTTTGGTATAAATGAATGTATTTCGGTTGATTCAGCAATATTAAGTCCAGTTAATTTTAGAAGTTATCATTTTTTTTGGTATAAATGAATGTATTTCGGTTGATTCAGCAATATTAAGTCCAGTTAATTTTAGAAGTTATCATTTTTTTTGGTATAAATGAATGTATTTCGGTTGATTCAGCAATATTAAGTCCAGTTAATTTTAGAAGTTATCATTTTTTTGGTATAAATTAGTGTATTTCGGTTGATTCAGCAATATTAAGTCCAGTTAATTTTAGAAGTTATCATTTTTTTTGGTATAAATGAATGTATTTCGGTTGATTCAGCAATATTAAGTCCAGTTAATTTTAGAAGTTATCATTTTTTTTGGTATAAATGAATGTATTTCGGTTGATTCAGCAATATTAAGTCCAGTTAATTTTAGAAGTTATCATTTTTTTGGTATAAATGAATGTATTTCGGTTGATTCAGCAATATTAAGTCCAGTTAATTTTAGAAGTTATCATTTTTTTTGGTATAAATTAGTGTATTTCGGTTGATTCAGCAATATTAAGTCCAGTTAATTTTAGAAGTTATCATTTTTTTGGTATAAATTAGTGTATTTCGGTTGATTCAGCAATATTAAGTCCAGTTAATTTTAGAAGTTATAATTTTTTTGGTATAAATTAGTGTATTTCGGTTGATTCAGCAATATTAAGTCCAGTTAATTTTAGAAGTTATCATTTTTTTGGTATAAATGAATGTATTTCGGTTGATTCAGCAATATTAAGTCCAGTTAATTTTAGAAGTTATAATTTTTTTGGTATAAATTAGTGTATTTCGGTTGATTCAGCAATATTAAGTAATTTTAGAAGTTATCATTTTTTTGGTATAAATGAATGTATTTCGGTTGATTCAGCAATATTAAGTCCAGTTAATTTTAGAAGTTATCATTTTTTTGGTATAAATTAGTGTATTTCGGTTGATTCAGCAATATTAAGTCCAGTTAATTTTAGAAGTTATCATTTTTTTGGTATAAATTAGTGTATTTCAGTTGATTCAGCAATATTAAGTCCAGTTAATTTTAGAAGTTATCATTTTTTTTGGTATAAATGAATGTATTTCGGTTGATTCAGCAATATTAAGTCCAGTTAATTTTAGAAGTTATCATTTTTTTGGTATAAATGAATGTATTTCGGTTGATTCAGCAATATTAAGTCCAGTTAATTTTAGAAGTTATCATTTTTTTTGGTATAAATGAATGTATTTCGGTTGATTCAGCAATATTAAGTCCAGTTAATTTTAGAAGTTATCATTTTTTTGGTATAAATTAGTGTATTTCGGTTGATTCAGCAATATTAAGTCCAGTTAATTTTAGAAGTTATCATTTTTTTGGTATAAATTAGTGTATTTCGGTTGATTCAGCAATATTAAGTCCAGTTAATTTTAGAAGTTATCATTTTTTTGGTATAAATGAATGTATTTCGGTTGATTCAGCAATATTAAGTCCAGTTAATTTTAGAAGTTATCATTTTTAGGGTACTATTTTTTTCCAGGGAATGTGAACTGGCACAGTTTGAACTGATGCGTTAAGACCACTGTGTGATTTCTCTCACCCCGCTGAATGACGTGTTCAGGGTTTACAGACAATACAGCCCATAATGACAGCACTGCGCTGGAATTCACCCTCACACCTCGGCCTCCTCCTCCTCCTCGAGTCCAGACTGGTTCAGTGTCTGCGAGAGTAATGAGATTCGGGCTTATCTCAGATTCAGACCCTCTGAAAGCTGACGCATTTCCACAGAAAACAGAGAGAGAGAGAGAGAGAGGAGTGTGTGAGTCTCCCTGACTTGTTGTTACTTGTGTTAGTGTACAGAAGGACACACACACACACAGCAGGAGACACACCCGGCTCTGCTGCGACACTCCCACCTCACCGGCCGTCTCAAAGATTTGAGTGACTTTCGCTTTAAAGATGAAAGACTTCAGCTGTCTTCAGACTTGAAAACATAAACCGCTTTTCCACCATCGGACCGAGCGGTTCTCATTCCGTGCCGATCCGGGTCAGCTGATGCGGTTACAGTGTCATTTTCCACTGTGAGGCTGATAACAGCCACTCTTTGGAATGTAATACAAAAGCGTTAGTTCTTGCCTTGATAAGCCAACGGTTTACTGATGATATGTAAATAACATCCGCGTTATGAGGATGATCAGATATTTAACATTTAACATTACCATTATTCATTTGGCAGATGCTTTTTATCCAAAAATTACAGCGTTAATAGTTGTAGGGGTAAGGCACATGGCAGGACGCAAATCGACCCGAGGTTCGAATCCGCCTTTTGCCGAACTCGCTCTGCTCCCTTTTCCCATCCCACATCAGATGGGAAAGACATTTATTTTCAATAAAAATGAAGAAAATATTTGAAACTGTCTTAATAGGGAAGTGTTTATCGGTGTTATTGTCCCAAAAAGGCGACATCCGTTTAATAATTTAATAAATATAATCATTTACACGGTTATTATTGTATAGCATTTAATGTACGACAACACTGAGGTGCAAATAGTGGCTCTGAATGAGCCAAGTGGAATGGATTTGAGGAAGTCAAGGTTTAATTTATTAGGGGATTTCTCGAGTGGACTGAATTTGACTGATGGAGCTCTGAGAAGTGAACGGAAATGTGCTGAATAAGAGATGATAAAAGCGATATGTTGGTCCAATATTATTGGTCTATTGGTCTTACAATGGTTCAACGATGGTGTGTGTTTATGCCAGCTACTGAGAAACTGCATGATTAGTTGTTAAAACATGTCTCGATTCCAACACCCATGCGATCTTATTTCTAAATGTCAGTGATTTGTCGTTTTTTTATTGCTGTGTTACAATGATTCATATCGTCACAGAAGAACTGGGTGAAAAGTTTATAGTTTGGATATAAACACTGCTATCTCTCGTACGCTTCAAATAACAATCGCATCGATTACTTCGTCACACCAGTAGGTGGCGACAAGTGACTGCTATAAAAAGTAAAGTAACACTTACTTTTATTTTAAGGTCTTTTAACTAGTCGCTTATTAGCATGCATATTACTAGAATATTGGTTGTTTAATAGTACTTATTACACATATTAATGCCTTATTCTGCATGACCATATTTTAAATTCTTAATCCTATACCTAAACTTCACAACTACTTTACTAAACGTTAATAGCAGTAAATTAGGAGTTTATTGAGGGAAATTTCGTAGTTTATATGTGTTCCTTATACTAAAGTGTTACCAAAAGAATTTGTCATTGAATCGTTCAGAAACGCAGATTAATCCAGTAAAGAAACAAGTGAAGTCTTTATGAGTGAGTCATTGAATCATTCATTCAATCCGATTAAAAATAAACATAATAACTATCTAAATTAACTGCTTTTATTCAAGTCAAAATTATTATTTAATATTGCTGAATCAACCTAAATACATGCATTTCTACCAGGGGCTCCTAATTCCAGTCCTCATGACCATATGTGCTCTGCTAAGTGGACTTAAAAGTGTCTTCCAACGCCACACGTGCTTAAGAGAGATTCCAACCCAAAGCAGGCGTGCAACAGTCAACTATCATGATAAATAAGTTAAATAAATTGTGTTTGTTTTCATATTAAACATCGCAACATACAATTTCATTCAGGTTAGGGCTTTTGAATTTAAGTGAAATTTATAATTAATATGTATTTTGATACTATATAAATATATATTTATATGGATTTTATACACATATAAGCCTATATTAAATGAAAATATGGTCATTTATATTATTTTTATATTCTGGCATCAAATCTAAAACTATTTATAGACAATACCAGCATCTCTTGTGGTGTTAAGAGGTTTTATTTTGAACTTTTAATTTAAGTGTCGCTGGTATTGTGCATGAATAGCTTTGCTTTTATTCCATGCACATTGTTGACGGTGTAAAGGTGCATCAGATTAACTAGACAATACTTATCAAATCTAAAACTCCTCTAATATGCACGACTTGAGTTTCGTCTGTGTTTGAAGACACACTGTAATGAATTACTGTAAAAATTACAGCATTATTTTGTTTTTTAATAATACAGCATATTGCTGTAAACTGCAATGCATTGTGGGGTCACGTCACGTGTTGGTTTGACTCAAATTTACAGAATATTGCTGTAAATTGACCCTTCGTAATTTAAAAAAATACAGTTATTTACTGTAATCAGAGAATACAGGGAAATTCTGTAAATTAAATTACAGTAACACTACTGTAAATTGTACAGTAACTGGCTGGCAACCCTGCAGCCAGTAATTTTTTAACAGTGCATTGCAGGGTGTTGCGAATGAACGCGGTTTTTTTTGTCAAATGAAGTGAACTTCAACAGATATCCCATTCTCAGGGAGTAGGGAGGGAGCAGTGAACACTTCACAGAGACCCTGTCAATCACGACACGCCCGAGTTCGCGGAGTTCTCTTCCAACGAGCCGATGATCTGAATCAGGTGTGTCAGATCGGAGAACCGTACAAACTGTGCAGGGCGGGGAAGTTTGAGGACTGGAGCTGGGAACCCCTGATTTATAACAATCAAAGTCATTTTTATGGGTTAAATCAAAAAACAAAACAAAAAAAACAGCTTGCTTGCCACTTTTTACAGTGTACTGCTTACAAATGTTCACATTCATCATCCACCTGTTGCTCTAACACACACACACACACACACACACACGCACACACAAACACACAGACAGAGGTTAGACAGAGAACACATTGTTTTTCCCAAACAGGAAGGGGGAGGAGAGCAACAGGGAGTGTCTTTAGCCAAAGAATGCAACAAAAGCAGTGAAAGCGACTGGGGTGAAACTGGTTTGCACTGCTTTAACAGTTTTATCTCAGAGTGAATAGTTGAAATAACTCCGCAGTCACCTAAAACAACAGCGCTGTTGCTCAGCCGTCCCGTGGACCCTGATCCTGATTATAAGAGGCCACTGATCCGAGATCAACTGGAAACTGTGTTTTAGTCCACAGCGGGTGTTAATGATTAAGCACTGCCACCTAGAGTTCATGAGTTCATGCCATAAAGCGCACTAATTATTAACTTGTGCTCAAACGTCTATGTATTCACACACACTTTTATAGAATCGCACTGTGATTAAATGACGATGAGCTTTGAAGGGAATCATTTCTGCATCGAATGCAATTAAAGAGGGAAATAATGGCTTTTGTTGAAATAAGAGAAGACAAAGGGAAACATGCTGAGACAATTCCCGACAATCAGCTGAGGAAAGGGAGGCTATACATACACAAGATAGGTGAGGATGAAGGTATTCCAAAACTAAGGAAACCAGTGAATAACAGGAAGAAAGACAGGAAGTGAATATTACAACAACGGAACAAAACTGTGGAAAAAGGGCTGAGTCTGAAATCACACACTCTCTTGTGTCGGTCCTTATTTTGATTAAATCATTTATTCACGACCACCACAGTATGTATATAGTTTGAGGCTTGCTGTCATTATCATGTGACCTACCAGCGCTTCCCTGTCATTCACAAATCCTCTCCCGTGGCCTTGTGGGATAGTAAAGTGTGCACACTTCAGAATCTCGCCGGATGTAGTAGGTCATCCGTGTTCTTTTCACCTACTCTATTTTATGAGTGCGGTGAATTCAGTGTACCATATAATAGGGAAGAATGTGATTTCGGATGCAGCCCAGATAATGTTACGTCCAAGTTCGCCTACTTGTACTACTCCCTAAAGTGTGTACTTCTGAGTGTGCCGCAGAAAAACAGCCAAGAGAGAGCTCTCAGAAAATTCCCAGTTTGCAAGTTTTGCAAGTCGGAATCTTGTAATTATGGTAATTCGGCAAACGTGAATGAATTTGGATGCAGAATAAAAAGTTTTGAGTTTTTGTCAAAACAGAACAGACAGTTTTTGAATATGTATTGCATTTTTTTATTATAGAAATAATAGTATAAGCAAAATAAAGAATTTTTAAATGCAAATGTGTGAGAGCGTTTGGTTTGAGATTTGTGAGGATAAAATAGACATTGCTGTAATTGTATTGCGCAGATCAGATCCACAGAGGAAGTTCCTGTGGTGATTCTGAAAGAGAAAGTTGGGGTTAACTGTGCTATTCCCGGGATACTCTTTATATAAGGAGAAGAGTGAAATGGTTGTGTTTGTGGGCGTGTGTTCATGTGTGTTTGTGTGTGTTGTAGAGACTCATCGAGACCTCTCCCTTCGGAGAAGATGCGGAGACCATCAGCCAACAAATCCTGAATCACAACAAGTTCCACAGTTCAATCCAGAGAAGCCTGGAAGTGGACAGAGCACGAGATGAACTGGTATGAGGAACAATTAAACTGCAAATAGCAAATGTCCAATAACAAAACGGTTTTCACAGGATGAATTGTAAGTGTTTAAGCTTTTGAACTTTGATACCGAATTCATGATTGTGATAAAATATGTGATGGGGGAAAAAAGACAGCTGACAGTTGTGTGCCGTTTTATTGCGTGCCGTGACAGAGTCTGTTTGTGCTTCAGATGCAGAGCCGAGAGAAGGGTGCACTCCACGCTCTGGACCAGGAGTGGGACGCGTTACAGGTCAGCTAGCCAAACCAAACACAAAAATACAGAACCTGATTCAGCCTTACACACACTTCCTTTATTATTCTCAGTTGATTCTGAAGATATATGTGACGCTGGACCACAAAAGGCTCAAATAAGGGTCAATTTTCTTAAATTGGGATGTATAAATCATCTGAAAGCTGAATAAATAAGCCTTCCATTGATGTATGATTTGTTAGGACAATATTTGGTTGAGATACAGGAATATGAGGGTGCAAACTATCAAAATATTGAGAAAATTGCCTTTAAAGTTGTCCAGATGAAGTTCTTAGCAATGCATATCCACTCACGAAAATAATTTTTGATACGTTTACAAAATATCTGCATGGAACATGATCTTTACTTAATGTCCTAATGATTTTTGGCATAAATTTTGACCCAAACAATGTATTGTTGGCTATTACTACAAACACACCCGTGTGACTTACGACTGCTAGGGTCACATATATTATAAACAAGCGTCATAATATTACAGTGTTCAGATTGTTATTTTGCATCACAGGTAGTTCAAATGTAATGAAACCTTTGCAGTGTGGTGAAAAATTATTCACCATTTTAGGATATACTGTACAGATATTGGATTAGCATTTAACTGTCAAAAGATAAGAAAAAGCATATATTTTAACGAATGACACTTTGTAATGATTTGTACAGCTTAAACAGACATTTGAAAGTTAGACTCAAGCGACAATTAGTAGAACATCAGTAAAGATGTTTATAGAAACCTCAGTAAATGATCTTGTTTGGTCACAACGGTGAGAATCGCCCGATCAGAATGACCATTTAAAGGTCATTTATGGGCCATTCAATCACTGGTTTAGTTAACCAATACATACTATTTATTGTAATAGTTGACTGCATTAATAAGTCGTGATGTTTTCTTCTTCCCCGCATGTAGAAAATGTCTCATTTGCGTATAGCTCAGCTGCGGGACTTGCAGGGCATCATCGAGGAGATCTCCAGAGCCATCATGTGGGTCAACGACAGAGAGGAGGAGGAGCTGGTGTTCGACTGGGGTGATAAAAACATCGACGCCTACATTCCCCGCAAACAAGAGAGCTACTCGGTGAGGAGACGCACTCCATCGGCACGTGCTGTTTAACCATGAGGAGAAGAAAGGTGGAAGGTAGTCGTGGCCTAATGGTGAGGGAGTCGGGCTTGTAACCGGAAGGTTGCCGGTTCGATTCCCACGCCGGCAGGTTGGAATTGTGAATGAACAGCACTCTCTCCACCTTTGATGACTATGGTGCTCTTGAGCAAGACCCCTAATTGCCTCACTTTAGCGTCTGCTAAATGTACATGTAAAGAAATTTTACCAAACGTGGCATATTAGCGTGAAACTGCAATCCCATAAAAGCTCCGATGGGAGTGTAAAGTTCTGCAGCTGATTTGATAAATAAAGAACTAATCTGGAACGCATCCTCCTCTTAATTAACAAATGAATGTAATATAACAGTTGAACAGAGCGCTGCTGTGTATTTTCACGACTCGTGATTGTAATGATATTTTTTGCCTTGTAAGTCCATCCATTGTTGGCGTCGTCTGTGAGGTCGAGTCTAACTGTCTAATAGCCTTTACAGAAAGCTTTCAGTTAACTACAGCATAAACTAACAATGAACAATACTTGTACTGCATTTATTAATATATTTATTAAAATTATCACTTAAGTGTCTGATGATTTTTGCTTATTTTCCTGCTAGAAACTGATGAGTGATCTGGAAGAGAAAGAGAAAGAGCTGAATAAACTGAAGGCGAAGGTGGACAACCTCCTGAAGAACCAACACCCAGCGTCGGACAAGATCGAGGTGAGGAAACGTGCTCAAAACACGGCAAAACTCAAAAAAAAGGTCCGTTAGTGATGAATCAAGCACAGCTCACACCGAAGACACATGGGAAATCTAATTTTTTTTTGTAGCCAATCACGCGTCTCCCTCAATTGTGATGTCATTTCCACCAAAACTCTAAATTTAGTGTTCTTGGCTACTGAACAGACATTGTTGGTGTGTTCTTGATATTAATTATGACGAAAATACAATCAATTGTGATCATATCAGTTTTTATTGTGCCTCGTTTCCAATCTGCCTTTTTTTTAAATCATGCAAAAAATATTAGCTATGAAAATAGTGCACTTCAAATCTAATATTTACTGAATTACAGATAATATAATATTAATCCAATAAAAGGCCATTTAAGTTCACTTTCATGACTATTTAAATGCACACTATTAAAATGAATGATTTAAAATGACTTTAAAGTATATATGTTTTGATAATATTTTGTCGTGCTTTAAAGAGCTGCACTTCTTTTGATGTGTTGGGAAACATCCTAAAGCACATATAACGTACTTGATTATATTTTAACTGATGTGTGCTATTCAATATTACATTTAAAGGTTTTAAATGTACAACATTAACATAAAGACTTGTCTCATGTATGTTATAGATTTGATATATGTCGTGCAGCTTGTGGAGGTTTGCTCTCTGATTTTTCTCTGGCAAACAAAATAAAATGAGTGGAAAAAAGCCCACATTCGGATCCTGAGCCATATATAGAGGCCAGAGAGATGCATGATGGGCTCTTTTCAATCACATATCAATAGTTTTCTATAGTTACAGTATTTTTTATCGATTGTTGTATTAGGGTTACAGGAGCATCTGGTTTACATAATGCTGTATAATGTTGTACAATGAGCTCTGTGAATAAGCTCTTCTCTGGGTTTTTCAGGCTTACATGGACACACTGCAAACCCAATGGAGCTGGTTGCTGCAGATCACCAAGTGCATCCATGTTCACCTGAAGGAGAACGCCGCGTACAGCCAGGTAAGGATACGAATCTTTGATTAAAGCAACTGGTCATAGCTAAGGGTTAGAGCTGGCCCATACGATGATATACTGTAGTGATGAGTACCGGATATTCGTGTAAACTTACAATGATCTGGTTGTAGTAGTTAACAGTCCAAGATTATCAGTGATAATCAATCTATATATAGTGCGTAAAGTTTTATTTTTTTGTTGTTATTCCTTTGTAGTTCTTCAAGGAGGCCAACGAGACGTACACCAGACTGCAGAAAGACCACGACGGGATCCGTAAGAGGTTCAGCTGTGACAAGAGCACACCTCTGGAGAATCTCAATGAACTGCTCAAAAACCTGGAGGTGATGCAGATGTGACTGGCGCAAAATCTTAGAGTTAAACAAACACATAGCTTGTGAAGTTGAATATGGCGTGGCTCACAAAACTCTGTGCATGCTGGTGTGTTTGTGTAGAAAGAGAAGGAGAGGATGATAGAGAGTAAGAGGCAGGTACAGACGCTGGTCAGCAAGTCCAAGAACATCGTGTGTCTGAAGCCTCGTAACCCAGAGGAGAAGAGCAGCGGTCCGGTCATAGTGAAGGCTCTGTGTGACTTCAAACAGGATCAGGTGAGTCACATGATTTATATAAATTAGGGCTGTCGCATTGGCCCCGCCCCAGACCTACGTAGGTCATGTGACATTTATCCAGTTGACTGATGAGGAATATGAAGCCTCTAGAATGTCCCTAAAATTGAAGTTATGGGGCAAAAATGACCCTGAATTAGTTTATTGTCTCATTTTTACATCATTTGATATAGATAAGATATATCATAGGAGTAACTAAACCAATGTCATACGAGTGCAATACTGATTTATACAAAAGTTCTATAAATGTGTCTTTTTGTGTTATTTTAGACACAATATTGTCTGTTTTGGAAACGAAAATAAAAAGACAAAGCAGAACTGTTCATCTCCGAGCAACACACAGCGGCATTTTCAATATTTCATTTCTGAATCTGCATTTGGAACAAATGATTCATTCATAAAGAGAGCGCCTGAATGAATCAGCTGTTTGAGCGAATCAAAGGAATGAATGACTCAGTGACTCATTCATTCCGTTTTAGTTTCTTATTTCCATATTATTAAAAAAAAACATTGAAAAGTATAGATCATCCAAAAAATGATAATTCAGTCATCATTTACTCAACCGAAATATTTCTTTCTGAAGCTACTTTTTGTAAAGTCTATTTGATGTTTTACACAATAATGACTATCTTTTGGGGGTAATCCTCAGCTAAATTTGATCATATAATTAATTATATTAAAAGTTTCAATCGCTTATACAGGGATATAACAAATTTATTGAATGAATGATTCAATGACTCACTCATTAATGCTTCACTTGTTTTTGAACGAATCTTTTAAATGAACAATTCATTGACAAATACATTTTTCAACAGTCTCTTGTTGCCACCTACCGGTGTAGCGATGTAATCGATACAATCTTTATTTAAAGCGCCAAGTTACTTTCAAAAGGCGATTTGCTCTATTTCGATCACACCTGTGGACATCAGTGTTTATATCCAAAATATAAACTTTTATTCCAGTACTTCTGTGATCATTTGAATGATTAGGGATGTCGTGGGATGGCGATGTTCCTTCTCTTAATTAACTACACAAAAATACAGCAAGGTTTTTTAACTTGCTATATACCAAGCACAAAATAACTTTTTGAGAGTCTGAGTTGAGTAAACATTGACATGACTCGCCCCTGATTCGGAGCTCAAAGATAATAGGGTTTCCCACTTGTAATTATGACTTTGTGGTGGCGTTCATGTGCGTTGAGTATGATCTTTTCTAAATAAACTGAACTCACCATTAGCTCCAGCCCTAGTCCGAATCAAAACCTCAAACGTCTTGGTTAGTTGTTTCAGGAGTCATTTAAAGCTAAATTCTCCAGGAGCAAGAACCCTGGTTTAGTATGTAAGCGCACAGTTCATGTGTTTCTGATGTTTCTGCAAAACCATATGAGCCACTGAAACACAGTGTTTGTGTTACAGAAGGGCATTCTGAAGGGGAATGAAGGCATTCTGAAGGACAACTCACAGCGCAGCAAGTGGCATGTCACTGGACCCGGAGGACTGGAAATGCTGATCCCATCCGTGTGTCTGATCATCCCACCGCCGAACCCTCTGAGCATCAGTCTGGCACACAAGTAAGACAAAAACACACGTGCACACAGATCACAGAGCAACTAACAGTGTGACAGGATGTAACGACTCACTGATTGCCTGACAGGAACGAGCAGTACTACGAAGCCATCATGTCCATCTGGAGTCAGCTGTACATCAACATCAAGAGTCTGATTTCCTGGCAGTACTGCATGAAGGACTTTCAGCACATCAACTCCCTCACGCTCTCTATGGTATGAGATGCTGCAGCATCACGGCTTATTGCCCTCCCAGTTGCTTTTGGATGCGTACCGCTCCGATTAATAATAAAAATAACGATGAAAAACCTAATTAAATAATGCAGTTCATTAAATAAACATGACTATCATTATACAACATGGGACATGATACCAGCATTGTGTTAGTTCATGCTAGCAACATGTTAAAACATGCTAGTAATCTGTTAATTCATGGTAGAAACATGCTAACGACTTGCTAATTCATGCTAGCAGCATGTTAACCACAATGTTAATCATGCTAACAAAATGTTAAAACAGGGGTGTCCAGAGTTGGCGCTGGAGGGCAACTTTCCTTTCAGAATTTCCAGCAACATGCTAGCTATGATGCTAAATCATGCTAGCAACATGTTAAACATGCTAGTAATCTGTTAATTTGTGGTAGAAACATGCTAACGACATGCTAATTCATGCTAGCAACATGTTAAACATGCTAGTAATCTGTTAATTTGTGGTAGAAACATGCTAACGACATGCTAATTCATGCTAGCAACATGTTAAACATGCTAGTAATCTGTTAATTCGTGGTAGAAACATGCTAACGACATGCTAATTCATGCTAGCAACATGTTAAACATGCTAGTAATCTGTTAATTCATGGTAGAAACATGCTAATGAAATGCTAAATCATGTTAGCAACATGTTAAACATACTAGTAATCTATTAATTCATGGTAGAAACATGCTAATGACATGCTAAATCATGCTAGCAACATGTTAAACATGCTAGTAATCTGTTAATTCATGGTAGAAACATGCTAACGACATGCTAAATCATGTTAAACATACTAATAATCTATTAATTCATGGTAGAAACATGCTAATGACATGCTAAATCATGCTAGCAACATGTTAAACATGCTAGTAATCTGTTAATTCATGGTAGAAACATGCTAACGACATGCTAAATCATGCTAGCAATATGTTAAACATGCTAGTAATATGTTAATTCAAGGTAGAAACATGCTAACGACATGCTAAATCCTGTTAGCAACTTGCTAGCAATTTGCTAGTTTATGCTAGAGACACACTAGCAATGAACAAGAACAAATATCTGCCAGTGGGGTCAGAAAAATGAACTAAATTTTTAGGGAAAACAAGATAATTTTTTTGGCAGATATTTTTAACCAAAAACTTACTTCATTTTGATTTTTCTGAAAGCTAGACTAAGTAAACGTATCTTGCTTGAAGATTATTTTAGATATTTTTACCGGAAAACAAGACAAAAATGATTAAATCGTTCTTTTGCGGTGTGTGAATCCGCTATGACTTGATCTATGGGTTCATATGGAGTAATGTTTCACCAATGACTCAATCTATGGCTGCTTTAAAGAATCATTTGTCTCTTTTAGCTGTCACAAATGCGTCCTGAGGAGTATCGCAACATTATTAAGAGCCTGGAGATTCACTACCAGGAGTTTATGCGTAACAGTCTCGGCTCTGAGATGTTTGGCGATGAAGACAAGAGAAAGATGGAGATGCAATACGCAGGAGCGCAATCCCATTACGACCAGCTGGTGATCCAACTGCCCGGCTACAGTAAGAGACTCACATGTTCACATTATTATACAGGACTGAAGTTGCCCATGCCTGATTTAGGACGACTTCATTCCATTATTATTATTATTATTATTATTCCATTATTATTCCATTCCAGTTATTAATGTAAAGCTGCTTTGTCACAATTTACATGGTAATAAGCGCTATATAAGTAAAGCTGACTTGACTTGACATTACTCTTGCTTTACTAAGGAGTTGTATTTGTCTTTCAGGGGTGAGTGGAATGAAAACTGAAGTGACGGTGGAGACAGATGGGAAGAAGAAGGTGGTCACGCCTGGGAAGACGGTTATATCAGGGCTGAATGTGAATCTCATGACAGACCTGAGCGCTCTCAGACGCAGACTCGAGGCAGCCGAGTCGGGCTTGATTCAGCATCTCCACGTGTCTCTGAAGGAGAACGGCGTACAGGAGTGCTCCAACAGACTTGTGCTGCTGCAGGTACAGTCACACACTCAAACATCAGAGCTGTCGTGGTCTGCTGGGACAACCGGTGATGGACCAATATGTTAGCTAAGCCAATTATCAGCCAATCTTTGGCTACTTAATCAGTTGCTTCATAACCATATAACAAGTTATTTACCAATCACATTTGCATAATGATCCGTTTCCCATCTGTTTTGTCAGAGTGTTCATCGTGATCTGGACTCCATCCGGGACGAGTACCTGCATCTGAGGGAGAAGATTTTAAGAGAGCTGGACGGAAGCACTAACCCAGAGCAGACGCAGTACCTGCGCAGTGAACTGGACCTCATCAACCAGAAACTGGGCAGTCTGCAAGGCTTATCAACCGCATATATCCACAGGCAAGAACATTTATGGAATACCTGTTATGCTTTTTTCCAAGATCATCTGTCTTTAGTGTGTAATGTTGCTGTTTGAGCATGAAAAAGCTCTGCAAAGTTCCTCCAGCGGGAGATCTTCTCTATATCAGCATCACTGTACTGCTGAAACGCCTCCATTGTAGTGTGGAGTTTTTTTCCTATTTCCAATTCCAATACATGGTAACAATAAATGTATATTATGTCGAAGCTGTTTGTGAAAGTGAAAGGTCTGCAAAGTTTCAGAGGTCATAGATAAATGGAGCTAATGTCTTCTAAAAGAAAGAAGCGATTCTGAATTGCCTGAAACGAGTCAGTAATTTGAGTCTTACTTCCTGCTTGAGCTTAGGTAGGCTTTTTAAAGACATTTATATAAAGTACCCGGATGACTTACTACTTTCGGAGAGTTTCTGAAGTGTGCATAGAATGGACACTTTATTATCCCATGAGGCCACGGGATGAAGGGATGTAACTGATGCTGGTAGGTCATGTGACAGTATTGTTACTGTCATTCGTACTATATAGAACGTACTTTTTCAACGGTCGGGAAGTAAATTTAAATTCAAATGTAGTTCCTTCTCAACAAATGCGATTTCGGACACAGCTTGGTTCATCTGATCAATCCAAGCAGGCTCTTGGAAAGGAGGGGCTTTGAGAATCCTTTATCAAACCGTTTCGGACATGGATAGAAAAGAGGTGATGCTTCAATGTATATTATGAGAAAATTAAAGTGATTTTTGACCTTGGGTGCATGTAAACATATTGCAGGGACGTTCAAAATAGCATAATAGGTGCACAGTGTTTCGAAAGCGCTTACATTTTCCTGGGGAAATGAACCTATGAATGGCTGACTTATAGTTGTTTGCGTACATTGATATGTGATGGGAGAAAGTGTTTCATAGGTGTTTGTCTGTGTTTCCAGGCTCACTGCTCTTCAAGCTCTGCTCCAGAGCATCCTGCAGGCTGAGGACATCATTAAAGTCCACGAGGCTCGTCTTACAGAAAAAGAGACGACTTCTCTTGATCTGAATGAAGTGGAAAATTACCGCACGACTCTGAAGGTGAATTTTATGCACTTCTTTCTTCCTATAGTCTTGGTTCCACAATATAAATTAAATAGCGAGTCCAGATTCAGAAATTGGTGCTATCTGACTAGAGAAAACCAAAAAAGACAGTCGTCTTCCATTTTGCCAAATAGGTAGGAAAACTTCAACACCCAATGCCACTCCCATTCTGCTATGGACCAGAGTCAAATAGTGCCTTGCTTTAGCAGAAAATACTTCTTAGCAAACTTTTAGTCATAATAATGTCGACTTGTATCGCTAAACATGTGAATTTCTCGGTCCTTGTGACTCAAAATGTTAGAGCATGTCACATGTGTATGTCTTTGAATGTGATGTCTTGTGCAATGCAGGTCATGAAAGCAGAACTGGAGCAGAAGAAGGGTGTTTTGAAAGCTATGGAGTCGGAGCTGTCCAAGGCGGTACACTGGAACGGTCAAATAGACAAATCGTTCCATCAGTGCGATGTTGACCTGTCCAGATACGCAGAGCTCGTCGGACAGATGACTGACCGCTGGCGCAGGATTGTGACTCAGATTGATAGCAGGTGTGGAGAGATATGCTGCTGGATTGTATTGAATGTCCCTTTGGGATACACAGCGACAAATTCTGTAGAAAATGTAGAAAGCGTCCACCGTAATAATAATAGTATTATTCCATTCCTCGCTTGTTCGTCAGGGTGTGGGATCTGGAAAAGCAGGAGAAACAGCTGAATCACTACCAGCAAACAAGCTCCATAATGAACAGATGGATTCAGGAAACACGCCAGCGGCAAGATGCCCTCCAGATTACCAAATTCAACAGCGTGGAAAATTTAATGGACCACCTGAACCAGCAAAAAGTCAGTCCAATACACTTCCCAATCAAATACCCATGAGTTTTTATTGCATTTACACTGTTCTGACCAGCAGGCGTCTCCAGCCTGTGGCATTTTGAACTCTTCGAAACAGTGAATCATTTTGTAAAGCAATTGAAAGCTTCGTTTCTCTCATCACTACCTCACTGAACCATGAGACATTTTCTGTCATCATTTTTATGTGCTATCATATCGAAGCAAGGTTGTATATAATCATGAACCTCATATTTTATATCAATCTGAATCATAAGATAACCATATCGATGTCAAGATGACTGCAGGCACTAAACTGTGAACTTTGAAACTTTATTCTCTGGCTCCTTTATTAAAATGAGTGTTTTATTCTTTATTTGATCTCAAGTCCTATTAAAAGCTGCACTATGAAACTTTGAGGGCATCTCTGTTATTTCAGTAAATCAAGTTAAAAGAAATGAAAATTTTAATATATTTTATGGCTTTAGTTTTCGTTTGAGTTTACTATAATAAGTTTTTATATACTGTTATATTGAGAAAAATATTTTGTCAACCAACAGGCGCTGTATTCTGAGATAAAAGGAAAGAAAGAAAAAGTGGATGATGTGGTCAAAGACGCAGACACATGTACTGCCTCCATAAAGGTGAGACTCTTAGTTTTTGTTTTGATAATTATAAGAAGTCTGTAGAAAACAAAAGCAAAAGGCTGAGTTCTCGGATCACCGTTTTCGCAGGACTATGAGCTCCAGTTGGCGTCCTACAGTGCCGGTTTGGAGACGCTGCTCAATATTCCCATCAAGAAGACGATGCTGCAGTCTCCAGCCACTGAACTGAGAGAGGAGGTGACGAAACCTTTCATGTGTAGCGCTAAACATTGTGAAGTATAGAGAGAGTTCACCCAAAAATGACAATTCTGTCACCATTTACTCACCCTCAAGTTGTTCCAAACATGTTTGAATTTCTTTCATCTGATGAACACAAAAGAAGATATTTTGAAGAATTTGGGTAACCAATCAGACTCCATAGACTTCCATAGTACGAGTAAATAATGACAGAATTGTCATTTTTGGGTGAATAATCCCTTTAACATCACAGTTCACCTGATTTACTTTATTTTGAGTGTACGAGTACTCAACATACCTTTTCTACCTTCACTAAAGGCAACGGAGTTGCAGTCACGCTACATAGAGCTCTTGACACGTTCAAGTGACTACTACAAATTCCTCGGGGAAATGCTGAAAAACATGGAGGATTTAAAGGTAAACATTGTGTCTCAGACTAGAAGTCTTTTCGAGTCGAGAGAGCATGGAGTTCATGAGATGCCAGTGCCAAATTACATGTAAATTAATTATCTTTATTATTATAGTACTATTAAAAACTAAAACTATTAAAAACATTTGTTAAAAAAAGAAATACTGATATAAATATTCAGTTGAAAAAGTAAGCGAAAATTAGAAATGTTGCCTTGGCAATAAACTAAAATAGGTTCAAGAAATAAATAGAATCTAAAAGTAAATAAAAATAAATTAAACCTAAATAGAAATATTTTAAAAATAATAAAATGACAAAATCACATAACAAAATGATACTAAATCACATACTAAAAATATAAAAATAAAAGCTATTAAAAATATTAATGAAACTATAAAAATAATAAAATAACACTTTGTAAGAGATTAACATTATTTAGAATATATATGTAGGTATATATGTACAGTATTAGGAGTTCAGCAGGAGTTCAAAAAAACTATTTTAAGAATTCCTGAAATACATAAATCTTTACACATTTCGAATTTTTTTTTTTGAAGACTATGAATGTGATTTATAATAATAAAATGCAAATCATACAAAGTTAAACCTCAGAATGCTACTAGAATTCTTAACAGAGTGCCAATACTGTCACCGTGCTAAATTCAAGTCACACTTTGTTCAGGACACTACAGATTAGTCACTACATAAGAGTCAAGTTAGCAGGTAAAGGGTTAATATTACATATTAGTAGTGCTGATAACCATTAAAAGGAAGTACAATCCTCAAACGCTTTCTTAAAAGTGAAAAATATTTAGCAGGGTTAAATTGCATTCACTTGTTTATGGTTTACTTCCAATACTCATTGTGGACTTTTCCTTTTAATTAGATGCGGAACACTAAAATTGAGCTTTTGGAGGAGGAACTGAGACGTCACAAGGACAACCTCAGAGATCAAACCCAGAAGAACAAGTCACTGGAAGACAGTCTAACTCACTATCGGCTGGAGCTGACCCAGTCTAAAGAGCAGCTTATATCTATGGAGGAGGTGAAGAGAACCCAGGCTAGGCAGTGCAATTCTGCTCAGGAAAGCCTGGACAGCACCCAGAATCAGCTGAAGAGCTTACAAGACGAGATGTCCCGCCTCACGTTTCTCATTGAGGAGGAGAAACGCAAGCGGAGGCTGGCTGAGGAGCGATACACCAACCAGCAGGAGGAGTATGAGCTTGCTATCCGCAAGAGACAGAAAGAACTGGACGAGCTCAGTATGTCCAAAAGCCAATTTGAAAGGGCCATCAAAGAAAAGGAGCGGGAGATTGAACGGCTGAAAATACAGCTGCAGGATGAGGCCTCCCGGCGCAGTGCGGCAGAAGCTGAGACCTCAAAGGTAAGAACGCAGTTGAGCCAGGACATAAATAGCCTAAAGCAAACATATGAATCTGAGATTCACGTCACCAAGACCACTGTGCTCAAGTCAACACAACAGAAGGAGGAAGAATCAGCAGCTCTGAGACTTCAGATGGAGAGGTTAACGTCTGAGAAAAGAGACCTGGAAGAGGAACTTCGAAAGGTGCAGCTTTCTTTCTCACACTCAGAAACAGCACGGAGGAAAGCGGAAGAGGACGCACTTCAGCAGAGGTCTTCGGCGAGCGAGGGAAGCAGGTTCAAGAGGGAACTGGAGTCGCAGATTCAGCTCGTAACCCGTCAGAAGGAAGAGATTGAAACAAGACACCGTGTGGAACTGGCGGAGGCCAACAGAGTTGCTCAGGAAAAGGTCCGTGAGATTACCTTGTTGACCCAGAATCTACAAGACGAGGCCAGGCGGAGGAAAGCCATGGAGGTTGAGAATCAAAGTCTCAGACAGTCTCAGGCTGAGATACTTGCTAAGCAAACTTCAACCTCAGAGGTCATCAACAAGCTAAAGATCTCTGAGCAAGAGATACTCGTTGTAAAGAGAGAGATGGAGATGCAGAAAAACGATAAGAGCAAGTTGGAACAGAATGCTGCCAGACTAATGAGTCGCATTAGTGAACTGCAGTCCAAGGTGAACGAGTTGCAGGCTGAACTGGACAAGGAGAAGAGGAATAGTCAGGATGAGCTCACAAGAAGAAAACGGATGGAAACTGAGCTGGAGAAGGTGAACCAGACGTGCCGGGAATACACCACTACCATCAGCACCCTACGGGTCCATCAAGAGCAGGAAAGTGCTTCTGGACGCAGGTATGAGCAGGAGCTTCGCAGCTCTAAAGTGGAGTTGGAGAGAATCCAGAAAGAGTACAAAATCACCGTAGAGAATCTGAGCAGAGTGAATACAGAATTGAAGGCTTTGCAACAGCAGCTTCTACGGGAACAGGGCCTTGTCCGTGAAGCCAATCAACGAAATGATTCCCTCTACAAGACCATAGAGGACAAGAGTCGAGCACTAAACGAGAGCACCAGCGAGATCGAGAAGTTGCAGAGCCTCACTCAGAATCTCACCAAAGAGCGTCTCCGACTAGAAGAGGAACTAAGGAGTGTGCGACTTGAGCGAGATGATGCGAAAAGAAGCCTAGGCACCATCGAGAGTGAAAGTGCTTCCCGATTGTCTGCCATTCAGTTCCAGTTACAAACCAGCAATAACAGAGCACTGGAACTGCAGGAGCTAATCAATGAACTGACTAAAGAGAGGGAAAGTTTAAGGGTGGAAATTGCCCAAATCCAAAAGCAGTTCACGGAGGTATTTTATTCTGAGCGACACAACTGATTTTTTTTCCAATCAGTTGAATAAAAAAATTCATCACCGTTTTAATATCAAAATGGCTTTGCTGGGTAACGCTTTGCTGCATAATGAACTTTGAAAGCACATTTTCGGCATAACACTGCATGGTTGCAATCTTTTTTCATATTTTCTCTGGTTTAAAAAAATCCTAATTTTCCTAATTGCTTTATTCTAACCATTTTCATCAATCATTTTGAAATTGTGTGATGCATAAATCTTTCCTTTGTTAAATCCTATAAATGACCTATAATCAGAATTATTTCTCTTTCCAGACATCCATGATGATCCAGCGTTCTGATGCCAGCTACAAAGAGATTGTGCAAGAGAGAGACAGTCTTTTAATCAAACTGAAGCTGTCGCATCAAGACAAAGACAAGCAGCAGCGGTATGAAGAGGAGCTCAGGCGCATCAAACTCTCCTTGGAATCTGAGACGAAACAGAAGCAACGTCTCCAGGATGAAGTTGATAGACTTACCAAGGATTTCAAGTACTGGAAAAGCCAATATGAGTTAAAAGAGGGCCAGATCAGACAGAGTGAGGTAGATAGAGACAAAGTCGAGAGAGACAGGGCCTCCTTCCTGAGTGAGATCCAGAGATTGACCGCTGAGCTGAGGAGTGTGGAAGAACGCTACAAGAATCGTCTTCACAGCTCAGAAAAGGAAATCTCAGAGCTCTCTCGGAGGAAGGAGTCTTTGGAAATGGAACTGAGGAGGTTGCAACAGCGTCCAGTTGCGTCCTGCAAGCATACACAGACTGATGAAGTTTCCAAGTCTGTCAATGAGGGTGGTGTCCAGTGCATTACAGTGAAAGGTCTGCGTGGTGAGGTCTCACTTACTGAGCTAGTAGATTCCAACTTGCTTGATCAAACCGATTTGGATAAAATAAACCAAGGAAAACTAACGGGCAAAGATATCGAGTACAGACTCAGATCGTACCTGGGTGGCTCTGATTGTATCGCTGGTATCTATGATGAGGCCAAGAATAGGGTCATGCCCTTTTACCAGGCCATGCAAGAAGGTCTAATTCGACGAGGAACCACACTGGAGCTCCTGGAGGCACAGGCTGCCTCTGGCTTCATAATTGATCCAGTAAACAATGTCTGCATGACAGTTGAAGAAGCGTGGAGGAGAGCTCTTGTGGGAAAGGAGTTTAAAGACAAGCTACTGTCTGCTGAGAAGGCTGTGACAGGATACAAAGATCCTGCAACGGGAAATATCATCTCACTCTTTCAAGCTATTGAGAAGGAGATCATAGAGAAGGGTCATGGAATTAGACTGCTGGAAGCTCAAATAGCCAGTGGCGGCATCATAGATCCTAAAGGGAGTCATCGAATTGATGTGGAAGTGGCGTACAGGAAAGGCTACTTCGGCCGGGAAATGAATGAGATTTTGTCATACGAGGGTGACGACACCAAAGGCTTCTTTGACCCCAACACCCATGAAAACCTCACGTATCTGGATTTGAAAAAGAGGTGCATCACAGACCCTAAGACTGGGCTTATCCTTTTGCCTTTGAAGGACAAGCAGAAGCAGAAGCCGAAGCAGACGACATCTCAAAAGAACACACTGCGCAAGAGGAGAGTGGTGATTGTAGACCCTGACACTGGCAAAGAGATGACCGTACGAGAAGCGTACCATCGAGAGTTAATCGACTATGACACTTTTCTGGAGCTTTCCGAACAAGAGTGTGAGTGGGAGGAGATCACCATCGAAACATCTGACGGAAACAAGCGTTTACTTGTTGTTGACCGCAAAACTGGAACCCAGTATGACATTCAAGATTCCCTAGATAGGGGAGTCATAGATAAGCAAACCTTTGACAAGTACCGTGCAGGGACTGTGACACTCACTGAGTTTGCAGCTATGATCACAAGCAAAAGCAATAGTTCGGAGCTTTCTATCTGCTCCAGCAGTCCTGAGGATGTTGCTACTTGTAGTAGTCCCTCGCAGATCTCACCATCATCTCCAACTGTACGCAAACGATTTGCCAGTGTGTCCATTACACTCTCCCCTCCATCTGATATTTTTGATGACCAGAGCCCAGTGGGAGCCATTTTTGATACAGAGACCCTAGAGAAGATAACCATCCCTGAGGCACAGCGACGTGGAATAGTGGACAACCTCACCGCTCAGCGGCTCTTGGAAGCCCAGGTTTGCACTGGAGGAATTGTCAATCCTTCTACTGGCCAGAGACTCTCTCTGAATGATGCTGTACAACAAAGCATTATTGATGAAGACATGGCTGCCAAGCTAAAACCAGCACAGAAGGCTTATGCAGGTTTTGAAGACGTGAAGGCCAAGAGGAGACTTTCTGCCGCTGAGGCCATGAAGGAAAAATGGTTGCCTTATGAGGCAGGGCAGAGGTTTCTGGAGTTCCAGTACCTGACAGGTGGACTTGTAGAGCCAGAAACTGGCCGCCGGGTCAGCATTGAGGAGTCCATCCGAAGAGGATGGCTTGATGGCAAAGGGGCACAAAAGCTACAGGATACAAGGAACTACATTAAGAACCTTACCTGTCCTAAAACCAAACTTAAGATCTCATACAAAGAAGCAATGGATAACTGCATGGTGGAGGAGAACAATGGCATGAAGATTCTTCAGGCTACTTCCATGTCTAGTAAAGGCATAAGCAGCCCCTACAACGTGTTGTCCGGACCGAGCTCTCGCACAGGGTCCAGAGCAGGATCTCGCACGGGCTCAAGAAGTGGATCACGCAGAGGCAGTGTCGACTACACCTCCTCTGTTTCTTACAGCTACATCTCATCTTAGCCACACAGTTAGTCGTGATTCCTGTGCTTAGTGTGTACAATTAAAATTTAAGTATGATTTTCTATACAAGAGGATTTCAGTATGGGTTTGGGATGCAGATTGTAGATGTTTGAAACACATCTTTCACTTTTACTAGCACTGATCAATTTTCTTGGGAGTTTAAGATGTCCTTTAGATTGATAATGTAATGGTATTTTTCAGTATTTACACAAGGGGAATTTTAGATTTGACATTTATTTTGTTTATTCGGTATATGAGATTGTTTTAGAATGTTTTCCTTTGCATGTTTTATTTACATTTTGCATTACATTCACATTTATTCATTTAGCTGACACTTCTAGCAGTGTAGCACAGAGCCAATAGCCGCTTTTCCATCATCGGGCTGAAGAACATATTTCCACTTGAGCCTGGTACGGCATGGCGCGATTACGAACCATTTTTGGCCCAGGATTCTCAGTACTGTTGGCTAACCATGCTAGTAGTATGTGTGTGGTTTCATGGCCACTCAGGATTAGTCAGTTGTCTGTTGCCTGGCTGCCAGTTTCTCTGTAAATATTTGATCATCCTCTATAACACGGATGCTATTTACAGCTCATATCATCTGTAAACTCTTGAGTTACAAAGACAGCGACTGACTGATTTGTATTACGTCCCAAAGAGCTCCGTTATCAGCCAGAGACTAGAAAATGACGCCATTTGGCTGGGCCGGATCGGCACGGTTAAGCAATGACTACAGTTTGGCCTGGCGGTGGGAAATCGGCTACTGTTAGCCACAGTTTAGAACGCTAGATTAGGAAACAAGTACTGTTTGATCTAAATGATCTGCTGACTTTGTATCAACATGCATCTACTAATTTCAAAGTAGAAATCATATATTTTGAGATTTGCCTTTAATGAATGAATATTTGATCTGATTGTGCTTATATGGAGCAATTTAAACAATAAAAAACTATCAAGATATAAACTGCCATTCTCTCAGTTACTTATTATGGGGTCAAAGTCTTTTGATAGCATCACATTTGGAATTTCTTTTTACCCTTCACACCTTTCTTACGAATATGAAACCAAACCTATTAGAGTCAGGGTTGAAATTTATACTAGCATAGTAGCATGTGATTTACTGATGACTAAAATTACGTGCAGTATTATGATTTTTGAAACACTTTACAAAAAGTTTGTAGGGAAAAGATGCCCTCTTAGAAACAGTTTTGCATTTTAGGTCTGATTGAGTGTTATGACAGCGTGCCCAATGTTTAAATGCATTAAAACAACCTGAGCTGCATTATTAATACGCTTTATTTTACAGTGTGTCTTTAGTACAGTAATTACAATAAATTGTATATTTAACTATGGGCACGGGGTACTTTTTATCCCTGTTTGCACCAAAGCCATCTGGCGGGTTTGCTGCCAAAAAGCTCTTGTTTTAGTTTCATCTGACCGTAGAACCAGGATCCCCTTTGAAGTTCCAGTCGTGTCTGACAACTGAATATGCTGGAGTTTATTTTTGGATGAACAGGGAGGATTTTTCTTGAAACCCTTCCAAATAACTTGTGGTGATGTAAGGGCTGATTGACCATTTTTTAAAGGCTTTCTGACCCCGACTAATTTCTGCAATTCTCCAGCTGTGATCCTTGGAGAGTATTTTTCCACTCAAACTCTATGCATTAGGATAATATAAACACATCCTCTTCCAGGCAGATTTGTTACATTTTTAGATGATTGAAACTTCCTAATTATTGCCCTGATAATGGAAATGTTTTTTTTTTTTCAGTGCTGTAGCTATTTCTTACGGCCACTTTCTGTTTTGTGAAGCTCAACAATCTTTTGCTGCACATCAGCATAATATTCTTTGGTTTTAGTCATTGTGATGGATGATTACGGGAATTTGGCCTTAGCGTTTCCTCATATTTGTACTCCTGTGAAACAGGAAGTCATGGCTGGACAATTTCATGCTCCTAGTCACCCTGGTGTGCTAAAAAAAAAAAACTAAATATGGATGCGAATATAATGCAGAGATATTTTACTCAAGAATTTCTAGGGGTGCCAATAATTGTGGCCAACATGTGTTGCATTTCCCACCATTTTCAACACAAAAACATGTTTGTGTATTGTTTTTAGTCCATCAGTTGTTTTAGAAGAGCAGAAGACCTTTAGATAACATAAATATGTGGGGAATTAAATGCAACCTCAAATATTTAAAATGGTTATGACAAAAATCCTACGTTTAGTCCAAAGCAAAGAGCACGGAGGCATGCTAGAGGCTTTTGTGTGTTTCACCATGACTTTGCATCCTTCAATTTGTTTGAATCATCCTTACTAATATATTTTGTTAACATACAGTGTGTACCATAACATAATGTAACGCATGCTTACATATGTTACACGAAAGGCCTATATCTCACAGTAATATTTAATACATTTATTGTTATGCTTTGTGTATCATGTATTGCAGCGTAGTCTTAACTCACAAACTATATGCCATCTAGTCTAGAATATTTGGTCATATTTGAGTTCAGACAACACATACATACCTATTTATGCATTTAACCCTGATTATATTATTAGAACTGGAATAAATGAAACATACTGTGCAGTGATTGAACAGAAGTCAGTTGATGCAGCAGAACTGCATGTAGTTCCGTATTTAAAATACAAAATTTGAGTAACTGTATTTCATTACAATTACATTTTAAATGGGTGGTAATCAGATTACAGTTCCATCTGAAAAGTATTTTAGATTACTAAAGTGATTTTTCTCAGAATTGCGAGATTTAAACTCACAATTGCAAGTTATAAAGTCAGAATTGGGAGATATGAACTTGCAATACTGACTTTTATTCTTGCAATTGTGAATTAAGTATGTGAGTTTATATCTCATAATTCTGACTTTTCTCAATATTGTCAGTTTATATCTCATATTTTTTACTTTTCTCAATATTGTGAGTTTATATCTCATAATTCTGACTTTTCTCAATATTGTCAGTTTATATCTCATATTTTTTACTTTTCACAATATTGCGAGTTTATATCTCATATTTTTGTCTTTTCACAATATTGTGAGTTTATATCTCATAATTCTGACTTCTCAATATTGTCAGTTTATATCTCATATTTTTTACTTTTCACAATATTGCGAGTTTATATCTCATATTTTTGACTTTTCACAATATTGCGAGTTTATATCTCATATTTTTGTCTTTTCACAATATTGTGAGTTTATATCTCATAATTCTGACTTCTCAATATTGTCAGTTTATATCTCATATCTTTTACTTTTCACAATATTGCGAGTTTATATCTCATATTTTTGTCTTTTCACAATATTGTGAGTTTATGTCTCATAATTCTGACTTCTCAATATTGTCAGTTTATATCTCATATCTTTTACTTTTCACAATATTGCGAGTTTATATCTCATATTTTTGTCTTTTCTCAATATTGCGAGTTTATATCTCATATTTTTGTCTTTTCACAATATTGCGAGTTTATATCTCATAATTCTGACTTTATAACTCGCAATTGCAACTTTATATCACGCAATTCTGAGGGAAAAAGTCAGAATTGTGAGATAAAAACTCTCAGTTCACTTTTTGTGTTTGTTCCACACTTATTAGTATTCCAAAGTATTCTAAAGTATTTAGATTAAGTTACTTGAGTAATGTAACGAAATACGTTACAAATGACTTTTTAAAGCATGTATTTTGTAATCTGTAGTGAAAGACATTTTAAAAGTACTGCCCAGCCCTGAGGACAAGATAAACATAGATAAACGCCCTTTCCTGAAGCAAAAATGCTAATTACAGGATGATTACACGTCGTCCTCGCCTGAACTCACACATACAGGAGGAAGGAACTCGTTTGATTTCTTCAAAATAAAATTTCAAATGGAAATATATAATTTCGTAAATACATACAAACAATTACGTGTTGAGTTTCTCCATATTCTAAAATTTTATCATTTATTTTTGGTATAAAAGATATATGTATAGCTAGAAAACGTATTGTTTTCAACGGTAATTTTTAAGCGACTTTTATTTTGTAAATAAAAATATCGGAACAGTGCGTCACTCTGACGTAAGACATCTTACATCACAGTGTTCCCATGCTCGCCTCAGTCACGCATAGCAGTTCAACCGGCAGCAAAAGAGCGGCTTCACTCTAGTGTTCAGCAGAAAACTACTAAAAAGGTTTGTTAGACATTTTATTTAATCTCTGAATATTTTGCTTGTATAAATATTATGTTAAGATGACATAAGACGAGTGTGTTTTCAGAGATGAATCTGTTGAGGAAATGGCGCATCTTGTTTAATTGAAGCTGATATTAAGATCTGCACTTAAAGTCTGCCATTGCTGTGTACATTTTATTACACATACACGTTAATTATCAAAGTAAAACCGTGTAAAATCACTTTTTAAATGACCCATGTAGGTCGTTTGACCTTCATATTACATGACACCAGTATCACTTTTGCTCAACCCGATGAATCAAAGCATTTCCTCGTGAAGGACTTGAGATTTTGTCATTTGTGAGTCGTTCAAAACGACAAAGTCCTAATTTTATAATGTTAGGCGATTATTTCATACGTTTACCCACATTAAAATAATACTGTAGTGTTTTTAAACCGTACTATAGTAAAGTACTTGAATAATGTATTGGGGTAAATCTGTAGTTGCTGTGGTAATATGATATAAATAAACTACTTTATCCAATACTGTAGTAAATGTTCTTTTAAAGTATACTACAGTTAATTACCACAGTATGCTGTAGCATCCATTAATAAAGAGTTACTATAGTATGGTTCAAAAACACTATGGTGTTTACGGTAACACTTTACAATAAGGTTCATTAGTTAACATGAAGTAATAATGAACAGCACTTCAACATTTACTAATACATTATTACAATCTTGTTAATGCTCTGTGAAATAACATGAAGAAATATTGAACAATATATTTTCATTAATTAGTAAATGTACTGCTCATGGTTAGTTCATGTTAGTTAATACTTTAACTAATGAACCTTATTGTAAAGTGTTACCGTATTTGCTATAGATTTTTCATACAGAACTATTAATGTATACGTGAGTCTTCAAGAACTATTTAACGGATCAGTTGTCCAAATTAGTGATTAATTGATGGATTTATTAAATGTTTTGTCTGTAATAAAGAATCAGAAAATGGTGGAGTGGCCTTTCGTTTATTACGTCTAATCTTGTTTTTGTGATTGTTCCCTTTTAGTCAAGATGACGGCCGTCGAATACGAAGACAATGAATCCAAGTTCATGAGAAAAGCCAAAGAGAATCCGTTCGTTCCTGCAGGTAAACTTTGGACCCGCTCACAGCATCTCCGTATTAAATTAGAAAAGCACACATTTGTACCTCGCTGATATCAACCCAGCTGTTTCAAGGCCAGTTCACACCGCACCAACCAACAAGTTGGCCGTTGGATCTAGAACGTTATGAAAAATAACTGTCGTGTTCACACTGAACCAACAAACGAATCAAACGAGTCACAGAGAGTCAAGTCTGACTGGGAAAAATTGAATCAAACGTGTGACCATGTTAACAACATTTTCAGGCAAGTTTATTAGATTAATAATATAGCATCATATATATTTTCATTGTTTAAAGTATTGAGGCAAACATTAAAGTACTAACCTGAAATCTGAAGCGCTAGCCGTCTATCTGATGACTTGCGTTGGGGTTGTACGGCCTTCACCGGTTTTTAAACTTCTTTTACACTGTTAAAAAATTACTGTATTAATTTTACAGTATAATACTGGCAGCAGGGTTGCCAGCCAGTTACTGTAAAATTTACAGTAGTGTTACTGTAATTTAATTTACAGAATTTCCCTGTATTCTCTGATTACAGTAAATAACTGTATTTTTTTTAAATTACGAAGGGTCAATTTACAGCAACATTCTGTAAATGAGTCAAACCAACACGTGACCCCAGAATGCATTGCAGTTTACAGCAATATGCTGTATTATTAAAAAACAGCCAGCGGCTGTAAAATAATGCTGTAATTTTTACAGTAATTCATTACAGTGTAGCTCGACCAATCAAAGGCCTATACAACCATTTGTAGCTAAACAAGCCAAAATGAATTCATTTAAAACTAAACTTTGCTCTCACGCTTATACCTCTCTCTTTCGGCACGAATCCAAATATTTCCATGTCGCAAAGTACTTTGATGTTGTAGGCTACTTACTATTTATTATGTAAAGTCCTTCACGCGCGCGTTCCAGTATAGGTAGAAAAAAATTATCCTAAAATAGTAAAAATGGCATCACCACAGAGGAGCAGCGCTCTGCCGAACGGCACGGATTGCACTTCAGACTATTATTATATTATTTTATTTTTACAATGAACAAACGTCACGTTTGCTGTGTGTGCGTGAAGCGCGGCGCCATCGAACCGCAGTCTTTGCTTGGGACTTGCCTCATCATCTTGGCAACGTTTCGCGGTCCGATTACGTCAGAGTTTGTTGCCGTTTGTTGGAGAACCACACCACGCCAATCAGACATTCCACGACCCAACAAACGCCAATTACACTTGATAACACTTAACTTAACAGTGACTTAACACTTAACAGTGAAACAATTTACAATAACTTAACACTTAACAGTGAACACTTGATCCCCTCATAATAAAAAAAAAAAAAAAAAAAAAACCCTTTCCTTCCCTTTTCCCTTCCTACTCTAGTTTATGGTACTGAGCAATGTATGAAACTTGTATTGTGAGCACTTCCTGTGTTATTTGCCAATTCATGAAGAATCGCTTGTTTGTTTTCCTCACTTGTAAGTCGCTTCGGATAAAAGCGTCTGCTAAATTACTAAATGTAAATTAAACATGTTCAGTCGGGTGAAAACAGACGCCGACAGACGTGTCGGTTGGTGCGCTGTGAATTGGCCTTCATGCATTGATTGATTGACGTCTGTTCAGGGATGGCCGGGTTCTTTGGCATTGTGGCGTACCGGCTGTACAAGCTGAAGAGTCGAGGAGACACGAAGATGTCCGTGCACCTGATTCACATGCGTGTCGCCGCGCAGGGCTTCGTGGTGGGAGCCATGACTTTAGGTAAGGCCACGCTCTCGATCACACAGACCCCGTGTGACGTAACCCTGGTTTGAATCCATGTTTCGTGTTTTTGTCGGCAGGAGTGATCTACTCCATGTACAGGGAGTACGTTCTTAAACCTTCTGGAACACAGAAAGCGTTGGAGCAGAAGGGACTGGAGAAGTAAAGAGAAATGTGTTCCTGAGATATCCTTAATACTGCCTCATATTAAGGTGTCGTTTTGTATTTATTGCTCACATAATTTTAGATTTTTTTCTTTTTTTTTTTTTTTTTTTTAAATAATTATTTCTTTGCACTGTTTAAACCTTGGTGAAGAGGTTAGCGTATCCATTATGTTTGCCGGGATGGAAAAGTGGCTATTTTGCATCTGCCAACTATTATTTATTTATCATATCAGTATAAAACTGATGGAACACAGTATGAAATGGTATTTTTGAATGGTTTTGATTGATTTACGCTGAAGGTCGATGTTTCAGGAAGAGGTGTGGCATGAAGACCTTCGAACCCTGTCATTCAAGATTTGTTCTTGTATCATTTCGAGTAAAGAAACTCCTGGACAACATCCGTAACGAACCGTCATTCTAGTAATATTTGTGAAATGTGTAACGCACAGAGCTTGCTAAATTATTAATGGTACCTAGTTCTTTAGAGCTTTACAGAATATTCAGGAGTTGATCCAACTCTCTCACAAGTTTGCTCTGTCATTTTAAAGTGTGTGTGTGTGTGTGTGTGTGGAAGGAAGGAATGAGAGTCGTGTGTTATTTTGTAGATTGATTGATTGATAAAACGATTGCACCTTTTGTTTCATATTTCAAATGAAATTCACAATATTATACCTTTTTAGAGTGACCTATATTTTGAGGATCTCAGCTACAGTTCTGTTTATCTTTGCCAATAAAAAAATATTGTAATGCGAATAAAGACTTCTGTTTATTTCAGACTCCAGTATGCAAATTTTCTGTTTGCATGAGATGCAAGTGTGTGGATTCATGGATGCCCTGTTACATTGCCAAGCATATTCCTATAATATTACGTCACAAAATGCAATTGATCTTTGAATACTCAATTCTGATTGGCTGGAAGGTGTGCGTTAAAACTGTTTAATGCACAGGAAGTTCAAAGTCAGTTTAATCACACTATAAACCTTATGTAGCCCCGCCCCTTTCAGCTCCTCGCGTTCTTCTGGTTGGTAAGATCTTACGGATTTATGAATCAATCAACCACTCATTTTAAAATCTTCCTGGTCTTCTGAATTTTTGTAAAAACATCCGCTTCAAACATATTACTGCCAATGATAACGTACAGTAAATTCACTTCACCAGCGAATAACTCAAAAGCGTAACTGGGAGACGCATTCATTACTAAATAGCTTCGTTGCTGATTCGCTGCATTATATTTCTAAGCAACGAAGGGTTAATGTCGCTGATTTTGAAGTAATTAAACTGACTAAAAAGTTTGCTGTAAAATTTGATGCTGGCAAATGACCGTGGTATAAGCAGGATAATCCACTGCTAGCTGCGCATTAAACCATTTGAATGCGTTCCATGTCGTGCGTTAAAATCATGTAATGCACAGCTGTCCCTTACTTAGGCCTATCCTCCTTATTCCTAACGTTCTTGCGTTTTGAATTATGGGTGGCACTTCCGGTTTGGGGAACTTCCATTCAAAAAGAATCATTTCAAATCATCAAAGACTGACCTAGAACTAAATCTTAGTGTAGTGATCTGTCAATTTTCCTTCATGTTTTATTTTTAGACAAGACGAGAATAACGTAACGCTTGGCGTTTTAACATGACAAGAGCTATTTTCAGCCGCTGCATTCTTTTCCTCACGATTTCTTTCTTTTTTCCCCTTTGCATTCCACTGTAATAGTGTGAAAAAGAACAACATATACCTGCACATTTGTGGTTTGTTCTCCCGATTTAATTTATGATTTATTCAATTAATAATTCACTGGAATTCAATTTTTGTCTTTCCAAGTTTGTTTTCATAGATAAATAGAATTTATTATCTGACAGAAATCACTTTGAAATAGTGCAAAGCGGAATTATGTGCATACAATTATACACTGTTTCAACACCGCTTGAAGAAAATAATGATTCGATGCAAAGAGAATTTAATTCTACTGTGAAGTAGCTCTAAAAAGACAATAATAAACATCCATTATTGAGTTCAATTCAGTTCAGTCACATTGTTCAGTTCAGTTCAATAGTGGAAAGTTCTTCAAATGGGGTTCTTCATCCATAAAACAGAGAAACAGCAGAGAAAACAGTCATCATCAGCTCAGTCCAGTTACCTTGATAAACCAAACCTTGTGTGGCTAAATGAACCTTGATCGCCTCGTTAAAACATTATTTGATCAGACTGGCCTACAAGGAAGCAGCAGTTCACAGTTAATATTCACAATGACAGGAAATCTTTACACGAAAATCGTTGATTATTTTTGATATTATAGGAGCCGGATGGATTTTCTCAAGGAATTGATCTGAGCAGATTAAGCTCTATGGGAAAGTTGAAGTTTGAATGGAATTCCAATTTTTATTCAATATGCATGAGCACGCTTATGGAAAGTCTTTTCATTATTCTGTATTTCAGGAAGGAGTGGACTTTGTGTAAGATTGAGCTGCTTTCTGACAGACATTGCCTAATTACATCATTTAGATTTCACCATGGCTTATAACTCCTGAAACAGCCGGTCAGATCCAGCAAATGCAAGTTACTGCCCAACCGCTCTCTCCATCTGTGTTTATTACATCCAGCTTCACAAGACTGGAAGTCTTTTATAAAGCATCTTAACATTGACAAAGCACAGGCAACGTTAAAAACACATACAAACTCATTCACACGCGGTGAAATGATCATGTTTTAATAGGTCATGACATCTGATGCTGAGTGTTATTATTGAGCACTGGGTGGCGCTGCTGTCCCGCTGCTTCACATGTCCAGTTATTAATTAGCCTCAGGTGTCCAGAGACTTTATCACGCGCGCGCTTCCTGGCGACGCGTTTCCACGGAGACGCTCGCGTATACAAACCTCGCCAATGCTTCAGTGTTTCTGATAAACCATGGACGATATTGTGTTGTTATGAATTGACTTAAAACCATATAAACTCCTATATAGGTTGACGGGAATCCGGTCTGGTAAGTCTTAAAGTGACTGCTTGTTGAATCGTTAATGATTAAACTTGATGTTGCTGTTGATAATAGTATTAGTGATCATCATAATAATAAATATTTAATTTTATTTGCATCTAGCACAATCTCACAGTGCTTTAGAATGTAAAAACATAAATACTCAGAGTAAAAATGAAATAACAGATGAACAGGGCTGGGCGGGTTACTTTTCAAATGTATTTCGCTACAGATTACAAAATACATGCTTTAAAGAGGAATTTGTAGCGTATTTCGTTACATTACTCAAGTTTAGTAACTTAATGTAAATTCTTTAGAATACTTTGCAATACTAATAAGTGTGGAACAAACACAAAAAAGGTCATTGCAAGTTTTTATCTCACAATTCGGACTTTTTCCCTCAGAATTGCGTGATATAAAGTTGCAATTGCGAGTTATAAAGTCAGAATTATGAGATATAAACTCACAATATTGAGAAAAGTCAGAATTATGAGATATAAACTCACAATATTGAGAAAAGTCAGAATTATGAGATATAAACTCACAATATTGAGAAAAGTCAGAATTATGAGATATAAACTCACAATATTGAGAAAAGTCCGAATTATGAGATATAAACTCACAATATTGAGAAAAGTCCGAATTATGAGATATAAACTCACAATATTGAGAAAAGTCCGAATTATGAGATATAAACTCACAATATTGAGAAAAGTCTGAATTATGAAATATAAACTCACAATATTGAGAAAAGTCTGAATTATGAGATATAAACTCACAATATTGAGAAAAGTCTGAATTATGAGATATAAACTCACAATATTGAGAAAAGTCCGAATTATGAGATATAAACTCACATGTTAAATTCACAAATGCATGAAAAAAAGTCAGTATTGCAAGTTCATATCTCCCAATTCTGACTTTATAACTTGCAGTTGTGAGTTTAAATCTCCCAATTCTGAGAAAAAGAAGTCAGAATTGTGAAATGCAAACTCACAATTGCGAGGGGAGAAAACAAATTGTGAGAAAAGTTGCAGTGACCTTTTTTACAATTATAAAATGACTCACAAAACATGAAAACAGTGGAAAACATGAAACTGAACTCGTCTTTTTTCAGACGGTCAGAGTCAGAGAATCACCAATCGCTGTTTAAATGACATTAAAACTCAAAGTAATCACTTTGGTAATCTAAAACACTTTTCAGATGGAACTGTAATCTGATTACCACCCATTTCAAATGAAATACAGTCACTCAAATTTTGTATTTTAAATACAGAACTAAGTTACTCCCCAACCTTGCATATGAATACAAATATAAAATGATGCAAGACATCCATCCAGCATGTCTCTTCATCTCTCATCTGTATCCTGTCGTGTGTGATGTCTCAGAGATGGACGGTGACAGTGAGGACATACAGGAGCACCTGAGGCTTCAGTTTCACACTCTTCAAGAGCAACAGGTGCAGCGCATCCGGAGGAGACTGGAGATGAAACAGACGGATAAAGAGGAGACTTCTGCTCTCAGCAGCCTGGACAACATCAACCTCATGGAAGAGGACGGAGACATGATGGACCTATTCAACGCGAGGTGACTCATGAAGCAATGAGCTCCCAATTATGGTCATTACCAGAACAAAGGGCTTTCAGGTCAACACCACAGTCCGTCATGCCAGAAATGAGACCTAACTTAATTATTCATAGGGAATTTAGCAGACAACGTGATAAAAAAATGAAAATTCTGTCATCATTTACTCACACTCAAGTCGTTTCAAACCTACTATTAATATTTCTCACTATTTATTGTATGGCCGATTGTTTCCCATTGATCAATTTTCTTGGAAATACTAAATAACTTCTCTTTTCAATAACAAATGTGTCATTAAACTGTTTAAAAAGCCATATAGACACTGGTTCACGTTTCACACTTCCATTTATCATGCGTTCAAGCCATGTTTTATTAATTGTACTTTATTTCAGAGCGATCCAGACTGAGAACGAACAGTTGCATGATCGTCTGAGGGAGCTGAGAGACGAGAACGGCCGACTCCATAAACTGCTGAGCGAGAAAGACTTCGAGATAAAACACCTGAAGAAGAAGAGAGAGGAGGACAGGGTGGCTTTAGCAGGTAAACGGAGCTTTATTGTTGGTGAGGTTGATTACAGTGGGCCAAAAAGCCATTAAGACACTTACATCACACTTAAAAGTATATGAATGTCAAAGTATTGGATTGTAAAACTAGAGTCCTTGACTAGTGAAGTCAGTAGATCTTTACTATACTAGCATTTTATTGTGACTTTATAAGAAGTTTCTTCTGCTCACCAAGGCTGTATTTATTTGATAAAAAAAAAACAGTTTTAAAATAGCTGTTTTCTATGTTATTTTAAAATGTAATTTATTCCAGTCTTCAGTGTCACATGATCCTTCAGGAATCATTCTAAAACGCTGATGTGATGCTCAAGAAACATTTCTGACGGAAACTTCACATCTTTGTGGAAACCATCATACATTTTATTTTTCAGGATACTTTGATGAATAGAAAGTTCAAAAGAAAAGCATTAAAAAGTTTTTTTTACTGTCTTTACTGATACTTTTTATCCATTTTATGCATCATTGACAGTTATTTTAGTTTTTATTATAGTTTTATTAAAATTTTGAATTATTTTTAGTTTTCAAGTTAATTTTAGTTTTATTTTACTTTTTATTAATTCCCAGTTAATGCTACCAGGTCAATATCTCATATTTCAAGTTTATTGCCAAGGGAGCGTTTCTAATTTTGTGTTTAAATTAATATTTAAATAGTTGTAGTTTTAGTCAATGATAATAATCCTGATCCTTGAAAAATAAAAGTATTAATTTCTTAAAAAATTACAAATCTTACTGACCCACAATTTTTAAGCAGTAGTGTATAATATAAACCAATATATTCCTATATATATATATATATATATATATATAATATATAATCCTTCATGTATTATGTGCTCAAATAGTTTTGTGGGCCACTGATTATCTGTGTGGTTTATAATGACTGTGACAATCCTTTTTTTCCCCAAGGAACTGCTGGTTTGGCAGGAGACGCAGCGGCAACCAAGATAGTCGAGCTGTCGAAAAAGAATCGAGAGTTAGCTGCTGAAATGGAGCGAGAAAAGACCAAAACTAAACAAGCAAACAATCGGGTCAAAGAACTGGAGAAAGAGGTGAAGAAGAAACAGAACTGTTAACTTGAACTGGTTTTGGTCAATGCGGTATTTCATCAGTATCTGTCTGATTAGCTTCAGGACACACTGTTACTCAATCCTGCAAAGACGACAAACAAAAAGACTTCAAGAACTGTGAACGACTGTCTGGAGGTAATATCGTGTCATCATTCATTCAACTGTTTTCAAATGACTTTATTTTCAGTGTGTTTTTGTGCAGAACAGCCCGGTTGTAAAATCACTACAGGAGAAACTATCTGCAGCCCAGCTCAAAATGACCGAATACCGCAACCAGATCCAGACGTTTAAACAAGAGTTAAAAATAGCCCACAAGGTTTGTGCTCAACCAATCCCGCCAGTGTCTGAATCATGTGATCACCGTGATCTAGTCCAGGTGTTTTGTCAGGTGTTGAGCTGTGAGGTGGGTGAGGACGTCAACATTCAGCAGATACTGTGTACCCCGGGAGGCTGGAGAGGCCGTTCTCAGCAGATCCTCGCGCTTCAGAACAGAGTGAGTCAACGTGCTGTGTGTCTCTTAGGATGACTCTTAATCGATCAAAAGGTTTTAGATATTGATTTTTAACTCATACATGTTAAAGGATCAGTTCACTTTCAAAGGAAAATCAGCTCAAGCTTTACTCAACCTCAAGCCATCCTAGGTGTATCTGACTTTCTTCTATCAGATGAACACAGTCGGAGATATTTTAATAGTAAATATCCTGACGCATCCGAGCTTTATAGGCTGTGAATGGGACTTACAAGTATGAGCTGAAGAAAGTGTCTCCATCCATCATAAATGTACTCCACACTGCTCCGGGGGGTTAATAAAGTCCTTTTGAAGCGATACGTTTGTGTAAAAAAAAAAAAAAAAATCCAAATTTAACAAGTTATGAAGTAAAATATCTAGCTTCTGCCAGACCGCCTTCCACATTCAACGTATGAAGAAAGTGTAAAACTCTTGCAGTTCAAAAAGCTTACACTACTTCCTACTCCTACTCCTACATGACGGCAGTTTACACTGTCTTCGTAACTTGAATATGGAAGATGGTCTTGCGGAAGCTAAATATTTTACTTAATAATTTGTTAAATAGGGATATGTTTTTTACACAGAAGACCTTTAGTAACCCCCTGGAGCAGTGTGGAGTACATTTATGATGGATGTGGATGGAGACACTTTCTCTAGCTCATACTTGTTGACGCCTGTTCACTGCCATTATAGGGCTCGGATGCGGCAGGATATTAATTGAAATATCTTAGAGAGTGTTTATCAGAAAGAAGAAAGTCATAAACACTGAGGATGGCTTGAGGGTCATTTTCATTTAAAAGTGAACTAATCTTTTAACCCTTGTCCTGTGTTGAAAATCCTTAATTTGGTGTTCCAGGTCAAAAATTCTGGCACCCAGCTTTTAAATTGCTTGTAAATCTCTTGCTATGCTGTATTATCACCAAATAATTGGAGATAAAAAGAGCTCAGTTTAGTATTCGTGCGCTGTCTGAGACGCAGCTTTCTGAGCGCGTGCTTCAGTTGTGCATACGCAAAACTTTCCACAGAGCGCTTTCACATCTTCTTGCGCTTGAATATTTAAATTATTAAGGCTTAAACTTTCGTGACGATGCAGCTCTGGCCCGTCAACAGTCCTGAGCATTGTTCATGTTCATGCATTGTTAGAATTCATAAAAATGCTACCGGCCAACTGGCGAGTGATGCCGTTTCATATATTTGCTATTAATTTTAGGCCCTGGTAGCATGTAAACATTACTCAATAAAGAAAGCTGTTAACATTTTATACACTGAAGGTACGAGACTTGGAACAACAGCTCAGCCAATCATCTCACAGGAAGCAGCTATCTGACCAAGGCCTTGAAGAGGAGATCACAAGAATGGGAGGCTTACCGAAGACACAAGACAGAAACCTCAGCCACATCCGTCACATAGAGAGGGAGAGGAAAGAGGCACTGGAGGTTGTGCACATTCATTAAACATCTTCATGGGCTTGAGTATGTCATAACTTTTCACAATATCCACATTTTGATAACGATGTGTCTTTTCAGAAGCTCACCATGGATTATGAAGTTCTGCTTGAAGAGAACTCCGACATAAAGAAGAAACTGGAGGGCTCCAAAGCCAGAAACAAAGTGTTGAGCGCAGAAGTCAAAGCCCTAAAGAGTCAGATCAGCACTCTCCTGGATAAGGGCAAACATGACGATGAGCTGGTCGACGCCTTATTGGTAACAGATTCTTGATTTATGGTACCCAATACAGAATACACATATATATGTAAACTTGGGAGATACATGAGCAATATCACACAAGTAGCCATGCGATATGGCTGTATATCAGCACGGCTGTGGTTCGCTGTAGGTAATCAGCATATTGATATACAGCCATATCCCACGGCTACAAGTGTGATATTTACATTTACATTTATTCATCTGGAAGACGCTTTTATCCAAAGCGACTTACAAGGGGAGCAATTAGGAGTTAGTTGTCTTGCTCAAGGACACTTTAGTCATGGTATTGAAGGTGGAGAGAGTGCTGTTCATTCACAATCCCCACTTTCAATTCCTGCCGGTGTGGGAATCGAACCAGCAACCTTCAGGTTACAAGCCCGACTGATATTGCGTTTATACAAGAGTTCGACAGCACGAGTGTGTAAATAAATAAGAAATAACAATGGCATGTTTTTAAAACAGTAAAAATAAAAACTTTTATGCAGAACTAATTCTCGAATCTCAAGTTGGCAGCTTGACCAAGGCTCTGTTACTAATCAATTAAATAACTAAAATGTCACTTTAGAGCAAGTAACGAAGGAGTGTTGAATCCCTTCATTGAAACTCATTGTATTTTGTACAGTTATTGAGAGAGAGAGAGAGAGAGAGAGAGAGAGATCACATGAGTGAGCATTACCAGGGTCTGATATAACGTTCATTATTCAGGATGATGTCCATAATATTCTATCCATTATAAAAAAATCTGTTTGAATGTCATCTGAGGAAAGCGATCTTTATATTTGTTCTTTTTACAGTTAAGGTAATTTTCCATAAACTACAGCGATAAAACAACGTTCTTTGTTTGCAAAAGTCCCTTTCAATTAAAGTCTCTTGCAACTGATTCACTGATTAACTCATAAAGTTTGCCGCCATCTAAAGGCGTATCAATGTAACTTTCACTCACTCCATATTTCACATTAATGGACCCTCAATACCAAATACTACATATTATTTATATAAAATAATATAATTGAACAACAATATTTAAATTAAAATGAACAACAATAGCTATTATAAATGACAATAGAAAATAAACACAATTTTACAATTCAGTCAAATGTACAAAAGCAGTGCTCTACAGGATCGAAGTATAACCTTAATATTAAATTATTAAATTTAACATAGCACAATTTGATTCGCACAGGAACAAGTAATAGATTAATAAGACCAAAGATTGCCTGTTTTATGTACCCAAAATGAATTATATCTCATCTTTAACCACTATAAGAGACAGCGGGAAATCCTCGAAGTACTGGCCGAGATGAAGCTGTTCTCGGCGGGTACACGAGCACTGAACGACCGCTGACGGCCTGGAGCTCACATCTCCAAAAACGTCTAAACAAATTGTAAAATAGGCACTATGATTAAATATGAGTCTCACATTTCAGGCCTAAAGAACTACATTCTTGCCTAAAAAAAACTCTTAAAACTTCAGGCCATGTAACAAGTGTAGTATTTGCAAAAAAACAAATATAGTGGATTTACTTGGATGCCATAACAGTCGCTTTAAGTGGAGTAAAATTCTAAACAGACAAATGATCTAAAGCAGATGCTAATGAGTGTTTTAGACAGGGATAACTCTGACTCCCACTCCCAACAGAAGCAACAGACGAAGTGGCAGGCCATGTTCGGTCATCTCAGCCAGAAAGGGTCCCGGCGTGAGGAGGCTCAGCAGGGCCTGGAGAGGCAGCTGCACAACGAGGCCCAGCAGCACGCCTCCCTCATCCAGCAGCTCAAACTCATGGTGTCGGAGAAGGAGAACAAGGTCAAAGAGCTGGAGCAGGAGATCCAGCAGCTCGCCCTCGTGGTATGACACATCTGATCAGATTGTAAGCAGCGTTTCCTTTCTCATGCTCATGCACATTTTGTGTGTCTGGTGCAGAAGCAGTCGGAGTGTAAAAGCCAACATAACATCAGGGCTTTGACATCACGACAAGAGTACAACTCTGCCAGGTAATGACATTCTTAGGGACAGATTTCCATGCTAACAGGGAAGCTTCTCTAAAAGTTATGAGCAAACATTTTTCCAGTAATGTTAATAAAATTGGCTTGAAAGGGGTCCTTGATTCTGATTTCACTTCAGTTAGTGTGTAATGTTGCTGTTTGAGCAGAAACATCTGCAAAGTTACGACACTCAAAGTTCAATGCAAAGGGAGATATTTTCTTTTACAGAAATTCTTTTTAAGGACTACAACAAACGGCTGGTAGGGACTACAGCTTCTTCCCGGGTTGGTGACATCACAAACCCTTAAATTTACATAAACCCCGCCCCTGAGAACACTCAGCAAAGGGGGCGGGTCCATGTTGGGCTGCTTTAGAGAAGAGGAAGAGTTGTTGTAGTCGAGTGTTGTTGATGCCGTCATTTTACGCCGGACCGCTTCACAAACGAGGGTCGATTCAAGGAAAAAAGACGAACATGACGACACACGCTAGTGATGAGTTGATCAACTCCACAGCAACGACATCAATTTATCCACTAACCGTTCAGAAACGTCTAAAAGTTGGAACTTCTTCCTGAGTCTCTCCATCAGTGTCGACTCCAGTTTGAACAATGTAAGGATGAACACCGTTGCCATTTTGTCTGCATGAGATTCTCCAGCTTTGTTGTTGTTGAGCTGTTAAAGCTCCGCCCTCTTCTGGAAAGAGGGTGGGAGCAGCAGCTCATTTGCATTTAAAGGGACACACACAAAAACTGTGTGTTTTTGATCACACCCAAATAGATGCAAATTTAACAAGCGATAATAAATGATCTGTGGAGGATTTTGAGCTGAAACTTCACACACACATTCTGGAGACACCAGAGACTGATATTACATCTTGTGAAAAGGGCATTATAGATCCCCTTTAACAATGTTTTCAAAACCTTAGCACAAAAATGTTATTTGTAAATCGTTCATGGAAATGTTTTAATTGGATGTTATTTACTACGATTTTTTCAGTAGCCAGTTTACTGATATTTTGAATGCTCTCAAAAAGCATGTCTTTACCCTCTTGACATGCTGTGATAGTTGCTGAAGAAGGAGGAACCGCAGAGATCAGAGAGCGTGTGAGAGCGGAGAGGGAATATTCTCACTCGTGTTCATTTATTTGGAAGGCCAGAGGAAGATGTTATCTAAACATATCGTTTGCCAAGCCACATGATTTTTAATTGGCTGCGTTTGTGTTGTTAGTAGATCACCTGCACCTGATTATCACCGGCTCTATGCTCATAGAGATTGTGTGGGCCATTTTAGAAATGAGCTTCTGCTGCGTCTGTGGTTTTTAATGGTCAGTAGATCAGCTGCAGAACTTCACACTTCTGTCAGTGCTTTTATGGGATTGCAGTCTCGTGCTCGTTTGCCCTGTTTAGTAAATCTGGCCCATAGTCTACAACAATAAATGATCTGATCATGAATGAACCACCCCAATCACACATACGTTTCACGTTTCAGGTAAGTACACTTACAATGGAAGTCTATTTTTAAGTCCTGTCCTGCACTGAATTTCGCATACGCAGTTCCTACAGTATCTCCTGCTGTCTGAGATGAGTGAACGCATTGTGCTGTATATTATTTCAGAGATGCACAAGCGGCCTGTCCAGAGTGCGCTGATAAAATCCCGTCGCTCCAGGCTCAGTGCGCGGAGTATAAGGCTCTTTATCAAGCCGCAAGTGTGGAGAGAGACAAACTGCTGGAGCTCACCAAAATACAGCAATCCAGGTAGGACACAAGCTATATCAGTTCAAATGATCACTTTCTACAAAACAGCTTCATTCAGCAACTGTTAACCAAGGAACATTGGAAGCAAAATATAAAAGAAAAATCTTTCAATTTGAGTAAAAAGGACGCCTTGACTGACTTTGAGGTAAACAGATTTAATCTATGAGGATAAAACAAGAGCGGCATTTATTCGATCCAGACTTAAATGTTCAAATGTTTTTTGGCCTTGAAAAAAAGTGACTTTAAAATTAATGATTTAAAACAAAATGATAGTTTTTTTGAAAATATGTTGCTTTTTTTATAGTAATTTGTATTCTTCCACATTGGTTACTTCCAACATTGACACTTTTTTAATAGCTTTGAGAGTGAGACCAGAAAAACAGTGTGTGTGATAATTCATAGAGTACATTAACTTGCAAAACACAATGAATCTCCAGGCAATGACAGGACATTTAAAAAAAAAAAAAAAAAAAACTTTCACCCTTTCTATTTTTAGTTTTTGTAGAAGCAATAAAAAAAGGTGAATTGCCCACTTCATTAAAACACGGGGTCATAACATTGATTCCCAAACCTAATAAGGACAAGATATTTATTGAAAACTGGAGGCCCATTCGTTTGCTCAACAATCACAGTAAGTTGTTTGCAATGATTTTAGTTTTAGACAAAATTAATTGAGTCTGGTTTTATGTAAGCCTGTCCTATCAGGAACAATATTAGACTAATTTATTGATGGTAGTTTTATTTTATTCATTGATTTTTTTATAAAGCATTCAATAGTTTTCTGTTGACTAAATAGACCCTTCTCAAAAACCTTCTCCTGCAAATACATCCCAGAGCAAAGAGGACGCTGACAACACATGAAACAGTTTCAAATTTAATATATCATCATTTTTTAAAGAAGTTTACTCAATAAACAGCATCTAGTGTGGTGACAGATCGCTGTCGCTCCTCGATCATCTCTTCATACTAGTTCATTTATAGCATCAAATAAACATGAATGAACATCAGAAGGAATGTTGTTTCAAGCGCGGAAAGACGTGAGGACAAGTTCAAGTTCACCGACGTTAATCTACTAACTCCCCTGACTGCTTTGACAGACAAATCGGCGGATTCGGGGTTATGATTGGTCAGATCGCCTGTCAATCAAACTGTTTGCGAAGGGTCAATTAAGTTAAGTTTTTACAGACATGCCCTGCTAGCATGGAGAGTGATGTATAAGCACAATTTCTCACCATACAATTATTTCATATGGAATAACAAAGAAATACTGTTTGAAAACAAATCACTTTTCTGTCATACTTGGTTCAGAGAAGAGATTGTTTTAGTATGGCAGTTAGTTAATTCCAGTGGATATTTGTTTTCATTCATTTCTTCTAAAATTCCCATTTCCAGTTAAACCAAGAGACTTTACTATTATTCTTGACGTGATTCCAAAGAGTGAGACGTTACTTTTAAAGATCTCTAGTTCAGTGGGAATCAACATGGATAATCTTTGTGGAAATATTTAGATTGATATTGTTGATGTTTTGAAACATTAATACGATAATAAGAAATGCTCTTTTCCCGCAGCAAGATTTCTTTGGTCTTCTTTATTTGGTAATTCCAAAATAGGTTTTGCATCAATAACAAAATTAAGGAACTTTACGCTGTTAATCGTGTTTTGGAAACCCATTATTTCACATAACTGCGAATTCTGTGGACAGGAAAAGAAACTATTTCCCATCCGTTCTCTTACTGTACCTACTCAAGTTTATTTTGGAAAGATTTAGAAATATATATCAATTGAAAACTGGAGTGTATGATATAAATTATATTTTCAGAACGATACAGAAATAACAGTTATTTATTTTATTTGAAAAAATAAATAAATAAGTAAAAAAAAAAAGAAGTCAGCTCTTTACAAACCAGATTTGACTAAAAACAAAAAAGCCCTGAAAACATATAATGCTTTTTAATTTTTTTTTCTTTTTCAGCCAAAGTCTACTTTGAGCTTAATTTGGGATCGATCGTAGTTGATCTGTGATCCATACGGACCACAGCTCGGAGTGTATATGATTCACAGATTAATCGTAAATTTTATCCATATTAAAAGTTTATCATTTGCAAACATTCAAGTGAGTTTAAACATTCAAGCACAAGAAGCGAAAGAGACGTGAAGAGACTCGCACACAGAGCGTCTCAGCACATGAACACCGAATTCACTTCTCTTTCGCATCTTTTTGTGCTTGAACACACACACACACAATTATGTGAAAATGCCCGTCTGTGAATGTAGACAGTTGAGAAAGAAAGTGCACGTGTCGGTATATTAGATCGGTGCATTCGGTCATTAAAGTGACAGTAGCCTAATAAACCTACAGTCTGTGTGACGAATGTTAAGCATCAAACTACAAAACACAAAGAGAAAATCACTTTTGTAGCTTTAAGAAAGATTACTTATATTTCATTTATAATGTTGGGTGTGAACTGTTACTGTAATTTAATTATTTTCCTTTGCAAAAGTAAAATAATGGATTACTCTTCATTTTTCTGTAATTTAATTCTGATCTAATTGCATTAAATACTGCATAGACTATAAAACAATAGTGGGTTTAACATCAAAATGTAACGTCAAATGTTAATGTATGTTTTTAATGTAACCTTCTCTCTATAAAAAGCCTGATTTATGCTATTTTATATTCATTTGAAAGAATTAAAGCACATTTTCGTGTAACTGGTTGAGGTTGATATGGGATTTAGAAAGCAGTTAGTAATAAGTAATGCCTTACTTTTTAGAGAGAGTAATTAGTGCAGTAATCTAATTACACTGTTGAAGATGTAATTATTGTATTGACTTTAATTGTCCTTGTGGGGAAATTTGGCTTCAGTGTGTTTTAATACACATGCTAATTAATTAGTAGTGTGTAATGAATTCATGTTTTTAGAGTAACTTATCTAGCACCATTAATTTATACAGTGAAGACTGTGCTATTTTACATTTTTTTATTCAATTTCTGTACCTGAATACTTACCTGAAAAACATAAACCAGTGTTTATTTCATTTGTATCTTTGATTTGTTGTTCTGCAAAAAGTGATCATGTTTGTAATTCTGTTTGCTGATGCCAGTGGAACAGAAATTACAGATGTAATTGCAGTACACTTTATGTGTTTAATGGGCTTAATTTGGTCTACAGGGAAGAAGAGGCCAAGCGCCAGTGTGTGGAAGCGGAGCAGAAACTCAGACAAGAATGGCAGCGTTCAGTCTCCCTGGAGCAGCAGCTGGAGAAAGCCAAACTGGACTCGAGGAAAGAAGCATCGTGTCGGAGTAGAACAGGTTCTGCGTCGCCTCATTTAGACTGAAACGACATTTAGGAGTGTCACTAAAACCAGTTCCAGGTCCATAGAATCTTTGATTTTCAGCCATTTTCAGCCATCTCAGACTGAAACGCATTGTATTTTCTTGTACTGATGTAGGAAGCTCGGGCAGCACTCTGAGTCTCCCGGAGAAACCGGAGGGCTCGTCTCCCAGAAGCCTCTCTGCTGACAGCCGTGATGCTCAACTCAGTGACCTCAAAGCACAGTACGTCGTTTGTCCCTAAATGTTACAATATTCACTAGTGTCAATTAGAGCTGCACAATTAATCATTAAAAGATCATGATCACCCAATCCCTAAATCCCTAAAATCACAGCAAACCTTGCCACTGACCCAGAGAGAGCAGTTGTCTGAAACAGTATCAGTATCATTATTTCTGTGTCACAATCATTCATATAATCACAGAAGTACTGGATAAAAGTTTATAGTTCAGAAATGAACACTGATGTCTACAGTAGCGATCAAAATAGAGCTTCAGATGATTGTATGAATTGAATTGCATCGTTACACCAGTAGGTGGCGACAAAGTGACTTAAAAATGTAAGTGTCATTGAATCATTCATTCAAGAGATTTGTTCAAAAACGCTGATTCATCCAGAAGTCTTTATGAGTGAGTCGTTGAATCATTCAGCTGAAAGATTTCATTCAGATTAATTAAACATTTTAAATGGACTGCAGCGATTTGATCAGTTCTAGTAAATTGGCTGTTAAGAATTGTGATCTCGGTGTGAAACTAAAAAAAAAAATGTATTAATCCCGAATCGTGCTGCTTTTGTTAATATAAAAACTATGAATGTTCATTGACTAAATATGATAAAAACTAAAAAGTGCATTTAACACAGGATTAAGACTAAATAAATTTAAAAAAATCTGACAAAATTAACACTAAAATTCACATGCAACCTCGTTTCAGTACTAAAAGATATCTTTCGCAACTGTCACAGTACCTAGAACACAGAATTGCTCAATTTGTTGACATATTTTGCCTTGATTGTGAGAGGAAATCTGTAGTATTCTGCGTAATGGATTTAAATACAGTAAAATACGCTGCGGTCTAATTGGTATCTTAAAGCTTTGTCAACTTTCCTGCAGGCACACCAGTACTGCGTCCCAATTCGCATGATATCCATCATAAATGGTGTTTGAAATTAGAGTTAGTGTGTCCAAAATCGTAGTTGAAATGATTCTATGTTGAAATGAGTATTCCAAAGATACCCGGATCAGGGTTGCCAGGTTTTCACAACAAAAACTGGACAATTGCTGCTCAAAAGTAGCCCAATCATGTTTCGGGGATTCCCTAGATAAAATTTGCATTCCAGGGGCTAAATGTCATGTTATTTGGGGTTGCTTTAACCCGTGGACATAAAAAAACATGGGAATCGGTATTAAAGTAGCCCAATTCTGCAGGAAGACCTCAGACTTGGCAACACTGACTCTGATTCGTGTACTTTTTACGGTCCGAAGTGCAGATCCGTGCACACTCTTAACGGCTAATATTGCCCACTGTGCGTTGGACGAGGATTCAATTAGAACTATAAACATGAAGAAAAAGCGTTAAACCACAAACATTATGGATGTGCGAGTCTGACGGTTGAATAGAGAGGTTTGGAGTGATCAGTATCTATCCTGATGAAAATATATTTACTCCGTTATCCATTTTACATTTCATCTGCAGCAGCATTGTGAACTTTTGTAATATGTTCATTTAAATCATATAAATGCATCATTATGCAAATTGAAATCACACGAGGAGAGTCTTCGCATGAAAGACCCACGACTCGCCTTGCTGCTACAGTTTTCTCTGAAACGGTAGGAAATTGAATTGAATGTGGAGGACGTTAACTGTGACAAGATGATTGACAGGGCAGTTTAAACGGTGACAGGTTGCACGTAACTAAACGACAGAGCTGTTAAAGATGCAATTATGATGAAGTAGTATGTCCCAAAGCTTCTGCTACACACTCAAAATGATGCACTTTATGCACAAAAAACTACATGTTTTTAAGGCATAGGCGAATTGGGACGCAGCACAACACTATACATTTTCAAACTCTTCCTAATCAAACGCTCCTGATTCAACTCGTCAGCTCATTAGTAGAGACTCCAAGGTCGGAAATGGATGGGTCAGATGAAGGAGACATCCAAAATGTGTGCTGCTGGTGGGCCTCCAGGAACAGGGTTGGGAAACCATTGGCTTGGAACAATTTATCCTAAACTATCAACACTATTTGGGTATCATGTTCCATATGAGCAGTTGTTGTTGCAAACTGATTGTTCCTGACCAGTAGCTGAATGCACTGGTATCTTGTCCATGCAGGTTGGCACTGCAACTAGAAGAGAATGAAACCTTGAAAACCGCTCTGAGGAATACTTTGAAGGAAAAGAAAGAAGACTTGCAATTCTACAAGGACATGATGGCCCAAGCAACACAGAGCTTCCAGCAGGCGCACAGAAAGCCTGAGCAGGGGACCTAGTTAGGACTGAAGAAGGCTCTTTGATAGCAAACAGAGGACAAAACTGCCATCAAGGGCATGCTCAGTTTATGTTTATATGCCAAGTCTGCTGTTGACCAAACACACATACTAAATTACTTGTGTCATGGCACCCAAACTTCATAGACTACATCAATCCAACCAGCATTGCGAGGCCACAAGAGATAACAAATGAGAGAGAATTCATGTTTCAGAGACAGTGTGCAACACTTTCGGTTGGAGAAAAAGTTATGAATGTTATAGAATAATAATGAGAACCTGTAAATAGTAGTTAGATGCTATTTATACTTAGTTCATATAGTATATTATAAAACCGTACGTAATTATAACAACATATCCACTGTATATGATTATATATCTTAAAGGGAACCTATGATATTCATATTCATATTACTTTGTTTTATATTACAAGATGTAATATCAGTCTCTGGTGTCTCCAGAATGTGTGTGTGAAGTTTCAGCTCAAAATCCCCCACAGATCATTTATTATCGCTTGTCAAATTTGCCTCTATTTGGGTGTGAGGAGCAAAAACACAGTTTTTGTGTGTGTCCCTTTAAATGCAAATGAGCTGCTCCAGAAGAGGGCGGAGCTTTAACAGCTCAACAACAACAAAGCTGGAGAATCTCACGCAGACAAAATGAGGAAAGTGTTTAAACTGATGGAGAGACTCAGGAAGAAGTTCCAACTTTTAGACGTTTCTGAACGGTTAGTGGATAAATTGATGTAGTTGCTGTGGAGTTGATCAACTCGTCACTAGCATGTGTCGTCATGTTCATCTTTTTTCCTTGAATCGACCCTCGTTTGTGAAGCTAAAATGACAGCATCAACAACACTCGACTACAACAACTCTTCCTCTTCTCTAAAGCAGCCCAACATGGCCCCGCCCCATTTGTTGTGTGTTCTCGGGGGCGGGGTTTATGCAAATTTAGGGGTTTGTGATGTCACTAACCTGGGAATAAGCTCATTGGATGCTTCCTTATTGTCTCAGTCCTTAAATTTCCTAAATAGTCCTTTATTTCCACTTTTCAAATAACTTCATTATTTTCATTTAACATAAATGCCTCTCCGAGCTGATGTGCGATGGGCAAAGTGAGATGAATAAGTCTGGAAAAAGGCAGATTCGAACTGAAAAGCTCACACCACCCGCCTTACTCCCTACGCCACTGCTCCTGTTATCAGACAGGTTTCTTTTGCAATTTTTTCTGGCTCTATCCGACAGTGGTGGGAGGAGTTAGTGTAAATAGCCTCTGCCAACAAGTTGGGTTATTTACACTTAGTGTAAATAGTCAAGGTAAACCAAGTTTTTCTTCTTGGCACTGTAAAGTCGAAACAAACTTCTTTTACTGACGCACATTGCTCATTAATACTTGATTTGTGTGTCGAGGTGTGAAACCAAAATGAAAAGCAAAACCAAAAAATGAGCTCGCCAGAGTGTGAAACGCCCCCTGCCGAAGCGATATGTGTGCGATGGATTGACCTCTCTCTTCCCGTGTCTCTCCCCTTGTTTACATTTACCGTATCAGCCTCGGCATTCATGCTGCCATACTTGAGTTATTCTCTTTCCTCTGCGGCCGGAGGGGTTTGAGGCCTCCCCTCCCAGCGCTGCTCCACCACGCTTAATTTAAACCTGTGGCTGAAGCAGTGTGCTCCTCCTGAAACAGCGCACTATTTCATCTTCCCAGAACCCTGAGGGACACTGGCAAGCTCGAGGCTGTTACGAGCGCAAGGACCACAGGACAAAAATATCATCCGGGATTGGAAACGAGGGAAAAAACAAAATGCCTTATTTACGGTTATGAGGAATAAAAAGAACTTGTGTTTTAAGTCAGATTTCAGATAAGAGACGACCAAGGCTGGTGTAAAGGCTGGTGAAAGCGATAGTTCACAGTACAATGAAAATTCAGCCATAATTTGCTTTGTGAAAAAGAAGTACACTTTATTACACTATTACACTTCAAGTGTGAACTGAATGTAATGTTTTCCCACACTTAACTGCATGTTGTGTACAGTTGAAATGAAATGTTTTATAGTTAAAATATAGCTTAAAAGTGCTTTATTGACCCACTTCAGCACATCTTTATATGTAATTACATATGATAATTTACTATTGTCATTGAAATATGATGAAGGTTACTGCTGAATGTACTGACAAGCATTTATGGTCAACTAAAATATACCTCAATATCATTTGAATGTCATGAATATTTGTAATTACACATTTGAAATTTAGTACATTTACAATATATCTTAAAAAAAATATTGAACAACACTTTATTGTTAAAGTAATTAACATACATAGCGGTATAATACTGCCTTCTAAGAAACTTCTCTTTATAAAAGGACGTGTGTTCATCTTTCCCTTGTTTTGTGTTCATGAGGATTGAGTGGATTCTCTGATCTTCACATTCAAGCAGACAAAGCTAATACTGATGTCAAAGTTTATAGGTAGGAAAAGCCATGTGGATTTGTTTGTCTAAATCCTGAAGATGAAGCCATCTGATTTATGGTCAAACAAAAATTTTATTACAAATTATGATCAAGCTGACATTGTCTCCAGCTTGTGCAAAACCTGCTAATCTGTTATCCATTATCTTACTGTATACACAGTAAAAACCCCAGAGTTAAATCAACTCTGCTCAGATAACATTTGGTCCCTCTCTAAATAGTGTTAAAGTAACACTCTTCAGAGATTGAATGTCTTTTATCTTCAGTTGATTTCATCTAAGGCTGTGGCTGAAGTCAGTTGTAGTTCTTGTGTTTCTCTATTCTTTAATGATTCTGCTTGTTAACAGCAGGCGTTCATCATTAATGTTCAATCATCGCTTAATGAATTGCTTAATTATCTCATTAACTTTAACTCTGCTTCAGTGTTACTTTAACACTATTTAGAGAGGGACCAAATGTCATCTGAGCAGAGTTGATTTAACTCTGGGGTTTTTACTGTGTATCTTTCCTTTGCTTTTAATGATTGGAAATACTAAAACTTCTTTTTCAGAATGAAAAGAATCACATATTTCTCTCATTGTCTCATAATATTGTACTGACCTCACTATATAGTATATTACTAATTTTCACGTGTCAGGCTTCCGCTTTCGCTTCCATATTTTCGCAGAACAAAACAGCCGGTTATGCTGCTTTATTTGCAAACTGGTATTTCTTATCATAATGTATTGTGATAATTATCAACACTGGTTTGTAGACCAAATAGTTTTACCGTTTACTGCACGATTCTTGTCGAATCGTCACGAAGATTCACAGAAAAACTCACTTCCGCTTTGCAGCTTACCACTTTATATTTTGAATAAATAAATAATAAGAAGCCACTAAAATGCTAAACAATTCCAGATGCGACATTATGTATGTTTTATCGACGTATACGGACAATTTCAAAACATAAGAGACATTCTAAAACTCAGCACTTCGAAATATGTGCCTTTAAACCAAACAGATTGGCATTGTTTTGCAAGACCCCAGTAGCTCTGAAAGGTTTAGATTTATTCCCGAATACCCAGCAATAACCCACCGAGCCAAACGCGTGCTTGTGTCAACAGCGTGTACGTAAACAGACTCACCTATTTGTCATTCCATCTTTGAATGGGCCCTTTCTTTGGGCTTCTCTTCCAAGGTATTCCCTCGTTCCGGACCAGTGCTTCCTCCACACCATTGACTACATCCAGGAACTTGGGTAAATAAGTCCCTGCTGTGCAGGCAGAGGTTAAAGTGGACTATGCCAGTTTTGACGGCGTTGTGAAAGAGGTGAGAGCAAATCACGGCCGTGTGAATACACGCATTCATTTTGCACCGTGATCGTGAAAGAAATCAAGCACGTTTGTTAAGGAAAGCGTATCAGGTCACACTTCCAGACGCTGTAATTACAGAGTGCAACAAGTAATCATCAATGAAATCTTGTGATTAGAAAAGATTATGTGGTGCACATTGTGTTGTTTGGCACAATGAAGCTTACTGTATTATTTGTGCATTTGCTCAAGTCATTTTTTTTTAATGCAATTGGACCTTTAGACAAAATCTAAAAACAAATGTTTGCATCATGTGTATCATTTATAGTGTGACATGTAGGAGCTCAAACTCAAAAAACACCTGGCTAAAATATGCAATTTGGTGCTGATGCTGATATTTATAAGGCCCAAAAGTAATGCTAGTAATGTAAATGAATGAAATCTTTATAAGAGATGCTTGCACAAAATGCATAGAAATATCAGCCAATAATATTTTAGTGAGATTATATTTAGATGCTTAGTTTTATGATCAAACCGCTGTAGTTTTAAAACATTTAATGCAATACAATGTTGAGCAGAGATGAACAAATGCACACACTAATTATTTTTGACAGTCATATTTGAGCATGATTTTTCAAAAAAAAAAAAAAAAAAAATTGATAAGGTTAATCACCTAACTATAAAGTTCCTGTATTTCTATTACCCAAAACAGCAAATGTCACTTTTAATTTGAATTGGTGTTATAATCATTGTTTTCACCACAAGATGGCAGTGCATGTCAAACTGGAGCTGAATTGTCTCTCCAGCCTCTCACAGGATTCCTTAATTAAGACTAAAATAAATGATGTTCCGCATTAAGAGAGACTATGGGCATAATTACATCCCTCCGTGTGTACATTACTCCGGCTGTCATTACGCATTAAGTCATGAGTGAATTTGCATGGGATTATTTATTAGGAAAAAACATGAAATGCACAATGTTACTGCCAAACGGTTTAATAGTTCACAGTAATGTCCTATATAGCAGAAATGTTATTTTCCTGACCCAAAATCACACGAAAGTAGCACAATAAAGTGACGGGGAAGCCGGGAAGCGGGATTGGTGCTCTCAGTGGAGCCACAGCACGTCTCTGAGCGTTACGGTTTGGCAGCGGGTTTTACGAGAGGCCTTCTGGGTGGCAGCTCATGCACGGCTTTAGCGTAGATATGCCGTTTTTCCACAATCCCACGGGTGTAGCTCTTTCTTTTAGCTTAATTACTTTTAATGAAACCATTGAAAGAAAAGGGTCAGTTCCTATTACTGGGCAATTTAAAAGAACTGTGGTGAGTTCCTATTTTTGGATGAGTAAAGCGATCTTGAGTCACGGCCTGTGTATGTCTGTCCTCTCAAAACTCGTATCCATCGCTCTCTCACACGATTTTTCCATGACACACTTATCTCTAGATTGCTCCCCGTGGTTCCAGCGACTGTGAATCTGAAATCGGCTCGAGACAATGATTGTAAAATAAAAGCTCCGCATGAAGCTGGAATGGATCTATCAGAGAGAATGACTGCCGGCGTAGTTCATACCGCTCCAGCATGCAGACCTGCTGCGTTCATTGGTCTGTAATCCAAAGGATTCAATTGAATAACAGCTATCAAGCACCACCTGAGCTTTCTAGGTCTGTACCATCACAAGTCCAGGTGTAGCAGGTGGTAAATCCGTGACGTTCGCTTTCCTTCGTCTGTCTTGGAGTCCATTAGTTTTAGTGTAAACAATTACAATTAATCATGAGCTTTAAAATGATTGTTGCTTCCTAATTCGTCTACTTACACTATGCCTACTTATGTGTTGCTTCTTGCACTAAAAGCACGTTTAGTTTTATCCGAGTCCGATGAAAGTGAATCTGGCAGCGTTTGTTGTTGTTCATATCGTGGTGGCACGGAAATTAAATCATTAAGCGTGACTAAAAGGTTAAATTTTCAAAAATGATCCCATAATTTGCTCACCCTCAAGCCATCCAATGACTCTTCATTCAGTCAAACACAATCAGAGATGTTTTAAACACATATTCTGGCTCGTCCAAGCTTTATAATGGGAGTGAATAGTAACCATGATTTTGAAGCCCAAAAAAACAAATCCATGCATCTTAAAAGTAATCCACACCGCTCCAATGGGTTAATAAAGGCTTTCTGAAGTGAAGTGATGCATTTTTGTTCAAAAAATGTAGACTATAATCACTAGCTCCCGGTAACGTCCATCCGTGCGTTCTCGAGAGCTGAGTTTCGGAGTGTGGCGTGGGATGTAGGAGTAGCGTAAGCTTAGGTGAGAGTCGACGTTCAACAAATAGGGCAGGGCAACAAACTCAAGCTCCTCCCGCATGCCTCTTTAAAAACTCTTGTTTTAGACTTTAATTTGTGACCGGTGTTTTTTTTTTTTTTTGCTCTGCGCTTCTACGTTCGTCAATACGTGATTCGTCAGGTCAAAGTTCAGTCTTCCGCTAGACTCGACTCACGTACGGAAACAAGTAAAGTTACAAATATGGATATTTTTCTTACAAAAACACATTGCGTCGCTTCAGAAAGCCTTTATTTATTATTATTTTTTTTGAACAACAATTTATTTCTCAAAAATTGTCACAGGGTTAAACAACATTTAAACATTTTCATTATAACTTGATAAAGGAAAAAGGAAAAAACACAAATAAATAAAATAATATGAATAATAAATGACTAAAAAAAAAATAAAAATAGTATTAAGATAGTTATAACATATGTCTATATACTCGTAATGTCCATTAATTCCACAAAGGAGCAGAAGGCCTTTATTAACCCCCTGGAATTGTATGGATTACTTTTATGATGACTTTTTTGGGCTTCAAAATCATGGTTACTAATCACTCTAATTATAAAGCTTGGAAGACCCAGAATATTTTTAATATAACTCGGATTGACTGAAAGAAGAAAGTCACATACACCTCGGATGACTTGAGGGTGAGTAAATCATGAGGAAATGTTTGAGTGAACTAACTCTTTATTTACTCATTAATTACTCATCCTCGTGTCGTTCTACACCCGTAAGACCTTCGTTCATCTTCAGAACACAATTTAAGATATTTCTGATTAAATCCAAGTGTTTTTTTTTTTTTTTATCCCCCATAGAAATCAACGTAATTTCCGTCATTCAAGGTCCAGAAAAGTAGTGAAAGACGTCATTAAAATAGTCCATGTGTCTGCAGTGGTAGAAGAAGATTGTTTACACAAATTCAATTCAATTCAATTCAAATTTATTTGTATAGTGCTTTTCACGATACACATCGTTTCAAAGCAGCTTTACAGAGAGTGGATGTCAACATTACAATTTAATGAATGCAGTTAGCAAATAACATAATTGAATTAATTCATTTACAATCAGAGTTAGCAGTTTAACCGAAGTTGGAAGCAAAGAGCTAAATTACATAAACAATTAGGATATAGAATTGGGCAATGTGCATGTTGATCCAGATGATTGCGTCTTCAGAAGTCCTCGCAGGAACTGGCGCCGTCTCTTCACAGGTGATGGTCATCTGAGGTCTTCTGAAGAGGCTGCATCCGGATCCGGGTGTCCCGGGGTAAAACAGAAAAGCAAAAGGAGAATAATTAGCGAAGCTGCTCTTAATAACTTTAAGCAAAGATGGTCATAATGAGCAATTGATCTGATATGAGATGCATTATGTGAATGCTTGGCTAAAGAGATGTGTCTTTAATCTAGATTTAAACTGGGTGAGTGAGTCTGAGCCCCTAACATTATCAGGAAGGCTATTCCAGAGTTTCGGAGCCAAATGTGAAAACGCTCTCCCTCCTTTAGTCGACTTAGCTATCTTAGGTACAACCAGAAGTCCCGAGTTTTGTGATCTTAAAGAGCGTGACGGGTTGTAAGGCGATAGAAGATCGGTTAAGTACACAGGAGCTAAACCATTCAGAGCCTTATAGATCATTAGCAATACTTTAAAATCGATACGGAACTTAATGGGTAACCAGCGTGGAGTGTTATATGATCATATTTTCTTGACCTGGTAAGAACTCTGGCAGCTGCATTTTCTACTAATTGTAGCTTGTTTATAGAGGAAGCAGCACAACCAGCTAATAATGCATTACAGTAATCTAATCGAGACGTCATGAAAGCATGAATTAACTTTTTGCATCAGAAATAGATAACTAGATAACAAATGCACGCTTTACCACCGTCATCCACCTTTGTGGAAACAACACGTTTGCTTTGCGTTGTGAAATGGTTTGGGTTAGAACTACGTATAGAAGAAATGCTGCGTTCACTTTCTTGGAGTCTGTTTTGAGTCTAAGAAATGTGTCTGACCGATACCTGCAGGACATGAACATAAACAAACAGGCTTCCTTAAGATTCACTGCTTGTTCAGGCCACCAACAAGTCAATTTCCCATTTTAAGAGCATCTGCATTATGTGGTGCAGAATCACATGCTCCGATGTAATACCTGATTGAGATGGAATCAGTAATTCAAAAGAGGCACGACATTCATGTCTAATTCCTTCCCCCCCTGCACCCCTCTTTTCATAACAGCAGTGTACGCTGGGTTATTAGTACCCATCACATAATCCCCAGATCTTAACATTAGCATGACATTTGGCTGTGTTTATTCATTATCTTCTCTCGCAGCTCTCAAAGGGAGTGGAGAAAACCTTGTCAGTCAAGCTGAGGTGATGTATATAAGCTGCTGAAGTATTCTAACCGCATCCTCTCACCAGCACGATCACCGTCTAAGAAGATCACAGCCCAGAAATGTCAGATCCCTTGAAAGAAGGATGGAAAATCCAGAAGTAAAGAACAAATTTGAATAACACGTTCTCTAACGCAATCAATATTTTTAAATGAGTGGATGGAGCTATTGTAGAGTAAATCAGATGCACATGGAATTTTTATGTTGTTGGAGGACAATGTTGGGACTTTTTATGACTTTGGACCTCCAGCACTGTTATGGTGTTTTATAAACTATTACGTTTGATATGAGCGTCGATGAGTGAATCAGTGTTTTGATCTGATTTGAGAGTGAATATCTACCTAAATTTTGCTCTGTTCATCATACAAAGTGATCATCGCTTCAGAAGCGAAAAAAAAAGTAAAAGATTATTCATATTTTGTGTTCCACGGAAAGAAGGAAAATCTGAGAAATGACAAAATTATCTTTTTTGGCTGAACTGTCTCTTTAACATTTGTATCCAAAACTGAGAGACCACAAAGGACAACCACTCGCTTCATAATAACATTGTGTGTCTATCAAAAATGGAGATGAAAAATCAGAACCGATTGCAAATTAACCTCAAAGACTAATAATAAATTTAATTGGACTTATGGCATACGTACATTTGTTAACCTTTAAGAAATTGACATTTTATGGTAAAATAAGTCTAAAAAGCAAATAAATAAATTGTGCATTATTGTTCAACAAGTTTGTATGAACCTTTTGTCGAAGGTTTGAAGGTGTTTTATCAAGCCGACCCTTTTATAGATCAATAAAAGGTGGATTATGAAGGCCTTGAACGGATGTGTTCAAAACAAAATCTCACGCACATTTTATCTGTGTTGAGCTGTTAAAGCTCCGCCCTCTTCTGGAGCAGCAGCTCATTTGCATTTAAAGGGACACACACAAAAACGGCGTGTTTTTACTCACACCCAAATAGAGGCAAATTTGGCAAGCGATAATAAATGATCTGTGGGGGATTTTGAGCCGAAACTTCACACACATTCTAGAGACACCAGAGACTATCACATCTTGTGAACGGGGCATAATAGATCCCCTTTAAAACTTGGTGTTTTACTGGTACTAGTGTTCATTTCAGCTTAAAACTGCAGAGAAGCTTTGCAACAATGCATAGAGGCATATTTTTTTCAATGAGAATATTTTAGACAAAAGCTAAACGACAGCATTTTACTGTACGGTAAAATTCTTCATTCGCGTATTTATTGTAAAACCTGTTGCCGATCCTTCCGCCCGGCATTGTGTTGACATGAATGTGTAGTGTCTCCGGAGTGTCACACAACTCCTCTGACGTGTCCTTCCGTGTAACTCCCTTCCCCCCACAACTCCCGTAACCTCTCTGTGCTCCGGGTGGCGAGGCTGTAAACGACACCAGGGCTATTAATTAATTAATGGCCTTTAGCCGAGTGGCTGGGGCGTAGTATCTCCGTGGAGGGCTGGAAGAATGGGAGCATTAGGACAGAGAGCAGAGCAGCATTAATGTAGGGGAGGCGGTGGATATTTCGCACCGATCGACTATCAATCACCTGCACTATTGTGGTCCTGCGCAGTTTTCCGGGCAGAAGCAGCAGGGGGAGGGATGAGGCGTGGGAGACGAAGAGGGAAAATGGCGATGGAGGGGCCTAGGCATCACCCGCCAAGCCTCGTCCCGTTGCTGATGAGCGTGACGGCGGTGTTGATCTCGCACCACGTCTTCAATGCGGCTGCCCAGATACCAGACCCAGAGGTAAGAGCTGCTTAGGTTTATGACCCTTAAACTGCACGGTTGCTGTGGTGCTCTTTGTATCGAACAGGCAAGCGTGAACTGCTTTTCAGTTTTATGGCACTGAATGCATTTACAGACGCGATCCGGACGGCTGTTTGAAAGCAGTGGACGCATGAGGTTAAAAACACCTCTAATCCCGCAATAGATTTCTCTAATTACATCTACAAAACATTTATTGACAGGCAAACGCTGCTGTATTGTTATTAAGTGCAGCGGTGCAAGGACACTGTTGACAAAAAAGATATACATATAAATATATTTGTCCTTGGTTGCTTCAATGGACTGGGTGAGTTTAGTGACATTAGAGCGCAGTTTCCTGAAAGGCCACTTTCTCGAAGTTTCAAGAATAAATTGATAGATTTATGATGTGTATAGCAAACATTTAGGTTTCTTTTTTTCACCCAAAGTGTTGAAAGAAACTAATGGAATAGAAGTGGATAATGGCTGTCTTCAACTTTGAAGGCCATTATTCACATTAACACAAAAGATCTCGTCTCGAAAGAGAGTCGCCATTGGAAGAATTATTATTGCTAAGACGAACGGCACTATTACTATTGGTTAATTTAGAGATTTAAACAATGTTCTAACGTAAACGTTGACGTCAAAATGAAAGGGCAAAGTTCCAACTGTTCTTCGAGAGCTGACACTTCTCGCCTGTCGGTGTTCACAGCGCTCGTGACAGGAATATGTGTGGAATTACTTATTGAAGAGAAGTTGAGAATGACTCGTGAACAGACACTGAAAACGTAGGAATGTCCTTGAGAAGAGTGATTAAACACAATCGTGTCGATTTACTGTAATACATTGTTTATTGCTGGCTTTCAGTTTGAGTCTTTCTTGGTGACTTTTACCTATTTTTTGGTGTTCCTGCTTTTCAGTAAATGCCACCTTTTGATTACTGTTGTTGTGATTTTAATGTACAACCCATTTTGGGTTCATTTTAAAATTTTAACCCAAGAGTACAGTCATTTTATGCAGTTGAATTTTAAAAAATCTAATATTTAATCCAATGCTGCTGGGTTGTCAAAATGACTCAAGTTGTTTTTAACCCTTTTTAGAGTAAGAAACTATCTAACAAAAAAACAAAAACTTTTGAATCAATTGCAGATATTGTCGATGTAATGTTTAAGTAGAATAAAACTAAAATGTCTCATATTATAGAATAGAGCTGCTTTTAAAATCAGCCTGAATTAAGTATTTTTGCAGTATTGACACAGCGTTTTGGTGTGAGGCACTGAATAATGTCTGTCAGACAAATATATAGAGCAGCAAATAGACACGTTTAAAGGGCCAGTTCACCCAAAAATGAAAAGTCTTGTCACCTTCATGTCGTTCTACACCCGTAAGACCTTCGTTCATCTTCAGAACACAAATGAAGATATTTTTGATGAAATCCGATGGTTCAGTGAGTCTCTATTGACAGCAAGATAATGAACACTTTCAGATGAACAGAAAGAAACTAAAACATATTTAAAACAGTTGGTTCAACATTAATATTATGAAGCGACAAGTATAGTTTTTGTGAGCCAAAAAACTTGTGACTTTGACATTTTGAAACAAGATCTGAATCACTGATTCGAAACAAAAGATTCGTAAAGCTTCATGAATCAGTGTTTTGAAATCGCCAATCACCAGATATTGTTGAATAAAGTCGTTATTTTGTTTTCATATCGGCGCACAAACATTATTCTTGTCTCTTTATAATATTAATGTTGAAATGTTTTAAATATGTTTTAGTGCCTTTCTGTTCATCTGCATTATCTTGCTGTCAATAGAGACTCACTGAACCATTGGATTTCATCAAAAATATCTTCATTTGTGTTCTGAAGATGAACGAAGGTCTTACGGGTGTAGAACGACACGAGGGAGAGGAATTAATGACTGAACTTTCATTTCTGGGTGAACTGACCCTCCTAAAAGTTTAGGAGACAGTATATTTACATTCATAACTGATCATTTTACAGGTCTCTTCATAGTTGACTTTGACAGCACCGGTTTTCTACACCCACTGCTAATTAAACACTCATTATAGGGTCAATTACCCAGGTGCCTCCAATTTTCCCTGCCTGCGCAATGTTTAATTCCGATGTGAAACATCTTAAGGAACACAAATTTATGGGTTGGTAACATTTTGTGCTCCAGTTGGCTCAGCAGGCAACAGAATCGAACTGGAAAACAAGATGATGATGCTCATTCATATTTATAGACGCCTGTATAAAAGTGATCAGAGAGATATGCTCTTGAATCGGCTGCAGGGAATCTGTGTATTAAAAGGCACAATTAAATCATATCATATAATGTCGGAAGAAACTCTTTGTTCTGTTTAATATACTATACGAGTGCTTTAAATATTTATGCATAATTCATTTTTACATACATGTGAGACGTTTAAACGAATAGGCTCGAGCTTGAGCCAGTCTGATGTCTTTTCTTGCTGTTTGTTTAGGATTTTAACTCAAATAAGAATCTACAATTTCATTTCTCTGGAGGATAGACGGGAAGGGACATGAAGTACATTACAAAGAAAAATATCAATATATGAGCTACTGCCAGTTGAACTCTCCAAACAGTCTGCGTCTCATGATTGATTGGCTGTCGAAAACGTTGAATGACTCAATAAATCAACAGCCCTAATACTGATATTTAACATGACTTTTTCTGTTTTCAATTAGACCTACTTTTTTTCACTCAAAAACTCCTTTTTTGTTGTCTTTTTTCAGTTCACTACTGCTTATATGGTGTATAACGTGGTCGAGGCATAGCCTTGTGGATCGAGCACAACAGAGATTCAGAGGAATATAGAGGCATAAATGGCAAAAATGTATTCAATTATGTAAGGACGTTAATAAAGCCCCAAATCACATGAATATGATGCTGGTCGCAGTTACCGCTGTCGAATTGTACTACTAACACTGGCTGCATTGAGCTCTCTTACTCGCTTAAATGTTTGATTGACAGGCGATCTGACCAATCATAACACTGAATCCGCCATTTTTTCCGACACAAAGCAGTCAGGGGAGTTAGTAGATTAACGTTGGTGAACTTGAACTTGAAAATTGCATGTACTCGCATCTTTCCGCACTTGAAACAACATTCCTTCTGATGTTCATTCATGTTTATTTGATGCTATAAATGAACTAATATGAAGAGATGATCGCTTCACGAGGAGCTACAGAGATCTGTCACGACACATTAAAGAGACGCTAGATGCTATTTATTGATTAAACTTCTTTAAAATTTTACTATATTTTAATTCTGAAACTGTTTCATATCAAAAGCAACCTGCTCTGTCTCGTCTGTCGACGTGTTGTCAATGTCCTCTTTGCTTCTGGATGTATTTTTCACTGCGTGAGAACATGATGTGTGGCGTGAGAGCACATGACTTGTCGGACATAGCAACGGTAACTAAAGGGGGCGGGGCTTTGTGAGGGGTCAATTACCATAGCTTGCTCTCTGAATTATCTCAATTGCTCTTCATGTAATCCTAGATCGAATCAATGGTGAGAATAGATCTCTATCTAAACCATTCCCTCTATGTAGGATTCCTTATTCAAAAATATTACTAGATTATTGTAATATTTGCAAAAGTAATGTTTGTAAATCTAACATTGATCTGGTGGTTGGAAATCTGATACTGATCCTACTGGAACACTAAAGCAAAAGATATTAATTACCATCGTAAAACAAATGTTTTGTAAATCATCTAATGTTCCTTGACTTTTGCGCAGTACTATATATAAAAAATGCTGGATTAAAAACAACCCAAGTTGGGTTGAAAATGGACAAACCCAGCGGTTGGGTTAAATGTTTGCCCAATGTGCTGAACAGTTTCATTTAACCCAACTATTGTTTAAAAATTACTATGTGGCTGGAAATTAAAATCAGACACATAATTACAAGAGGCAACAATAATAAAAGGTGAATATTTATTAATAAGAAATTTTATAAATATTTATTGTTTAACGATTATTCATTAAACTTATAAGTAAATGTTGATTTCAGACATACTTTGGGTTCATTTTAAGCAAGCAATACCATAATTCATGAACAATAATTGAGTTAAATAAAATTACCCAGCAGGTTGCGCAAACATTTAACCCAACAGCTGGGTTAAAACAGCTCAATTGCTGGGTTTGTCCATTTTCAACCCAACTTAACAGTGTATAATTTAACAGTAATACATGTACCTTTCAGATGTATCTCCGTGTTTGGAATTCTGTTATTTTCTTTTGTGAAACCAAAGGAAAATAAAGGTTACTAGCTGTCTGATTGATGTCAAAGTAGAGCCCGATTCTGTATGTTTTCAGTGATGTTTATTCACAGCTGGAATGGGCTCAGTACAAATCCCTGAGGCACTCCGCAGTCCGATATTACACAGTCAGTGAAATAAAAACGATTTCTTCTCATTCTCTGGCCAATATATCTGTCTGCTTATCAATCAGACATATACATATAAGCTCTGGTGTTCTGTGTTTATACACATTGAAGCGTTTCTGCATGTAAATGGTTAGTTTGCTTTTACAGTAGACTTGCTCAGACCTGACCGAAACTGTCAAGCTCTGAATGTCTGAAATGGCTTTTAGCACTCTCTCTATCGATGTGACTCAATGGGAGACCATGTGGAAATCCCAGGCTTTATTGAATAAGACTGAAACATCAATAGTAATTTACTTTTAGCTGTAGGGACATCTGCTATCTCCAGCATTACTGATGGGAAATGTTACCCTTTATCTAGTGAAAATATCATTCTAATCATCAATACAAAATACTAATGGTTTAAGTTAATACTAATTATCAGTAGCTGACGCAAGCCTCGATCTGGTGACACTTGGAGATTTGAAGTCAAGTCACCTTTATTTATATAGCGCTTTATACAAAACAGATTGTTTCAAAGTGGCTTTACAGTGATATGAGTCACTTCAGCTGTTGATTCAGTTCTGTTGAAGAAAGATCATGAATTGTTAAATTAGCTCATTTCATCTATAAAATACTGTCTGACTTTGTCTCAACAACAGTTGTGATTGGATAACAGGACTAACCAGCCAACCGCATCACACGGCATCTCAAATGACAGTGTTTGTGCGTTTCATGTGAGTCGAGTCATTGAAGTTGGAGGAAATAAGAAACTTCCATTTTTATTTCAGATATTTTGTGCCAATTTCCCAGGAAGTGAAGATTTTGTTCTTTTGAACACATCATGCGTTATTCGTAAATGTTTTATGCCCAAAGTTAAATTCGCAACTTTGGATGGAAACAAAGCTATAGGGACTTGAGGTGGCCTGTGTGGTTTTGTTCAATAAGTAATCACCCAGAAACCAGCCAGAACACAATTGTTATGCACGTGTCAAAAGGCCATATCTCTTTGGACGATTCAACTATAACCATGTTGGTACATGACATCTCATGATACAAGACTAGCAGCTGCTTGTCACCTCCAGATCTGTGAGGAGCTGGTCCGAGGTGAGGGACTGGAGGATATTTCACAGTCATTATGTGACCAACTACATCAAGCTGAACTGGAGACAAGTGAAGTCTGTCTTCAATAAATGACTACAAATGAGATGTGGAGTGATAACCTCTGCAGGGGAACATGGACAACAAATCAACATGTCAACACTGACCTGAGTCCTTGATCCCAACTTTCCACCGATGCTTTGTATAACACATGCCTGTTGAATTATTTAAACATAGGCAACAAACTCTCACCTTAAAGCTACTGTCACACATGAACCTGCCAGAGCTGGAGCCAAACATTCAAAAGTTTGGAATTTTTGGTTTTTGAAAGGATGCATGATACGAGTGTTACTTAGAGATACTATTATAATTTTTTATTAATGTTTTGAATGTTTTTATTTTTATATTTTCCATTTTAATTGTAATACTTGCCCAGGGCACCAGACCACTAGAGGGCGCCGCATCATGACGAACACGATCGACAATGTCTTCGCCGGGAGTTTGATTGACAGGCGATCTAACCAATCACTCATAAATTCGAGTTTCCTAGGTAAAAATTGCACATGAACGGCATCCCATTTCACGACTTCAGAAGTGGGAATTATGAAATTTAGGCAGCATTAGTAGATTAACATCTTTCCGCGCTTGAAACAACATTCCTTCTGATGTTCATTCATGTCTATTTGATGCTATAAATGAACTAGTATGAAGAGATGATCGATTCACGAGGAGCTACAGCGATCTGTCACCACACATTAAAGACACACAAAACGTTTTTTGTTTAAATTTCTTTAAAAATTACAAAATTTGAAGATTTTTCATATAAAAAAATAACCTGCTCTGTCTTGTCGGTGACACATTGTCAGTGTCCTCTTTGCTCCGGGATGTATTTTTCACTGCGTGAGAACATGATGTGTGGCGTGAGAGCGCATGACTTGTCGGACATAGCAACAGTAACTAAAGGGGGCGGGGCTTTGCTCAAATTGAGCACCAAATCTGGCGCAAATTGGATTACTCAAAGTTAACTGAAGAGTTCACAGCAGCCAAAGCAAGAAATGTCCTCTTTTAAATGTTGAGTCAACAGCTGTGTTGATTCATTACACCCATCTTAAGTCGACAGTAGGGGTTTATATGATAAATTGGCATTTTTTTCCTCTTAAAAATTTGAACCTAAGGGACAGCATATTCCTATTTTACTCAAAGTGCTGGATTGTCTTCCCTCAGCCCTGATCCTTTCCCATTCCTAAACTTAAACGCTATACAACAACTACCTTAGTAACTGTTAATACGCAGCAAGTCATAGTTAATAGTGAATGTGTGTTCCCCATACTGAAGTGCCCCCCCCCCCCATAAAAAAAATAAATACACCAAACCATTTATAATACAACGACTGCCTATTTTTGTGCAAAATGCTCTTGACTTAAAAAAACAACAACAAAAACTCCTTCTTACAGCAATCACATCTGCGTAGACTTCTAACAATAAGTTTATTGAAATATTCAGGTAAAATAATTTTTGTTCCCATCCCACCATTCAAAAAATGTAAGTGTATTTTGATCAAATGAAAAGAGTCAACAGTTCACTGAGCAGCACAAACCATTTCAACTTTGCTTATAATAAGAGAGGTTTCCTGAGTGCCAGATTTTTAGGCATCATATAACAGTGTTTTCTGAGTCGACTGAAGTATTGACTGATGAAATTGGGACTTTTGAAAATGGAATTTCAACATTAAAACGTGTAAATTATATATTTTTTCAAAAAAGCTATTTCAAACAGTAATGTATTAAAGTCAGGAATGTAGTTGCAGAATCTCCGTGGCAGGAATGTTGGATCCCATATTTATAATATCAGCTTTGTGTGGTATCGGGAAAAACCAGTCAGCAGGATTTTGTCTGATACCCAAAACCAGTTTAGGATCTAAAACTGTATTAACTAATATTTAAGATCTTCCCGAGAGTTTGACAGAAGAATCCAGGGAAGAGCAGAAAGCAGGACATAAAGTGACGATGAATAAAAAGTGAGCAGGATTTATTAAATAATCTCTCTAAATAAAAAGTCTTTTCTGACCAACAAAAATCCAACTGCTTCACAATAACATCCCATAAAACCTTGAGATTGAGAGATCTCTTATTTGTGAAGACAAATATTCCATGAAACCCCAAAATTTACCCTTTGCAGACAGTTTGATTGACAGGCGATCTGACCAATCATAACCCAGAATCCGCCATTTTGTCCGACAAAGCAGTCAGAGGAGTTAGTAGATTAACGCTGTTGACCGTGAACTTGAAAAATTGTGTGTCCTCACGTCTTTCCGTGCTTGAAACAACATTCCTTCTGATGTTCATTCATGTTTATTTGATGCTATAAATGAACTAGTATGAAGAGATGATCGCTTCACGAGGAGCTACAGCGATCTGTCACCTCCACACATTAAACACACACTAGACGCTATTTATTGATTAAACTTCTTTAAAAAAACGACGATATATTAAATATGAGACTGTTTCATATGTCTGTCGAGCGTTGTCAGTGTCCTCTTTGCTCCTGGATGTATTTTTCACTGCGTGAGAACATGATGTGTGGCGTGAGAGCACATGACTTGTCGGGACATAGCAACAGTAACTAAAGGGGGCGGGGCTTTGCGAAGGGTTTAAAAGACAATAGCAAGCATTACAAGAGTACGGAACATAATAGGTTATATTAATTATGAAAAAATCATTTAAAATAACATAAATAACATGATTAAGTGTTATAAATGATAACACACACACCACACACACAGGGTTGCGACTGAAACAGATCCTCATAAGAAAGCTAGAATCTCTCTTTTTTTTATTTTATTACAGACTGCCACTTGTTTCCACTTTCCCCTTCTTTTTGTCTAGAAATGCACTCCAAGCTGTTGCGATCACTACGAGAAAGTGGTGAAATCTTCCTTCAGTTCCTACAGTAATCACTGCTATTGTTGCCATTCCCTCCATTTGGGTGGTGCAATTACCACACAAAGAGATGCAGGAATAATATCGATTTTTCCCACAGCTCCTGCCAACAGACCCTCCGAAGAAGCCCGATCCGGTCACCTCAGAAACAGTGGTGTTTTGGGGTCTTCGATTATGGCAGGTTGTTGGCATTTTCTCCATGTTCATCCTAGCAATTAGTAAGTGTCTAAACGTGTTTATCTTACATTTCAAGCAATAGCGCATCCAATAAGCCACTGTTTTGTAGGACTGGGCCTGTCAAGCTACAAAGCAACACAAGTTTTATAAACTGTCGTTTTAGTTGCATTTTGTGGCTTGAAAGCTCACGTCTCTATTTATTATAACTGCATGGAAAAGAGCAACCAGTATATTATCAACAATTCCTCCTTAAAAAAATGATTGATTATATGTTTTTTTTTTTTTTTATTGCCACGAGGGCAAGTAAATGACGGAATATTTTTTATTTGTGGGTGACCTCTTTAAAATGGCAAGCTATGCATATATTTGCATTCAGAAATCACATAAATGGATGTCAAAATAATCTTAATTATTAACACATTGTGAATCACATTAAGTGATTTAATGAAATTTCCCCAGAACATTTACAGAACAAAGAGATTTGAGATGCTGCCTGTTGTGAAGGACGATCTCTCTCTCAAACATTTCAAAGCTCTCTCCCTCATTTCACAGTAATAACACTGTGCTGCATCTTCAAATGCCGAATTCCACGAACGAAAAAAGAGATCGAGGCTCGGCATGCACAAAGACTAGCAGCGAAAACGTACGCCAACACACTGGAGACGGTGCCCCCCCTCAACGAGCTCACAGAGATGCCGGGAGGTAAGAGTCACACGATGACACTGTTATTGTAGCCGTTTTGTTTTTGTTGCACATTTGTATTCATACGACCTCATTTGTATATTTCATTTTAGAGATTACATTATTTTTTCATACAAATCATTCATTTTTTTACATGAATTACTGAAAACGGAAATTGGGCGAGAGCAATCAATCAGTGCTCATACAAATATCACAACGTGCTGATATGCAACCATATCGCGTGTGATATTGCATTTATACAACAGTTCGATGTGTAAATAAATAAGAAATAACAACAGAGTGTCTTTAAAAACCCTCTTCCTTGAGGAAGTACGTCCTTCCGCCATGGATTGAGATCTCAAGTTGACAGTTTAACAGTTGAGCCCAAATCTCTGTTGAGTCATTGAATATTGAATTATTGTGTAGAGTCGAGTATTAAACGAGTACCTGCATCTGATATAGCATTCATTCTTCAGGACAATGTAGATAATGTTATATCCATTATAATCAGTTTGAATGTCCGCTAAGGAACGCAACATCTTTGTCCTTTTAAAAGTTCCCACAGCGTTAAAAACAACGTCCTTGTTCTTTATCGCCATCTAATGGCGCAATAATGTAACTTTCACTGATAATATTGACGGACCCTTTCTCATCACTAAATATGGGATATTATTTATATAAATTAATATTTATTGAATAATATTTAAATGAAAAACAATAGCCATTATAAAAGGCATGAACACAAAAGTGCAAAACGTACAAAAATTTTTATTTCCCCTTAACCCAAATCATTTTGTTCTGGAACAAATAATAGATTAATAAGACCAAAGATTGCCCGTACAATATACCACAAATGAATTATATTTTTAACCACTATCTATATAAGATCCAGGGGCAAATACCCCAATGACTGGCCGAGATCAAGCTGTTCTCTGTGGGTACATGAGCACTGATCGGGCCGCGCATCTGCTCTTGTTCATCCTGCGCTGTTAAACTGCCCAGAAAAATAAAAAGTCTTTGATTTTCCGGCATCTTTGCATATTTGAACACTCTGTGATTTTGAGATCCATCTTTTCACGCTGAGGACGATTAAGGGACTCATACGCAAGTATTACAAAATTGTCGAATCACTGATGCTTCAGAAGGAAACACGATACATGAAGATCCGGGGGGGATCTTTTTAACAGATGCATGGACATTTTTCTTATGTTGTTTAAAGATCATATTTTTTTTAAATTTAGTACTGCCCTTATGAAGCAACAGAAGATACTTGCATGTCTCTCAGAAGACAATCGTGATCCCCCGGCTCTTAATGCATAGTGTTTCCGTCATGGATCATCCAAGTAACGACACAGAATTAAGAATCAAGAGTATGTAAACTTTTGAACTGGGTCATTTTTATAAATTCAGCTATTTTTTTTTGTCTTGTGGACTATATGTAAACATCTGTTGTGCAAAATGTCTTATTCAGGACAGTACTAAATCAAAAATAACATGCATTTTGCATGATCCCTCTCATTTTGTTCAAATAATTAACATTTTGCAGATATGGTATGTAAACTTTTGACCACGACTCTAGTGCTGAGAACAGTTTCAGCATATGCAGACACACTGTACTGAACCTTTATTGAGAAAAGCTATTGATGGTTTAAAATGATGAAAAGTTGACATTAAAACATTATGGCACAGATTAGGATTGGGATTAGGCTTTAATAAACGTGCCTTCGAAAAAAAAAAAACAGTCACTGATGTGTATCTCGAGACAAAACAATGGCACTGACATATTTTCAGATATGCTTTCAGTTAAAACAGTGTATTTTAGTATGGGACTGTCTTAAGATTTGTCTGTGAAACGTATCAAATAAATCGTCTTCTGTGGAAAAATCAAGCACCGTTGGCAGGTATCGTCCGTGTGCCGTTGGTGTTTCTTATAATTGGATAATCTGAGACTGACTCGTCTGTTCACTGCATATTATTCCTGTTCCCGTTCTTCTTCCTTACTGACTTCCCACACGGACTAAATGTTTGCAGATTTCCAGCCTGATTGAAATCCAAAAAAAGCCACAGGTCGCCGCTAAATTTCCTTTTCCCATCTTTTCTTTCACACATTTCTTCTGTATATATTTCAGTTCAAACCTCTTGTTCCAGCTGATGTGTCATCTGTCTTTTTCTGTCGGTATCGATCTTTGCCTCTGCTTATCTGTGTTCTTTTCCCTCTTTTCACGTCTCTTGTGTGTTTACTCAGCTCTTGCGGAAACGCCGGCGCTGCAGACAGTGTCAGAGCAGGTTCAGGCTCGTGGTAGCGGACAACTTCCTGTGGTCAGGGAAGAAGATGAACCAGCCAATCCAGTCTCTTAGACTGTGCACTTCCTGTTCTTTCTGCCTGTCTGTCCTCAGCCTGCACTCCTGGATGACGTAGAGTAGAAAAGACTATTCATGATGAAGCTGGCGAAATGTGCCGCTCGCGGTGTTCTTGAGGTTGTGTTTTGCCTGCCGTTAGGATCTGCTGTCTGTAGATGTAAGAGAAAGATGCAAGTGTAAGTGCATCAAAACTCAGACTTTAGAAAATGTATGAAGTAATGAATGAGTAAAAAGCACATTTTCTTTCTCTGTCCGTGTGTCTTTTAAAATCAACCAGGAATCAGTATTACAGCATTAGTTCACATTAGTTCAAGTTTTACTCACCCTCGAGCCATCCTAGGTGTACATGACTTTTTGTTTCTGATAAAGACAATTGGTAAAATATTCATAAATATCTTGATGCATTCGAGCTTTAGTAATGTGCCACCAAATAAACACTGAAGAAAGTTTCTCCATTCACATCCATTATAAATGTACTCCACACTGCTCCGGGGGTTAATAAAGGCCTTCTGAAGCGAAGCGCTGCGTTTGTGTGTGTATATATATATATATATATATATATATATATATGACCACCTTCTGTATTTAAATTGCGGAAACAGTCCAGGGTCAGGGCAGGCGGCAAAACGATCATAAACGGTATCCAGGCCAATAGTCCAAAGCGCAGGCAGCAATGGGTCACAGACGAAAGACAGGGGTTTCAATAACAGATAATCCAACACAGAAATAACGCTTAGAAATGTCACCAACGGAGAACAAGACCTCGGACTGAGCAGTGCCTCAGTGCAACTTAAATACTGAGATAGATGAGAGTCAGCTGTCCGGGGAGAGCAGTGCCAAGGTACGGGCATTATGGGTAATGTAGTGAAATGAGTGAATACGGGTGCAAAAGACTTAATATTCGGGAGATGGAGCCCTCTGATGGCCAGAGGAGGAAATCACGGGGTTCGTCTCTGTGACAGATGGCCTTTATTAACCCCCCGGAGCAGTGCGGAGTACATTTAAAATGGATGTGGATGGAGGCTCATACTAGTTTGGTACTGCCATTATAAAGCTCGGATGCGTCAGGATATTTATTAATATTTCTCAGATTGTGTTCATCTGAAAGAAGAAAGTCATATACACCGAGGATGGCTTGAGGATGAGTAAATCTAGGGGTGATTTTCATTTGAAAGTGAACAAAGCACATTTACTTTTGTAACACACAATTCTGGTCGTACCGTGCACGATACGTTGGTCTGCAGTTTTCAAACGAAACAAGATGTTTTCATATTCTTTTATCACAGTGCAATTACAGTATTGCGCAACATAACAAATGATACAAATCAAACAAGCTAACGTCACTGCAGAATCGAGCCACAACACAACACACTCCTTTCCTGAACAGTTACAAAATATTGCTGCTAAAATATATTATTTAAGTGCATTAATAACTTCAAATGAACTATTCTGCATTTATTGCATTTTATTTAATTTTCAATTTGTAATATATAATATGAGATATTATATATGATCAACAGTAAGGACAAGGGTATGTTTCTGTATCAAAGAAAGTTTGGGTCTTAAATCTTTTAATCTTAAATTATTTGTTCTTCATGTTAGTAAGAGATCCAGATTCCAGTAATGTAGTGTGATTTGTTAAGGCAGCACACCGTTCATGCAACCTATCCACACTGCTTGTGTTGATGCAGTCAGTTTTATCTCAAAAGACGAGGTGATTTGATTGGATGTCATGTATTTGACCTTTTACGGCACTAACACTTTCATGTTTTTACGCTCGAAGCAGCATTTTGCCTTTTAGAAATACATGCTCGGTTTTAATGTTATTTAAACTTGGGGTAAATTAAATGAATTGCCTCCTCAAATACTCCATTTTGGGAACTACTCCTCTAGGTCCGTGTAAAAACGAAGAATACTTTGGAGGATCATGCATAAATAAGTAACGAATGATTAATTAGCTAAGTTAAACCTTATGATAGTAGTTAGTTACATACATTTGTGCGTGGGATAATTTCTGATGACTTGATTTCAATGTTTTTACATTGTGTTGTGTTGTGCACTGGGCCACTTTCGCGCTTAGTGAATGTGATCATATAAAGTGCGGTTCTACCACACGTACACTTACTTTATACGTTCACTCAGACAATAAAACATGCAATGTTGATGTATTGAAAGCATCTAAAATGTAAATTAATTATGCATGAACTTTATAGATGTACACATGTTTAGGAATCCTGATTTATGAATAATGAATACATGAAATGAATTGGTTACAACTACTGTATTTATGATCATTGAGATTCGAATCGCATTTTCTTCACAAGTTCAAATGCCCATCCGGACTATCTCTCCACCCAGATGCATATTGTATATGTGTGGGATGATAAAGACACGTTGTGAAGAGGAAAATCGCTGTATAGTGTTCCTTACAAGGGAGAGCCTACTGGTTTATTTTGGTGCTAGATAAAACCCTCCTCCTAACAAACTAAATACAACTTCAAAAAAACCCCCAAGAAAATAAATAATCAATGTAATCCATCCAGCTGCTGACTTCTGTGTCCATATCTCCCTCATGTAGAGCAGAGTCATACGGTGCACATGGTCTGATAAGGCCTCGTCTAAACCCACTTCTGTGTCAGACCGACTCTTTGTGAGAATGGAGCTGCGCTGATGCAAATGACTCTCGTGCTCCAGCCTCACATGCAAATGTAAAGGACCAGCATTCGTATTAATCTTAGCCATAAGAACCTCAACCTGCACAGACGCTTAGATTGGGGGAAAGGAGGAGAACTGTCTTGGGATTTGGCACAAATGAATTGCAAGCAAGTCTCTCTGGCATGAGCTGACAGAATGATAACTTCATTCAAGAGATGGGGTCCTCTTTAAACATGAATGCATGCCAAAAACAGAGACGGCATCATTACCATCCTTGTACTTGGGTCGACTCGCCAGATGCTCAGAAACCCAGAGCACATAAAAGCCATACGCCTGCTGAATCGTGTCCACAGTCCAATGAGATAGCCACTGTCTAAATCTAGGCTGGCCCAAAATTTAAGCCTCCTAACCTGGCACCATAATGACGATATTCTTTGACAAGAGCATCAAGGACTCTTCCAAATTCCCATGTTGGCAGGGTTATGGTCCTTTGAGGGCTAAAACTTTTACCCCTTTAAGAAACTGATGAGTCACAGGCTACCCAGCACGAGAAACGTCTGTCACTGCCAAAAATGTTTTTAGCGAAGTCAATGATCTCCCAAGCTCTTGTAAAAAGACAGTTGCATCACAAGCATTTGGATCTTTCTGGCAAGTTTCACACCATAATTGAAACATCCACCATCGAAAACCACTCTGATAATACTTTGATATTTTCCTTGCCCTCTGTAAGTGTGCACCACTGCCTGAGAGAATCCCATTAGCCGCTTTTCCACTGTCTGGCCAGTGCAAGCCAGGACTTTCAACGGACGGGCCGGGCCAATAGCTTTGCACCTTTAGCACCGAGCCCAAAACCACGCTGCGTTTCCACTATCCACTGGAACAATGTCACACATCATTTCACCAACAAATGGAAGTTTTATCTCTTAAAAATCTCTAACCAGACAGTGAGATTGCAAAGCGAACATGTTAAAAGCGTCGTTTGTTGACATTTTTGTTGTTTGCTTAACCCAAGCATCAAAGCAATTGTCAAAGCAGCTTTACAGTAATAATTGGCAAATAATTTTTGGCTGCAGGCGCAGGTTCCCCATTCGACCCGGATCCAGCCAATCACGTTAATTGGTAAACCTTGGGATAAGCAGAGAGACAAAAATTAGCGTAGACGCCATTCTTCTTCTGATGTAACGAGTACATCCGGTGTTATAGGAAGTGTTCCCGGTTCCGGCTGACCTGATCTATGCAGCCTAACAATCCTTTAACGGATATGAAGACAAAAATTGATAATGTATATAATAATGTAATAAGTCATACATTGATCATAACGAATTAATTTGTGTCAAGATTGCATATTAATCACTGAAATAAAGTGCATTTACCAATATTTCACAAAAGAAGGGGAACCCACGTAGGCCACATTTGTAGTCACGGGGATGTATGTTTACATCACATTTAGAAATAATGATCATTTCTACATAATATATTTTCACCAAAAATACGACCTGAGGAGCTTTAGCACTCTCTCCAGATACAGTTCCTTCCCGAGGAAGCCCGACGAGGCCCGATCAAATCCCAGAAGTGACCGTGGAAACGCGACTGGCCCTGGCACTCACTAGGATGCCAACCTTTGGCCCGATAGTGGAAATGCTGCTATTGATAGGAAGCTAGTCCTCTCATGGGTCCCTGAGGAATTGGATGGAACAACATCCCTTGGGTCTGAGACAGTAGATACCATCTAAGGGGAAGCTCCAGGGGAGCCCCCTTTAGGACAGATTGAAGGTCATGAGGTTGTGTGTCCAACTGGGTGCCACTAGTATGACATTCTCCTTGCAAATTTTTGGAAGGAGGTTCTTTGATCCATTGTCTTCGTCAGAAGTTTCTATGTGCCATGTCCTGCTCCATCTTATGTCTTGACTAATTGTTAGTTGGCCCTCGTTACCTTCCTCATTTCCTTCCCTGTTTATTCTTCTCTGTTTTTGCCTTGCCTCACACTATCCTGTCCTGCAGCCAGACATGTTGTCCCCTACGGGGTAGTTTTGGTTTGTTTTTGAGGAAGAGTTTACTGCGGCAGCAGTGAAGAAAGTGAAGGCAGACAAAAAGAAAACCATAGAGAGAGGTCCTGCGGGAGCTTGAGAAGAGTTTATTGCTGTGTCTGCTCGAAAGAATAACTAAAGAAAATAGTGGAGAGAAAGAAAGGAAGTGTGATTTGTAATAGTCCAGTCTGCATGATATAAATGCATTGATCCAGACCTTCCACTGAGAGCATACAGGAGGTTTTATCTTAGCAATTGACCTTAGGTGATGATATAAAGTACTTTTCACAACAGCATTAACTTGTTTTCCGAAATTCAACACATAATCAAATAATACACCCATTTCTTTGCATATAGTTGAACATTTAGTAATTAGAGATAAGAGGCGAAGAGCTAAGAGGGCCAAAAACAGTGACATCAGTTTTGTTTTTGTTTAAGTGGAGAAAATTCTTAGCCATGCAGTCTAGACAATTATTACTGTTGAAACGGGGTTTAATGGGACATACAATTGTGTGCCATATGCTATCTGATATTTCCTAAAAATAGACCCCAAAGGTAACAAATAGGGTGAATTCAGGATGATTTGGACATTTTTTGGCATTGAGATGACTTGGAAAAAGTGTCCCAATCAACCTGAATTCACCCCACAGTGAAAATAGAATTGGGCTCAAAATAGACCCTTGAGGTATTCCACACGATAAAAGAGCTGAAGGAGATGAGTGATTACCTTGATTAACTTTTACATAGCTATTGGCGAAAGAGAGAAGAAAAGCAGAACAGAGCAATGCCGCAAATTCCAACCTCCTGCTGTAAGCGATCTAAATGAATGCTATGAAGGATTGCATTGGGCGGCAGTTAAATCGAGCAAAATTATCTTCTGTATCTACATTCTATGTCTATATTTGGGTCTTTTGTGCATCTATTGTCTTTTATTATTTGTGTATTTATCTGTATTGCTTTGCTTAATACAAATAAGTAAATAAATAAAATAAAATAAGCAGAATTAAAATGGATGAATTGCCAGAATCTAAAGTGAGCAAGAGGTCATTCGTCACCTTAAGGAGAGCAGTTTCGGTGCTATGGCAGACTCTGAACCTCGACTGAAATTTTTCAAGAAGATTATGGTCTGTTAAACATGCAGAAAGTTGTAGAGAAACAATCTTCTCCAACACTTTCAACAAGAAGGGCATTGTGGAAATGGGTCGAAAATTATTCATTTGGGATGAATGGAGATTTGGCTTCAGAAATGGGCTTATCATTGTGTGCTTAAAGCAGGATGGAATAACATCTCTAAAGAGGCAAAATATCTGTTGCTGAGGTAGTCAGTTTCAATTTATTAAGATCAATCGGACTGAAATGAGTTAACTGGACATTATCAAGAGCAGGATTGGAAAAATTAATGGGATGATAAGCACAAGGAATGCAAAAAATATAAATCCTCAATCTTACTCCTGAAATAACACAACTCCGGGGTAGCGTCTGGGTATGATGTTGTCCTAGGATTAACTACTTTATCAAAAGTATTAAACAGCACCTTTAGATTGTGAATTATTAGATATTAAATCTGAAATAGCTGCTTTTCAGCAAGCTAATAGTCAGACAGGCAATTCTTAAAAATCTCCAGAGAAATTGATATTTCTTTTCGGCATGTGTGTGTGAGCTAAATTTGGAAACCTTAATGTTGATTTAGGGACGTGATTGGATACAAGTCTCATTAAAGGTGATGTTATTACAATTTACTTACTCAAATAAGTACTGAGTAATTCAGTTTTTACTAGAGAGTTTCGGTAGGGTTTGGTTTAGGGCTAGTTACTTGTAATGATGCACAATTTACTGTTATTACTATATTAAGTACATGAAGTAACATGTAACTTATCTTAAAATAACAGAGTGATCACATGGGAATAATGCACATCCTTCCGATGACCCTGAGGCAAATGTGGAAGTATTGCATAAAACATGACAGACATATAATCCGACAAACAGCTTTTAGTGTCAAACAATGGAAGGCCAAGAGATCAAGGGTATGTTCATGTGTAGGTCCGTTATCATGCTGAACAAGATCAAATGAGTCAATGAATTCCTTCACCAGGTGATGGGAAGAGCAGCAGGCATGAATATTAAAGGCGCCCAAAACTAGGAGTTTATCCTTTATAGGGACAATATTATACAAAAAAAGTCTCAAATTCATGAATAAAATCCTTATTATATTTTGAATTCCCAATAATTGACACTGAAACATGAGTACTGAGCAGAAGGCAAAAGAGTTTCAAAAGAAAAACCCTCCACCTCAGCCCCACTAATCTAGGAGAATTAAAATAATCACAATCCTCTGGTGATAAGTCTGCAAAAGCATCCAACTCTCCCAGCGTTGAGCCAAGTTTCCATCAAAAATAAAAAGTCCAAGTCTTGTGATATAAAAAAGTCGTTTAAGATAATTGATTTATTGCAAATGGATCTCGCGTTTACCAGCGCCAGTTTCGCGGGCCCGTGTCCAAGAGCTCTGCAGATGGTTTAGCGAATTCCAAGGAGTGGAGATTCCAAAAGTCGACACCCCTCTTGATGCGGCGCTGTCTTGATGATCCGTAAAAAGAGTCTGGAAAGACTGGAACAAGACAGGTATGCTGTAGCTCCAACACATAGGAAATTTTAAGCTGCCTATAGGCCCAACACGGAGAAATCTTGACATTAAAACCTGTCATCCATAAGTCCACAGTGTTTTTCTCGGGTCGAGTAACAGGAGAAGTAGAAGAAGCCCTTGAGTTGAAGAAGTGGCCCTCAAAAAGGGATGAGTCTGCAGCACTCGGAACCTGCAGCGGGGTTTTTTACGAGGTGGCGAATTCGTACGACCTCACTCGTACAAATTCAAATGATTTGTCTAAACCCCAATGACGGGTAGGTTTAGGGGCAGGGTTTGGGGAAGGTCATTCGCACGAATTAGCCACCTCGTAAAATACGTAAGAATTGCCGTGAGATCAGTTTGGCTTAGCAAAACCTAACCTGACTAACTTGTACCAAAGCTAAGGCTTTTTTCACAACCAGTTGGTGAATTGAAAAGGTTTGGAAGCAGTGGCGGTTCTACACGGAGGCCTAGGGAGGCCCGTGCCTCTGTAGAAATTTCCATGGCCACCCCTGTGGCCCCCCCTGTGCTGACCAAAATTAAAAATAAAAAATGAATTATGACTTTATTATGATTTTACACGCGAGCGCCAAAAGCGGAACTAACGTGACGGAACGTTCTACACGGGTAAATTAGAGCGGGCGCCGGCCGCGTGAGTGACTCGTATCTCGTAAGTAACTGGTTGTTCCTGCACAATGTTGTGATGTTAACCACGTAACTTCATCTGTCTCGGCTGTTGCATTGCGATAACATACATTTGAGTAAAGTAATCAACAGGTTATTATTGCCCGTGTTAAGTGGGGAGGGATGGTTAGGCAACGAAATGTAATGCACGTTTTTTTTCTTCCGATAGTTATCTTGAAACGAGGAAAGGACATAGCGTCCTTTTTTGTTAACAAAATCAATATTGTCAATATGGATCTAATGTTTCTTTTTTTTAAGTAAATTCTAGGCCTACATTTTTGAAATACATGCAATACATGCAGATATGCTCTACCAATCAAAAGTTTGGAAACGGTACTATTTTGGTTGTTTTTGAAAGAAGTCTCTTCTGCTCACCAAGGCTGCATTTATGTTATTATAAATACAAAAAAGCTCTAAAATTGTGAGATATTATTAAAATGTAAAATAACTGTTTTTTATGTGAATATATATATAGTAAAGTGTAATTGTGATCAAAGCTGAATTTATCATCAATACTCCAGTCTTCAGTGTCACATCATCCTTCACAAATCATTGATAATAATCATCAACATTAATGAACCTACCTTTTTTGCACCTGCACTCACTCTTGTACAAATGTTGTACAATGTTGTAATAAATGTTTATATGATTGTAAAGTAAAGAAGTTAATAATCTTTAAATATAATTTGTTACCATTTTTAATGTGCCCCTCTGGTTAAACACTGGCCCCCCCTTGGCCCCCCTAGTAAAAATTGTCTAGAACCGCCACTGTTTGGAAGCAAAGAAAAGATAACGGCGGCTTTTTATCTCACAGTTTAATTTTATTTCTCGGAATTGTGAGATTTTACCTTGCAATTGCGAGTCATAAAGACGAGTTTATATCATGCAATTCTGAGGAAAAAAGTCAGAATTGTGAGATAAAAAGTCGCAAATGGAAACAAACTTCCACAGAAAGGTAATAATAAAGCACAAGCGTTAATCGATGCAAGGGATGACCGACGAACCGTGATTTACTACTGATATTAATGACTATAAATCATAGGTAGATGGTGTTCATAATTGAGGAGTTGGGAACATTCTCTTCAATAAAAAGTGAAAAACTGTATGTTCAAAATAAGTTATCAATATTTTTCATCCAGGCAGAGGCCAGAAACATTCTGGCCAATGCAAATGTTGTTCCTTCAGTACATATTTAACCTCCTGCCATATAAACATATCAAACCTGCTTATTCAACTTTTGTTCTACCGTGCTTGTAGTTCACATGAAAGAGTGTTACTAACATACGCAATGTGGACTGTACAAAAATGAAGCGATAATTATAAAATGCTTCAAAGCTTTGTCAATTCTCAGAACAACAGTACATACGGGGTCTTTAACACCGCCACACACTGCACTACATACCGGTCCACTTTGGCACCGTCACATTATGGGTCGGCTGTCAAAAAGAAGATTATTTGTAGCCTCATTATTTCAGGAAGCTCATGGTTGATGAAGCATTCTTTGACAGACTGTAAACAGACAGGGTTTTTTACAGCACAACAGGTCTGAGAAAACTAACACGAGATGGAATGACACGCGGAGCTCAGCATTGGCGTTCCGATCGCGCACGTGAATGAGGAGAAGATAATTGTACGCAGACTCAGCGCCAAGGATAACCGAGTGTGTTTGAAAAAAAACAATGGCTCGCACTTCCCCACACAAACCCTGAGTTAATTATATTCATCATTAGAGCTAAAGACATTCTAATAGGGCTCTCCCAGATACCACGGAGACCGTTCAGCACAGGAAGCGCCCCTCGTCAGGCGCCTTTCGAATGCTTGTTCCTTGTGTTCGTAGACGGAATGCGTTACACACTTGTGGCTTTCTTCTGTAGACATATGCATTTTTCATAGGCAGCTATGCAAATAATGTCAGTGGGTTTCCACTGCGGCTACATCTGGATTAATTAGGTCACCCATAAAAAATGGGATTTAAATATCCCTCAGAGAGGAGAGGCCTGATTGTGCGGTTTATGATCAGAGACACGTCTTGTACAGCACAAGAGTATATGTGTGATCAAAACCTTGATCGAATCAACACTCTTGACCATTGTTTGTTTGTAGCGGTGCGCTTTAAGAAGTGCTACTTTCCTATCACAAAAAATGTCTGCTGTGTAACTGGAACGGTTGAATTCGTACAATTCGGTCATGACGATCTGCTGAAGTTCAAACTGAGCATCAGACTGGGGAAGAAAGCTTGTTTAAGTGACTTTGAGTATTTCAGAGAGTGCTGATCTAATGGGATTTTCACGCACAACCATCTCTACAGAGAATGGGCCGGAAAAGAGAAAACGTGCAGTGAGTGGCAGTGAAAATGCCTTGTTGATGCCAGAGGTCAGAGGTGAGTGACCGGACTGGTTCCGGCTGATAGAAAGGCAGCAAATAATCAACTGAGGTCTTTAGAAGATCATCTCTGAACACGTGCAACCTTGAAGCAGCAGAAGACACACTGCTGACACTCCGGTCAGATAAGAACAGCTAACTGAGGCTACAATTCACATGGGACACCAAAATTAGACAAAAAAAAAAGATTGGGTAAACATTGGCTGGAGTCTTGATTTCTGCTTTCAGATGGTAGGGTAAGAATTTGATGTAATCAGCGTGAATCAATGGTTCAGGCTGCTGCTGGTGTGATGGTGTGTTGGAGATTTTCTTGGCACTCTTTGGGTACCAATTGAGCATCGTTGAAACACCACAGCCTGAGTATCATTGCTGACCATCTCTATCCATTTATGACCACAGTGGACCGTCTTCTGATGGATACTTCCAGCAGGATAATGCGCAAAGCTCAAATCATCTCAAACATGATCAGTTCACTAAACTCAAATGTCCTCCACAGTCCCCAGATCTCATTTCTTAAACAACCGACTAAACCTGGTTTCTCCCAAGGTTTTTTTCTCCATTTGTTGGAGTTTTGGTTCCTTTGGCTTGCTTAAGTTGGGGACACTTGCTTGATATTCAGCAGTGTTTTTGATATGCCTGCATTGGCGTCGTTGTATGCGAACTGAGCTGAGCCGGACGATTACGTCACTGTTTTCTGCAGTGCTGATATACATAAATTAACTAGACTAATAACTATTGATCTCTGCAGCGGAATGAATCAATAATATATAGAATAAGCTGGACAATGACACCATTTTCTTTGGGAGCTGCTGTGCAGCCAAAATTATTTGCCAATTTTTAATGTAAAGCTGCTTTGCCACAATTTGCATTGTAAAAAGCGCTATTTAAGTAAAGGTGACTTGGCAGTTGGCAGGAGAGATCAGCGAGGTAATGTTAGGCGAAAGCCCGGGTGTAGCAGACTGATGCACCACGGTTCTGCTGTGATCTTTGAACTATTTTCAGTGCAGAAATAGAACGAAAACAGTCAATTTTGCATCTAAAATATAAGTGACTTATTAATGACTTGTTCACTGAATAATCAGTCATATGAAATCAGTGTCACATTTTCAGTCGTGATGGTATTCGGCACTATTAGTCATATGATGTTGCTTAACTGTATCATATGTTATATAAAAACTCTTAAACATTTTGAATTTTTACCGCAGCATGCCGCCGCGGCTCGTCTGTTTAGGAGGCAATTCTAAGATGACATTCTATGCGTTTGTCTTGTGTACTAAAGTCTGTCCATCATCATTAAGCTGAACAACGCAAGGACATTAAAATTCTGCCAGAAGTGTCTGATGACTTCTGCGATTAGGATATAACTCAGGTAGCCAAAAAGATGTGGGCCAATAATGGCCCAAATCCGGCAAGCCAGAAGAAATAACTCGGCCCAGTTGCCGGACTCTTGTGAAACAAGACGGTTGCCGGACTCATTTGTTTCTATTTCATCCTCGAGAGGCAGCACAAGCACCTCAACAGTGCAACCTTTTTATCGTCAGTACATTATACATTATTATGATCACTTGATCACTAAAAAAATCCAGTGTCGGACCAGTGTTGCCCTGTGATGTGTGTTTAAACTGCTTGGTCCCATGCTTTACGTCAATGGAGTAATGCATTAATTTTTTTTCTGTCCATTTAATTCATAATTATCATTATTATGCAATAAGGTTGATCTCATTTGTGCCCCCCTGCAAAACAATTAATGTGTGTCTGCACTATTAACAAACGCTGAAGCTCCAGTGGTCATTTGTTCACATTTACTAGTTTCTATATGGTGAATGGCACATAGTGCACTATATAGAGGATATGAAATGAGTCAGACAGTGTAAATACTGCTGAACGTATTTAATGTCTTTACCATGTCAACTAGCCAATGGCGGGTGACGTTCATGACCAGGAAAGGATAAAAGCACATCCGGAGCGATCGCGCACGCGCTAGTTTTGCCTCAGCAAAGCGCTCTATGTCTCTGTCTATTTATTGTTGTTTGTCCTCAAGCATTATATTACATGTAGACAGGAGTTTAATGGCGAGCAAACAGCAACTTGAGTCGCGTGTTCCTCCCTGCTCTCGCTACTATTACGAGTGGGGAATCACGTGATTCATGTGTTGTTTGTCGGGAGCGGAGCATGCGCGTCAACTCTTGTCGAAAGAGAAAAATTGAGCTCGACGTGCAGAAAGTAAATGCACGATCGGGACTTTAAGCTCTGCTCCTCTTCGCTTTTTTTCTTTCGAGGGAATGAAGTCGCGCGTCTGCCGAGGCGACGCGTAGATTTCGGGTCTGCGAACCGCAACAACGAATCTAGTCTTCATGTCTGAAGCTTGTATTGCACTTCCTGTGTCTATTTGCCTCTTCATGAAGAATCGCTTGTTTGTTTTCCTCACTTTGAATAAAAGCCTCTGATATGGTTAAATATAAACGTAGTGGCTCTGATCTCGCGTCTGTCGATGGGTGTGCAGAACATTATGAATATTTAGCATGTATCATTCAAACCGTGTCTGATGGTTTATGGCTGAATTTCATTTGAAGAATTAAATGTAATATCTGCCTGTTTTTTAGAAGCTAGATGTCTGAATTAATACTCTATATTTAGCCTTTGGTATATTTAGTCTGGTTGATATGTGGCTGCATTTAATTTTGAGAAAATAAATGAGATTAGATGTATTAGTATGCAGTTGGCTGTATTTAATTTTGAGGAATTAAAATGATACATATTTATCTGACTTTCAGTAGTTAGATTACATGAATTAGTTTAACCTTTTATGCAAATCCCGACGCCAGTGGTGTCTGGCTTCTTCAGCGTACACCTCAGTATACGGTGTCTGTGCCACTTCGTCGCCCTAAGGGAGCCGTTCTGCCAACCCCGCCACCCTCGGTGCGTCGGGACGCGGCGGTTTCTAGCGAGCTTACGATTAAACGCTCACATGACGCTGCGTCAGGCTTGCGCCGTCTGAAAAGGAATGTGAGGGTAGCTCTACGAGGTTCAGAGCGGTGTACTCCTCAGCATACGGTGCCCGCCCCACTTCGTGGCCCTGAGGGGGCCGTTCTGCCAACCCCACCACTCTCTGTGGCTCTGGGCACAGCGGTTTCCAGCGAACTCATGACTCTGCGTTCATACAACGCTGCGTCAGGCTCGCACCCTCTAAGGAGGGTCAAAGCAGTCATATCGGTTGTTTCCTGCCAGTATGCTTCAGGTCACCGAAATGGCTGCTCTAAGTATACCAGAGGTTTTCTGGCAGAGTGGAAACGTCTACCTTATATATCCCAATGGGTCCTGCAGACAATAGAGAAAGGGTTCAAAATCCAGTTTGATTTTCATCCACTTCTTTTCAAAGGGGCGCTACTATCATTAGTGCATCCTGAGCAGGCTCTGGAGATGGTATTTTGGTATATCGTTCCCAATGCGTCCTTCGACGCAGCGCGAGTTGCCTCGAAAGGGAACGTCTCAGGTTACGACTGTAACCCTAGTTCCCTGAGAGAGGGAACGACACGCTGTGTCACCCAGCCATACTCCCTGCTTTCCTGTGATCGATTTGCTTCAGCTATTTGAAACTAGTGAGCGATCACTCCAGATGTGCTTATATCCTTTCCTGGTCATGAACGTCACCCGTTCATTCTCGCCATTGGCTAGTTGACATTCATGCATCAGGCTCAATCACGCTGAAGCAGCTCCCAACGCGTCTCGTTCCTTCTCTCAGGGAACTAGGGTTACAGTCGTAACCTCCATTGAGGCGAATGAAATCGGTTTTCGCATTAGTGTCACTTGAACCGCTTCAGCAGTCTGCTCCAGTCCAGAGACACGAGAGCGGATCATACGCTGCACGAAACCTTCAGAAATTTTTGAAATTATTTTTGAAAATAGGGTTTTATGAGCTCAATTGCTCCGAGCTGTGATCTAGGCGAAACGCTATTGGTTATTTTGAAAAAGGGGAGGGGCTTAAATATGTAACCATGTCTTCCTGTTTCATTGGAAATTACGTCAACATAAAGCTGCGTATTCCAAGGCACTTCAGTGGACCTTTAAACTCACGGAGAGTCTTTGGGAAGTGCTGGAGGAGTGCTTGACTCTTGCAACTCTTGATGGAATTAAATGTTGTGCAGTTATTTCCATCAAGACGTACATCAATTTTTGGTCAAGATCTTCTTAATTTAAAAAATGCAATTAAGGACACCTTTAAAAAAAACTCCTATGGGCTGCTAAAAAGTAACATGCATGTGACGAAAAAAAGTGATGTAGTGTTTTGTCATGTAATGGCATTACCCACCATTGAGGTCGCAACCTCAGGTTTTTTTTCCGAGGTGTATATAATAAAGGTTGTGAAATATTTGCCTAATGTTAACTCACCTTTGGTGCTACATTGAACAAGTTAACCAACCTTCTCGTCTGAGCTGCCTCAGCGTCTAACACCGCTCATCAATGTCAAAATGTTTGAGATGACCAATCAAATCCAAGTAGGCGGGCTTTGTGTTCACAGAAGCTCCTGAGAGCGAATTGCAGCACGACGCTTCAGTGAATGCCCATAAAGCATGAGATAAGCTGCAAGTAGCTAATAGTTGACCGCTATTTTGCAAAAGAAATGTTAAACGACTGACCGACGTAATCAGGGATGCAAAGCCCTCGATCCCCACAGCAAACTCAATTTCTGGACCTCTGTGATTATAAAACCCTGCGTATGGCCCTGCTGTACCCCGACTGAAGTTACTCATCACTTGTGCCAAGTAGCCGTGCCCACGGGGTCCAAAAATACATTCCAAATAACTTTATTAAATATCAAGTATATTACAATTGGCTGTTATTGTGCAGTGTTGGAGAGCATTTCTGACAAATTACATCATTGCATCATTGTAAAAACTGTAATGTGGTCAACTAACCTGAGGTGACTTCACAACTGTGGAGTTTCTGAAAATAAATCAACACGGTCGGTTTGTCTTTCAAGCATTCAGAATTCAAATATTTCAGTTGTATAAACATTTTTTTTTGAGTTGGTTTGTTTCTACTGAGTACTTGCTTGTTGTTGGTGGTATCTAAGCTAATTCTTGGTAGATTTTGAGTTGTCTCAAAACTGCACAATGATATCGGTTTGAAAGCTTTTTTGAAAGAATTTCATTATCCTTGTTTACCTTCTTTGCTTTTAATGAATTACCCAGAGCATGACCATTTTCAGGCCCAGAGCCGCTGAAGAGCCGAGACGGAGAGTCGTCCCAGTAATTCCCCAAGACCTTCCTCACTCACACACCTTAGTAACCCTGAGATTCAATCCCTGACCTTTCAGCTACAGCAGGCCAAATCATTAACCTCACGGCTGCCTGCCACACACAGACTAGAAGTTATTTGTGAAAACTGAAGATATAAAAGCCATGGAATCCATTTAGGTTGTGCAATGTTAACAGAAATGCTGTAGGTGCATAAAAATACCTAGAGTAGGAACAGTATAGAAAGCATTATTAGACACTTAGAGAAATGTCTTTTCTGGACCCCTGCACTTTTTAAAATAATGCTTCCCTAAATAATTCATAACCCCCTGGTTTAGAGTTAAGCAACGACATAAGAAAGACTTCCATATAGCATGGCCTTGAGTGCCTTATTGCTTTTATAAACATTTCATTTTTTATATAACAACACATAACTTCTGCTATAAGATTCAGTTCTTCTGCGTTTGGCTCGTTCCAAAACAGGGACTTCAATTTTAACAACGTTGCATTTTCTCCTTAGTTTGGTCTACCAAAATGTGTACATTTCACACTACAGGTTTAGGATCACAAGTCTAGATATTTAACCTGAGCTAAATAGATATTATATATTCAACTCTCAAACTAGTTTGACAAGCTACTCATAAGTTGCCCTTCTGAAAAATGATTGAATCTACATTGAAATGTTTTTTTTTGACATTTTTGACAATGACATTATATATTACAAATAACAAAATAATTGTTAATGAAGAATGTTGTAAGTAAATGATTTAGGTTTTAAAACAACATTAAAATACAATTATGATTTCAAAGAGTGGTTGCAGAGCTGCAGGATTAATCGGAAAAACATCGCGATGTTGATTGAAACACCCACGCGATCGATTTTTATTAGCAACAACCTGACAAAATCGTTCCGGAACATTCAAATCCATGTTCGTGCTGCCAGATCCAGAGAGAGCAGTTCTGTTATTTCCACACGCTAGTTATTTCTGTTTAATATTCAAATGATCACAGATAATTTACAGTCAGGATACAAACAATAATGTGGCGATCAAAATAGAGCAAACCACCTTTAGAAATGAACTTGGCGCTTCATTTACATTTTACGCCACTAGGTGGCGACAACAAGTGATTGTTAAAAATGTGTCATTGAATCATTCCTTCAATAGATTCGTTCAAAAACACGGATTCCTCCAGTATTGATACAAGTATTTATTAATGAGTCATTGAATTCATTCAAAACCTTTTAAAAAAAAACTCATTAAACTTTGTTAAACGGCCCTCGAGATGTTTCATCGTCCAACCCTACAGGATAACATTGGTCTTTCTTCTCCAGAAGAGCTTCTCTTGAGCCGTTCAGCTGCTGAGTGAGTCATTCATCCACTGCAGTCATCGAACAACTCTTCTGTGTGAGACGGCAATGAAAAACATGAAGAGAGCTTAAACTTCTCAAAATTGCATGTGTGCATTAACTAATAATACAATACCTCTTCAATTTATCTTATACATTTTAGTTTTAGTAAAGGATTTTTTTTTTCTTCTGGGAACGAACACGTCACAATATTCCTGCTTTAAATGATTCAGAATAAAGGGGCGGGGCCTGGTTGAGTCAGTTATAGCGTTGAAACTGGTGGTTATGATAAGGGGCGGGGCATTTTCCAATCACGTTTAAAGCGCTTGACCAATCACAACACACTGCTCAAGCCTGACCAATCAGAGCACGTTGTGCTTTTCAGAAGGAGGGGCTTCATGGAGACATGAACTAAACAGAGCGATACTGACAGACTGGGAGGAGAGGAGCTGAACAATGGAGAATATGAGGAAAATAATGTGCTTTTTCACATTAGTAGAGCCCAAAAACCAAATCCGGACATTGAAAAGGGGCATTATAAGGCCTCTTTAAACAACTAGGCTAGGACATGGTGTTACATTAATATGAATGTAGGGAAATAAACAATACAATCCGAATAAACAATAGCCCTAAAAATAAGCTTCTTTTTTAAAAACGACAACAAAGTTTTGGGGATGAAACATGACCTCGGCAATATAAAACCATAAATCATCACAAATACATCCAGGATTTTCATTGCGTCATGTCTATGTTATATAGAAATGTGTGATTTTTCCTTCACATCCATTGCAGATGTTTTGTTTTCCACAGGAACTGTGACGTTCCTTGTTTTGTTCTGGGTGACTGTTGTGTTAATAGCCACCAAATGAATGGAAAATACAGAGCTCTCATACAAGATGACAGGTCATGTCGGATTTCTTCACTTCTGTGGCAGACTGAATTGACACGTTAAAAGCATTCGTGAGCTTTCAATATTAGTGTCGCTCAGTGCTCGAAAACACGAAGCCATTTTTCCGACGGGTTTAAATGTGACAGACTGCAGTATAGAAGTTGCTTATTAAAAGTTAAAGTATTTCATTGTGAAACGTTTTATTTTCATTACTGCAGAGCTTGGCTCGCTCACCCCTTCACTGCTTAACATGAGGATTTTATCATGTTTGTTCCAATTATAAATGCATGTTATTAAACACGACAAAAATATTATTCTTTCGAAAGCAGCGTGTGTGTCTTGTACACGTCCTAGTATAAATCACGGAGTAAGAATGGCCCCTCAGAGGAGGAATGCGCTGAGATTGTGTGCACAGGGTGAATGTGCGGGAGGGAAAATATTACAGTTGGAACATTTTCCCATAAAAATGTTTGATGGAATTCGGAGCAGCCACAGAACGATTCAGACAATCTCAACCCTGCCCCTCCTTTTAGAAAGTACACATGTTTGGTTATACACAGCAAGAGAAAGAGCGTTGTTAAATCTCAAAATTCACTTGCTGAAACTTTAATTGACCATTGTTATTATACAGATAGAAAAGGCTGAAGAAAGCAGATTGTGTGTTTTGAAAGGGAGTTTTCTGGACGGATGTAAAATCATCCTTTTGTCGCACTGTGTGTCAGATTAGGCGATGTTCACTGAGCGCAGTGAAGACGGCGTGTTCATCTGCACTCCACCAGCTGATCGATCTGAAACCAATTAACAGACATCATCATGCTGTCTGCTTCATTCTGAACGTCTCTGTCAGCGGGAGAGCAGTAGCGATGCTTCCATCAAAAACTAATTTAACTCATGTGCAAAATTTGGAACGTCGCAAAAATCATTTGCGAATGAATAAAGCACTGTTTTCACTTCTTGATAAACTGGCGCGAAATATCAAGAAAAATGGAAGTTGCTGCACTAAAAAGAGTCAATAATTTTGTGTATAATGACAGACTTTGTTCAGGCATTTCAGAACAACCAAAACAGCATTTCAGATTGGCCCTCTGGTTAGTCCAGTTACGCCGTCCCAAAGCAAACCCTTACAAAAGATTACTGCAGTTTTTTTAGAAGTAATACTACAGTTTTTGTTACATATAGAAAAATGCAGTTTTTTGGACACAAAAAAACTGCAGTATTGCAGTATAACCTAAAATGTCTGTAGTTTTACTGGAGTACAACTATACTGCAATACATTTAAAGTTACAACTGCAGTTCTACTGTTTTTATACTTCATGCAACTTTCAGTTGTACTTCATTTTACTGCAGCTGTACTGTGACTATACTACATTATACTGCAAATCTGAATTAAACTGCAGTTAAACTACTTGGTACTGCAGTTTTACTGCTGTTGAACTTCAATGTACTGCAGTTGTACTGTGACTATACTTCATTATACTGCAAATCTGAATTAAACTGCAGTTAAACTACTTGGTACTGCAGTTTTACTGCTGTTGAACTTCAATGTACTGCAGTTGTACTGTGACTATACTACATTATACTGCAAATCTGAATTAAACTGCAGTTAAACTACTTGGTACTGCAGTTTTACTGCTGTTGAACTTCAATGTACTGCAGTTGTACTGTGACTATACTTCATTATACTGCAAATTTGAATTAAACTGCAGTTAAACTACTTGGTACTGCAGCAGTTACTTACTGCTGTTGAACTTCAATGTACTGCAGTTGTACTGTGACTATACTTCATTATACTGCAAATCTGAATTAAACTGCAGTTAAACTACTTGGTACTGCAGTTTTACTGCTGTTCTACTTCAATGTACTGCAGTTGTACTGTGACTATACTTCATTATACTGCAAATTTGAATTAAACTGCAGTTAAACTACTTGGTACTGCAGTTTTACTGCTGTTGAACTTCAATGTACTGCAGTTGTACTGTGACTATACTACATTATACTGCAAATCTGAATTAAACTGCAGTTAAACTACTTGGTACTGCAGTTTTACTGCTGTTGAACTTCAATGTACTGCAGTTGTACTGTGACTATACTTCATTATACTGCAAATTCTGAATTAAACTGCAGTTAAACTACTTGGTACTGCAGTTTTACTTCTGTTGAACTTCAATGTACTGCAGTTGTACTGTGACTATACTACATTATACTGCAAATCTGAATTAAACTGCAGTTAAACTACTTGGTACTGCAGTTTTACTGCTGTTGAACTTCAATGTACTGCAGTTGTACTGTGACTATACTTCATTATACTGCAAATTTGAATTAAACTGCAGTTAAACTACTTGGTACTGCAGTTTTACTGCTGTTGAACTTCAATGTACTGCAGTTGTACTGTGACTATACTACATTATACTGCAAATCTGAATTAAACTGCAGTTAAACTACTTGGTACTGCAGTTTTACTGCTGTTGAACTTCAATGTACTGCAGTTGTACTGTGACTATACTTCATTATACTGCAAATTGAATTAAACTGCAGTTAAACTACTTGGTACTGCAGTTTTACTTCTGTTGAACTTCAATGTACTGCAGTTGTACTGTGACTATACTACATTATACTGCAAATCTGAATTAAACTGCAGTTAAACTACTTGGTACTGCAGTTTTACTGCTGTTGAACTTCAATGTACTGCAGTTGTACTGTGACTATACTTCATTATACTGCAAATTGAATTAAACTGCAGTTAAACTACTTGGTACTGCAGTTTTACTTCTGTTGAACTTCAATGTACTGCAGTTGTACTGTGACTATACTACATTATACTGCAAATCTGAATTAAACTGCAGTTAAACTACTTGGTACTGCAGTTTTACTGCTGTTGAACTTCAATGTACTGCAGTTGTACTGTGACTATACTACATTATACTGCAAATCTGAATTAAACTGCAGTTAAACTACTTGGTACTGCAGTTTTACTGCTGTTGAACTTCAATGTACTGCAGTTGTACTGTGACTATACTTCATTATACTGCAAATCTGAATTAAACTGCAGTTAAACTACTTGGTACTGCAGTTTTACTGCTGTTGAACTTCAATGTACTGCAGTTGTACTGTGACTATACTACATTATACTGCAAATCTGAATTAAACTGCAGTTAAACTACTTGGTACTGCAGTTTTACTGCTGTTGAACTTCAATGTACTGCAGTTGTACTGTGACTATACTTCATTATACTGCAAATCTGAATTAAACTGCAGTTAAACTACTTGGTACTGCAGTTTTACTGCTGTTGAACTTCAATGTACTGCAGTTGTACTGTGACTATACTTCATTATACTGCAAATCTGAATTAAACTGCAGTTAAACTACTTGGTACTGCAGTTTTACTGCTGTTGAACTTCAATGTACTGCAGTTGTACTGTGACTATACTACATTATACTGCAAATCTGAATTAAACTGCAGTTAAACTACTTGGTACTGCAGTTTTACTGCTGTTGAACTTCAATGTACTGCAGTTGTACTGTGACTATACTACATTATACTGCAAATCTGAATTAAACTGCAGTTAAACTACTTGGTACTGCAGTTTTACTGCTGTTGAACTTCAATGTACTGCAGTTGTACTGTGACTATACTACATTATACTGCAAATCTGAATTAAACTGCAGTTAAACTACTTGGTACTGCAGTTTTACTGCTGTTGAACTTCAATGTACTGCAGTTGTACTGTGACTATACTACATTATACTGCAAATCTGAATTAAACTGCAGTTAAACTACTTGGTACTGCAGTTTTACTGCTGTTGAACTTCAATGTACTGCAGTTGTACTGTGACTATACTTCATTATACTGCAAATTTGAATTAAACTGCAGTTAAACTACTTGGTACTGCAGTTTTACTGCTGTTGAACTTCAATGTACTGCAGTTGTACTGTGACTATACTACATTATACTGCAAATCTGAATTAAACTGCAGTTAAACTACTTGGTACTGCAGTTTTACTGCTGTTGAACTTCAATGTACTGCAGTTGTACTGTGACTATACTACATTATACTGCAAATCTGAATTAAACTGCAGTTAAACTACTTGGTACTGCAGTTTTACTGCTGTTGAACTTCAATGTACTGCAGTTGTACTGTGACTATACTACATTATACTGCAAATCTGAATTAAACTGCAGTTAAACTACTTGGTACTGCAGTTTTACTGCTGTTGAACTTCAATGTACTGCAGTTGTACTGTGACTATACTACATTATACTGCAAATCTGAATTAAACTGCAGTTAAACTACTTGGTACTGCAGTTTTACTGCAGTTCTACTTCAATATACTGCAGTTCTTTTTTGTAAGGGAAGTCACATGCATTTTTTGATGCACATCGATGAATTTACTTGGTAACTGTCTTTCCATTGTAGTTTATGCATGTTTTCTTATCGGATAAAAAGTTTATCCGATTCAATTGAGTGCATACGTTTTTTTTATGCACATTTTGACGTTTCCATTCAGCTATTTATGCGATATCCCAAAATAAGTAGATGGAAAAATAGCTAGTGTTATTTTAGTCTCATTCAGATACTATTATTTTTATATTTTTAATTTTCAGTTAAAGTTTTTGTACCGCTTTACTCCACTTTAGAGATTCTTCTAACTATAAGTAACTTTGTCAATTAACTCTCATTAGAGTATTAGTAGACCGTTAGGTTGGAGTTAGTACAATCAGTTGACATGTAGTTGAAAAGCTACTTGTAATTAGTGGACTATTGAAATTAAAATAGCTTTAGTAAACCGTAGTATTTATGATTTTAGTGTGTGAATTTTTTTTTAAATCTTTTGTCGTTTTCATAGCTGGAATCCCGTTGGTTGGTATAATAAATGAAAGTAGTCAAGGATAAAACAGAACACCCACAAAACACAGTGAAAACAAAACCAAAGCAGACTAAACATGATAAAGTTTGTTTTAATCAGGTCTTAGGAAATTTTATTCTACTGACATGGCTCTTTTAAAAGAGTTAAATGATGTTATATTAGCGACAGACTCCGGATTCTGTAACACTGGTACTTTTATTTAGACTCAAGCGCCACCTTTGATACTGTAAACCACAATGATCTTTTATCCCGCTTAGAACAGGTGCTGGACATAAGTGGGTCTGCCTTAAGTTAGTTTCAATCATATCTTACAAACAGGAGTTTTTAAGTCAATATTGGACAGTTTCACTGTGGTTCTGCCGCTCTGATCTGTGGTGTCCCCCAAGGTTCTATTCTAGGTCCCTTATTATTCTCTCTCTATATGCTTCCACTTGGTTCTGTCTTTGAGAAGTATGGTATAAGTTATCATTGTCACGCAGACGACACACAAATATATCTTCCTTTGGAACATACGAATGGTTTAGGCCCTGTGGTTGCGTGCCTCTTGGATATTAAAGCATGGATGTCCTTTTTAAAGTCTGAATGAGAGTAAAACGGAGATTATGGTATTTATCCCTTCTGATTCCCAGAGTATATCGAACTAAATCTCGGTGTTTTAGCACGCCATATGTGAAAAAATCTGGGCATTAAAGCTGGATAGACAAGTCGTAATTTTCAAATGACCTTTTTTGTTTCTTAATAATAGTCCTTTCTCTTTTTTAATCATTTTGAAAGAGTTATCCATGCTTTTATCACCACTAGGCTTGACCATTGCATCTCTCTCGATCTGGGGATCAGTCAGTCTTCTTTAAACCGCCTTCAGATGGTTCAAAATGCGTCTGCTGGAGTTTTAACGGGAGCTCGGAAGCGTGTTCATATCACCCCTGTTCTACGGTCTGGTTACCTGTGCACCACAAAATTGATCTTAAAGTGCTCTTATTGGCTTTTAAATCTTTGAATGGTTTTGCACCCCGATCCATCTCCAACCCGTTGATTGACCACCGATCAGGGAGAGCTCCAGGTCTGCCAATCAGAGGCTCTTAGTGATCCCAAATACCAGATTAAAGTCGAGGAGCGATCGGGCATTTGCCGACGCCGCTCCGAGACTTTGGAAAAGCCCACCTATTCGAATCAGAACTTCTCCCACACTATCTATTTTTAAAACCAAATTTTATTTGACCTGGCTTATAACCTATATGATTTAAATCTGACTTATTCTATGCTTTATTGTTTACTCATGACTTTCTTTGTCTTTCTTTGTCTTTGCAACGGTCGTTTTTAATTGTGCTTTACAAATGAATTGTTGTAGCACAAATCAGACTGTGACTGGCATCCAGGAGCGTAACGTTGTGAATAATATAATATTGGTAACACTTTATCTAACAGGGTCCTTGTTACATGTAGTTACTGTAGTAATAACAGTAAAGCCCCAACCGTATACAGTAAGTACATTCAGTTAATGAAATTTACTCTGTACTTATTTGTGTAACTTAAAATAAAGTGTAACTGATTTTTACTATAATTTTGTGGACTAAAATGCAAAAATGGTTTTTTTGTAGTTGTAAATAAAATGACTATTGCAATATTTTTAAAAGAAAATACTCTTTAATTATTTCATGTTGAATTCAGTCCATTACTTTTAATTCCTACAGCATTTTTCCCAGTGTAAAAATATTTCATTCATTACTTTTGACCTGATCCTGATCTTTTTCTTCTTTGGTTTAGCGGCGAAGCCTACGGAGAAGGAGGAGGTGCCAACCGTCGCGGGAAAGGTTGACGAAAAGGGAGCAAAGAAGAAGGAAAAAGACGGCAAAAAGGAAGGCAAGGGTGCGAAAGAGGGCAAAGAAGGGAAGGGAGAGGAGAAGGAGGAAGCCACAAAGAAGAAAGGGGAAAAGGGAGAGAAAGGGGAAAAGGGAGAGAAAGGAGCATCAAAGAAAGAGGCATCGGATGGAGGGAAAGGGAAAAAGGGAGAAGAAAAAGGAGGGAAAGGAGGTGGAGCCAAAGGCAGTGAAGCCAAGAAGCCTGCAAAGAAGTGAACATCTAGTCACCTTAACGGTGCGTGCTAAACTTCCATTAGCCATTTTATAATTGCTTTTTCTAAGAAAATTTATAAATGTACATTTACAGTTTGTTTATTTCATTGTAAATTGTAAATATGAACAATAAATGATCCTCTGTTAATTATACATCTTCATTTATTTCTTATTCACATGATACACATGATCAGCACTAAATAATACAACACTGGTGTACTTAGAAAGGTTATTTTGCATTTGTGTAACAACAACAACAACAGAAATCATGTCAAATTTTCGTTCTCGCAAAATATTTTAAAGGAGTAGTTCTCCCCAAAAATGATAATGTGCTTCTATGGTGCTTGTTGGGAGCTCGACAGTGAAGAACAGGTAGACAAAAGCGCGGTTTCTCCTTCGTTTTTGGATATTCTTTGTTGCAATGTGTCAGATTCACTTTTCTAACGGCGACATAACGTGATAAACGTGTAACAAAATGCGCAGGAGTGACAGAGAGTCATTCAAAGCTGTAAAAATAAGACCATTGATCTGTTGGCCGTACAAGACGCCTCGATCCCGAGGAACTGAACTGCGGATCAATCCCTGTTCGTCTAAAACAAACATCCGGAGCTGCTATTGAGGACCAGGGCATAACAAGTGCAACACAAACGGCATTTTATAAATAAGACTGAATTTAATGGTAAAAAAAAAGACATTTTCATCCTCAAATTCAAGTTCAAACATGTTATATAGAGCAAAGCAGAACGCATATGAATATTTCTTTATAAATACATTAAATGTATCAACAGGCAAAATAACACTTAAAGCTTTTTTGTATAATGTACTATAAAGGTAATCATAATGTACACTATAATGCAGCATATTATTTTTTTAACCAAAGTTCAAATGCATTATAAGATTTACAGATTTCTTGTTACGTCTGGAAGTTTTACGTTCTAAAGTATAAAGTAGTATTAATGAATGCATTAAAATTACTTTTATAATGTATTATACATAAAGGCTTTAAGCAACATCTCTCTGAATTTATTTCGCTGGTTGTTTGGAATTTTAGCTTAACAAACAAAAAAAAACCTACATCTGAATCGAAACTTTTTTTCTGAGGATCTTAATGTCAGCAAATGCACTGCTGAACATCGATCTGCCAGCATATGAATGACTGCCCCTTCATAGTCATATTACATTCCAGAATATATGCAGAGGAACACACTGAGCTCATCACTGGACGGACCTGTTCATGTAAACACAATATGAATGAATATACATGGAGTAACAAAAAGCAGCATTAGATACACATAACGGACCATGAGCCTCTAAAACTATAATACTGACCAACAAATAACGGCTTCATGAACAATCCCCATATACAAGTAAAAAAAAACAAAACAAAAAAAACCCTGTTTGTTCTTCCTCATGGCTGTAAAAAATGAAATGATAGTAATTTGGCATTGATGATTTTCATCTTCCCGTATACAGTAATGAATGACAGACATTATGATGAAGTGAGTGAAGCGTACGCATGATGAAAGACTTTTCAGAAACTGAAGTTCGGGTGTTTTCAATAAACGCCTCTAATGACGAGCAATACTTCAGATCCTGACGCTGCGAATCCATTTACTCATTTCCAAGAAGGTGTATTTTCTTTATATATATGTATTTGCTAATGGCCCGACACTCGAAATGTAGTCTAAACAGGAAAAAGAAAACTCAAAACGAAAGGTATACTGGGTGCTGACACAGGGTATATTGCAAGGCAAACATTTATTAATATGTCATTATAAACATTCAGTATTTGCTCTGCATTTAATTATATTCATGAAAACATTTGAATCAAATCTTAATTTCTGTTGAACGCAAATGGTAAGGATCTGTTAAAAGTTATATAATGTAATAATTATTGTTCATAAAAGGAGTTGGAGACGTTCTTGTGACGTGAACATCTCATATCATTTGGCTTGTTAATAAGAGCCGTTTTATTGCTTATATATGTGATCTGACAAAAAGGGTTATTATAGAGATTTTGTATTAGGCTAAGCAACACCCTAGCAACACCCTAGCAACCACTCAGAACAACTATTCTGACATCCACCAACAACACTGTAGGACTGTAGTGGGGGAGAGCAAATCCAGTTTTTTATAAATATGATTATTGACAGTATTAAGATAAATCTGCTATAATAAATTGCAATGGTTAAGGCAGCCAAAAATTACCCTGAAAATGAAACGAACAGACACAGAATTTCTCTTTTATGCTTAGTATAGTATGTGTCTGTCCCAATGAGAAAATGCTTTGATAAATATTTTACAAAATATAATAATCACGTCGTCATCATCACTGGCAATAATGTGTGAATCTACACAGATTCAGAAGGAATTACCTTTTGTTTTCACTGTCAGACTCGCACAGAAAAAAAGACCGTTTGGCAAGACTTGGCGAATATACACTGCAAAAACCTGATATTATTCCTTAATATTTGTTTTTTTCCAGTACAAATATCTAAAGATTCTTAAATCACGATACATTTACTTGAGAAGCAAAATGACTAAAATGGGGCAAAATTCACTTTTATAAAGTGTGTCCGAAGCATTTGAGAACAACCAGCCTATAATGATAAAAATCCACTCATTCATTTTTTTTTAGAATTTCCACAAATCAAAAGCAGTGTCTTCAAACGAGCCGATTCAGATTCACCCCACTATGACGTCATCATAGCCCCGCCCACGACCCGCGACGATCTGCCCTATTAGCATAGACACAGCGCTGAGTGAGGAGCACAGGCTCCCACCGTCTGATTCACTGAGGACATCGTGGTTACATTTCATTTTTGAAGGAAATGTCCTGAAGAAAGTCTTGTACGTTTGTGCAAATCATTTTACGCTGGACTGCTTCACAAAGTTTGATTGTGAAACACATAAGTCTGAACGCCACTCCTGACATTTTCAGTGCGTGAGATTTTCCTGTTTTGTTGTTGAACATATAAGGCTGGACGTCGCTTCTGACATTTTCAGTGCGTGAGATTGACCTGTTTTGTTGTTGCCGGTACGAGCTCTTGAAACTATGCCTTTTTCTGGAAAGGGGGCGGGGAGCAGCAGCTCGTTTGCATTTAAAGGGACACAAAAACTGCCTTTTTGCTCACACCCAAAAGTGGCAATTTTAACATGTTATAAAAATAATCTGTGGGGTATTTGGAGCTGAAACTTCCCATCCACACTGTGAGACAACAGGTTTTCGCAACCCTTACAACTGGGTTGTAAAAAGGGGCTATAATAGTTCCCCTTTGAGATGTGACGTCTTGTGAGTTTTTGCTTAAAACAAGAACAAATAAGAACAAACTATTTTTTCTGCCAATTGGCACAGCAAAATAAACTCAATTTAAAAGGGAAAACAATTTTTCTGACCCCATCAGCAGATATTGGCCCTTGAGCAAAAACAAAACCTAATATCTTTTCTTCTCCAGTAAATGTACCTGGATTTAAGAATGTTGAGACATTTGCACTGGAAAGCCAAAGGAAGAATATCACACTTTTTTTTGCAGTGTACTGATAAACTCTCAAGGCTTAGAGACATATAAATATCACATTCTACTAACAAAAACCTGCTATTATAATACATAGATCGGCCCTGCTGGCGTTTGCATCATTCTGAACTTGTGTAAATAAAATGGCATTAGTGCTGATCAAAGACATTTTTATGTAGGCCTGTTTAAAATATCATGGATGTCTTATTTACAATTCATGGTCCACCATGCCATATATGTCATATGACTTGATTCTGAAGCAGACTCACCATTCTTCATCTAAGGAGGAGATACGACAACCTGAAAGCTCTGGAGATGTGTGTTCACAATGCAGAAACACACGTGTAATATATTCGGGCGTTAGGGCTGGTGAAGATGCAAGAACATCGTGGCTCATTTAAAAGATACTGGTCGTATCTGGTCCATTAGGTTAGTCACTGTGTCTCCAACACATCTGAGATGGTCCCACAAGCCAAACTGTGAGGAAATCCTGAGAAACAAAGGACTCGCTAATCCTTCAATGTTTTTTGCACATCGTTTGTCATCTTTCTGAAGTCACATGACTGTTTCTCTTTCCTCCTCCACCACTGGGATGGTTTTTTCCACTTGGAAGTTCTTCGAAGGTTCTTCCTCTTGTATGTGGAGCTCCTGACCCGAGGATGGGATGGAGTTCTCCGAGACGGAGCCGTTCTTCACGTATCCCGGAAGGTTCCGGTGGCCGTTGATGGTGACGGGCCCCAGGCGGGTGGTGAGGTGCAGGGCCAGAGGGCCCCGTGCCGTCACGTTCGTGACGCTGGTGTGAGACACCATGGGTCCATAGCTGTACGTGTTGCTGCCGCTCCGGGCTTTTCTCTTGAAGTCCAGAGCAAGTGTCCTCCTACTCCATGACTTCTTGATTTCTGCTTGGACCTAAAGAGCGATCGGAATGAGAATCAAACAAGTTGTTTCAACTTCTCCAATAAATAACTGCTAGTAATAGTAAATGCGTTAAATGCTATTTGTGTGTAAATAGCTATTTATTCTAGGACTGATTTTTCTAGTCGACAAATTGTGTGTTTATATTAATAAACCATATAATTTATAGGCTTTAACTGCCTAAACCCGGTGCTTCTCAAACTGTGGGCCGCGGCCCCCGGTGGGCTGTAGCGGTATCGCAGGGGGGGATGTAGCTAATCCAAAGCAATATATTAAAATAATTAAAATATTCCAATTGTTCTAAAATTAGATTTTTTTGAAAGTATGTAAGGTTAGTGTTATGGATTTAAATATATTTGTAAAGAATGTTTACATCATAGTTCTCATAATTCACATGAAATTCTTACAAACTTGTTAATAAATGTATTTGTAGGTAAATGTCGGTATATATTTTTTAACGGCGGGGTCGTGGAGCTTTTGCGATGTTTTTAGGGGGCCTTACCCCTCTTAAGTTTGGGAAGCTCTGGCCTATAATATATAGCCACGCATAAAGCAGAGCACAAGTGCAAAAGTAATAATTATGAATTATGAAAAAACATTTTATTAATTTATTGTTAAACTAGTGTTTTCGTCTGTAGACGAAAGACGATGCATGTCTGCAGTAGTGGACGCACCTATATGAATGTTTCGTAAGAATTATTTAATCAAAGAATATTTGTTTTCACACTTGTTGCGCTTTCAAGCATTCTATAGTTATATTTCTGCCTGTGAGGCAAGTATAAGCTTTCGGTTTATTCTTTAACGCGCTTCAGTTTACAGATACGGCAGTTTATTCATCAAACAAAAGTATGTTTTGATGTTATTGTAGGTGCACAAACAAAATTAGACACATTACAGTTTTGAATTATGCATTACTCTTATCTGTATGGCCAAAATCGACGACGAGAGTTTCTTTCGGCTGTCATCGTGCCGGCGCCTCCGTGTCATGAAATAAGCGCACTGCCTGAATACATGCCTAATAATAGCGCGCATTTATCTAGGTTAACGTTAGAGCGGGAATGTAAAATGCCACTTCGACTATTAGGGGGGCAGCCCTAATTTATACTTTGAGTAAATAGTGGCAGATACAATATGCCCCTCAGTGAATTCTAGTGTATTATAAAGCTTATTCAGTGCAGATGATTATATTTATTAAAATCCCGAAAGGATGCTGCTTTATTGGGACATTACTTGTCCCCACATAACCCTACCCGTTAGACACTTTATTTCCACTTTTCAAATACTTTCTTCATTTTTATTCAAAATAAACGCCTCTCCGAGCTGATGTGCGATGGGGAAAAGGAGAATAATGAGTTTGGAAAAAGTTATTCTTCTAGTTATTTACCTATAGTAGCTAATAAAACAGTCTTGCAGATACACAAAAAATAGCTCACTTCAGTATTGGAAAAATGAGGTCTTTCTTCCCAAGAAACACCCATTTAAAACCGGAAAACAAGGGCTCGTATAGTTAAACACCAACAGAATGGTTAGACTGAAAAGAATTCATTTAAATGTAAAAGTAAGTTCTATAAATAAATATTATTTAAAAAATAATACAATTGGGTCCTGAAAGTGTCAGGATTTATTGCAGGATCTGTTATTGAAAAAAATCCCCACCAGTAAAACACAGACGGACCTGGCAGCCTGTCTAGAACATGCAGAGACGAGCAGAGCTTGTGTAACTGTGGCCATTAACAATTACCTGACAAAGTTTTGAGATACAGAAGTTACAGTGATTCTTACCTCTCCATTGCAGAAGCAATATATAATTGCAACAAAGAAACCCTGGAAAACATAGCATGAATTTAAATGTAAAGATACTTGCAAAATATTTTGGTGTCTATGAACAATCATAACTGTCTACATCTTCAGAAGTGTGAAGTTTTACCTGGAATGAGTTAAAGAGCATTTCATAATGCATCTGGATTTGCCACGGGACCCCGGACACTTCTGTATAGGGCATCGCCATGAACACGATGTAGTGAACGCCGAACAACGGCATGAGGACCAGAGTCGACTTCAACAGCTTTCTGTGGGACACAAACAAGATAAAGAACCGAACGTTATTTAAATATGCACCACAGTCAGTGCATTTCTATCTCTTCTTTGACAGTAACTGACACTTTTATTGAGCAAAGATGCATTAAATTGATAAAAAACAGTTCTAATGCTACAAAAGATTTCAAATAAAGGCTATTTACCTGTACTGTTGTCTGGTGTCACATCTCCCTGCATTTGTTTCTCTAAGTTTTGTTGCCAAGACTCGGATTATATTCAGGAACAACAAAAAATTTACCTTCAGGGGAAAAAAGTACAAACACTAATTTAACGGATCAGAATTGAGACTTATAGATGCATGAAAAAAAAACTCCTGCATTAATGGATGATTCTTACACTGTATTCACATGACAGCAAATATTTGAAATTTACTCGAGACACATGTATGAATATAACTTAAGTAGTCAAACTTGACTGAATTTGTACTTCTCATGATTTAAAAATAAAAAACTTTCTTTTTACTTATGGAAACGTACAACAATCGCTGTGAGAATGGGGATCTGCACAATCCATTTCAGGTTTCCCGCACTTAAATCCCAGCACCTGTTGATTATAAACCGGATCAGACACTTTTAGAAAGATCATTTTATTAATATTATTTAATGTATACTTTAATGTTTTTACATGAGACTTCTGCATGTGCATATATTATTTACGGTGCAGAAGATATTTTATTTTTTCGACAAGCTGATTTAATGAACATAAACCGTTTCAAGCACAAACACTCACTCCGTGTCGGCAAGAGTGGCTCTCACGCTGGCCCAGATGGTGACAAACATCGCAGGAACACCTGTGTAGTGAAAACTTTAGTGACCTTTAGTGACCAAGGACAATCATTTTAGCTTAGATTTTTGATGGTCTTTGGATATAAAAAAAAACCCATTCTGGATGCCATGATATTTGAATGAATGTATAGAGCATCTGTTACTTTACTAACATTTTTGCTATCATTGCAAATAGTGGTGGACAAATCAAGTACTTGAGTAAAAGTACAGATACGTATAATAAAATATTACTCAAGTGAAAGTATTTAGTGCTCCTTTTCAATTTGACTTGAGTGAAAGTACAAAGTACTTGCTTTTTAATGTGCTTAAGTAAAAAAGAAGTGATTTATGGATGTTTATTGTGTATTTTTTTATAGGTCACTTATGTAATTTAATTTTATATTATATATTTTACATAATCTTATTGCTCAAATAAATTATGAATGATTATGATTTGTCAAATTCTAGTCAATATGGATGGATGCATAACGTAATGTGTGTTGACAAACAATAAAAACAGATGAAATATATAGGGCTAAGTACATAAAATTAAGAAATTGCCACAGAAGAGGGGAAGATGAGCGTACATGCGTTATTTTAATTTGTGTTAAGAGTCGCATGATTCTGGATAAAATGAGAATCAAGATTTTTTTATTTCAAATAGAGATCATAATTCTCCCATGATTCCAAACAAAATAACAAAAATACATAAATATTTACTAGTGGACAAAATAATAATTGCTGCAGTCTAATTAAAAATATTTAATGTAATTTAATTATTTAAAAAATGGTTTTGAATGAATGATTCAATGACTCACTCATAACGACGTCGCTTGTTTCATTACTGGATGAATCAATTATTTTTGAACAAATCTTCTCAATGAATCATTCAATGTCAAATAGTTTAACAGTCACTTGTCGCCACCAAGTGCCGTAACAAATACAACCGTTATTTGAGGCGCCAAGTTAGTTTTAAAATTTGATTTGATCTTTTTGAATCGAGATGGCGATCTGGTGTGGACGTGTCCGCATTAAAGCATTCCAGTGCTCGCCCTTTACAACAGATTTATTCGCAAACAACTGACAGTTGTGACCTAAATATAAGTTTACGTTACAATAATTAACCCTAAAATTCAACATTAGAAGTCTAACTTACTTTTCGCCATCAGTGGCACGCGCGATCATTGAGTTGTTGACTCGAGAACGGCTTCAATACGATCAGTCCAATTCACCCAAAGAATTGTTTGATGTGATTTGTGAACAGATTTAACAGGACGATTGAACACGAATCGGACACCGATCGAGCAAGTGACGATTTCTTCATTTTAAAATAATGAGTAACGATATGTTTTATGAAATGTAGTGGAGTAAAAAGTAAAAGTTGAAGTAAAACTTGACTAAAGTACAGATACTTGTTACTGTCCACCACTGATTGCAAATGAATAAACATAGTAGATTTTTGGTGGGACGAGTGAAAATGTTTGCAGAGCTTCTTTAAATATCATAGTGTAAAGCTGAAGACAAATCCTGTTGTTGAGCCCAGGCTCTGCAACGCCGGTTTAAGCATTAGAGAAGGGGCTTAACGCCACAGCATCCACATTGTATGCGCTGTGCATGTCCAACTTTTCCGCACAGTGTGTACAATGCAGGAGCCGTGGAGTCCACAAATGTGTCTCCAAAAGATACAGCACATGCCACCGTGCCACGCTGGAAACAATTAGCGACACCTCAAACTAACGGTTGCCATTATACAAGAGTAACATAAATAAAATCTGAATTTGATAGCCCCCACGTCCAAAGAAAGCCGTAATTAATTCTTTTGGACGTGATTTGGTGTAACAGAAGCTGAATAATTGTGTCCAAAGCGCTGTGTACTGGAGATAAAGAGTACGTGAACAAGTTTACTCACCCCATCCAATCAGAGTAAAGCCCCAGAGGTACTTCCTGTCTGAGAAGAAGGTCATGAAGATAAGGCTGTGCAGGTACAGGCCCTCCACCAGAATCCAGTAATAATTAGTCGCCAAGAAGTACAAGAAGAGAGTCACGGCCACCTTACAGCCAATCTTGAAGGGTAAAGAAAAATCAATGCGGCACATATTGATTAGAAGCATTTGTTCATTTGCTTTTGAGATATAGACTACATGTAACTTGACTAACCTCCAAAAATCATTATTTACACAGAAGGACAATTTAAAACAAGTTTTGGAAGATAATGCGGGTGTTCGCCAAGGTGTTCTGAAGTTTTTAGGACACTGCTACTCAATTACTCGGATCACGGTTACTCTCGTATACTGAGACGACCACCTCTGGAAATACGGAAGACTTATTGAACAATCCCAGTGTCATGCAACTGGCCAACGGTGTTTAAGTGCACCTCGCAGCGTATATAACGTGGCGCCGATCCGCAAATCCTCGGGGAAATTGAAAGGGAACCGGTGGTTGCTGGGTGACTGCTTACTGATCCAAGTCAAAAGAATCTCTATTATATCCTGGTCTCTAGATATGACTTGGGGTGGGGGCGACATTCATGCCAAAAGGCAATCTCTGTAATCCTTCCTGATACCGGTTATGAGTAACTACCACAGTTGCTGTAATAGTCTTAATTCTAATATTTAATTAAAAAGTTAAATATATTACATAATTCCCATAAAGCTTAACTGAAAACCCTGTTTACGCATAAAATCCTGGTTATGCGTATAGTATGTGTGGAAATTGCTACAGGGTCTTAGTGGCGTGACACCAAGAAATGTTTTCAGAAGATACCGGTGCTCCAGCAGACTATACGAACAACACAATGTGAGATCACTCTGCTACGAACTTCACTGCGAGATATGATTGTATACGTGTGTTGCACTTACAAACTGGGTTTTGTTGGCAGGAGGGGCTTCTGTGATGGATTTGAGGTCTTCCACGGTGATGCGTTCCATTTCCTGCAACGCCGCGCCGGAGTACAACACCACATCCTTCACAAATATACTAATGGCCCTCAACATGAACGATACAAACAGGTGCATGTGGATGTAGTTTCTGGTGCAGTGCAGCCGCCTAAAGAGATAAAACAGAAAAAGAGAGAAACGAGGTCAAACAGGTGTTATTTTGTAATTAGGTGTAAATAGTGTGAGGCATCAAGGTACATAAAATCACAGTACTCGGTACTATACAATAGCAGTTACTGTGTTTGGTTGCTCTCCGATGCCCTTTCACAGGGGCTAGAAGAACAATACTCATCTTAATTAGGGCCAGATGAGTCTGCCGCTGACTGTAACACATTCTTTGGATTTAAAGGGTTCGGAAAGCACAAATGTTGAAAATCTAGGGCTCAAAAAGTAAGCTATAAAAACAAAATTGCAAACATGTGTTACCTAAATTCCCTTCAGTTTGCCTACACTCTCTCAAACTAGTTTGACCGGAGCAAGTCTATTAAGGAATAGCTGCTCCAGATTTGTTGCAGCCTGATCTTATGGTAGTGTTTACAATACAGCTGTCAATATGTACAAAAAAATATACAAATCTATTATAGGTGTATTATAAATATATTTGTGTACTTATATTTAACTATTATATAGATATGTTTGAGCCCACCTCAAAGTACTTACCAAGAATATAAAAACGTAATAGGCAGATACACCGATCAGCCTTGGTAAGTAGTTAATAAGAAAGTAAGTTGGGAAAGAAAACGTGATTCATCAGACCAGGCCACCTTCTTCTTTTGCTCCGTGGTCCGCTTTTGCCGGTACATGTGTTGTAGTTTACATACGTTTTTTTTTAAAGATTTATTTTTTGACTTTCTTTATTATGACAGGACCGTATGTTGACAGGAAGCAAAGTTGGAAAGACATAGGGGGACGGAATCGGAAAAGGTCCATGAGCCGGGATGCAATTGTGCTCTACACAGTGGTGTGAAAAAGTGTCCCGATTTCTTATTTTTTTGCATGTTTGTCACACTTATATGTTTCAAGATCATCAAACAAATTGAAATATTAGTCAAAGATAACACAAGTAATCAAAATGCATTTTTTAAATGAAGGTTGTTATTATTAAGGGAAAACAAAATCCAAACCTACATGGCTTTGTGTGAAAAAGTGTTTGCCCCACCTGTTAAAACATAACTGTGGTTTATCACACCTGAGTTCAATTCCTCTAGCCACACCCAGGCCTGATCACTGCCACACCTGTTCTCAATCAAGAAATCACTGAAACAGGACCTGCCTGACAAAGTGAATTAGACCAAAAGATCTTCAAAAGCTAGACATCATGCCTAGATCCAAAGAAACTCAGGAACAAATGAGAAAGAAAGTAATTGAGATCTATCAGTGTGGAAAAGGTTATAAAGCCATTTCTAAAGCTTTTATCCATTATCCACAAATGGCAAAAACATGGAACAGTAGTGGTGAACCTTCCTAGGAGTGGCAGGCTGACCAAAATTACCTCAAGAGCACAGCGATGACACTTCCAAGAGGTCACAAAAGACCCGACAACAACATCCAAAGAACTGCTGGCTTCACTTGCCTCAGTTAAGGCCATAGGAAAGAGACATCGTTTCGTCTCATTTTTGCAAGAAAACATCTTGATGATCCCCAAGACTTTTGGGAAATACTCTGGATTGTGACTAGTCCACACTGTGGACTGATGAGACAAAAGTTTAACTTTTTGGAAGGTGTGTGTCCCATTACATCAGGCGTAAAAGTAACAGCATTTCAGAAAAAGAACATCATACCAACAGTAAAACATGGTGGTGGTAATGTGATGGTCTGGGGAATTTTGCTGCTTCAGGACCTGGAAGACTTGCTGTGATAAATGGAACCATGAATTCTGCTGTCTACCAAAAAATCCTGAAGGAGAATGTCCGGCCATCTGTTCGTGACCTCAACCTGAAGCGAACTTGAGTTCTGCAGCAGGACAATGATCCAAAACACATCGGGCATGAATGGCTGAAGAAAATGAAGACTTTGGAGTGGACTTGACCTAAATCCTGTTGAGATGCTGTTGCATGACTCAGTTCAAGGCAGTTCATGCTCGAAAACCCTCCGATGTGGCTGGATTACAACAATTCTGCAAAGATGAGTGGGCCAAAATTCGTCCACAGCGCTGTAAAAGACTCATCGCAAGTTATCGAAAACGCTTGATTGCAGTTGTTGCTGCTAAGGGTGGAACAACCAGTTATTATGTTTAGGGGGCAAACACTTTTTCACACAGGACCATGTAGGTTTGGATTTTGTTTTCCCTTAATAATAACAACCTTCATTTAAAAACTGATCTGAAACATTTTAATGTGACAAACATGCAACAAAATAAGAAATCAGGAAGGGGGTAAACACTACCATCTTATAAACACGCTACCATGTTTTGTAGGTAATTAATGTGTTTATAAGAAGATTTGCTTGCTAAATGTGACTGTCTGCAGGGTCCATCGAAGAGATGCAAAATGTATAAAGCTGAGTGCAGAGAGGTAATATACAGTATATGTAGAGAAACGGGCATTCCAGTTTTACAAAAACACCAGGCAGGAATAAATGAAATAATTTAGACACAAAGGCAATATTTTATTTAAAAAAAAACAAACAAAAAAATCAGCTATGAGGATGTTGGAAGTCACTATGCTTTGTCGTGGTCAGATGCAGACTTTCATTTTATTGCTTCCTTTGCCAAGTGTGCTCCAGATTTCCTAACTGAGACAACTGCCCCGCTCCCACTTCAAAGACTCCGGCCTTTGGAGAGGATGCTTTGGGGATGCTCACTTTCTAATGAAATTCCCCCAGTGAGATTTGACAACATAACATTGCTTGAGGCGACAATTTGTAATAGTTTCATGAATGTAATGTTTGAATTGGACCACGAATGGGAACACATATCTGTGCATAATGATTTCCCAGCTTGGAATAAAGCAAAAATCCATTCATGTAAACAAACAAAGTCATCATAAAAAAAAAAAATTATATAATTATATAGAATTAAATAATGATAAAGTGTTAAATTCAACATAACAGTTCAGGCTTGCATAAAATAATGGAATCACTTTCACGAATACCTTTTAAAAAACAAGTTCAATATAGCATCAGAAGTCATGCAAAATTAAATTATTATTATAATGTCCAATTTGGTAAATGTGATGCATTTAAATCTCGGTGAATAAATAAAAATTCAATCAACCTAATAATTTGTTTCATGAGTTCAGCATTCAATAACCTAAAATGCTGAGTAAAAGCTGTTCATGCATAAAATGTGCATAATAAAGTGTGCAAAATATACATGTGCTTGAATCAAACTTTAAATATGAATGCATGTTTATTCCTGAGATCACATTGGATGTCCCATTTTATCATTTTTGTCAATGCAACGGATCTTGCATTGAAGTCAACTAAAAGAGTACAGGAATGTCTGCAGCCCCTCATTCAACACAGACAGCAATCGAGAGCAACAAAGAGAAGCTTATGAGAATGACTGGTCAATTTTGTCCTATAAGAGCACAATTTCAAAGATGGTTTCAGAACCAGATTGCAGGTGTTTGTTGCTGTGGTCCAACACCAGACGTTCACCACAAATTGTGCACAAAGTTCAGTGATTTTTTTTTTCAGAGCTAAGATTATGATTGTCGGTATGATTTACTGAGTGTTCTCAAACGATTCGCCTCTGAAATTGGGGGTGACATTGTCTGCAGTCAGTTTGCCAAAGCTTTAAATTAGAAATCTTAGTTGTGTTGCTAAAGCTTAGTTTTTTGTTTGTTTCAAATTTCCATATATATTAATGATAATATTACGATTGTAAATTCTTTTGGCCAAAATAATCGTGTAATGAAAATATGAAATCGTGATGACTGCATATTGTTCCATGTTGGTGTGTTTTGGACTTTGGATTTATTCAGTTTCGTGTGCCTTTGTTTGATTTCTCCCCCTCGCTCCTTTGTCGCTATGGTTACTGTCGTTATTAATTAATTTGTATTCAGCTGTGTTTCATTAATTAGTGTCAATAGCTCTCCTTGTGTTCAGTATTTAAGCCCTCAGTTTGTCTTGCGTGAATATTGTTTAGGTGGTTGGGTTATGTTTCGCCATGTTTTGATGTGTTGATCGTACTAAACGGCGTCCTTAAGCAATTCCTTCATTGTGCGCTTCCTCATATCACTAACCCGTAACACATTTGTTTTGTTTTTTTAAATAATTTTTGTAGACGTCACACTCATAAAAAGAAACACTAGAATTAGAAACATTTATATTACCTTTAGAAAAGGGCATTTCCATGCTCTTTTAATTGTTTATTTGTTCCTATGATTTTTCAGGCCTGTATAGGTGGTCGCTAGGGCGTTGCTAGGGGGCTAAACAGGCCTGATTGATGTATCTGTTGATTGTAGTTCTAGGAGAAATTCCATTTAGAAATTATGGTCTCAAATTAGGGAGAATAAAAACTAGTTTACTAAAGTGATCATAAAAAAGCTACATCCAAAATGCAATAATAATAATAATAAAGTCAAAGAAAATAAACTTATTTGAATGACATGCATATTTTTATTGGCCCAAATTTTAAGATTGTTATCATTTCCAAAAACATGTGGCCATAGTTGATAATTGTCATTTTCTTGCGTGATCACTATCCATCCGTCTTTTCTTACAAAAATGAGCAGTTCAGATGTTCAGTTCAGTGCCTTCGTCAGAAAAGCATGTTGACAAGTGAAGCCTTTTGGGTTTATTTTTGTTATTCCTCTCGCTCTTCTGGAGAGCTTTATGGCGACTGCATGGAATCGGTTCCCTCCTCGTTATTAGACTAACCGCTGTTTAACCAGCATCCCATTGGGAGCGATTGATCGGGAGGTTCCGGAGAACAGGTCTGGCCTCTCGGAGCGTGCCTCAGACACTGGAGGTAATGTTTGAGAGTGGCCGATGTCCTGGATCTCATGCACCTGAGACCATACTGCTGACAGTGTGAGCGCAGAGCACGGAAAGGCTGGCCGCGGTTCAGCAGCGGCCCAAACGAGCCCTTATTAAAGTCATTTTCCTGACCTGCATTTCCGGGTGCCTAGGCCTCTTAAAAACACGGAGCACTGGAGCCGAGTCAAGCTAATCTGGTACCTGTCAGCGGCTCGTTCCGCACACGACCCGACCCTTTATTTGAATAAGCCCACTGGATAAACAACGAAGGGAACCTCTTTGCATTAATTAGTAATGAAAATGGAACGATTGAACGCAAAAGTAATAAATGCACTCATATGTCTTAGTATTGAAAAGGGGCCAGCACACACACTGGCTGAACTATTAGATAAACATTCATTTGATGCAGTTCCTTTGGAAAACTGATCGCTTTAGTCAAGTCCGGACACAAAGTTTTACTTTAGTTTTCAAAGTTTCTCCACACGTTTTAAAAGCCGTTGTGCCTCATTCTGGAAACACGAGCAGAACATCCGTCGAAATCATTTGGAGAGCCATTCATACACAAATGCGACAATTTCAGAAATGACTAATGCGCACAAAAATCTGTTCCGCTCACGACTCAAGAGGATAAAAGCACATTCCAGCTCCGATTAAATACTAAAAAATGACTCAAAGTGGCCAAATTATGCCTTTTTGGGCTCTACTAGAACAGGTTTTCATGTTTGAACGAGCCAAAAACACATTATTTTTCACGTATTTGACATTGTTGCAGCTCCTCTTTTCCCAGTCTGTCAGTAACGCTCTGGGGTGTGTTTCCCAAAAGCATCGCAAGTTCTGTCGTTACTAACACAGTTCAAACAAACATTCGCAAACTCGTGTGTTTGAAACGACAGCTCTCCAGCTGTGATTAGAAGCTGAGTTTCTTGTTCTTATGAAATGTGGACTTCATAAATCATTATCTTGAGCAAAATATGCAAGCTGACTATCTTTTTTATTTCGAATATATACAAATGTCATTTACATATTTTAGTTTGTCAAGAGATTTTACGAGTGTGCGTTCGTGCTCTAGTAGGTTTTTATGATTGAATCTGGACATAAAGCAAAATGAGAATTAGTCTTCAGATGCCTAGAATAAGTAAATCTAGCATTAATTCGATCTCAAACGGATTCATTAAAAGAAGTTATCACTCCACCACTTGACATTATTCACCCACGTGGTTGAACGACAGGTTTGCGACAACACGGATTTGTTCAACGATGCATTGTGCAATGGCAGCGATACAGCGAGTTACGTCGAAATACGGGAAATGCACCCCTGTTCAGTTCCTGTCTCCATCAAGCCCCTCCTTCTAAAAAGCACAATGTGCTCTGATTTGTCGGCTGGAGCAGTGCGTTGTGATTGGTCAAGCGCTTCGAGAGTGTTTGGGAAATGCCCCGCCCCTTACCATAACCGCCAGTTTCAACACACTACCAACTGAAGCAAGCCCCGCCCCTTTATTTGACATATTAATTATTTAATTGAGGAATATTGTCACGTGCTCATTCCTGGAGAAAACGTAAATATCGTAAAGTAAATAAATATAGATGTCAACAAAACGGGGTATTATAATAAATTGTAGCCTAGTTTCTACTCGTAAATCACTTTTTCTGTAAAGATTATAGCTGACATTGTTAAAGCTCAGGCTCGCATGTTGTAAGCAAGAACCGTGTGGATCAAAGAGAAAGGGAAAACGGTAAAATATGATTTGATCAGACAATATCATACGGGATTCACACAAACTTGTCTTCTGCACAGTGTGAGGACAAGGCCCTTAAAATTGCTTTTGAAGATTTCTCATTTGTGAAGGGTTTCGGGAATCCTTTCTGTGAAAACAAAGAGGGTTTTTCTCACCGAAAGTATCCTAGGATGACTGTGGCCACCATAAGTGATCCCAGAGAGATGGAGTAGCCCACCGTGTAGATCAGGTAAAGTCTGTCAAAAACCTCCTGAGAATGAAGACAACAATACGAGAGTGAGAACAATATCAGCAGCAGTAACAGAACGGGAAACGGCTGTAAGTGTTGGTGCTAAAGCAAGAACATGTGAATGAGTGTATCATGCAGACAATTCATCTTGATCATATATTGAACCTCTATTAAAAAAACAGCAATATAGCTGAAATTAGCAGCAATACCAAGAGTACTTCATCCACTTTATTGTGATTAAATGTTTTTCAGAAAGCAAGTAAAGAATGCTTTCTGCTCTGCACTGAAACCTGTTATGATCATCAATGTTGTCTGAACTGCAAAATTAATCTCTTATTTACACTCTGTTATGATGAAAGCATTCACGGGTGTTGCAATCGTGAGATTATTGCATCTGTGCTCAACAGCCATGGCTGTAATCAGCTACTCTCGGTGCAGCAACCTTTAATGTAATGAGTCGAGAAAAATTATGCTGTTATCAACACTTTTCAAATCTCAGCAGCTGCAATATTAAAACAGAAGAGAGCTACACATTTAATACGTATTCCGTATGCAAATATATTACTCGGTCACAACAGTGAGTGTTTACATTGAGGTCTATATGGAGATACGCTCCTTTAAAATGATCATTTCAATCAGAGGGCTAAAATCAGGGTACAAAATGGCATTTTATTTTTCAACCCCTTAAGCCTTGAGGGTATTTTCAGAGTCTGAGCGACACACAAAAAAGTAAAGACTCGTAACTCCAAAACTATAGCATGGAGAGTCAAAAGGTTGGTATCGTTGAGGAATTTAATTTCTTGTTTTTAAATTTGGACAGGAGAAACTGAAAACTACAAAAAAAAAAAACACACAAACAAACAAAAAACATATATATATTAATTTCTAATTTAAAATGGAATTTAAAAGGAAATTTAGTAGCAAGTTCATACTTGTTTTTGTTGTGATGTTCCTCTATATGTGAGCTGTATCTGGATCACATTTTGTGGTGATCGGATACAGATTTCAAAAGTTACAGAATTTGGAACTAATTTTTAACTTCTTTTTTTTTTTTAAATGCACAAAAATAGTGACTCATAACTCCAAATCTCTAGCAAGGAGAGTCAAAAAGTTGGTATCGTTAAGGAATCTTTTTAAAATTTTTAATTTCTTGTTTTTAAATTTGGACAGGAGAAACTGAAAACTACAAAAAAAAAAACACACAAACAAACAAAAACTTTTGCACATATATATATATATATTTCTAATTTAAAATGGAATTTAAAAGGAAATTTAGTAGCAAGTTCATACTTGTTTTTGTTGTGATGTTCCTCTATATGTGAGCTGTATCTGGATCACATTTTGTGGTGATTGGATACAGATTTCAAAAGTTACAGAATTTGGAACTAATTTTTAACTTCTTTTTTTTTTTTAAATGCACAAAAATAGTGACTCATAACTCCAAATCTCTAGCAAGGAGAGTCAAAAAGTTGGTATCGTTAAGGAATCTTTTTAAAATTTTTAATTTCTTGTTTTTAAATTTGGACAGGAGAAACTGAAAACTACAAAAAAAACCCACACAAACAAACAAAAAACATATATATATATATATATATATATATATATTTCGAATTTAAAAGGAAATTTAGTAGCAAGTTCATACTTGTTTTTGTTGTGATGTTCCTCTATATGTGAGCTGTATCTGGATCACATTTTGTGGTGATTGGATACAGATTTCAAAAGTTACAGAATTTGGAACTAATTTTTAACTTCTTTTTTTTTTTTTTTAAATGCACAAAAATAGTGACTCATAACTCCAAATCTCTAGCAAGAAGAGTCAAAAGGTTGGTAATATTTTTTTTACTCATCTAAATAATTCAATTTGGACATTCTCATGCTGACAAACAGCTGATAAAAGTCAAGTTTGCACAAGGGAATTTTTACATATATTTCATATTTGACATGCAAAAACTCAGAAATAAAATTTTTGGTTAATGTCCCTCTATATATGAGCTGTTTCTGTATATCTATTTTGTGGTGATCGCATGAAGAAATCAAAAGTTACAGCATTTGGAACCAAAGTGGACTTTTTTTGTTTAGCCCTAATGGGCATTTTTAAAATCGTTCCTTCAGGTGGATTTTGTTATTCTTAGACTCATTTCAATCGGGAGCGTCCGCTGTAAGTAATGATGAGCCATTTCCCACAATCTATGCATGTTTCATGAAGTTATACGCTAAAATTCCACTTGATAGCTACATTTCAGCTTTAGTTAGCTGTGGGATTTTATGTGTCGTAATTGCGCGATCAATATCTCGCGATCGCCTTATTGGATTATGATGATGTTGGCTCATTTTAATCGTGAGAATCTGCTGTTAATAATGCTGCCCGATTTCCCACAATCGGTACATGTTACATGACGTTACGAGCCAAAACGTGACATAAATGCTGCATCTGCTCTGGGTGGTTCTTGTGGGGTTTCATCTACAAAAAAAATCTCTCAAGTTTAGTCAAACCCCAAATCCCACAATTATGCTCGTTGTACTCTACTCCATGAGACCTTTCAAATGACACATGATATGAAAGTATTTCACATTTTTTAATTTAATCTTATTAATTTTCCTTGGACAAGTTCAAAGTCTGGAATCGTTTAATTTGTTCTTCAACTTTGACCTTGTCTGAAAAAATCCCAGTTTCTTTATGTTTACTACTATTTACATCACATGAAAATCACGTCAGCCGTGTTTGACGTCTGTTTGGGCTTAAACTCAAAGCTCAAGCATTTGCATCTTTTGGTGTGTAAACCAAAGCAGAGCTGGTAAAGGAATTACCAACTGAATCTCCGCCTTTGGCAGTTTTTCCGTCAAAAACACAACTGTTTATTTGGAGAGCAAGCTGACACCCAGTGACTAAGGTGTCTGCTCACTGGATCATGCGAAAACAGTTTGTCTTGAAGTTCAGAGGCCTGACAAAAGCTAAGCAGTGAGCGGCCACACTTTCAACTCGGATTACTTCAGGCTGCAGTCAGCCGAGTGACTTCACACCGCGACCGCACCGGCTGAGCTATAGCTGGATCAGTGGCACGCATTGAAGGAGAGCAATCCGGCTGATAGAACGAGAGATTTGCCAGCTGTTAACATTTAGCATGAGGGGTGATGGCCAAACCCAGCCATGGTGGCTGCATTTATTTTGCATGGATGAATTTTTCATTAACTACAGAAGTGGCTCTTGGGACTTCATCAAATGTAAACATTGGAAGCAAAAAGGCATGACCTCAAAACATAGATCGCCGCACTCAATCTACGATGTTTCAAAGTATGATATCTTCCATAAAAAGATAAAAAAAAAGAAAACCGTAATTGAACATCTCGGTGCGGTGAGCATCCGTGGATCTGTGAAGAACGTCTGAAAAGCTAATCTAGAAAGCAAATTATACCTTTGTGACAGTGTGAATATGAATAAATTGAGAGGCCAGATATCATCTGACCTGTCAATGAATGAACAAACGAGATATGCGCAACTGTAAACTGAATTTTGGCAAATTACTGTAATGTTCCACTTTACATAGGGCCAGACGCCAAAGTGCTTTTTGCTGGTTTCAGCCTGACGCAGTTGTGCATCTGTTCGCCCGTGGGCGTGCCGGTCTGAAAACGAGATGTTTTCGGGTGCACTGTTGGCGTGTTGCTATTTTGAGGAACTGAAAACGACAGAAAACGTCCCTGCTTGTACGCGTGTTGCACATAATACTAAATTCTGACTTTATAACTTGCGATTATGAGTTTAAATCTCGCAATTCAGAATTGTGAAATGCAAACTCACAGTTGTGAGGGGACAAAACAAATTGTGAGAAAAAGTCGCAGTGACGAGTGAATTATAAAATGACTCACAAAACATGAAAACAGTCGTGGTTCATCAGGTCATGACAGAAGTTCAGTGATTTTGTCTTGTTCAGGACAGAACTAAATAAAAATAACAATTTTTATGATCCCTCTTAAAAGTATTAAAATGTTGATGAAACTGAACTCGTCTTTTTCAGACGGTCAGAGTCAGAGAATCAGCAATCGCTGTTTAAATGACATTAAAACTCAAAGTAATCACTTTGGTCATCAAAAACACTTCAGATGGAACTGTAATCTGATTACCACCCATTTAAAATGTAACTGTAATGAAATACAATTACTCAAATTTTGTATTTTAAATACGTAACTGTATTTCGTTACTCCCCAACCCTGATTATATCGATATTACCGGGAAAAAAAAAAAACGTAAGTTCATAACCTTGCCAGAACGTTCCCTGTTCCTTCTATGTTCTGTAACAAGTTCATCAAGTTTTGGTGAACTCCATTAATTATGCCGATTCCACTGATTAAATTCAATTCAGACTTCTGCAGTGGAATTCTCTTTCCACTGAGGCTTCAGTTTATGTGCATTCCTCATCTAAATGGTAAATAGTTCTGCCCACAGCTCAGCTTTTCGCCAGTCTACGCCAAAATGAAAAGCACACAGATGAGAGAAATGAATCTAAACAAAGCTAAACAAACAAAAGACTTCAGTGTTAACATTGATGACTAAATGAACTGTGTCCACACAATGTGGTTTGACTTTCAGATCAATATGAAGTGTCGTTTCCTCTCATGTTGTTCCAAGCTATACTCCACGTCCCCTAAAGCCACGATAACTTTGTGTGAGGAACAAATCAAAGAGCAAACAGGCAGAAAACACTGAGCGGGAAATTCACTAAACAGTCGCATCAGTTTTGCACGTGGTAAGTCAACAGATACCGGCATCTTATCCGCTAACCGCCCGCGCAGAGTGCTGAAATTATGCTGCGTTTTCAATATTTAAATGAAGACTTTGACATTCCTCTGTGCGCAGACACGCCTCATTATACACCTTGCTTCATTCACGGTGAAGAAATATGTGTATATGTGTTCACCTCATGCAATTACTGCCAAATGTAGTAGTATATGAATGTAGCCTAGTGGAAAAAAAATTGCTGCTTGTTTACTTGACTTAAAATGAGCCAAAGCGACACAATTGCTCAACATTGTCACAACTTAATTGCATTGTGTTCAATCCACAAATATGTAAAAATCCAGTTATTAATTCCGTAGGTATTTGTGGTTTCCATAGAGTAAAGCCTGATTGAAGACTATAGTTTGTGTTGCTTCACTCAGTTTCAGACTGGAATATACTAGAATCTACTCAAAATTATTGAGCTGATGCAACTAAAAACATTGATTAAGTTAAGGGTCCGTGTTCACACGTGTTTTTCTATTTAAACACACACTAGACGAACATGTGTGAACGTCTTTTGCAGCGTCTCAAACATTTTAAGACGCGGTGTCAAGTTTAAAGAATTTCAACTTTTACACGCATCAATATCAGTTCCATGACAGCGGACCAATCAGATGACCCCGGAGGCGGGGCAAGCCTTGTGAGCTTTTTGCCAGCTGTTTTACTGACGGCTTCATGGCGGAGGAGGCGCTCATAGTGGATGTTTCCGGATAGCCATAGATTATTTTTTTTTTTCAATGTCAAAAATAGTATCTGTTTTTGTTATTTCCGTTATTGCATCGCATCTCAAAAGTGCGTCTGGAGACCCTCGCGTTCTGAGCTGTGCTTTTTTTTAAAACTTGCGTTTTTTAGACCTGTGTGAACGAGCCCTAACATGAGTGTTAAAAAGTCTTACATTCACAATAAACAAACCTACAGAATCTAATCAAAGCAACTTAGTTTGCACTTAATTTGTTTCATTAGATTTCACTGTAACTAACTACTTTCTTCAGCATTTTTCTTTTCTCAGTTGCTTGTAAAACAGTGCAGGTTTTCCAGCAGCTAACTACTTTTTCCAACAAGTAGCGGTGTAAGGCGACTAAAAACTACATTGTTATGTCACGCAGCTTTACAGTTCACTGAGAAGAAATCGTCTGATGAATACGTACAGGAGTGGGGTAACATTTCACGTCGAAGATGCACGTGCTGGTGAATAATAGCCTTTTTATTGCATTAATTATCCCGCTTTATTGCACTCTATATCAAATGTCTATATGTGATTTAATAACAATGATGGCCCGCCATACGTTATTCTCTCCCACCACAGTTTTAAAATGATGACTAACGTTGCGTTTTGTGCCATTTCTTAAGCAAAGCATCTGTCAGTCGAACAGAAAACACAACGGGGATATAGTTTAGTACGCTTATCGCACGGAAAAGGCTGTGATCTAATTAAATGGGCTGCGGCAGGTTTCAGAAAGCGTTCATATGTAAGCGGATCATGCTCACAGTAAATGAGCTTCATCACTGGATGTGCTGTGAGTTCAACCTGGAGTTAAGTTTCATCAACAATAATACTTATTTTTATTTAGTACTGTCCTGAACAAGACAAAATGACTGAATTTGTAAAAAAAAAAAAAGTCAAATGTCCTGTCATGACCTGATGATCCACGACTGTTTTCATGTTTTGAGAGTCATTTTATTATTCACTCGTCACTGTGACTTTTTCTCACAATTTATTTTTTCCTCTCGCAATTGTGAGTTTGCATTTCACAATTCTGACTTCTTTTTCTCAGAAAATGCGAGATTTAAAACCCAAAATTGTGCAAGTTAATAAGTCAATTGGGAGATATAACTTTGCAATACTGACTTTTTTTCTTGCAATTGTGATTAGTGTGTGAGTTATATCTCTCATAATTCTGACTTTAAAAAATTCAGTTTATAATTCTGACTTTTCTCAATATTTTCAGTTTATATCATAATTCTGACTTTTCTCAATATTTTCAGTTTATATCATAATTCTGTCTTTTCTCAATATTGTCAGTTTATATCTCTTTTTTTTAACTTTCCTCAATATTGTGAGTTTATCTCATAATTCTGACTTTTCTCAATATTGTCAGTTTATATCTCATAATTCTGACTTTTCTCAATATTGTGAGTTTATATCTCATAATTCTGACTTTATAACTCACAATTGCAACTTTATATCACGCAATTCTGAGGTGAAAAGTCAGAATTGTGAGATAAAAACTTGCAACGACCTTTTTTGTGTTTGTTCCACACTTATTAGTATTCCAAGTATTCTAAAGTATTTAGATTAAGTCACTAAACTTGAGTAATGTAATGAAATACGTTACAAATGACTTTTTAAAGCACGTATTTTGTAATCTGTAGCGAAATACATTTTACAAGTAACCCACCCAGCCCTTACACAACGTATTACTTATAATAGTAATTCTTGATTGTTAGTAGGAAACTGTTCATCTTGTATATTAATCAATATGACCTATTAGAAGAATTAATGTGAAATCAATGAGTAAATAATGACAAAATTAAACCACATTTCCGAAATGCTTGAGTTTAGCTGATAACAGCAACTGTAAGGTCAAAGGTCTTACCCTCTCTTCGGTCGGGTTGTAATGGTTGAGGAATTTGGCGCACTCGCTGTAGTTGGCCCAGGTTTTGTTGTTATTTGTAGCCAGCTCCCAGGTCCCGTTGATGTCACAGCGTCGGTAGGCAAGTCCTGGAGACACAGCACAAACATCCTCTAAGAAAGCATTCGTGTCTCCAGGACATTCACGCATTGATTTTCTCAATCAGACTGAAAGAATAGAGCTACAGTGTAGGAAATTATCAATGTTTGCCCCATTAGCATTAAACAACGGCACAAATATGGATTAAATTATTGATAAAAGGAATACATTTAAAAAAAGCAACAACCTTAACTGTGGATAGATTTGAGTAAGATGTCCAATTAGTGCTTCTTCTCTCGCCGCTATAATTAATGCATCTCTAGAGCACTATTGTAAATACTATTTTGCAAGGAAACTCTTGTTTGGAAAGCAAGTAGTGTGTTTCTAGGTTCTGTTGAGGGTACTTTTATGGAAAGTAATATGTACTTTTTGAGTGTCAAAAGCATGTGTGTTTTAGAGCCATACAAGTAGTCAGTATTTTTCAACATTACATGCTGATAAACCGCATTTACCTTTTGCTAAAATCATGAAACGAGATGTTTTGGGAGTGATGATGATCTCTGAATCAGATTCTTCTCGTTCTTCAGATTTGGCAAATGATGCTTTGAAACAAACAGTGTGAACTGATTCAAGGAAATGCTCTTTAACTCTGTAAAAACGGATTTTTTGAAGTTGCAAATAGAAAAAGTTATTTTACATGTTTAATTCAATATGTTACACCATTACACCAGATTTCATTTTCCAGATATAAGTCGGAGTCATGACATGTCAACACTGCTGAATAATAACACGACGCGATAAATTTGAAGTGCTAGCACGTTTTGTATTGTTTTCTCCCTTGGATTGTTTGCTGACATTATTCTTATTTGTCCGTCACTTTAGCACTTTCTGCTAAAAGTAAGCGAAATGAAGTTAGGAATCACGCCGCTAGTTTTCAGTTCACCGTCCAGGCGCGCAATATATATGCTGTGTGAAAACACACCTTGCTATGAATGTCCAAATGTATGGACATGCTTGACGTGATAAGAATTGGAAGCGTCAACAATGATGTGTATGCTGGAGGTTATCCATCATTGTCAAGACATGTGTCAGTTATCCAGAGGTCAGCGGCTGCAGGCTCACCTTTGTGGTTGAAGTCATATATGTACTCTGGGCAGGCAGTAGACACCATCCTTCCAGGAACTCCCTCGGGCCAACATACGATGCCATCCCACTCCGGCGAGCAGTAACCCTCTACAACACAAAGACGACTGACATTTAGATGGAGTGAACTGCACTCTCCACCCACCCACTCCAGAAATACGAGAATAACCTCCACCGCAATCTGAGTTCTAGAGCTTCTCTGACACTTGGACACATTTAGATGTGCTCTTCTTGAATGACACGGCTTCAATCTCTACTATTCCCTCTGCTCAATATACTCAGAGCAAAACACAATGTGTCAAATACTGCAACGATGAACTGCTGTCTGTCTTTCAACGGACTGTTATCTTGCCTGCCCTTTACGTGCACGTACTTTTGTAGTTTGAAGTCAACCTGAAATGACATTTATAAACTATTTGACTTCTGTAATCTCATGCACGGACCCGTGTTATTACGTAAACCCATGCGGATTACGATTGAAAAGGAAGCAGATAATGCATTTGCAACTGTGATGTTATGGTAAAATGCATCAAATTTGAGCATCTAGTACACAAACATGACGGTTCGGTACATACATCGGTATTGAAGTCATGGTTCGGTACAGTAGGGGGGAGAAACCTAAACAAAATTGTTTATTTTTCATATTTTTTTTATTAGATAGCGGTTTATTGAACAAATTGTCTCTCTCTCTCTTTAAATAAGCTCAATTATATTTAACATTTTCTAAAGGATAAAATCTCAGCTAATGTGCTTCTTGCACATTAATATAATATATTAAAAGCTGCAATTAACAACAGATCCCAAACTATTCAATTCAGTTGCTGTTTATTTTTTAGATATAATAATTTAAAAACACATGAAAATGTACACAATGAAATTTACACACAAAAAATGAAAATTGCACATTTTTTCCCCATTATTTTTCTACTTGAAATATGATCATTTTCACAGTTACTGTTATAACTTGTTTTCATGACAAATTTATTTAAACATATATTACATTATTATGACATTACTATCAGGTAAAGCAAATATAATGAATATTTAAGCTAATATAGTGCATATATTCAGTGAAAAGCTTCATTTCTCTAGTGAACTAACATGCTGCGGACACTAAATGACTCGCCTGAGGTGAATGTAATGCTGTGAGATGTTATTCTCAAGCTGTTTTATTGATGTCTTTCTGCGGTTGAAACTGGTTGAGAGATTACATGTAAACATATCGATCAATTGTCTCGTCTTCTTCTGCTCTTTTTCCTGTTGTGGCGTTGCATTACCACGCGCGCCCCCTGCTGGATTGGAGGATGGATCGCCTGTAACTGACTCTATTCGTCGTCTGACTGCATGAACTGAACCATGACGTCGAGACATTTGGTTTGGGACAAATTCATGTACCGTTACACTCCTAGCGTCTATGAAAGCAATGCGGTTGAAAGCGTGTCCGGCCTCAACTGGAAGTGGTCGAAAGTGGACATTTCAGACAACGTTTACACCTGTTAAATCAATGAAAACACATCTTAATAGCAGGTGTAAACAGGGCCTTAGAGAAATTCAGGAGTGAAATGCCTTCCACACAAGATTCCTCTTTCTTCAAATGTCAAAATTCCTCCTACAGTATACTTATACTTGTTATTACTTTACACATACAGTACATTTGCTTACACTTTATTTTAAGGTTTATTTGTTACAATGTAATAACATTTAAGTACCGAGTAATATTACTTCATACATGTGGTTAGGGTTAGTTGCATGTGATTATGTGTAATTAGTTATGTCACTACATGTAATATGTGTAACTGTCACTTTAAAATAAAGTGTTACCTATATTTTATCAAATGCTTAATTGTATTATGTAAGTGCATATTAGTTCAACATTTTTAACATTTAACATTTTGCTTTCAAACCCTGAAACTGAATGCTTAAGACCCTGATAGATGAAGCCCTACAATTTCTGTGACATTATAAGTGCATCAATTATAGTTACATAAATCAGTAGTAATGCTAATGGGCTCTTTAATGACATTAAATTACAGAAGGAAAAGTAAAAATACAGATGGATGCACTTCATGAACACAGGGGTCACGGAATGAGAAATTAAATTTGATCTTTTGTCCAGATCGTTGAGCCCTGAAAAGTATATAATCCTATCATTTTAGTTCTCGCAGCACATACTGAAGGCTTCGCCGAAATGGGAATCTTAAGATTTTTAACAAACAAATAGATTGTGATTATTTATTTTGATTAAAAAGAATAACTTTGTCCTCTCAGGCTACAGCTTTAAATGCAGATTAACTTCAAGACTTAAAGTGATAAAATGATTGCTGTTTATCAACTTTTTCATCTTCCATTTTTCTTTTTCTGTTCTGCGCCACAGACCCTCTATCACTTTTGGTCATGTGACAGACTTACAGTAATGTGAGGGTGAGCGCTTGATAATATCGCTAAATGATAATAATAAATAAAACGTCAAACTCATCTAAAACGCTAATAATATGAAGTCATTAGCTTTGTTTTATCACCCCATTTTTTGTTGGAGTGTCATTTTCAATGTCTTCTACAGCACACCATCTTTAAAAGTGGAGCATAAATCTCTTTCAGTCACTTAAACATCCAAAACACACAGCAAACTTGTATCATACCTATTTTTCTTTGTTTCACGATGTGCTATAACTTCACACTTCAAGCCAAACTGACACTGAGAGCACAAAAGCAGCTTCTATTCCTGCACTAGTAACAATGGCTCACGTCATTCATCTCTTTGAAAATAAAATAGTGTAGGAACAGAGGAATGAGGCTCAGATCTAGACCACCCACAATATTTCAAAGTCTGCTCTAGTATGAAAAATTAAAAATGGCCACTTTTGACAAAAGAACTGAAATATATCAGTGTCAAAGTCTTGAATGAGCCTGAATAAGAGTCTAAAGGACTGAAGATAACACATTTATATGCACTTTTAAATGCTTTTAAATAACAGCTGTTGTTATGAATGTAAATAAATGTAATAAAGCGTCAGCCCTGTCCTAATTGTCTTTGTTTTGTGTGTCTTTTGACTTTGTGTTTATATTGGCCTCCTTTTTTGTTAGTTGTTTGGTCCCACTTTATTTTAGGTGTCTTTAATTACTATGTAACTTGCATCAAAATAAACAAATAAAAAATAGTTAGGTACAACGTATTGTGTTGATGTTGAGGTGGATACGGGTAAGGTTTGGTGGTATGGGTAGGTTAAAAAGAGGGTTAAGGTGTAAGAGAAGGTCAACCGTGTCATTATTGAATTCAATACAGAAATTAATTACAGCTGTAATTACATTAAGGTATTTTTAGAAATAAGTATGTTGTAAAAACACTAAGTGGACTATATAAAATCATTTAAAATGTCAGTACATTGTAGTTTAGCTGTTTTTAGTGTGTAATGTAAGTCTTGAGTTTTCTTCCCGGTCACAATATTCCTCGTTTAAATAATTCCCGCCCAAGGCGTATGCAAAATAAAGGGGCGGAGCCTGGTTGAGTGAGTTAGTCGTGTGTTATGGTAAGGGGCGGGACATTTCCCAAACACGCTCAAAGCCCAATCACAACACACTGGTCTATCTGACCAATCAGCATTGTGCTTTTCAGGAGGAGGGGCTTCAGAGAGACAGGAACTAAACTGAGTGTTACTGACAGACTGGGAAGAGAGGAGCTGCAACAATGGAGAATACGAGGAAAATAATGAACTTTCAAGCATGAACGCCTGCTCTAGTAGAGCCCAAAAACAAGACTTTGTTAAAAGGGCATTATGTGGCGTCTTTAACTTTCCCCACCATTGACAGAATTTTCTGTCAATCCACGAATTCACACGGTAAGAGGCGCTGTTGTGCATCTTCTGAAAGAGTACAGCATAAACAAGTGAAACCATAGAATCACTGCTTATTCACGAGTAAGCTAAAGAGATCATCAAACATTAAATCAAAATCGCCCTAACGTTACTGAACGAAGTGTCGAACCCACGAAGAGGAAACGAATATGAAGCTGTGGGGGTGTTGATGGACTCGATCCACTCCATTTGTTTAGATCATCGTTCTGAATCCGACCCCAGTGAAATCTTCGATGAAAACACTTTTCGTTCAGTGTGTGTTTTTTAAAAATAAAACTTACCCACGTTTAATTGTCGATAAATTAAGAATGCATGAAGTTGTTTTCACTTGTGTGCTTTCCTCGATATATTGTGCCATTTAGTGCCACAAGATTTGTACACTCATTTTTAGTTGAGCTTGTCCTGTCCTGTCCTGTTATGACCCTCGCCTGTTATCAACCCTTGGTTGGCTCTTATTCAAAGATCTAGCTTATATTAGTACATATAGGTATCACAGACAGGGTTATGTTAAGCCAGGATTAGGCCTTTAGTTCAACCAGGATATTTAAGTAGCTTTTATAAACATGCGTTAGAATAAAAACACTAGAGTGCATCTTGATTGCAGTGGCTCTACCTTAATATTATGAAGCGACGAGAATACTTTTTGTGAGCCAAAAAAAAAAAAAAAACGACTTTTCAACGATATCTAGTGATAGCCGCTGCTTCGAAGCTTTACGAATATTTCGTTCCTCGCATTTTAAATACGTCTTTAGTACCTTTCTGGATCTTGAGAGGTTCGGTGACATAGAGTCGGATTTCATCAAAAATATCTTCATTGGTGTTCTGAAGATGAACGAAGGTCTTACGGGTGTAGAACGACACGAGCGAGAGGAATTAATGACGGAATTCTCATTTTTGGGTGAAATGACCCTTTAAGATATGCCAGAGCAAGTTTGTTTTCGGTTAAAACGGCTCAAACATGCATTTCAGTCTGGGACTAGGCTTAAGCCTTGTCTGTGAAACCGGGGGATATTATTACAAAAGTAAGCAAGATTTACAGCGCTGCCCTTACCGGAAATTAACATGCCATATTGTCTGGTTGTATTTTTTACATGCTGCTGCTGCTTTGTCATAAATTCATTTAAATATAATATTTGCAGTTGTAATAGTTTCATCATGAATATTTACGAGGTGTAAATGTGACGTCAATGGTTCCTGAAGAGACAATCGTTCATTAAAGCCATACAAGCTTAGAATTGCTTAGTCCAGTTAATCAAGTGAATACACACTGATTCTAATTGCATGAATGAATTCATTGCCTTCTCTTACCAAGTTCACAAAGATACAATATTCTCATTCACGGAAACGTAGTTACTCATAAGCAGCAACATTATTCTTCCGTGTGCATTCCAACTTTGAACCCAAATTGCATTTTTCCACTCTACGCATTACTCTCCATTAGTTAATGAATTAATGTTTCTCAGCATGATCAAGCTCCTTGACTTCCATAAATAACTGAAGGTGAAATGCATATTTCTTTACTTGCACAATGAATACAATCCCACTAGCTTGTTATATGCTCCATGAGTTTTGTTTATAGTATCTGAAGGTCAAAAACAAATTCTCGCTCTTTATGCGTTTCCTGCATGACACTGCTGAAAAAACGAAGCATTGTATGCTAAACAAAGCACTGCGTGAAAAGAATGCATTAGATATGCGAATACATACGGATTTGCACGGCATCAACATCTAACTAAGCTCAAGCGATGCCTATTCATTCGCTTATTAAAGCAGTGCTTAGTCGCCGTTTCTTCACTAGCAAACAGCGTTGACTCAGTGTAAAAATCGGCAAATCTTAAAGAGGTATTTCTAATTGATTTAACCCATTAAAAATAATTTTGTTGGTATGAATTGACCGTTCGCAAAGCCCCGCCCCCTTTAGTTACTGTTGCTTTGTTCGACAAGTCATGCGCTCTCACGCCACACATCATGTTTTCACGAATACATCGAGGAGCAAAGAGGACACTGACAACACGTCGACAGTTTCATATTTAAAATATAGTAATTTTTTTAAGAAGTTTAATCAATAAATAGCGTCTAGTGTGTGTTTAATGTGTCGCTCCTCGATCATCTCTTCATACTAGTTCATTTATAGCATCAAATAAACATGAATGAACATCAGAAGGAATGTTGTTTCAAGCTCGGAAAGATGTGATTCAAGTTCACCAACGTTAATCTACTAACTCCCCTGACCGCTTTGACAGACAAAATGGCAGATTTGGGGTTATGATTGGTCAGATCGCCTGTCAATCAAACTGTTTGCGAAGAGTCAATGAATGCACAGGTTGATTCAGTGATGTTGAGTAATACTTTTGATTAGTTAATTAAGATGTCACCATTTTTAGGATACTATTTTTAGTGCTTTATATATTCTTGCTAGCTTGCTCATGGTTTATAATTTCACTACAGCTCCGTTTAGAAACTGATAAATTCAGATTTGGAATAATGATAAAAAAGTTCACTAATCTTCATACTTGTAAAGATTATTCGACCCTGAAACAAATGATTAGTTAATAGTTTCTCATGAGATCTGCATCAGAGACCAATCAGCTTCTGCCATCCTGCAGATGATGTTAAAGACACATTATCCTGCGCCATCTAGAGTTTTATGACAGAACTAAATATTTATACTAAATAAAGCTTCAGTTCAGAATCATCTCACTCTTGGTTCCTCTCTCCCCACAGAACTGACAGAAATGCCTTTTGGTTTTTTTCCCCCCAAGTTTTCTTGGCAACGCTAGTATTTCTGGCTTTGCTTTCAGTCGCTGTTATTGAAACCATCTGCCCCCAACTTGCCACAAATAACTAGTTGAGGATAAATCTCGGCGTATGGCTTTACTGCAGATCCATTATTTTCCTATGCCTGTAATTAAAGATTTTCAGAGGGAAAATCAAAGCGTATGATGGAGCACATTTTATATGCCTGGAGACCAGCTTGTCAATTTTTGCGAATGTAATTAAAGGCGAATTTCAGACAACAGGCCTGTTTTTGCAGGTCGCTCGTCCTGGAGGGAGTGCGCCATGTGTGTTTCACATTTCCAAAATAACAATAGCCAAATGCCGAGGTTTTCATCTCACATATACAGCATTGAGCCGCAGACCACCTCCGATCTCCTTCTGGTTTCAGATATAGCTCCACACAGAATCATCGCATATATAATTTCCCAGCATCCAAGGTTATGAGGAAGCTATAACCGTTTCTGATGAGGTTGTGGCTATTGATGATGTCATTTGGGGTTTCTGAATAATATTTATCTTCTTGCCCCCTTCTCACAGGAGATTCGGAGCGCCTGGCCCGAATTGTGCCGGGGTTTTGATATATGAAAGCTTTTATAGCAATCTGGTGGTGTTATTTTACACCCGACCGCAAAGTTTGAGCGTCAGGCTATTTTCACACACAGGCCAGAGAGTCTCGGGGCTCGTGGAAGCCACATCCCGGCACTGTGCGACCCAGGCCGAAACCTCAGTGTCTCTCTCTCAATGGGAACTTTGTTCATGCCCCGCCATGGAGACTTGGTCTTAACCGAAGCACAAACGTGCAATAATAACAAATAAGAGCTTCGCAGCGCAGTGAGCGCTGAGGCCTAACCTTGACTTGAGGTTGGGCTCTGCCACCTCCAGCCCGGACTAGAATAGATAAACCGACTCAGCGAACTATTTGCTGAGCAAACACGACGACGCAAAGCTCTAATAATAGTTGGCTCGACGGTTAGCGGAGAGCGCCACATTAACTTCAGCATCAAAAACGTCAAGGGTGGTCCCACAAAAGACATGGTCAGGGGCGTAGCAGAAGACATTGCTGAATCAATCCCCGTGTCTTTCCTCACTCAGCAAGCCGAAGGGATGTAGCGGCCGGTCGTTTCCTTTTGTTGGTGAATGCTTGAAAATAGACTTGTTTTTACTGTAGGAAATCTCCCTAATGTGCTATGACATGCATTTATTGTACTAGGGCCAGAACTGTCTTTGGCAATACCTCACACGAGCAAGAAAACATTGAGAATTGCTTTGACGGCGACGGAGAGAAAGACACCGATGAGCAGTTAAGTGTAAAATTTCAGTTCAGAGGGAAAGAAAATGCATCCAATTTCCAAACGGCTAGTGTTATGTGGGGTCGCAGGGATCACAGGGCGACACTTTGCAAGCGAATGTAGGGTTGGGAAAAGTTACTTTTAAAAGTAATCCATTACTTTAACCTTCCCCTCATTCCCGATGAAATGAGTATATTTGTTAATAGGTTTATCATTACTTATTGTTACTCTGGTTATGTCTGTTGTGCTTCCCTACATGCTCCTTTATTCATGCATTTGCGCTCCCACACCCAGTTACACTCACAGTTATACACACACAAACACTCAAATCGTACTGGCTGTTATGTATGTTTTGTTGGTCTTTTTATTTGTATTTTGCATTTCATTTCTCTTCTGTAAACATTGTAATTGTCTGTTTGCATTAATAAAGAAAAATAAATAAATAAAAACAAGTAATCCGTTACAATATTGCGTTACTCCCTAAAATAGTAACTAATTGTGGAACTTAAAAGTTAAAAAAATAAAGTTTTTTTTTGACAAATAAGCTTCAGGCTGATCACAAATGTGATGTTTATCTAAAGTGATTTTTGCTTATTAGTATAGTTGAATCGGATCATCGAAGGTCAGCGAATTAATAAAGTGAGATTAGTTTGTTTAACTTCATATGTTTAATTATTGCAATTATTTTTTTAATTATTTTATTCATTTTGAAGAGTACAGACTGTTTTTGTGCAAGCGCGATGAGTAAATGCTCACTTTTATTCTAGAACTACAATAAATACCCCTGCACTTCTGATTTCTCTCAACATGGTGACAGCAGAGCTGTCAATCAACACATGGGAAAACAAAGCAACTAGCGTTACTTATTTGAAAAAGTAACTCTTTTTAAATGTTGTCGTAAATTTAAAAGTAATGCGTTACTAGTTACTTGAAAAAAGTAATCTGATTACGTAACTCAAATGACTTGTAACGTGTTACCCTCAACCAGTGTAATTATATGTATAAAATAATATTAATTAATCTTGAAATTTGAAAAATTATTACCGCCATTTAGAGCTCCTCATTCTGAACAAATATGCCTCAAGAACCATTGGAGTAAGTCAAATTGTATTTTAATATTCAAGATCGATTTAAACATGATAATAAACAAAACAAACAATAAAAACATTTTCAACCTAAACCTAGTGTCATACAATTCTTTGGACTCATTTCCTCAATATTGATCAAAACATGTTGAACTTCAGTATTTGGATGGCTATAACAGGGTCATTTAAATATTTTACCCAGATGCCTCTAATTCCTAAACACAACCTCATAAAACTTTGTGAAATTAGGTGCAATATATGACTCTATGAGTGACAGGTGGCAATACGACAGTTAAAAATGATAAAAAAAACGCTATATTTCTATATTAAGTGACCTTAAATTGCTGAAAATGGTCTTTTTCATCTGTGCTTACAGAATTGCTACATAACAAGTATATTTTTACGAGTGCAGTTAAAACTTGAACAATGCGCCTTTTTTTGTTATTTTTAAATACATCAATAGATTCACATTTTACAAAAGTGCCTCATCATTGACCCAAATACAAAATGCACTGCAACCATTACCAGTGACTTCTAGCCTCAGCACCTCAAAACAGCAAAAAGACATCATGCATACTCTTTGTCAGAGATAACATGCTTAGCCTAATTTCTTCTGCTGGTCCATGATCAGAAAGACGTGTGCACCCTTCCAAAAGGGGTCAGGAAACAGCCACCAGAAAGAGCACAGAGTCATCAGGTAAACAGGTCAGATCTGACTCACCCGCCCCACAACACAGGGCCAAGAGCAAAGACCAGACAGAAGGAAATCTCTGCCAAGAGCCGCCTCAAATAACATCACTTCACATTATTGGGGGCCTTTGAAAAGATTTGATAAAAACAGATTTCTTTTTTTCATGACTGAACATTGCAGTTGACCTGTGCTAATATCTGACTGCATGAAACTAACAGCCAGGGGATCTGAGGCGTATTCTTCGGATACAATAATGAACATCATGAACAAACATAAGGATTTATAAAGCTATATTTATGTGCGTGAGGTCTTTTCAGGGCTGGGTGGGTTACTTTTAAAATGTATTTCGCTACAGATTACAAAATACAGGCTTTTGTAACGTATTTCGTTACATTACTCAAGTTTAGTAACTTAATCGAAATACTTTAGAATACTTTGAATACTAATAAGTGTGAAACAAACACAAAAAAGGTCATTGCAAGTTTTTATCTCTTAACTTTTTACCAGAAAGTTGCAATTGCGAGTTATAAAGTCAGAATTATGAGATATAAACTCACAATATTGAGAAAAGTCAGAATTATGAGATATAAACTCACAATATTGAGAAAAGTCAGAATTATGAGATATAAACTCACAATATTGAGAAAAGTCAGAATTATGAGATATAAACTCACAATATTGAGAAAAGTCAGAATTATGAGATATAAACTGACAATATTGAGAAAAGTCAGAATTATGAGATATAAACTCACAATATTGAGAAAAGTCAGAATTATGAGATATACACTGACAATATTGAGAAAAGTCAAAATTATGAGATATAAACTCACAATATTGAGAAAAGTCAGAATTATGAGATATAAACTGACAATATTGAGAAAAGTCAGAATTATGATAAACTCACAATATTGAGAAAAGTCAGAATTATGAGATATAAACTCGCAATATTGAGAAAAGTCTGAATTATGAGATATAAACTGACAATATTGAGAAAAGTCAAAATTATGAGATATAAACTGACAATATTGAGAAAAGTCAGAATTATGATAAACTCACAATATTGAGAAAAGTCAGAATTATGAGATATAAACTCGCAATATTGAGAAAAGTCAGAATTATGAGATATAAACTCACAATATTGAGAAAAGTCAGAATTATGAGATATAAACTCGCAATATTGAGAAAAGTCTGAATTATGAGATATAAACTCACAATATTGAGAAAAGTCAGAATTATGAGATATAAACTGACAATATTGAGAAAAGTCAGAATTATGAGATATAAACTGACAATATTGAGAAAAGTCAGAATTATGAGATATAAACTGACAATATTGAGAAAAGTCAGAATTATGAGATATAAACTCGCAATATTGAGAAAAGTCAGAATTATGAGATATAAACTCGCAATATTGAGAAAAGTCTGAATTATGAGATATAAACTCACAATATTGAGAAAAGTCAGAATTATGAGATATAAACTCACAATATTGAGAAAAGTCAGAATTATGAGATATAAACTCACAATATTGAGAAAAGTCAGAATTATGAGATATAAACTGACAATATTGAGAAAAGTCAGAATTATGAGATATAAACTCACAATATTGAGAAAAGTCAGAATTATGAGATATAAACTCGCAATATTGAGAAAAGTCAGAATTATGAGATATAAACTCGCAATATTGAGAAAAGTCTGAATTATGAGATATAAACTCACAATATTGAGAAAAGTCAGAATTATGAGATATAAACTCACAATATTGAGAAAAGTCAGAATTATGAGATATAAACTCACAATATTGAGAAAAGTCAGAATTATGAGATATAAACTGACAATATTGAGAAAAGTCAGAATTATGAGATATAAACTCGCAATATTGAGAAAAGTCAGAATTATGAGATATAAACTCGCAATATTGAGAAAAGTCAGAATTATGAGATATAAACTCGCAATATTGAGAAAAGTCAGAATTATGAGATATAAACTCACAATATTGAGAAAAGTCAGAATTATGAGATATAAACTCACAATATTGAGAAAAGTCAGAATTATGAGATATAAACTCGCAATATTGAGAAAAGTCAGAATTATGAGATATAAACTCGCAATATTGAGAAAAGTCAGAATTATGAGATATAAACTCGCAATATTGAGAAAAGTCAGAATTATGAGATATAAACTCGCAATATTGAGAAAAGTCAGAATTATGAGATATAAACTCGCAATATTGAGAAAAGTCAGAATTATGAGATATAAACTCGCAATATTGAGAAAAGTCAGAATTATGAGATATAAACTGACAATATTGAGAAAAGTCAGAATTATGAGATATAAACTCGCAATATTGAGAAAAGTCTGAATTATGAGATATAAACTCGCAATATTGAGAAAAGTCAGAATTATGAGATATAAACTCACAATATTGAGAAAAGTCTGAATTATGAGATATAAACTCGCAATATTGAGAAAAGTCTGAATTATGAGATATAAACTCGCAATATTGAGAAAAGTCAGAATTATGAGATATAAACTGACAATATTGAGAAAAGTCAGAATTATGAGATATAAACTCGCAATATTGAGAAAAGTCTGAATTATGAGATATAAACTCGCAATATTGAGAAAAGTCAGAATTATGAGATATAAACTCACAATATTGAGAAAAGTCAGAATTATGAGATATAAACTGACAATATTGAGAAAAGTCAGAATTATGAGATATAAACTCGCAATATTGAGAAAAGTCTGAATTATGAGATATAAACTCGCAATATTGAGAAAAGTCAGAATTATGAGATATAAACTCACAATATTGAGAAAAGTCAGAATTATGAGATATAAACTCGCAATATTGAGAAAAGTCAGAATTATGAGATATAAACTCACAATATTGAGAAAAGTCAGAATTATGAGATATAAACTCGCAATATTGAGAAAAGTCAGAATTATGAGATATAAACTCGCAATATTGAGAAAAGTCAGAATTATGAGATATAAACTCGCAATATTGAGAAAAGTCAGAATTATGAGATATAAACTCGCAATATTGAGAAAAGTCAGAATTATGAGATATAAACTCGCAATATTGAGAAAAGTCAGAATTATGAGATATAAACTCGCAATATTGAGAAAAGTCAGAATTATGAGATATAAACTCACAATATTGAGAAAAGTCAGAATTATGAGATATAAACTCGCAATATTGAGAAAAGTCAGAATTATGAGATATAAACTCACAATATTGAGAAAAGTCAGAATTATGAGATATAAACTCACAATATTGAGAAAAGTCAGAATTATGAGATATAAACTCACAATATTGAGAAAAGACAAAATTATGACATTTAACTCACACTAAATTCACAATTGCAAGAAAAAAAGTCAGTATTGCAAGTTCATATCTCCATATTCTGACTTTATAACTTGCAGTTGTGAGTTTAAATCTCGCAATTCTGAGAAAAAGAAGTCGGAATTGTGAAATGCAAACTGACAATTGCGAGAGGAAAAAACAAATTGAGAAAAAGATGCAGTGACCTTTTTTACAATTATAAAATGACTCACAAAACATGAAAACAGTGGAAAACATGAAACTGAACTCGTCTTTTTCAGACGGTCAGAGTCAGAGAATCACCAATCGCTGTTTAAATGACATTAAAACTCAAAGTAATCACTTTGGTAATCTAAAACACTTTTCAGATGGAACTGTAATCTGATTACCACCCATTTAAAATCAAACACAGTCACTCAAATTTTGTATTTTAAAAGCGTAACTAAGTAACTTGTATTTTGTTACTCCCCAACCCTGAGTATTTTTGAATAAACAGTGGCAGATACTATTTGCACGTCAGTGTGTTGTAGTTTATTATTACCGTATGCAATAATAAACATTCAGTGTACATGATTATATTTAGTATCCTAAATGGATGCGGGGACATTACCTGTCCCTAGACCGAACCCTAACCATATCGATCCTAAAGATGTCCTTGAAGGGAGTTGCGGCTAAATATGGAGTATATTTTGATGTATGTGTACGTTAGTATTTGGTTACTTTGGGCGTAATGATCCAAGTGCGTCTGATCAGCATGAGGAAACCACATCAAATTATAGGTGTATTAAAGACCCGTTAGTCACTTTGTTTTCACTTTTCGAATGATTGATTTTTATTTGAAATAAACGCCTTTCAGAGCTGATATGCGATGGGAAACGGGAGAAGAATGGGATCTCACGTCAAAAAGGTCCTTACTTGCCATGCCGCTGTTTTGTCAGGCTCAAGCGGTCAATAGTTAGTGTCATTAGCCTTTGCCAGCAAGATGGTTATTTGCACTCATTTGAATAGTTTAATCGGATCGATTGAGGTGTTTACATGAGGGCTTTTCAGTCCGACTGAAACATCAATCCAATTACTAAAGGATTATTTGATTGCATATGAATGTAGATGATGTGATAGACAAAAAAAAACAAACTGTTATATACCTCAAAGAGATCAGTCAGCTGTATTTTATAACGTACAATGGAGTCTGAGACCAAAAAAGCAGGCAAGGACATAAACAGAATGTTTTTGGTTTCGGAAACATGTAAAATAAAGAATAGTTATGATATAATATCAATAATAACTATATACGATTTAAGACATTATTTGTAGATCAGTAATCAAACAAACAAATAGGCGACTGACCATCGTATCTGCTCATTGATGCTTCTCAAATCATGCTGGATTAGAAAGATAACAGAATTTTAATGATCAAATCACATGGAGCAGGTGTGTCCGAATCATCCCAGTTTAACGACGGAAAGGTGCGTGGTCAAAAAGAGTCGTACCTTGTCTCTTAATCAGTCATGGGTGTGTTTTGGGCATAACATGCAATAAATAAATCAGAATCTCCTAATTGGATCCTAATTGGATTCAATACAATTCCTCAAAAATCACACTATGAAAAACAAGGTACAATTCAGGTACAAACTGTAAACTTTTAATATCAACATTTGTCAAATATTCCAAAAACTATATATCTGAAGATAGGATTCAATGAAAATGCTTTTTAACCATTTTTCAAAAACTGATTGTTTTGACAAAATTTGAAAATAAACAGTACATTTTTCAATGCAATTTAAAAAAATTTCTTAGAACATCATAAGTGATCAATTAAATGTAGCTGAATAATGAAAATATGTACTTTTCCTAAGTTTTGTAAACTCATTTCATAAAGTCATGAAGTATACTTCACAGCGAGTGTGTGCTTTCTGGATCAGAACTTCACACACATGCTGCTGGTTAAAACATTTTTCTGTATCGACATTAGTGTGGAAAACTAGCTTCATAAGGTAGTAAAAAAATAAAATTACAAGATATAACCAAGAAATGTTATTACTTTGGGTCAGTACAGTTGCCTTAGAGCGTTAAAATATGCGGGTCAAACTGACCTGGCGAACATCACGAACGAACAACTAGAAAATCTAAACGGGTCAAATTGACCCAGAACATAACGCAAGGGTTAAAAGCCAGGGGTGCTTGCCATGCCGGACACCGTGAATCTGAAGAGTCAGTTTAAATCAGTCAAGTCGCATTTATTTATACAGCATTTTTTACAATGCAAATTGTGTCAAAGCAGCTCTACAATTATAGTCGGCAAATATGGTTTAAACACGTTTGGTTACATAACTCAAATGTCATAACTGCAAACTATCCATTATGGCACAGGAATTTTGGTAACACTTTATTTTAGTGTCATTATTACATGTAGTTACTATTGTAATAACTGTAAATTATGCATAATTGCATGCAACTAACCCTAAACCAACCCTAAACCTAAACCAAGTACATAGGACTTAACTGTATAAATACTGTGTAACGGGAATTTTGATCTTTATGTTTTACATTCTAATCCTTTTTTTTCTCACTATTTAGCATGTTTGTGTGCCGCCATGCGTCCCTGTGTGTGTAACAGGCCGAGTGTACGCGTGTTGTGCACCCGTTTATAGGCACATGTTACTAACACACCTTTTAAACAACAACAACAACAACAACAACAAAAATACTGTCTGCTGATCAATGGCGCAGTTGTTTTTAGTGCCTAAAAATAGCAACACACCAAAAATGCGCTTGAACACATCTCGTTTTCAGACCAGCACGCCCATGGGCGAACAGATGGGCGCGAGTGCATTTGCTGTTTAAACTGCGTCACGCTGAAATTAGCAAAAAACACTTGCGTCGCGTGTATGATAGAGACTATGCTGTTGTTTTTACATTTACATTCACTCATTTGGCAGACGCTTTTATCCAAAGCGACTTACAAAGGGAGCAATTAGGGGTTAGATGTCAAGGGCACTTTAGTCATGGTTTTGAAGGTGGAGAGAGTGCTGTTCATTCACAATCCCCACTTTCAGTTCCTGCCGGCGTGGGAATCGAACCAGCAACCTTCAGGTTACAAGCCCGACTCCCTCACCACATCATAATTCTAAGAAATTCAAGGTAATTGTTACAGTACAAGTATAAAACAGGGTACAAAACTGTAAATTTTAAAGTGATTCTAAGAAAAAAACAAGTATGGAGTTACGGTTCATCTCAGATTTCCGGGAACTCGCTGCTGAACCACTGCAGTGTGATGGATCGTCGGAGATATCAGCTGCTAATCACGACCGTTTCACAAACTTGTTCGTTTGAAATCGCGACCACTCCTCTCAGCCTTGAAAAATGTAAAATAGTGGTCTCAGACTTTTGGACCCCCGCTGTATATTATAATTATTCCTGTCTGTTATTCCTCATTTCCAAAGTAGATGAGACACGGAAAATGGTTTTGAAAGAGTGAAAAGAGCACAGTTGTCCATCTTGGCAGTGACACGAAAGAGATGTCGAGAGGCATTTAGTGTGACAGAGCTCAGACAAGCTAACATTGACTGAATCTGCAGGAGAAGTCGCTCGAGTGCCAGATTTCTGCTTCGCATCAGCGTCCGGCTGCATTGCGATCGGTGGCCTCCGACAGGAGATATAGGAACATCTACTGCCACCGAAACCCCTCATTACAGCGCTCTGCTGCTGGATCAACTCAGGACTGGACAAGCATTACTGCATAAAAACAGTCATGGGCTAAATCATGTCACTGAAATAAACCAGAGCTACTAATTGTCCCAGGTAGAGAGTAACTTTTCCAAAAGAGTGACGAGTTATGCGGAACGATCGAGTAACCAAGAAACCCTAACATACAGCATTAGCTTCAATGTGCATCACTGACCTGCTCATAAACACAGAGACAGGCAATCAAAGAAACACAGAACTGATTAAAAAACCATGGTAACAAATGAGACTAGGACAACTGGTATAGTCAAAAGTACAGACTTCGATACCAAGTCGCTACTGAAATTTGCAGTTGAGCGGATTCGTAAACACCTCTGATTGGCCGTTGTGTTCACATGCTCAACATGTGACGTCTGTGATTGGTTACAATGATCAACGCTTCACGAACGCTTACCCAGATACACATCTATCACCGCTTTCAAACGCTCCCGCTTTCAAATTCAAACACTTCCGTGTGCTTTCAAACGCTCTTGATCATTGTAGCCAATCATAGATTGTCACATTTTTTAAATTTCAGTATCGACTTGGTTTCAAAGTCGGTACTTTTGACATCACTAGTTCACACAAGATCCAACTATTTTTATTTTGGGATATCACATAAAAAAAAAACTGCAGGATAGAAACACCATAAATTCTAAAAATGCGCATAAAAAAGTTTTTTTTTAAATGAATCAGAATCGGATACATTTGTTACCCGATAAAAAAAAACATGCACATAAACTACGATGAAACATTAATTCATTGACATGAAATGAAATGAATTGCATCTCAGAGCGTGTAGATAAATAAACACTATTGCGTTTTGTCTGCACGCTCTGAAATGCAATTAATTTATTGTATAAGAAAATTATTATATACAGCGGCTTCTCCTACTTTTCTTAGTGAAATTTAGTCGCAGTTTATCAGGAAGTGACAACTTCGTTTTCTTCGACAAATGTTTTATGCAAAATTTCCATGGTTATTTTGGATGGAAACATAGCAACTAATTATTTGTGTATCCGATTGGAATCTGCTCAAATGTTCAGATCCGATTTGTGTGTCCATGCCACTCTTTCGTTTTCCGGAATATCTGCGTTAGTTTCTATGGCGATGACGTTGTGTTAGTAGGTATACGCCAAAAACAACAAGCGCAGGATCGAGGGGATGCTGGACTACTGACCTGAGGCTGGTGTGAGCGGCTTTATTCCATCTCCACCGGTTTTAAAACATGTCTCCGTTGTCATTTTCTGCTCATCCGGCACTTTGTTTCTGACCTTCGGTAAGTTTCCCATAACAACATCTGACGCTTACGTTTTACCGCGCAAAATCCGATTAGAGCAGCCAGACTGAAACGAATTTCCAGAAATGCGATTTGATTTAAAAACATTTAAATGTAGCTCGAAACGGATTTGTAAAAATCACATTTCATGTGAATTTTTGCTGTTCACAGATGCTAAATGTAACGAAAGTAGCCAGAGAAAAACACGACCTAGAAACTAAACAGAACATCACAGTCAAACAAAACAGAATACGACTATGAAACCATGAAACTAGACAGGAAAAGATAAAGTGACTAAACACAGTGACACGAGACTGATACATATTCATTGAAACTCGACTAACGCATTTTTGACTAATACATTTCCATGACTTCTCCAGTCAACCGGATAAGGAGCTAAAAATCGTTTGAGAGACATTGCACAGCAATTCATTTTCCACATTTTACCAGTTAAATGTCTTTAAATTGACATGAAACAGAAGCTGCAATATTTTGTTTTCCTCTGTATTTCGATGTGTACAGACTGTGAGTGAAAGTGTTTTTCAGTGAAATTAAAAGTGACCATCATGACACCTGCAGTGTAATGATTACATGCTATTTAAATTTAGTCCAAATCGTGACAGATTTTCACTTTGGTGCATTGTAGTAAAAAAAAAAACACATCTAGTGAATATTCATTAAAATCAGAAATGCCTTTCTTGTCCCTAAAACCCGCCCCTACACTAACCGTACGATCCTGCTGGTAAGTAAAGGATTCCTTGAAGCATGTCAACAATCTGAGCCAGAGAAGAAGACCTCATTCAACCTCAAGTATAGGTTTAGTACTCTACACTTCATTTCCACTTTTTATTTTTTTTAAAAATGTAAAATAAAGGCCTCTTCCATCAGATATGCGATGAGAAAAGTAAAGAACCTGCAGTCTGCAGCATGTCCCGATACCATCTGCACACAATAACTTCATCTGTCTAGCAAAAAGGCAAAAGCCCGAAAACAGCTCGCGGCGACTTACGATCACAGCATATTTTATTTTAAACCATCATATATAAAAATACGAAAAACGCAATGGAGAAAGGTGATACTCTAATTTGAATGCAAAACCCATGTATAATTATTTTAAGCACAGGAAAAGTCTTGAAAATGTCCTCTTTGAGTGTAACTAAAACACTGTAGCTTATGTCGTGTTTGCATCTAAAACGGAAATGTCTAGCACATATTCCCATTGTGTGAGAGTCTGACATTCGCTCCGGCTCGGACATAAACATCCCTAACTGTTTCATGCTGTGAGACAAAAGTGACTTAACACAAGTAAAATAAGCCTGTGATGAGAAGAAAATAATACAGCAGTCTGGCTTTGACAATAGTCCACCAAAAAAGGCTATTTAAAAAGCTTTTGAGACAGTCCACCAGGGAATGAAGTGACCACAGTGAAAGGAAACTGAGGTTGCCATAAAAATGAAACCCTTTAACACACTCTCCTATTCCCAGATCTCTATTTAGCGTGGCAAATCACCCAAAAGGGATTACACAGAACTGTGCTATGCTGTTTATTCAGGGCAACTTCTGTGGACGCTTGTTTTGGGTTTGTTTTCTGATGTTGCGATGTCACTGTTTTGTTCAGACTTCACACTTGGAGTCACCAAGATATGATTTTGATCAGTTTAAGGGGTCACTTGAGGTTCACTTATTATTAGGGCTGTCGATTTAACGTGTTGATTAGATTCATTAATTGACCCTTCAGCTCCTCGGCTCAAGCGGCTCGATCATTTCTTCATTTATAGCATCAAATAAACATGAATGAACATCAGAAGGAATGTTGTTTCAGGCGCGGAAAGACTTGAGTACACACAATTATTCAAGTTCACCAACGTTAATCTACTAACTCCCCTGACCGCTTTGTCAATATTCAGGGTTATGATTGGTCAGATCGCCTGTCAATCAATTATGAGAATTGACATAGGTTGCACATTTCATCCTCTCTTATCACTTTTGGTGTGTACAGGTGATTCATGCACCACTCATATCAAAAATAACCTGCTCTGTCTTGTCAGTGACACATTGTCAGTGTCCTCTGCTCCGGGATGTATTTTTCACTGCATGAGAGCATGATGTGTGGCGAGAGCGCATGACTTGTCAGACATAGCAACTGTAACTAAAGGGGGCGGGACTTTGTGAAGGGTCAATTACAATAACTATGGTACGCAGTACCTTGATGAATTATGGACCGAGCTAGTGGAGTTTTCTTTCTGTGTAAAATGTGTTCCGTTCTAATGATGTATGATAGTAGAAAAAACCTGTCAGTCTGATATCCAAAAATATTACATAAATCATTAAGAGCTTGATGAAATGAGATTATGTTGAGAACAGGATTTTAGCATTTTCAGATGTTAAGTGAAGTTGAAGACTTCCCCCCTGGCACTTTGGAGTAGAAAACTCTGTCCAGCTGAAAAGTGTCCAGATGCTCAGGTCTAAATAATATAAAAAGCTTCATTTCAAAACAAGGAATTATGTTAATTATTCATTAATTGCAGTAATCAGCTGTGCATGTGTGGGTTATAAGTAAGCTACCACAAAAAGAAGTACAGCGAAAAATGAAAGCTCACAAGGAAGAATGACCCAGGACTCAAAACTTCAACCCCCCAATGTTCAAATCAATTCTACACCTAGTGCTTTTTTAAACAGGGAGCTGCTTATTTATTTTTTTAAATGTCTTAAATAATGAGGTGTCAGGCCAGTGTAATAGAAACTAATGAATTCTGTTGACTTTGGCACAGACTGATGAGAGATCCAACTTCATCAATGCCAGTTCATTTCAGCATCAACCTGATTGGACGAGGCGTAGCGCAGAGTCACAGTCAAGCACCTGAGACCTGACCTCAGCACACATCCCAAACAACAACAACAACAAGTCCTGCGTGCATCAGAGATGTCATCTCAGCAATGCTAAACCGAGCCGAGAGCGCTCTCGAGACGGTGGATGTTTGTGCAGCGACGCCGAGAGCCCTGCTGAGATCAGTAGTCTGTTGGTCTGTATGATGTACAACATTTAAAACTTACCAGCAATTTTATGTTTGGACTTGATCGCTCGCTCGCATTTCCGCTTCGCGTTGTACAGCAGGGAGATTTGCTCCTCTTTAGTGAGGACATCGTCAGCATCGACCTGTGCAGACACACAAAACATAGAACCAAATTTGAGTTGATTACCATGAGGACATGTTGTATTTCATCAAGCCCGTCAGTGTAATTAATTCACTGAGATAAATGCTCTCACAAAATAAATCATCCTCATTTCGAAGTAATTATTTGATGTGAGATCATGTAATATAACTAATGTCTAATTATTTTATGTAATATCTTGTATAACTTTTTAAATGAAAATTTATTGTATAAAAACATTGCATCACGCTACTTTCACAAGCATTTTAGTAGTTTCTTGCGTGTAAAAAGCGCTAATAAAGCATTTTCATTCTTTTAAAGACATTATTATAGATACATGCATTCATACAGATTACATAGATAGAAAGATAGATATAGATGGATAGATAGAGAGATAGAACAATCGATCGATTGATCGATACAGATAGATAGATAGAACGATCGATCGAGTGAGATAGATAGATAGATGGATGGATGGATGGATGGATGGATCGATATAGATATATAGAACAATCGATATAGATAGATAGAACGATCGATCGATCGATCGATATAGATAGATAGATAGATGGAATGATCGATTGATATAGATAGATAGAACGATCGATATAGATAGATAGAACGATCGATCGATATAGATAGATAGATAGATAGATGGAACGATCGATTGATATAGATAGATAGATAGAACGATCGATCGATATAGATAGATAGATAGATGGAACGATTGATTGATATAGATAGATAGATAGAACGATCGATATAGATAGATAGAACGATCGATCGATATAGAGAGATAGATAGATGGAACGATCGATTGATATAGATAGATAGATAGAACGATCGATCGATATAGATAGATAGATAGATAGATGGAACGATCGATTGATATAGATAGATAGAACGATCGATAAAGATAGATAGAACAATCGATCGAGATAGATAGATGGAACGATCGATTGATATAGATAGATAGATAGATAGATAGATAGATAGATAGATAGATAGATAGATAGAACGATCGATAGAGATAGATAGAACGATGGAACGATCGATTGATATAGATATAGATAGATAGAACGATCGATATAGATAGATAGATAGAACGATCGATCGATATAGATAGATAGATAGATGGAACGATCGATTGATATAGATAGATAGATAGATAGATAGATAGAACGATCGATTGATCGATATAGATAGATAGATAGAACGTTTGATCGATATAGATAGATAGAACGATCGATTGATATAGATAGATAGATGGAACGATTGATTGATATAGATAGATAGATAGAACGTTCGATTGATATAGATAGATAGATGGAACGATTGATTGATATAGATAGATAGATAGAACGTTCGATTGATATAGATAGATAGATAGAACGATCGATTGATATAGATAGATAGATGGAACGATCGATTGATATATAGATAGATAGATAGATAGATAGATAGATAGATAGATAGATAGATAGATAGATAGATAGAACGTTTGATCGATATAGATAGATAGAACGATCGATTGATATAGATAGATAGATGGAACGATTGATTGATATAGATAGATAGATAGATAGATAGATAGATAGATAGATAGATAGATAGATAGATAGATAGATAGAACGTTCGATTGATATAGATAGATAGATGGAACGATCGATTGATATAGATAGATAGATAGATAGATAGATAGATAGATAGATAGATAGAACGATCGATTGATATAGATAGATAGATGGAACGATCGTTTGATATAGATAGATAGATGGAACGATCGATTGATATAGATAGATAGATAGATAGATAGATAGATAGATAGATAGATAGAACGATCGATTGATATAGATAGATAGATGGAACGATCGATTGATATAGATAGATAGATAGATAGATGGAACGATTGATTGATATAGATAGATAGATGGAACGATTGATTGATATAGATAGATAGATAGATAGATAGAACGATCGATCGATCGATATAGATAGATAGATGGAACGATTGATTGATATAGATAGATAGATAGAACGATCGATTGATATAGATAGATGGAACGATCGATTGATATAGATAGATAGATGGAACGATCGATTGATATAGATAGATAGATGGAACGATCGATTGATATAGATAGATAGATGGAACGATCGATTGATATAGATAGATAGATGGAACGATCGATTGATATAGATAGATAGATGGAACGATCGATTGATATAGATAGATAGATGGAACGATCGATTGATATAGATAGATAGATGGAACGTTCGATCGATATAGATAGATAGATAGAACGATCGATCGATCGATATAGATAGATAGAACGATCGATCGATATAGATAGATAGATAGAACGATCGATCGATATAGATAGATAGATAGAACGATCGATCGATATAGATAGATAGATAGATCACTTAATCTAGACTTGAAAATGTATGATTGTTGTCATTTCAAATAAAGTATCATTTCTTTTGAAGACACACAAGCACATTTTTTCATCAACAACTGTTCAAAAATGAAGACAAAAGTGTTGTGATGCTTCCTGGATGTCAAACGTTGGAAAGCGCCGACAGTGAATGTGAGGAACTGCTCTGTTCTTACTCTGCTACGACACACTACATCACACATTCAGTCACCATATTGGATTAAAACTTACTCCAAAATTGGTTTGGAAAACTTAGATCAGAAAAAAAAATCTCTAGCATCATGCCACTTGTTTTGAAACGTTACCATCTAACTAATGACCAAAAACGGGACCAGCAGTTTAATGGATGGAATGTTAAGCATGTCTTAGTAGTTTTTGAGGTCACTTTGTGCATTTTCTGAGCGATAACAAAAGCACATATTTGTTTCTCTAGTGATAAACAGGCCCCACAGCAGCCTAATATATCAGGGAGACAAATAAGAAACCAACTCTAAGATATCCAGCTTTTTTTTATCACTTTAATATCACCGCACGGTCCATACTCACAAAAGCTTTTGCCAAGTAAACAAAAACAACAATGCACAATATCTTGAAGGATCTAAGCATTCTCAATAGCAACGTGTGTGTGTGTGTGTGTGTGGCTCCGAGAGCGACCGTACATCTGTGTTGTTTCTTTTGTCTTTTTTTATTCATTTATAATGATAAAATAAAATTTAAAAATAATTTATAATTTAATCACAAACGTTTACATAATCATTTATTATCCAATCGAATCTCGTAATTCTTAATCTTATATTCTTGCAATGCTTGCTGTTGTCACTTAATCTTATGATTGTGCGGTTTCAAGGGATGTTTGTCATCACGAGTAAGCGATCGGAGATGGTCTCCGTTTCATGTTGTGAAGCAGTAACTTTCCATTGGTATAATAACACTTGCTGGACTTGTTCTGGCCAGAAGAAGCTCGAACAAACTCTAGACGTTGAAAAGCATTGAAGCGTACGCATGTAAAATGATTCAATAAACCCTGCTCATTTTTTATAATCAACTCCTGCTTTCTGCTCTTCTCTGTCAAACACTCAGGCTGACCTTTCAGTTTTCTTCGCTGGTTTTGGGAATCAGACACATCTTTAATAAAGTTTTGGACACCAAAACCAAACAGATATGTGGAGATTCAATCTAACAGTCTTGCATTATTTCTCATTTTTCTCTACAATTTCCTGTTTAAAGCATGCGAGAAATGCCAGCATTTCCAGTTATGCGCACATGAACAACAGTTTTCCAGTGGGAAATCTGAAATTATCAATGAGTCGAAACGGATGAAAGGGTGTCGGCATCAAAGATGGTGGGAAGTAATTGCAATAGATGGATGTTGATGACTTTCCATTTTCAGGGCTGCATTTCAGTAATATTCCCATGTTGTGCAACAGAGCTTATAGAAAACCAAAGCTAAAGAGGGCCTATTATGTTCTTTTTACAAAGTCTTGAAGGTGTTTTTGGGCTCTACTCGAACAGGTTTTCATGCATGACATTGTTGCAGCTCTCTGAAAGCATTGTTAGTTAACTATAGTCGCACTTTCTGGCATTATCTGGTCGGTTTTTTCCTAAAACAATAGTTCCGAAGAACCTTCGCAAACAGCATCGCACCGTTGTGTGTTTGAAACGACAGCTCTCGAGCTGAGGTTAGAAGCTGAGTTTCTTGTTTTTACTTCATAAATCCTTATCTTGAGCAAAATAAGCAAGCTGACATTCAGTGCAATCTTTTATTTCATTTACGTCTTAGTTTGACAAGTGATTTGAAGCGTCATTTTGAAGAGTCCGCATATGTGCCATGTTTGTAATTTATAGCAAAAAATCTGGCTTTAATTTGATCTCAAACAGATTCATTTAAAGAAGTTATCACTCCACCACTTGCGTGATATTATTAACCAAAGTGGTTGAACGACAAATTTGCGAAAATTCGGTTTCGGGAAACGGTCGTGACTGGCAAGTTGATTTCTTCAACAATGAATTGTATGTAGTCCTATGATAGTTAAGCGTCGATTTATGCCGTTGTATGGGAAATGCAGCCCTGTTTAGTTCCTGTCCCTATGAAGCCCCTCCTTCTGAAAAGCACAATGTGCTCTGATTGGTCGGATACTCAACCAGGCCCCGCCCCTTGAGTCTATGAACGCTTTGGGCGGGAATTATTTAAATTAGGAATATTGTGACATGTTCGTTTCTGGAAGAAAACTCCAGACTATAATGGAGGTGTTTCAAGGAGTTCATAAACAGTGACACTGATAGAGAGAAGAACTCCCGCTGGAGGGAGATTTCATGCTCAAACAGCAACATTAAACACTAAAGAGAGATGACCATGGAGAAAAGCAGAATAGGTCGTCCATACATTGTTAGGAATAGTGTATTCGGTTATTATAATTCACTGGAAATAAGAGTTCATCCTTCTTTAGTGTATGTTGTGTCATAACAACTGCAAACTCTTTCCCATCGACAGCGCTCAGATTTTGCTTGCCTTCCAATGTTCAGAAATCCATATCTTGAAGTATAAAACACATCCAATCAAGATTAGAGCTGGAAGACTTGCATCCATAATTAGATGTTCTGTTCCTGAACAAGCTACGGTTATATGAGAACCACCGATTTATTATAATCATCATCATTTACCCAAAGTATGCGTGCTATTTATAGACGTAGAATGGCCTCATCTGGCCCTTAGAGATTACAATATGTAGCTTGTTATTAATGTCAGTTTCATTTCTTATGAGATCGAATAAATAGTTCTTACACTGACACACAGAAAATGAACCTTGCATTTGATAAGCGATCGTCAACATTGATTTTATCCCAGTGACTGTTTACATCGTAGTACATTGATTTCCTTCTCAGGGAAGGTGTCAGTGTCTGCAGTGCTTTGATGGCATACTAGCATTTAGGGTGAATTCAGGTTGATTGGGACACTTTTTTCCAAGTCATCTCAATGGAAAAAAGTGTCTCAATCACCCTGAATTGACCGTTCGCAAAGCCCCGCCCCCTTTAGTTACTGTTGCTATGTCTGACAAGTCATGCGCTCTCACGCCACACATCATAAATACATACACCAAGAGGACACTGACAATGCGTCGACAGACATATGAAAGTTTAAAATTTAATATATTGTACTTTTTTAAAGACGTTTAATCCATAAATAGCGTCTAGTGTGTGTTTAATGTGTCGCTCCTCGATCATCTCTTCACACTAGTTCATTTATAGCATCAAATAAACATGAACGAACATCAGAAGGAATGTTGTTTCAAGCGCGGAAAGACGCGAGGACACACAATTTTTCTAGTTCAAGTTCACCAACGTTAATCTACTGACTCCCCTTTGTCGGACAAAATGCCGGATTCGGGATTATGATTGGTCAGATCGCCTGTCAATCAAACTGTTTGTGAAGGGTGAATTGACCCTACCCTGCCGTATATGCGATCTGTGCGGTTTTCTTCATGCACAGAGTAAATGTTTGACTTGTGTTGTCAAGTACCAAGTCGGTACTGAAATTTTAAAAATGTGACGACACCGCTGATAGACGCCTACTTTCGAACTTTCCCATGCGTATCTGGGTAAGCGTTCGGTGAAGAGCGTCAAAGATGTCTATTTACAACATGTTTTTGAAGTGTTGATCCTTGCAGCCAATCACAGACATATCTGTTGAGCATGTGAACACAACGGCCAATCAGAAGTGTTTAAGAATCTGCTCAAAAAGCTATGTTGGTATCATCACATTTTTAAAATTTCACTGCTGACTTGGAACCAAAGTTGGTACTTTTGACAACACCAGTATGACTTTTTACATTTGCTAACATGTGCAGTTAATATATCCCACAATGCAATGCAATTGCACCTGACAATCCATTTCTAACTGGAAAAACGACTCATTAGCATTCACATTCATCTCAATGGCACTTGCTTGGCTGACTATTTCCAGCGAGATTCTGATCCCATGAGGCCACGGGAAACGAGTTCTATAATCTGCTAACTCTCCTGACTGCTTTGTCGGACATAACGGTGGCATTATGATTGGTTAGATCGCCTGTCAATCAAACTTCAGGCAACGGGTCAATTTTGGATGCAGCTAGTATTTTTTCCACATTGGAAATTCTACAATTAAGAATTTTAAGGCACGAATGGACAACAGAGTATTTCTTTTCCATGGTAACAACAACTTCTCAGACTGGAGGAAAAGTAAAGTGTTGTGGCATCTACAGGAACATACACCTCAATGAACTTACTTTTGAAATGTACTTTTATCCACGGAAGACATCAATAGGATTTTAATAGCAGATGAACCCTACGGCTGACCTCGCGAACATAGAAAAGTGCTGAAGGTCACAACAGCATCCAAGAGAGTGAATATTTCATCAGAAGACGGGCTTGTTTTCATTCTTTAATGGTATAGTATGTAATATTCTTGGATGTTACAGTACTTTCTTTTATCCAAGCATAAAACGCAAGTCATAAGTAGGCTGATTTCTACTTAAAAGTCTAAACACTGTGGCTTTGTGGAGCTACGAAAACACTGATGTACCGACAGCAAAACTGGCTCAACCAATGGGGTTTCTTCAGTCAATGAACTGTTATTTTATTGCAGTGCAAGCAATAGGACGTGTAGTTATTTTTTGCAATAACATTTGGTGAAATTACGCACTTCATTTTTAATCACTTATGTCAGACTCAATATTGGAAATTCACGAAGACAGTTTAATGTAATTGATGATCCTTATTTTCTTATGTGCAGTATATCGTGAATTGGAATATTATGGGTGTCACTTGCACCTGATATTTAACAATCATGAAGAAATGTAGTTGGAAGTTGGACTGACATTAATCAAGATGGAGAAATGTGAAAATGTCGCATGCAGTAGCACTAATTTGGGCATTAAATCAACATTTTCTTTTTTGTCTAAAAACATTTACTTTTCACAGTACACGGCAGTCAACATTTTACACTTATATAAGCACAGTAGCCAGGCAGGATTTCATTAAATTAAATCACAATATTTTCCAAATGGCCAGGCCAAAATCCAAAATTAATGAAATGAATAGCATGTCTTTTATCTTACGACTGAACGGTTGAGTGACTCTCAACTCTACTGTGAACTGCCATGTTTGGATATGATAATGAGACCAGAATTTCATAGCATTTAAAAAAAAAAAAAAAAAAAATTCCAGAAAGGCAGATGTTAAAAAAAATTAAATAAATAAAAACGATAAAGAATGATAAAAGAATAGCAGAAATGTCCTTGGATGGGAAAAGAGGACATGAATGGAATGTTGTTGTTTTTTTAAATAGCTGAAATATGATACACTTTCATGAAATCTAACTATAAAGATAAATAATGTTCTGTTTATCACAATCGAGTGCAGCAGTTTGATTGTCTGCGTTTTTAAATGCTAAAGCATGAAACGTTGACTCAAGATCTTTTAAAAGATGTTTAGAGATATCATTACAACAGCAAAAAGCGTAAAGCTGTCCAAGCTAATTTTAACACTGACAACGAGCCCCGTGTGAAGAAAATAAAGACTAATATAAAACCAAAACACATTCAGAATGACAGGAAAAGCCAGGTTCATCGATAATGTGAGATGAGAAACCCTTAAATTAAAAAAAAGCCCATAATGTGATCCATTTTTAACTCTTTCCCCAACGTTTTATTTTTTAGTTGCCAGTAAGCTCAAATTTTCATGACCCCCAGAAAAAATACATGGTGGAGCAAAGAGGACACTGACAACGTGTCAACAGTTTCATATTTAATATATCGTACTTTTTTAAAGAAGTTTAATCAATAAATAGCATCTAGTGTGGTGACAGATCTCTGTAGCTCCTCGATCATCTCTTCATACTAGTTCATTTATAGCATCAAATAAACATGAATGAACATCAGAAGGAATGTTGTTTCGAGCGCAGAAAGACGTGAGGATGCACAATTTATCAAGTTCACCAACGTTAATCTACTAACTCCTCTGACTGCTTTGTCGGACAAAATGGCAGATTTGGGGTTTTGATTGGTCAGATCGCCTGTCAATCAAACTGTTTGCGAAGGGTCAATTAGATCCCAGCCATGTGAAATACCATATCACGATTTTGTTTTCTATTCGATTGAGAGATGGCTTTGCCAAAGCAATGGCACAAAACAACATTAGTGATCTTTTAGGTTCATTATAAAACTGTGGTGGGTCATCATAAAATCACAAATAGACATTGTGCAATAGAGCAGGACATTTAATCAATTTAAACTCGCCTGTGCTTGAAGTTTCGACGCGGACAGTGTTTGCCTAAATGACATATAAAAGTGTAACCTTTACTAGTTGATTCATGTGAAATATCACACTCCCGTATGTCCTTTACATAATCATCAGACGATCTCTTCTCAGTGAACTGTAACGCCACAAGATGTGAGATGAAACGGACGCACAGTTTGAGTTTGTGATCTAACATTGCAGGTTTGTCAAAACGTAATGTATAACTTCTATCACAACTTCTATGGCTTACGCAGAAATTCTTCTTTCCTTGATTTTGGAACTGGAGATACAGCGAATCAGAAGATCCGTAACAGCGCCCCCTACCGTATAACAGATTGCTGGAAAAACTTGCCAATGGTGGGGAAAGAGTTAAGTGAAAAAAAGTGGATGTCGAATTTCAGAACACAGATGTTTGGAGGGTGGGGTTGTAAACGTTAACCCTTGCTGGTAGATGCTGCAACTACACCATTCGGAGACAGTAGATGGTACGGTGTCCTTAGGAGTTTTTTCAGTGAAGAAAATCATCCTCTTACTTCATTCTTTCATCTTAAGAAGTAGAGACAGACATGCATGTGACTCATCCAAAGTAAGCTGTAGTCAGCCAAGCAAAATTGTCTGCTTCATAGTCTTATTCACAGCATCCTCTCTAGCCCTATTTTTCCACCTTCACTATTTCTGACGCCTTAATATCTCACCCGTTGAGTGGCAGCATCTGTAACCATAATATTCTATCCATCAATATTTTCTCTTTTCTCAAGTGAGGAGGTAAAGGGAAGTCATATTTTGGGCACTGAAAGGGTGTACAGAGGAAAGACATTTATGGCTACGCACAGTAAACAACCACAAATGGAACAACATTTTGCCACAAGCAAATATGGGATAGACGCAACTTGTTTGGTGTTCTAGATGGGGCAATATAGAATATTCCAGAATCCAATCCAAACAGGTCAGGATAGAAGACCGAGATATAAATTTGCTCAGTACTGATGTAACGTTATGCAGATGTAGGTCCAGGAGAAACAGGACACAACCGACACATTCAAACCAATTTACATTGAGCAAAATAGAACACAAATAAAAGATTTAGGAGGAAGACATTGCATTTACTTCTAAATTGTGGCATATTTAAATATATAAGTTTAACCAATGTGTTCTTAAGGGAAGGGAATGAGCAAAAAAAGTCCAATCAAATTCTAAATGCGGTAAGATTAAAGTGTCATTAATACACTTTTTTAAAACTGTGCTTTGGCAATTTAGTTCAATGCTTTAATAACCGATGACAGACAAGGCAAAATCCCAATAATAGATTTGTCTTAGACTTATACACAGAATTAGATCAATTAACCTGACCAATTCGTACAAATACCTAGTTCTGTCATGAAACTCTACATGGCACAAGCTGATAGTCTCGCATGTCTATTCCGCCAAGACCAAGTACATTAGTATCGCCATATCCATAAACATGCCAATCTCCATTCCCATACCAATCTCCCAAGAGTTGTCATGACTGAAATGTTGATATTCAGATGAAATTAATATTTCATCATTTTTGATTTTGCAGAAGCAAGCTAAATTGACTTGGTTGTTTGAGTAAATCCTTACTTAAATACTATCGTGTTTAAGTATTTATTGTAGCTGGCACATTATTTCCATTATTTTCAAGTGCAATACAGCATTAACCTTTTAGCGACACTTCATTTACGAACTCAATGCATACAACAAACAAGTGTAGGGGTTGCACGAATACTGACTTCCCCTAGTCGGTTGCTGGTCAAAACAATACCTGAGTACTTGTGGTTTATGTTAACGTTTTTTAAAAAAAAGCATAAAAAATACTGTCAGTGAGTGTTCATTAGTTGACAGCCCAATGTTTGCAGCAATTACGTCTCTTACATGTAGGTCTATTTTCAAAAATCATGTAGTCTATCATTCTGTCACATGCTCTCTTTGGTCTCAGTCATGGCTCGCTGGTTTGCGCTTGGAAAAACAAGCATGTCGTTATGGTTACTGCGTGTTCAACCTTAAGAACTCAATATCTGCTGACAGTGCAGACTAGTGGCTCGACTACCCGGCAAGCCATACTCAGGGTTGGGGAAATACATGAAATACAAGGAACTTAGTTACGTATTTAAAATACAAAATTTGAGTGACTGTATTTCATTTTAAATGGGTGGTAATCAGATTACAGTTCCATCTGAAAAGTGTTTTAGATGACCAAAGTGATTACTTTGAGTTTTAATGTCATTTAAACAGCGATTGCTGATTCTCTGACTCTGACCGTCTGAAAAAGAGGAGTTCAGTTTCATCAACATTTTAATACTTTTAAGAGGATCATAAAAATTGTTATTTTTATTTAGTACTGTCCTGAACAAGACAAAATGACTGAATTTATAAAAGCAATTGCCCAACTGTCAACTGAACTGTCCTGTCATGACCTGATGATCCACGACTGTTTTCATGTTTTGTGAGTCATTTTATAATTCACTCGTCACTGCGACTTTTTCTCACAATTTGTTTTTTCCCCTCACAATTGTGAGTTTGCATTTCACAATTCTGACTTCTTTTTCTCATAATTGCGAGATTTAAACTCAAAATTACAAGTTATAAAGTCAGAATTGGGAGATATGAACTTGTAATACTGACTTTTTTTCTTGCAATTGTGAATTTAGTATGTGAGTTTATATCTCATAATTCTGACTTTTCTCAATATTGTGAGTTTATATCTCATAATTCTGACTTTTCCTCAATATTGCGAGTTTATATCTCATAATTCTGACTTTTCTCAATATTGTGAGTTTATATCTTATAATTCTGACTTTTCTCAATATTGTGAGTTTATATCTCATAATTCTGACTTTTCCTCAATATTGTGAGTTTATATCTCATAATTCTGACTTTTCCTCAATATTGTGAGTTTATATCTCATAATTCTGACTTTTCCTCAATATTGTGAGTTTATATCTTATAATTCTGACTTTTCTCAATATTGTGAGTTTATATCTCATATTTTTTACTTTTCTCAATATTGTGAGTTTTTATGTCATAATTCTGACTTTTCTCAATATTGCGAGTTTATATCTCATAATTCTGACTTTATAACTCACAATTGCAACTTTATATCACGTAATTCTGAGGGAAAAAGTCATAATTGTGAGATAAAAACCATTTTTGTGTTTGTTCCACACTTATTAGTATTCCAAAGTATTCTAAAGTATTTAGATGAAGTTACTAAACTTGAGTAATGTAACGAAATACGCTACGAATGACTTTTTAAAGCATGTATTTTGTAATCTGTAGCGAAATACATTTCAAAAGTAACCCACCCAGCCCTGTCCATATTGCAATAAAGCAACACTAGATTCACATTCATCTCTTTCGGATAAAATTAAACACCCCTCACAGAAGAAATGTAATATCATTAAGCATAAATGTCACCACAGGTACGTTTTTCCAATGAGCCTGGGTGCATTCTTGTTCGCCAATAACCGAGCTTCAGTTCACCGTTCGTGAATTCACCCCTCAGTCTTGTGGATTTCGTATGTCAGAGAGATATCATCTGATAGGCTGCGTCTGGGTGTGACTGGTCACCTGGTTTGGCCTGTCAAAACAAAATACGCATCTGCGAATAGCAGAAACATTCTTACTCCTGCTTAATTCACATTTATTCATGTGATATGACTCAGTTTCAGAGCTAATGAAAACAAGATGCCCCGTCAAGATACACAGTTTCTGCACATGGCTGTGTGTTACGGGGTCACACAAGTCCGACCTCATTATACACCTCCTTAAGAGAGAGCCGGCTGTCAGTAGCACTTCTTGTCGATGGCATTCCTGAGCCTAATTCAATCGGATGTATATCATCCTGGTGCCATTCATAGCTGGTTTACATTATTCAAAGAATATTAAATTGAAGCGGAGCACAATGCATGTCCTGCAGAGATACAGAAATTAGTCATCGGCTGCGAGGTGTTCCACAATTACGGCAGACAGACCTCCGATTGTGAGGCTGGCAACAACGCACAATAACTGGCAGGAAACCGATCTTCTTTTCCACTCTATCGAGATACTGAGCATGATTCGGGATTAAGCTTTCCCCAGAGGCGGATCACAAGTAATTAGTCTGTGCCTCACAATTATTTTTGAAAACTATTCCTTCTCCATTGGCTTGACTCCCAGCCACCAAAGTAAACATTAGAGTCAAGGGGGAAGCTAAGATACTCTAATTTATAGCATTTCATTCAAAACAGTCTTCTTTTTGTTAAACAGCACTGGAGGCAGTCCAGGAAGAAAACGAGAAAAATACACAGTGTATAAATACGCGAGGTTTTTGCACGCCCTGCGTTTGAATGACAGCGTGCGTTCATGTCTCTAAAACCGAATGACTCTTTTCAAGGAAACACCTCGACTAATATTGAGTTTACTGTATTTAGGCTTAAGAGAGCAGAAGATATCCAGCTTGGCACTGTGTCACTGTATGATTTTATGAATAGGCTGCTGACTCTGCCTGACACATTAATATTAACACAAATAGAGTTTCTGCAGATCTGCACGCTGTTATATTTTGAGTTATAACTCATTAAGTTATCATTAATAGCGACATTTCCTCAATGGACTGAACTAATAATGTGATTGTCGGGCGGGAACAGTCGAGGCGTGAATCTAAATGCAGCTTATTTTTTTTAAAGAAAACCAAATCTCAGCAGCCAGAACAAAGACAAAAACACAGTATACTAATCAAATCTAATGTACAAGATATGGCACAATAATAACCAACAAGAGATTGGTGATGGGCTCTTCATGAAGCCTCAAAACATTACAAATCTTTTGACTCATCATGTTAACGTCATTCTGTTTCGTCAAACTTCTAATGGATCAGATCAAGAGGTGTTGTTCTGATAAATCTATTAACAAGGGTCTATGGTTTTAACTGATCTCAGATCAGTTTTAAATGACTGAAAGTGAAAATGACATGAAATTGCTTCTAACTGGCCTAATTTGCACAAAATAAGCACAACAAATTTCTGAAATTAAACCTCAGAACTTCCATGTTTAATGGCACTTAATTATCTGTAGATTACATTTAATAGATTACATTTTCATAAAAAAACATTTGCAAAAGGCGTAGTTATACACTGAATCCTTTTGGAAAGTAATTAGTATAATTAGTAATACCGAGGGAACAGATTAAACACAGGAAGAAATGAGAAGAAAACAAACTAAGGGCCAGATTTACTAAACAGGGCAAATTTGTAGGGTTGGCACAATATATCAATGCATTGCGATTTGTGGATCGATTCTGATTATTTCTGAATGCATGGCAATGCTCTCTCGAGCTTAGTTTTTAACAGCAGATGGCGCTCTAGGCTAGTTTTTAACAAGCTCAAACGCTCACAAAGAAGAGCGCTAAAGAGCGTTCGGCTGAGTTTGTACTCGCACCTTAGAATGCTTTTATGACACGAGATTAATGCAAACAGCCTTGTAATTCGCTTAAACCTTTTTGAACTTTATGAATCGATTATGTGGTGTGTGTAAGGAATTGGAAGGAAGAAGAGTCCATCTGTTTCTAAAGCACGCAGTGCCATCTGCAGTTAAAAACTAATCTCAGAATTGATTTGAGAGAGAATCGCGATACAGTAAGAAAATATCAGAATCGATCCAGAACCATTTCTCGAATCGCAATGCATCGATATATTGTCCCAGCCATACAAACTAGCGTGAGAGCGCAAAAGTGGCGACGGGAGTGAAAAGTCATGCAATAAATAATGGTGCAAATACGAGTAAATTGACTAGCACAAACCTTAGTAAATCACCTTGGATGATTCATTTAAATACTCTCCTCCCATAAATTTTGCATCTGAAAGGGAACCTCCCACAAAAATGCATATGAAATAAGGCCCACCCCTTTCAGAGCGCAGTTTTTTAACTGTGTGCCTTTAGTAAATCCTAACAGTAGTTTTTGAACACAAGTAGAGGGTTTGCGCGGCGAAAGCTGTTAGTAAATCTGTCCCTAAGAGTCTTCAACATAGTTCTTGGGATACATGTGACAATGATCACATGGACATGTTATGTGTCCACTACCCACATACTGGTTTATATTAGATTACCATCACAAAAACGTACCTTATTAACCACAGTTTCCACCAAAATAAGTGAGTGTTACTACAACAAAACTCTGGTAACTGTGGTAAGGCGTAAGAAAGAGTTTCAAGGGGATCCCATGTTCAGTTAGTGACATATAGATTTAACATATTTGAAGTAAATGTGAATCTATGATAATATTCTGATCTCTAGATGCTCAGGTCCCTCCTTCAGTGCAAGTGTGTGGGATTTTGAGATTGTAATCACTTATGAATGTAATAGCCTGCCTCTCCTCAACAAGCTGCACATATCATGTAGTAATTATGTTATTACTGTGGTGCATTTTTGAGAGATTAGGGATATAATGAACGTTTAGCTAGCTCAAGTGTCAAATTTTACATGAAAATGTATAATTGCAGGATGTGGGAATTATAACGCCGTAACGTTGGAAAGGGATGCAGCGCATTTCACTGCATTTCCCAGCGTCAGTAACCGTTCCTGTGTGGCAGGCTGAGAGGGTTTTTGGCTCGCTTGGTCTCGGTAACAGAATATGGCAAGCACTGTTCAAGTTAGCCACACCAAAACTAGCAGCGGTCAAGCTTTTGCATCATCACTATGGGCAAACACAGCTAAGCTCCAAAATGTTTTGTTTGTCATCATTTCTGAGAAGCAAACTATGTACACAATATTTGCGGCCTCCAGTTTTTGGCAGTAATCAACTAGATATTTGCTGCTGAGTTGACTTTACTGCGGTCATCTGCAATTTTTTGTTCAAACTTTCCCAGAACAATTGGGAAAAAAAAAGGCAGATAGTCATGGGGTATATTGTTTTATGTTCTGGAATTGATAATTACAGTTTTTTAAGTATTGCTTACGCACTAAAAATGGTTAGTTGACTCATGTACCTATTTTTGAGACCTACATACATATTTGCCTTAAATCTTCCAAAAGCTCATTATCTGCTTTACACCCAGGTGGAAATAAAACAAAAATTTTGCAACAGCATAAATACAGTTCTCTACATTATCACTTAAAATGCACAGCTTTTGAGTTTCATTCGGAAAAACATTACCCCTGAAAATGCCACACTTGTTTACTACACAGTAGAATTCAGAGCTTAAGCAATATAAAAACACTTTAGGTTGGTTTTCATGGTTTGGACAACAGTGAAGTTGGAGAATAAGCTCAAAGTATACTTCATTTTTTTTGGTAAATGGACTGCATTTATATAGCGCTTTCACAGACCTATGGCCACCAAAGCGCTTCACAATTTGCCTCACATTCACCCATTCACTCACTCATTCATTCATACACCGACGGCGGTTTCAGCCGTGCAAGGCGCCATCCAACTCGTCGGGAAGCTCATGGACACCTCGACACTTGGTCAAGTGGAACCGGGGATTGAACCACCAACCACTGCCGCCCTCATTTTTTTTAGTCGAATACACAGCCTTGCAAAGTATACTTCATCTGACTCGTACACAAACATTCAAAACGTGCAGTTTTGAGCATTCTCTTGCCACGAGTTACAACCCATGTAAATAACTTTGCATTCGTTCAGTTGTACAAATGAAGGTACTTTCTAACCTCTATGCACATCTCTCATATGTCGCTGTAGCTCGCATGCGTTCCTGTGTCATGACAAATAAGGTCCTCGAAATCAGGACTGTCAGTTAATGATTATCCTAAATATATAGGAATTATATTAATTTAAAATACCCATATTTATGTAATGCGTTAGAAAACAAATTAGTGCATAATAAAACCAATTAAATGTAATTCCTTACAGTTGCTGTTAAATAATAATTATAATAGCCTATTAAGTGAACAATTGAACATCATTAATTTGTTTTATTTATAACTGAAATATTTGGAAATTTAACGCTCAATTTAACATATAATTACATTAAAGATGATTGCGAATACATGTAGGTTTTCAAACGAGTGTATAAACTAAGCTGTCAGGCTAATCGGGTATCTGTATGCTATGCTAGTGCATAAGCTAACTAATACAGACATATCAATAATGATTTTGTAGAAATTGTAAACGGGCGCTAAAGAGAATACCTATTGCCTATTAGGATCGAGGGGGTCCTAATGGAGACCCGGATGGGACCCAATTTGTCACTACACAAGTCTGTTCTGTTTATGCCGTTTTTCTTCGACTACCTTGTGAATCAAGTCCCCTAAGGCACGGTTGCCACCTTGTGGATAAACCAGTTACTGCAACAACAACAACAAAAAATTGGTTCCAAAAACTCATGTGTATAGAGTACGCACGCACTCTTCTGATGACGAAATTCGCATCACGCGCACCCTGTACCCCGACCCTCGCGTCCGCATGAAAAGTGAAGTGAACTTTGGGCTTAAGAGGAGCGAAGACAAGGGAAAGGACAAAGGAGAACAATCACAGAGGACATCCTGACCAATTTGGCTTGACAGTGAGGTCAAGTGTCATAAACTGAGAACACATAGGTAAACATCCCCAAGAGTTGACTAAAATTAGTCGAAGAGAAGAGTCTTAATCAAACAAATAAAAAAAATAAAAAACCTTACCGGAATCTGCGAAGTTACACAGTCCATGGCGGACAGATCATTAACACGCCTGGTCTATGTGGCAATTATGTTGGGCAGGAAATCCAAACGTTCATCGACCTCAAATGCTGCTTATCATTTGAAGCATATAAGTAGTTATCCATGCTCTAACATTTATGTTAACCTAGATAAATGTGTGCTATTATTATCCACATACCCGAGTGTTTGTGCAGAGCGTGGAAGCTCAATCAGGACCACGTTTACTGCACGACACATTTAAATGAACGTGTATTTCTGTCAATAGGTGCATTCACTACACTGAGAGGAGGAATCGGCTTCATCTTTACAGCAAACACTGACTCAAAAAACATTAGTTTATTAATAAAATGCTCGACACATTCATGATTTGCCGGTGCGCTGCAGCACGCTTTACCTATATGAGTGCGTAAAGGCTCAGGTTTAGAATTTCTGTACATGTTACATACATTTTTTCTCAGCTCTGAAACTCAAACCATTTTTCAATGCCGCCCACCACTATATTTTTAAATAATTAAATGAACATTATATATATGTGTGACTAGTCGACTAATGGTTTAAATCAAGTCAGTCCTGAAGGACCGCAGTCCTGTAGGAGTTTAGCCCGCCTCAACACACCTGCATGGAAGCTTCTAGTACGCTTTATTAGCTGGTTCAAGTGTGTTTAATTGGGGTTGGAGCCTAACTCTGCAGGACAGTGATCCTCCAGGAGCAGGATTGGTCACCCCCGGGTGACTACTAAAAATATGCAGCCCTAATCTATACCATGCTACTGCATTTACACCACTAAAGTAACATTTCATTGCATATCCTAAAAGAAATCTTGCACCCTAACCATTCACATTACATTGCTAAAAGACTCTTACTGAAAAAGAAAACAGCTGCTCACAGTAGAACAGAAACAACTCAGTGAATAAGATCATAACAAACAACAGCATGCGTTTCACACAACTGCAACAACAACACGTCATCGCTGAAAATACAGTGCGTTTATCTACACCATCTCCTAAAACACCACCAGATCCGTATGAAGGAACTCTGACAGAGTGAAACAACTATTAATGCTACATATTGACTGGTCTATCTATATTCATAGTGTTTCATAATCAGGGTTGGGGAGGAACGAAATACAAGTAACTTAGTTCCGTATTTAAAATACAAAATTTGAGTGACTGTGTTTGATTTTAAATGGGTGGTAATCAGATTACAGTTCCATCTGAAAAGTGTTTTAGATTACCAAAGTGATTACTTTGAGTTTTAATGTCATTTAAACAGCGATTGGTGATTCTCTGACTCTGACCGTCTGAAAAAGACGAGTTCAGTTTCATGTTTTCCACTGTTTTCATGTTTTGTGAGTCATTTTATAATTCACTCGTTACTGTGACTTTTTCACACAATTTTTTTCCCCTCACAATTATGAGTTTGCATTTCATAATTCTGACTTCTTTTTCTCAGAATTGAGAGATTTAAACTCACAATTGCAAGTTATAAAGTCAGAATTGGGAGATATGAACTTGCAATACTGACTTTTTTTCTTTCAATTGTGAATTTAGTACGTGAGTTTATATCTCATAATTCTGACTTTTCTCAATATTGCGAGTTTATATCTCATATTTTTGACTTTTCTCAATATTGTGAGTTTATATCTCATAATTCTGACTTTATAACTCACAATAGCAACTTTATATCACACAATTCTGAGGGAAAAAGTCAGAATTGTGAGATAAAAACTCTCAATGACCTTTTTTGTGTTTGTTCCACACTTATTAGTATTCCAAAGTATTCTAAAGTATTTAGATGAAGTGACTAAACTTGAGTAATGTAACGAAAAACGTTACGAATGACTTTTTAAAGCATGTATTTTGTAATCTGTAGTGAAATACATTTTGAAAGTAACACACCCAGCCCTGTATATAGTGACATATTTCCCCTGCTGTAAACATGATGCTTACAAGTGAATATAAAGTATGAATCTGACAGATTCATTAGAATTAGACCAATTTTCACTTCGGTGAACAATAAAGATATTCTATTCTATTCTATTCTAAACATGACAGTCCTAAAATGGAACTTATGACAATGACATCACTAATCTTAATGTGATCAGTTTTATTTTTGTGTATTACTGTCTCTATTAAGTCACATAGGGATTAGTTACGGATTGAACTTGAGAATACACCACCAATTAATTCTTTATTACAGATAAAACAGGTACAATATTAACCGTATGTGGACATAAGCTCTCTGTCCAACAGCAAAGAAGTACTGTATGTCGCCCTGAATGAAAATGTTGTCATCACGCTCTGGCTTTATTACAGTTTTATTTCACTTCTTCTGTGAAACACTAAAGGAAGTGTGAGGCGGAAAACATTGTGGAACTGTTTCCAAAAATAGCTCCAAAATGACATTTGAATGTACATCTTATTGATTAATTATTATATATTGAACTACATGAAGTTAAAAGTCAAAGTAACAATTTTACACGCAACCCCAGAGAATTGTAGACGTGTACAAACGTATCAGGAAATGTTCATATTTTTCCCGATCCTACACGACTATTTTTGGCCAGGGGCACGACGTTGCCGTCGGACCCATGTTTGCTGGGACACCACAAAAGTGGATAGAGACTTATACTGCCAAGCTGCAGAAAGGACAAAAACTAATGAGGAACTATTTTAACTCTGGTACAGTACGTCAGACACACACTGTGTAATTTGTGCAGATTCATTGGGCAGGAGAAGCAGGTTTGGAGTTTAGGAAGATGTGCAAAATCTAAATGCCATTAGATTAGTTTTAAAATTTTAGTTGGTTGAACATTTTTCCTCCAATGTATGGCAATGTATTTTGTCCCAAAGTTGTGCAGTGAGGAGAGCATCTAATTACATGAGGTAACTCTCTCTATATATATTTATACACTATATATATATATATATATATATATATATAGATAGATAGATACACACTGTATATGTGTGTATAGTACATATATGTTCAAATATGTATAAATATATTCATAATTACATATAAATATATTCACACAGTACCATATTTTAGCTCACGTATCTACATATTAATTATATAAAATTATATAGGCCATATATTATAAAGACATTATAATATATATCGGTGAATAATGTCACATATTTTTCAAAACATTACGTATTATTCAATATATTGTAATATATTAACACAATATATTATTCTACATGTTAAATAATTTAATATACCGAATGTTTATCTATGGAAATATATTTCGGCTTAAACAGTAATGTAAAAAAAATATATATATTTGCATGAAATCAATTCATTTAGATGTTACCCATTGTTTAGGGTGCCATTTTTTTTTCAGTGTGGAAAGTCAAAAGAAAATAAACTTCAACTTAAGAGTCTTTTGGGAAACACAAACTCGGATGACGCCCAATTTTTGGGTGAACTGCATGTTTAATCTAAGGAAAAGAAAAAAAAAACAACAACAACAATTTGCCAAACGGTAATAAATGAAACAGCAGTAAACATTTACACATCGTACCATAAAAAAGCTTATTATGGAAACGCCGGTACGTGTTTGTTTTGGTGTTTTGTCATTCTTTACATCACAGCCTAACTTTTCCTTCCTTGTTGTTGGCATGCTCCACAAAAAAAAAAAAACAGTAAAATGAGGAGAAAGAGAGAGAGAGGGCAGTGATCTTGTAAATTATAGCCTTGCCATCGTGTTTTTCATGGCACGTCCACAATCTGGAAAAGACATGAATATGTTGCTTCTGACATATTGCACCACATGAATGTTCGAGCCGAGCGGCTTCCTGGACCCTATGAAGCCTGTGAGTCAGTGCCACTCCTCCTCGACTGTGCAATTTGCATTTGATGATAAAAACCACAGACCACAAGACTGGTTGTCCCTTGGAAATGCTCGCGAAACCACATTCTGACTTAGTGCAGCATTTAGTTCCCTAATTACAGTCTTGCCTCGGCCAGATACGACTCAAGAACGGCAGCTGAATTTGGTATGGAAACATTGTGAGTTGCTTTAGTGTGCGCTCATGGGCCAGAAGCGACCTCGTTTTTTTTCCCTCCCATTGAAAAAAATGGAATCTTTTTTATCTATTATATAAGATCTTTTAATATACTGTATATTTTCTTGTCGAACTCTGCCAACACATCATTTTAATTTTCATCTACAGCTTAAAAAACGGGTTACGTAAAGCGCACAGTGGACACCGGGGCGTTTTGCAATACCTTAATGGATGTGTACAACATGTCATTCATTTGTAGCGGCCCAGACAGGGAGTGGACGTTTGCATGTAACGGAGGCAGAATGCTCAACACATCTGTCAACCTGAATGAGGGCTCATTATATAGCAATGACAGAATAACCGCATCTAGATTATGGATTAGTGGAGATTTTTTTAATTCTCTTAAGTGCTGTCTATTTTGGGATCGTACAGATGTTACGCTCTTAACTAAGACGCCAACAATGCGTTAAGACATGATCATGTTTGCTGGAGTGAAAGTAAAGGTTTGGTGTCGGCAACAGTAGCTTTCTTCAATAACATATCCTGAATCACTTCTCAGGAGTTGTGCAGGTGAGCACTGAGCAAGACGAGAGAACGTTCGCTCCGAAATATCACACGTGTGTGTCCTAATGGACTCATTACATTTTCAAAGACCCGAGGAAAGGCAGCGGATAGACAGATTAAAGAATATGAAGGGGGTAAATATAATTAAGAATAAGTCTGAAAGCTCTTCAAAGAGACAACAAATAGCATAAATGAATGATAAAATGTCCGGGGGAAGAAAATAACACATTAAAAGGGTGATCACCAAAAAGTCTGAAGCTTCTATGAAAGTCTCAATGTACAATAGTGGGGATATTTGTTTTTAAAGGCCTTGAGACGCACGGTAATTTCCACTGAAACAGGAGGACAGGGCGGGACTTATTGGGAGTTAGCTCCTCCCCCTTTTAAAAATAGCCAATAGCGTTTCGTTTATATTACACATCGGCCAGAGCCGTTGAGCTCGGTAAAGCCGCAGTTTCCTCCTAATCTTCTCCATATCGATTTAAAATATAGCATTAGATACATTTTGTGCTCTGTGCAGACTCGCGCATATGATCCGCTCTGTTTTATCTTGTCTCCGGACCGGCAGACTGTGTGTGCGCTGCGGTTCGCGTGACACTAATGTGAAACCAGACTTCATTCGCCTCAATGGATTGCATATTTACTCTGTCTGAATCGTTCCCGATCCCCTGTGTAGTGCACTGTGTGCCCTTCACCACCTAGAAAAATAGGAAATTCATGACCGATTTCAGCCTAATGTAGGGGGCGGGGTTTAGATTCTAAAAAGCATTTGATTGGACAGAAGATTGACGAGATGAGGTGCGATGTCATCAAAATCATTGATCCACTAAACGCTTATATCTTCTAAATGCGATTTTTGTGATCGTTTTGGAGCACACTGGTTTATACATAACAATTAGGCTAACATATTCGTACTAAAAAGCCTAAAAACTTCCATTTTGATTTTATGGTGACTAAACTACATTTTTCCCCCCTCAAATTTCTGGAAATTACCACCATGTGCACGGATATGTATAATTAATCAATTCTGCAAACTAAACAATTATTTGGAATAATGTGCACCAGTCAATCATTCACAATAAGACAAGGAAATTAAATATTTCACTCAACTGTCCATTGTTTGCATGGTTTAATACCATATCAGCTCATCAGAAGTGACCATCTTCATAGCCACACGAGAAGACGTCACTAGCTCTTGCAACCCTCTACGTTCATGCCCTGACCACTAATTCGAGTCCAGCATATATATATGTTTTGCAGCGCGACTCGTGAGAAAATTAGTGCTAATGTAATTAGCCATAATCTAAACATGCCTGTGACCAAAAATGTACTGTCTAATAAAGCTCATTTCTATGTCATTTGAAGGTCCCTAGCGACAAACATATCTAAAATGGACTGTGAAATTCCACCAAGGCTTTGCTGTCACATCCGTTTAGTTGCACCTTTGGCGCTTTAACCGATAGCCAGTGCCAAATGACATGACGGCTGTAACTGCCACGCAGCAAATACTCGGAAACACTGGCTGATATCTTCATGCAGTGGGAGAATGTCAAGCAAGCGTCAACCCAATACACGCTGTTATCGAGGGATCTCCGGTGCCCTTTGGTCGCTCTATGGCCGCTGTCAGACCGCTGCTTATTCATGTGTGTCAGAACTTAATGCGGCTGGTTTATAACACCATGCTTGTGAAAAGCTTTTCAGTGTAAAATGTGATAAGACATGTTCTGAAGAGCGACTTTCTGTCTGCAGCCGGTTAGGAGGACACCTTGGTAGATGTTATCCTATCCGCTGTGTAATCTAAAGGGGATTTGTAGCTCTGTGTGCAAATCACGGGAAAATCATAAATGAGATTATAGCTTGTAAAAGCTGTTCGGAAAACCTTTAAATATGCCCCATCAAACACATTCAAACAGGAGCTCCTTTGACGTACATACATATCACCGTACTCTGCCTTGATAATCAGAACATTCTCAACTAAGTTTATATATCAAAACAATATTTCTTTTTGAATACCTAAAATATGTATGTTTGTTATATTAAATTAAGAGGACTTTAAATATAAGTAACATCAACTTCTGTTGTCGTTTGTGAGAGTAAGTTTCATTATATTTGCAACCTAGCGATACTAGATTTTCCATCAAGTGTGATGCAGAGTTTTTTTTAGAAATCTGTGTTTTCATTGTTATACAGTAGGGGGCGCTGTCACAAATCTTCTGAAATAGTACAGCATTTCTGGCCACAAAAACAAGCGAAGAAGACTGCGTAAGGAGTGGATAGAGGTAAGTTTACGTGCATGTAAACCTGCATCTGAAGATGCATTTACACATTTTACAAAGACTTTTTACATGAATGCATTTAACCTGCATTTGCAAATGTATAAATAATGTTTTGATATTTTATGTTTTAAACATAAAATGTTGAATAATGACATTTGAAATGATTAAAACAGCCGGTACGTGGCAGCAAGTCACTGTTAATATGATTCATGAGCGAGTGAGTCATTGAATCATTCATTCAAACGATTAGTTTATTCAGTAACAAAACACCACCATGTGTTGCTCAGAGACGCGAAACAGTGGTGTGGCTTTGTCTGAAACTATTTTTGTTGGCGAAATAGAGCAACAACAGGCACTGATGTGTCTAAAATGTAAGACACTTACATCAATTTCTCATTGAACGGCTGATATTTGGAGAACATACTCAAAAATGTCATTGTTAAAACGACAAAAAAAAAAATCTATGATCGTACACGATATATATCGCACGCCCCTATTTGAGTGCGTTGATGAACTCGATCTACTCCATCTATGGTGGAAATCTTTGACAAAAACAGCTTTTTGTTGCTTTTGGATGAAGCTTTCACCGATATTCGAGTTTTAATAAAAAAAGGATACATGAAGCTAATACATGAAGTTTTGTTTTGGCTTTTTCATTCGAAATATTGACTTTTTACATATTCGTATGGGTTAATTGATTTATTAAAGTGGCTCATATTGGGATTCAGCATGATTTTTGCTGTTCACTCAATAAAACACAGATGTGTGTGAGGAGCTAATCTGGAGTATTGCGTCTAAAGAAGTACTATGAGAGCAATAATTGTTTGGTTATGTTTTGAGGTGACCAGATGAACACAAGCCGAAAAACAACACCCTAACTGGTTCTAAGCAAAGAGCGGTGCCAAGATGGCACAGATTTCAGCTGGTCTTTTAAAAAGTGCTGCAGCACTCTGTCCAAAGCTGCAGCCTGCTGTGAACTGGCAGAGGTCAAAAGAAACGTACGTGTACGTGTTCTGCGCAAGTGGCTGATTGGAGTCGAGGAACCATGGGCAGGAGGACAGAAAGAGCACTCAGGGGTGAATGGTGGGCATCCCAATGGGAGTTAATCAGAGCCTGCCTAATTATGAGGAGGTGTCGCTCATCTTTTTCAAAACATCCCACCCCGTTGATTAGCTAGTTAAATGGCCTATTGTAAGTGAACCTTGAGCAAGGTCAAATGTATTTCAGTCTAGTTATCAGTCACTTTCGTTGAGAGTTTGTTCCTGTACCATGTTTCATGGATGCACTATTCGTTACTTATTGAGGAGAGCATACTTAACTTTTTCTATTTCTGAAGACACACAGAAAAAATAATAAATAGTAATAAAAATACACCCGTATGCACCTATTGAGTCAAGACGAGTGCTGCTTCTTTGACTGCTGTCTGTTAGAATTTCTGACAATTGATCCAGCATTTCAGCATTAGGAGTTGGTAGGGCTGAACGATTATGACAAATCCTAATTGTCGATTATTCCCTTGAAAGTGTAACTGATGTTTTGAATTGCTTTATGCCATTGTTTGAAGCAACTGCATGCCGTATTTTATTTTAAAAATTAGTTTTATTGCATTAAGCCTCAAATATTAACTAAAATATAAAAAAAGTAAACAAATGCATATATTAATACTAGGGGCTTTCACATCATGTTGTTCTAGGAACTTAGTTATAGGAAATTGGGTGGTTCCCCGAGAACTAATGTTCCCCTAGGGCCGTTTTCCTGGTTGCATTTGCACCGTCAGTAGGAACTCTGAAGTCACGTAAACAGTTCAGAGCACACAGAGCTCGCGTTCTCCATCTTCATTAGTTTACGTCTAATACTTATTAGACAGAACTGTTATACAAAGAAGTAGACAGTATATGAAAAAGTATTAGCTTTTGCCGTGTGGATGAGGCCCAGTGTCGCTAGCAGACCAGAAATGCTCAAAGTCGCGCTGAATTTTCTTTTTAGTGTAAGTGTATACAGTAAAATATATAGGCTGTGTACACTAGTGTGTCTAAGACAATGATGTAGTGGGATTTCAAGTCTCATGCTGAAATGATAAATGTTGGCGTCAGTGTAATTAATTTTTGTTTTCTGTAACTCAGTCCCTTCTTATTGTTTGACAGACCTTGCTAAAGAAGGCATTTCTCACAGTGAGCAATGAAAGTGTGTGAAGCGACGTCACACAGCTTAGAAAATCCTCAACCACTGACCTCAAGCAAGTCACGCAGTGATGCATTATAAATGAACACTACCATTTTATTCCAGGCAAATATTAATGAAAGCCACAAAAGATAATAATTTGATGTTTTGATTAGCATTATGCACCTTATTATCTCAAAGTGCACAAAGAAATCATACAGAGGTATTTTTGCGTAATCTTAATGCATGCATTGTAGACGCCGCACATACAATTATTAATCAAACGTCAATGTCTAAAGTAACGTATTACATGTGTATATATTTAGAGATGTAAAATCATCCTTCATTTCATGGCAATTTCTAAATAAAATACAGCTGAGGCTAATTAAAGCTGTTTATCAGAGTTTAAGATCTCTTAAAACCTAAACCTAAACAAGTATTCGTTTAATACAGTGAATGTTATAGTGCAAAAGAGCACATTTAAACATATCGTAGTAACTAAATGAGTGGCATTTTCTACAAAAAGTTGTGTTAAAATCTATTTTACTTCTGTAATATGACATGTTTCTGAGTGAGAGAAAAAAACGAGGATGGGATTTTATCCATCAAGAATTTATTGGATCATAAAAAAAAAGTGGTTGTTACAAACGAGAAAGGAGCCAAATGGTTGGAGGTGTAAGAGGGATCTCTTACTTTGTTTATCTTCGACTTCATGAGGAAAAGCAGATTGTGCGTGTCAGTAAGAAGCCGTGTGGAGGAATGCAGGTTGTGGCACTGATAGTGCAGCATTTACTGCACATGGTCTCTGCATATATTAACAAGTAGTCACAAGGGCGCGGGGCACTGGATAAATGAACCCCAGTGTTTTGCTGCATCGTCAGTGAAGCTAGCGCTCGCACGCGGTGACTCAACTTGCGTAAATCACAAACCTTTACTCACAGACCCGGAGAGCGGAGAGTAGCACGGCCCTACAATATTCTTCACCGTGTGCAGAATAGGTGTCCTATCACCTTGCATTTCAAAACCTTTCATAACCCATAAGACGGGGGTACTGTACCCTCCCTGGGAAAGAAATGCTGTCCTACGTTATACAAAACTTCCCACTTTCCCCAGGCACAAAAGCCAAGCTACAAAGAAAGCAAGGGTAAATAACTTGAGAGGGAATCTGTGCGATGGTGTCAAGGCAAGAGCGTCGTTATTGTATAGCATGACGGTCACAAGAGTTGCCATGTTTTCGCATTTGCGGAGGACAAGGCCTTTCTGCTATCTGAATATTGAATCACTTAGTATTTTTCCCGAGTGTTATTGAGACTGCTGGCTGGAAAATCTAGAGCAGTGAACTGCATACTTACAAACTCCCATAAGCCCATGAGGTTTGCAATGAAACTAATAAAGGTCCTTTTAAGAATCCCCCACCCAAGCCCTCCGCACCCGCTTCACAGCCAACAAGAGTTGGCCAAGAGTTTGGTGCCGCCTGGTGAAGAGGCAGTATAACAGATCCAGGACGCCTGGTAGTCATTCTTAAAAGAGGACTTAGTATGCTCTTTTTCATCTTCATCTGTCTTAAGTGTGTAGTGTTCCTGTTTGAGCTTGAAAACACTCTGCAAAGTCCCTCCAGCGGGAGCTCTTCTCTATATCAGCTTCACTGAAACGCCTCCATTGTGGTCTGGAGTTTTCTTCCGGGAACGAACACGATTCCACATTTAAATAATTCCCGCCCAAGATATATGTAAAATAAAAGGGCGGGGCCTAGTCAGGGTTGGGGAGAAACTTACGTATTTAAAATACAAAATTTGAGTGACTGTATTTCATTTTAAATGGGTGGTAATCAGATTACAGTTACATCTGAAAAGTGTTTTAGATTACCAAAGTGATTACTTTGAGTTTTAATGTCATTTAAACAGCGATTGGTGATTCTCTGACTCTGACCGTCTGAAAAAGACGAGTTCAGTTTCATGTTTTCCACTGTTTTCATGTTTTGGGAGTTATTTTATAATTGTAAAAAAGGTCACTGCATCTTTTTCTCACAATTTGTTTTTTCTCCTCACAATTATGAGTTTGCATTTCACAATTCTGACTTCTTTTTCTCAGAATTGCGAGATTTAAACTCACAATTGCAAGTTATAAAGTCAGAATTGAGAGATATGAACTTGCAATACTGACTTTTTTTCTTGCAATTGTGAATTTAGTATGTGAGTTAAATGTCATAATTCTGACTTTTCTAAATATTGTGAGTTTATAGCTCATATTTTTGACTTTATAACTCGCAATTGCAACTTTATATCACGCAATTCTGAGGGAAAAAGTCAGAATTGTGAGATAAAAAACTTGCAATTGGCTTTTTTGTGTTTGTTTCACACTTATTAGTATTCCAAAGTATTCTAAAGTATTTAGATTAAGTTACTAAACTTGAGTAATGTAATGAAATACGTTACAAATTACTTTTAAAGCATGTATTTTGTAATCTGAAGCGAAATACATTTTAAAAGTGACCCACCCAGCCCTGGGCCTAGTTGAGTTAGTTAGTAGTGTGTTGAAACTGCCGGTTATGGTTGGGGCATTTCCCAAACATGCTCCAAGCGCTTGACCAATCACAACGCACTGCTCCAGCCGAGCAATCAGAGCAATTCAGAATGAGGGGCTTCATAGAGACAGGAACTAAATAGAACGTTACTGACAGACTAGGAAGAGAGGAGCTGCAACAATGGAGGATATGAGGAAAACAATGAACATTCAAGCATGAAAACCGGTTCTAGTAGAGCCCAAAACCAAGACTAAAATAATAGACATAGTAAGTCCTCTTCAACTCGAGTGAATTCTTGCAACTAGAAGGTGAGGACAAACAAAGCAAAGTAGCAGGAAAAAAAGGAACGGAGAAGCAAAAGTTCATGGCTGAGAATTTTCACATGGTAACACTACTCTGTCAACCTGGGAGTTGTGGAATGCAGAGCTGCCTGGAATTCTGGGGCCAGGACATCGATAGGCAAATGCAGAAGGAAGACAACATTCACAATGGATTGAGGCAAAATGATTGAGTCAAAGCCATGCTTTTTTCTGTCTGAACTGTCATCCAGTGCGCATGAATTAGAAGACTCACTGCTGAACTTGCAATGTTTGCTGTATTGAGATAACTACATCAAAGCTTTGGCAGCTCGTGGCTGTGAATTTGAAACATGACCGCCAACAGTTAAATCCATTTGGTGCAATTTAGCTCTAACTGACCAGAGACACGAACGCCGCATCCTCACATGACACGATACGCCAACAAGACACGACAGAAGCGATCAAAAGTCACAGCCAATCAGAAGAGCATGTGGGCGGAGTATCAATCGCACCGCACTCGAAATGGCAAAGCGCGTAATTAAATCCAAAAATATTACACCATTTTCACAAATAAAAATACACGAGCGACGACTGTCATTGTATTTTCGACATCTGAGGTGAATTATCCTTTCAGTACGGCTATAAAGATCATCCTCAAACTCTTTTAACATTAATTAAAGCACACAATCAGCACCTCATCATTGTCAAGTTGTTGTTCCAGCCACAGCGTCACAAGAATAGAAAGTTTCTAAAATTTTATTAGCTGTCGCTCGTCGCATATCACCGAACAAAACCTCCGACTAACACGGAAGAGACGCCTTTTGTTGTGCTGTTGCTTTGTGTCTGGTTAGGACACGGCGTTAACGTTCGACAGTTCATAATAAATTACCGTCAAGCCGTTTGTGTGCCGTTTATGCTTTTTAATGCCCGGACTGCAAATCTGAAGGCAGAGACAGAACGCATCGAGAGTCTGTTACTTCCTTCAACTCCAGTTCAGGCAAGCTGTCCAAAGAGTGATAAACTGCATTATTTAGTTTTAGTTTGTGGTTTGGTGAATAAATAGCTTTAGTCAGCTGATAAAATGCAATTGTACGAGTTTTATCACAAATTTAAGTGTCGGATGTAAAGTTTCACAGCTCTAATTGTCTATAAAAAGTGTGGGTCAGTATATCGTATGATAACCAGCAAAGAATTGTTACAGAATCTTGACATATTTCCCTAGTATCTAAACAGACTTTTTCACACAGTCCGTCTGTACACATTTCCCTTTGAAACCTGTCAGCTGCCCACATATGGCACATATCATTTCAACCAGACACATGAAGAAAAAAAAAAAAAAAAAAAAAAAAAAAAGGTCTATGCAGAAGCACAGCAAAAAGTAAACTGCCTCCTACTTTCTGAGATAATGATCCTAGTGTCTTGGCTGTGTGTGTTTCGTGTTTAATCCACACTTGGTTCAATTGCATGGTCTGAATCTGAGCTGAATTTCACCATCCTCTCCTGCCCCCACAGATCTCTTTCCACAGTGTACTTCTGGGTAAGAACTGTGGTGTTTTTGCGTCATCGACGCGAGTACCACTGTGAATACTGGTGGCTAATGATTCAGGAGGAGATATGCCAGATAAGCTGCATTATTGAAGTATTTGTCCCATTGACAAAAAATCCAGCATGCACAGAACCTGAGAGCCGTGGATGTGATGCAAGAGATTCGAAGAATCACTAAATAATCTTGCTCTTCAATGCAATTGCTAAACTGTAACTTTTTTTTTCCACTTTTGCAACATTTTGCACAGATATTGAGCCATTTCACTGTACAATTTTACAATTTTCCAACGTGCAATATTTCTTTCGAGTATTCTATTCTGTAAATTTATTTAGTTTTCTGTTTTTATATTAGTGTGTACTACTTTTTACCATGTACCCCTGCTGTTGCTAAATGCAATTTCCCCACTGCGGGACAAATAAAGGTTTTACTTACTTACTTACTTGATTCATTGAGAGCAGCTATAAGAAATGCATTATACTTTAATAAGGAGCATAAAAAGATGAAAATTATATAACTTTTGACCCTTCGCCAGCAGTTAGAAGATTAGCGTTTGTGAACTTGAAAAATTGTGTGTCCTCGCGTCTTTCCGCGCTTGAAACAACATTCCTTCTGATGTTCATTCATGTTTATTTGATGCTATAAATGAACTAGTAGGAAGAGATGATCGAGGAGTGACAGCGACACATTAAACACACACTAGACGCTATTTATTGATTAAACTTCTTTAAAAAAACGACGATATATTAAATATGAAACTGTTTCATGCGTTGTCAGTGTCCTCTTTGCTCCAGGATGTATTTTTCACTGCGTGAGAACATGATGTGTGGCGTGAGAGCGCATGGCAACAGTAACTAAAGGGGGCGGGTCTTTGCGAACCGTCAATTTACCCAAATACACCCAGATGCACTTTTTAGAAACTGTCCTTATTAATTTTAACGACTACATACACCAGTTAGCTAACTTTATGATTTCACCAGCTTTGTCATGTATAGTTTAATCGTCTTCAGTTTAATTTCTAGTCATCTTTGTTTTGTCTGTGTTCTACACATTCAATCCTCTGAATCAAGTAAGACATTAAAGTCATTTATTGTTGTTGAAGTGCCTAAATGTAAAGGACTCGTACAGTTATTGTTATAGATAGTCATTTTAAAATGAGACCTATAGTTTGGTTCAGTTATGCACGGTTGTGCCAAACTGTTGTGAGATGTGAGATAAGCACGTAATTGAAATTTAAGTTCCAATTCCAATCAAACATTAAAGTGCCTCAAATGAAACTCTACTAATATGAAGTTGAAGACAAATTAGCTTGTGTCCTTTTATTTTGCATCGTCTTGTTATTTGGAGTGAGATGTGAGAGTTGGGTTGCGTGAGAACGTGAGACAGCCTGAAAGTGTGTCTCACGCCAAATGTGCGAGAGCTCGCAACCCTGTTATATATGTCATCAATTGCGTTCCACCTCTGTGTGTCAGGATGGATCGCTCTCATGCTCACTTCAAACCAGAGAGGAGCACACATAAACTCTAGACCAGAGCCGGGTGTGGATCACTGCCGGGCACCTGAGATCAGAACACCTCTTTCATACAATCTGACGTCAAATGGTCCAAACCAATGAGTTCAAGTGGCTGAGAGACATTCAGCTAAGAAATCAGTCGACCATAAATTCCCCGAATAATTTCTCCTATAAATTGGATGCCCAAAAAAATCATCAGTTGCCAGCAAAAGGAGACATCAATATATAATGCATAAATGAAATGCATGAGTCCCTCTACGCAGGGTTTGGAACATCGTGGACCGCGTCCAAAAATCTGACAGGCAAAACGCTTTTCGTTGAAATATTTGTGCTAGCTGTGTCACCTATTTAGTTTGCTGTAAAACTGGCATTGAGTTACTCACACTCCAACATTCTTTGAGTGGAAAAGGTGGGGGGAAAATCCTTGCAAAGGTCAAGGGAAGTCAAGTAAACAACATTTTCCTGAGTCAAATACTGCCATCATATTGCTTTACCACGCCAGTGAAACTGAGGCCTTAACTATTAACACGAGCGTTGTGAGCTCCGAGTCATGAACCGGTGCCAAAACTTGCTGTATGTCAGACCACAGACCGGCTGCAAATTTGGAATATTTCTCTAATTGTCTATCATTCAGAAAGAAAGATAGCACTTTCAATTGAGTTACATTTCTTTCCAGTTCCTTTTATCCTTAGCTAGCAGTATTTAGCTTTTGTCGAGGAATGTTGACTCCTTAGTGGGAGTAAGATTTATGGCAGAGACCCTCATCGTTGATTTTTTTTCCTCGCCAACACTTATCCTTAACTGGGAATGATGCATACTTTCATTACACAAAACACACAAAATGGAGCACATATTTTCCATATCCGTTCATAGAACTGATACTGTTTGTGACACAATAAGCGCATTTCCATTATTGAAAATACGCTCAATGGAAACAAAACTCACAAAAGGTTTCACAAAAACCCCCATGTATCGCAAAAAAGTTTTTACGCTCGCATGAGGTTGTTGTTCAAGCAATTCGAAAAAGGAATCTTTCGCAAAACTGCAATGGAAACTCCGACATTTTGCAACAGTTTTTATCGATATTTAGAACGTTTTACACAAATCTGTAATGGAATCGCGGCGAAATGCATGGGTGAGAGAATCATGTCTGGACTCTACAGTAAATATGAAGCGAATATCTTCAAAGTTCGTGAAAATGAAAAAAAAAAACCCCAAACAAACACATCAGCAGAAACAGCCAATTAGTCACGTGGGTTTAAGGTTTGCAACATCAGAATTTATTCAGCAAATGTGTTTCCATCTCCCATTACTCGCATTAACTCTTCCCATTCAAGCGAGCGCAAAATCAAAGTTTTGTTTGGGTTTTTTTTTTTTTTTTTTTCAAAATATTGCATTTCCATCACTCATTTCAGATGTGATTCTTCAAAATGCGTACAAAATAGGGTGATGGAAACATAGCATATGTGTTCAGTACAATCTGGAAAGCATAGGAGAAAAAAATGCTCTAACTATGAGTTTTAAATTATACTCAAAAATAAGACTGGGCCAGATGTGTTTCTGGATTGCAAAGGCGCCAAATAGCAAATTCCTCACCATCAGGAATCCTCTGCTAAAATAATCCAGCATTGCAATCCAGCATAAGGTATGTTTTGTATGCTGGTGGACCAGCTCGGTTATGCTTGAGAACAGTAGGAATACCAGCAAGACCAGCATAAACCGGCCTGGACCAACATAAAATTCCTGCCGGATTTTGAGGCAAGGTTAACCAATGGTGCGAGTTTGTCTGTCCAATGGAGAATTTGGGAAACCTGTTTAAAATGGTTATTTCACCACACACTAGGACTTAATTTTTCAGCGAATGTGCATACAATGGCACCATTTTGTGCCTCTCAGTGTCCTGCTGAATGCAATTAGGGCCAAACACCATTACCTTCCAACTGACACTGGTTTCTCCCATCAAGTGCTTGCAAGGTTACAAGGCATGAATTCAGCGGAAAAAAAAGCCTGATTGCAATCATGACGATTTGTACCTAGTAATAGACACACAAATGGAAGGGCCAATCAGTGGGAATTCTTCCTGAAGGTCAAAGCTGTCATACTTACTATGAAAACACTGCTGATACAGTAGAGCAGTCCGCACTGTCAATTCTCAGTCCTTTTTTTAGAAAATCCAGCGGAAGCACAAACAGAACGCTGTAAGAATAGATCACACTCCAATGTTTGTTTGGTGTGAAGAGCTGGAGAAGAAATAAGGGGTTGAAAGCCAAAGCAGATCAATTTGTTCAATGTCTGTTTGTGTAGCCGCCGTGATTCATGGTGCACTACTGGATATTCAGTGCACTGAAATTGGCCAGTTTTTTAGGCCATATGTCTGGAAAAGATAGCGTGGGTAGAACCAACAAAAACAATTCTTTGAAACACTGTTCTGCATACTGTAGAAGATGCTTATGAATAAGAAGAAAGTGCATTGTTTTATATATTTTGTAACTACGTTAAGTTGACCGGTGGCTTCAAAGATAATGTCATTTATTTGCAAATTGCACCCACGCATGGGTACGAATCTCAGCAAAAACATAAATAGTATATGTATGAGAAATAACATTGAATATTTTAAACAAACTATTGCATTGATGCGATCTGTGAAATGGAGAATTCATACTTTTACATCGCCTCTTTATAATCTTTCCATTCTGTTGATGGAGGTTCAGAATAACACTACAACAAGACTTATACTATTCATTTGCAAAAGGGAAATATTCAGCATATATTCAAAGTAGTTGAATGCAGGTGTGTCCAAGACTTTGCTAAAGTTTTATGTTGTTATAGAGAAAGTAAGAAAATTGAGAAGAAAGTACAATTCAATTCGTCTGATCAAAGAACGTCTAAAAACGTAATTAGAAATGGAGGCATACTTTGGATAACAACAATAAATTCTGTCCCATGTTTGCATACTGTGCTCAAGTTTTAAAAGCACAAAGAACGGGACAGATTAGCGGTGTGTAGCGAAGTCAGGATCTTTATCTGCTGCAATGGCAAAATCATTTGTGTCTGTCTGTATTTGGCCTTGCATGTGTGTAAAACTCAATTCAAAACGCTTACGCTACGTCACACGCCTTCCCTATTCAACTTATGCGAAAAGTGTAACTGATGTGACGACAGTAATTTGAATACGGTCGGGTGGAAGCTACATATTTTACTTCATAATTTGTTAAATATGGACTTTTTTTTTTTTCGCTTCACTTCAAAAGGACTTTAGTAACCCCCCGGAGCAGTGTGGAGTACATTTATGATGGATGTGGATGGAGACACTTTCTCCAGCTCATACTCGTGACGCCTGTTCACTGCCATTATAAAGCTCGGATACATCAGGATATTTATTAATATTTGTGTTCATCAGAAAGGAAGTCATATACACCTAGGATGGATTGAAGGTGAGTAAAGCTTGGGCTAATTTTCATTTGAAAGCGAACTAATCCTTTAAATGATCATTTAGGGGTCATTTTGCTGTCAGATTAATTAGATTGATTAATCGGGTAATTGATTAGATTTAAAATTTTAATCAATTGACAGCCCTAGTTTGTATTTTTACAATAATATAAAAGGAAATATTTACATAATTATGATATGATTTGTCATAAAATCGAACACTATTAATGGAATTTCAGCATTACTTAATATCGTGTTACTTTATCTCATATAGTACTGTGAGACATAGCCATCATTCCTCTTTGTGTCCAGCACTGTTTGTAAATATTGCCTTTTTTTCTGTACGTGCAAACAGAAGCCACGTTTTACCTATAATGAGCTTTATCTCCAATTAAATCGATATCTTGGGAAACAGATTCACACATTAGTGACTAAATTCAGATGCATGTGTCTTCCTCCTAAAGCACCCGCATGTTGGATAATTGAATATAACAGCAGCTAGATCTCCCAAATCACCTCCTGCAGGGAGAACAAACTGCAACACGACCCTCTGTTATTGTCATTTTGGCTGCAAAGCCTGTGTGTTGGGTCACAGTATTTGTCTCCAGTCACAAGAGAACATAGTGTTATTCTGTGGACAAATATGCTTGCAGCTGAGAAGCGAAGTAACAACTTAGTCATGCGGCGGGCATTAGTTGCATGTCTCCTGAGAAGTTGCATTTCCTTTTTAATAAATGCAGGAACACAGTGAGTCACTTAGTCTAGACAACATTTTCTATAACAAGGCATGTTGGGTGACCCACGGAGATGGCTCTCTTTTTTTAGATTGTATCTGAGCTCACCTTAACTCACAGTACCCACAACCAGATCGCTGCCCTTTTAAAATAGGCAGTCAAAGTGGGACTCCGGGATGTTTTTGTATTCCACGGAATCAAGCAATATAGGAACTGAACAGATGAGATTCCTGCAAATGCATCACAAAATCCTTGACTTCAGGCCATTTGATCAGTTACTGTAGAAATTTGTCAGCCGGTAGATATTTTGGATTATCGCCATTATTGTGCTTTCATGCGTTTTTAAGCCATGCCGGTTTTACCTATCCAGTTTTTTTTTTTTTCCTCCTTTTTTATTGACCACTGACATACATATACATGCTTACATAGATAAGGGAAATAAAGACAAGTACTGAAACACTGGAAAAAGGAGGGGAGAGGAAAAGAAGGGGAAAAAAAATTTAAAGAGGCAAATTTGGAGGCAGTAGCATTGGTTATGAGAGAAGTAATACATTAAAGCTAAATACATTATATAAAAGAACGCAAAATATTCTTTATGAGTTTCTTTTGATCACATGATTTATGACAAAGAGGAATCAGTTCTCCTGTTTAGATATTGAAAAAAAGGGGACCAAATTTGTTTGAAAGAATCAATATTATGCGCAAATGCAGTTAATTGTTCCAAGTTTGAGTGTACTAATAATAATTTGAGCCATTGGTTTATGGAGAGTACTGTTCTGTCTTTCCGATTAAGTAAAATGTGTTTCTTTGCTATGGACAGCGAGATTAATAAGAATGGCTTGAGATTATTAGGGATTTGTAAAGTAGACATGTTATTTTAAACTGTTTGAGCAGAATAGAGCAATTGTCAGCAGGTTTATTTGAGTACTGCCGCAGATTTAACACTAGGAGTGGCACGGTACATGAAAAACCGTCGCACGGTTCGACGCTCGCGAAATGTTGCCCCGTGTTCAGACAGTTTCGCCCGAACATACATATAGACAGTAAAAGTGGAGTAAGGGTCAGTTCACATATCGCGTCTTTTGCACGCGCATATTTATTATTTCCTATGTAGGAAGCGCAAGCGAGCTCAAAATGGAAGCAACGCTTTCCACGCTCTTTTAGGCGCGATATGTGAACGGCCCCTAATGAAGGTGCCCGGAGTTGGCGGATGCGCCCGTGTCGTTCAAATCCGGTGTGAGGGAACATTTTGGATTTCATGTTACTTACGATGACAATGGAAATAAAACAGAAGATAGAACTGTGCAAGCATTGTGCAAAATGCATTCAATATGCTAATGGAAACACTTCTAATGAGAAGAAGCACAAACAGGAGAGAGCCGGTTAGGAAACAACTTCTACTGTCTGCAGCATTTAAGAAACCTCTCAGTGATAAGTTGGACCGGGGAATAGCCATAACTAAAGCATATGGGCAATTCCAGCGTTATGGACGTGTGACATTTGGTCAAAAAAAAAAAAATATAAATTCAGAAATGCATTATTTAATACCAATATATAAATGTCTGTGTTTTATATGTCCATACCTCCTTTAATAAAGGAGTACAGATCAAAAAAAATATCAGTACACATACATTTTATTTTTTAATATAAAAAAAAAAAAATAAACATGCGTTATGGACGAGTGAAAAAAAAAAAAAAGAGTGTGGGAGACAACAAAAATACTACTTTGTTGAAATTTGAAAATTAAAACAAGCCAAAAGAAAAAAAATATACCAACCGATGAATGTGTGTCGGCTCTCTATAGCTTCTATTTTATATTTTATTTTTTTTTAGTTTCCATTTTTTTCATTTATTGACGAAAACGACGTCTACGGGACGACGACGTCTTTTTTTCCGGACGTGACCTTGTTCCAAATCCATCAACTTTGGAGGAAACTGACGAAAAACTTTTTTTTGACCTCTTTTTTTCTCTACTTTATTTAACAACAAAGACACAAGTGGATATCAATTAGTCTTGCTAATCAATTAATCACTTTTAACTTGAAATCACCGTATTACTTAGTTCACTCATATATTCATCATACATGCTAAAACAAAATGCAAAAGAGCAGCATCAAAACTCAAATTCGGCATGATCAATTCGCTTGATATGTGTGTTTTATTTGTGACCCGAAAAAGATACGGAATAAATACATAGTATATTATAATAATCATTATTATATATATTTTTATTTTTATCATCCGGAGTCAATCGGTTTCCCTTTCCCCCTTCGTTTCCCTTTCCCCTCCCCTCAGAATCAGTCCCGGAATTGAAACGCTGTCGCTGTTGATTTGTAACAGTCTGAGTTTTTTTTTTTTTTTTTTTTTTTTTTTGCAAAAAAAAAAGCTGTCGTGTCACAATGATCATTATTTTTATTTTTGTTTTTGTCGTCAATCAACCCGTTTATTTTTGTTTTTGCGTGTTGAAAAATCGTAAATTAGCCAACTTTATAATTAAATATTATTGCAAAAATGCATAAAATTATTGAAATAATAATGTTAATGTCATCACAATGAACAATCGTTAATTTATTCATACTTGGGTTTTTTGCACGTTAATTTTATTATATAGTTTTATGTCAGATGTCGCAAATCATGTCATCACCACAGAAATAACTGTCTTTGACCACAAGAGTTTGACCACAGAAAGTAAGGTCTTGCGTCACAGAAAAGTGACGCACAGAAGGACTCTCTCTATCATTTCTCTCTCTCTCTCTCTCTCTACACGCACTCGCACATGGTACTATATGGTAGTATTAATTGATTATTAATTGATTTAAAGTGGGGTTCTGATTGTAAAAATTTTAATAATTTTTTATATGTGTGGGGGTTTTTTAACAGTAAATATTCAAAATTATTTTTATGAGTAAAAAAGGTGAGTCCTTCGTTTTCAAGCATATAAGCATATAGATTCAAGCAATAGATATTGTTAAGTTGTAAAGTTGATGAATTTATCTTTTATATTGATTTAATCATATTACTTAATTATTGCTTTTTGTTAAATTGCTTTATATTGCTTGAAATATAAAAAAATAATAAATTAATTAAAACATATATGCGCTGGTCATTATCATGCATTTTTTAATATTGAAGCGTCCGTAATTAATCCGTAACGTAATCCGTAATTTGTTAGTTTATTGTTTGAGAAATAGATTTGTTTTTGATTTTTTAATCATAACTACATTTTTTTTTTTTAAAACATAAAGTTTAAAATTAATAATTAAATAAATTAATAATTATAATACATTATTTAAAAATTCGTATATTAAATCGGATACATTAGCCTTTTATAGAGTCGAGTGATTTATTTTTCGTATATTCGATAAATTTCATAAATAAAAATGTGCAAATTAAAAAAAAATGAGTTATAATATAGTCATCTCCCCCATTTTTAAATCAATCCATAAATATCAAAAAAAAAAAAAAAAAAAAGTATTTGTAAATCTTTTCTTTGAAAAAAATTTTTAATTATAAAAAAAAATTAAAATTTAAAAAAAATAAACAAGAAATTTTATCTGAGGTATCTGAACAAAATTACTTTAAAATAAAATTTAACAGAAAATTGACATACATTAAAATAATATAATCCAATAATAAAATCTAAAGAGGTTGTTTTTTTTTTTTTTTTTTCATATGGGATGTTTATGTTATTACATTATATTATATATTTATCTTTAAAGTATTTTGACTTGTTTAAAAGACAGAGCTTTAAGAGTTCCTCTCTTTGTCTTTTAAAATATTTTCTTTTTGTAAGAGCTACACTGAAGTTGGCAGTTTGATAAATGCAAGTTAATTTCAATCTTTGTGTGCTAAAAAGGCACAAGTTCCTGTAGAGATAATAATGCACATGCTCTTTTTTATGCCAAACAAACGAAAAGCATGTCATCATCAATGACTTCTCTCTCGCTGTGTCAAAATCTCACCAGCTTTTACTCAGAGATGGTCCCAATAATGTGCTTAAAGGCCAGTCAAAATCAGTAAGTGCATGATTACATTACAAAAATGTGAATACTGTATCCTAAATTGTGGATAATTAAGCTAATCAGCTATATATCATATGCTGAAGGAAATTTCTGGAGTGTTAAAGAGTAAAAGAAAAAATAACAACAAGAACCGTACAGAACCGAATACGCGTATTTTCTCCCAATTAATTATGCCCATTGAAGACATAAACTGTGTTTAAGTTTAACTCTCCAAATATTTGATATATTTTTGCGTGTATTTGATCATTTAGACGCACACAAGTGTAATTTGCTTGTCTAGTTGTGGTCCGCACACACAGAAAGCCGCCTTGAAGTTGGAAACCCACGTCTCTCGCGTGGATTATTGTGCTTTTAATAGCTCTTCCTATGATCAAACACATCCCACAATTTAGCAACAGTAGAGACTGCATTTTACAGCAATCACGACTGTGCTGATTCTGACGTTTGGGCTTTTAGGGAGGAACGAATAACTCTGACCTGCAGCTAACCCTGTCTCACTTGAAGTGTGACATAAATGCGTTGTGAAGCACAGAAGACCCACCGCAGGTCAAATGAAATTGACTATTACTTTTCTGGCACCTTTACATCATTGTCAGGTGGTTTATAATTCCCTCAACACATATTTGTGTGATATAAATATGATCCTACTTTACTGGTACGGCTTTGGAAAATGGTCAGCAACAACTTATCCCTTTACTGTCACCAGAAAATGCAAAACAAAAGTTGAGTGGCTGTAAGAGAAGATCCTTGACATGACATGGCTTATTTTTAAATTTTTGCATATATCTATATAGTCTGTGGTGGTTTGTCTTTTCATTTTTAGCCCTGACATCTTCTGACATCTACAGTTTTTTATTTTCCTGCTCTACCAACAGTTTGGAAATTTGACTATCTGTGAAAGATTGTCTTTCCATCAACTGAAGCTAAATTGTAACAACTACTTTGCCTCATTTATTTAGGAAGGCGTCAAAATCTCTTTTTCCAGAGACTCCCGTTCGATCACATCCAAGCCTCATCCTTGAGTTTATTTCTAGAAGGCACAGTATAATTGAAAATCCTGAACAGCAAGTAGCATACTGCACTTAAAATATGAAACACGTATAGTACAGTCACGTTCACACCAAGGACAATCAATAAAATGATAACAATAAAGATGTACTTTCAAGAACCAAAAGAAAAGCAAAGCTCACAACTATAATCATAACGGCACAGATGAATGACATCGTAGGAATCACTTCAGAATGATTTATTCCAGCTGATGAACGATAACAACATTGACAGCCAGTCAGAATCCATACCGCTTTAGCAAGCTTGAGGATTTAAAGAGACAGACGACAAAGCGTGCTTATGATAAATTCCGGTGTGGACGCTGGTATTGCTATTATATTTATCTTTATAGTTATCATTCTTGGTGTGAACGGCCCTTAAATCAGTGATTCAGTCAGTATTGTCATATGTTGAACTAACTGTAAATGACTGTAAGTTATAATGTATTTGAATGCACAATTTTGTAGGGAGAAAAAGAAGCTCATTCAATGCTGAAAAGTAAAATGGTGAAACAACATCAATTTTCATTCGCTTTGCAAAATCTGTTCCTAATTCTCTGATAAATAACATGACCTTAAAGGGATAGTCCACTCATTTGTTCACCCTCATCTCATACCAAACCTGTGTGATTTTTCTTTCTTCTTCTTATATTAATATGGCTCCTGCACTGAGTATTGTTCATTTAGGCATTGAGAAAGATCACATGACCGAATCGGGTTTTTTTTCCCAATAATGGGGGGTAGTGTGGCCTGTGGTGAGGGAGTCGGGAGGGGGCTTGAAGGTTGCTGGTTCGATTCCACGTTCCCACGATATTGAAAGTTGAAGTTGGGATTGTGAATATAACAGCACTCTCTCCCACCTTCGATACCATGACTAAAGTGTGCCCTTGAGACCCCCAACCCCCCCCCCCCCCTTGTGTTGTCTAAGAGTCGCTTGCGGATAAATAAAAAAAAAAAAAAAAAAAAAAAAAAAAAATAATAAAGTAGTGATTGTTGGCTTTCACATGAAGCAAAGAAGATATTTTGAAGAATGTTATTAACTAAACAGTTTCAGTTCCTATTGACTTCTGTATTATAAAAAAAAAAAATACAATGAAAGCCAATGGGAGCAAAACTGTTTGGTTATTAACGTTCTTCAAAATATCTTATATTGTGTTCAGCACAGGAAGAAAAAATGCCTACAGGTTAGGAACGACATGGGTAAGATTTTCAAAAATGTTCATTTTTGCGGGATAGTATCCCTTTAATTCACCCGTACTGAAGGGTAAGAGTCTCGACACTGGTTCAATTGGCTAAATCAAAAAAAAATTCAAACTGTAAATCAGCGTTGAAATGCCAGCTCTATATCCTTAAAGTAAATCAAAAAGAAAAAGAAGAAGAGAGAATCAGACCAGCACCACCATCAACTATTGGTGATTGTTTCTCAAATCATCCATTTTCAATATGATTGTCAATTACTTGGTCAACAGTTATAATTGATTGTTCCATATAAAATAAGGCATGCTTATTTTATCACTTCTTTCTGTAGTTTAGTTTAAAGAACCAGTAAAATGGGATCTCTGGTTTGGAGGACCAGAAGATTCCTGAAGGTTATTACTCTGGACGTCCTGTCAATGAAATGGTTGATGTATTAAATAGAGATTTTTAAATAAAACTGGACCCGGACGATTTTCGCACCAATACATAATTGGTTTTTCACTTTATTTTTGGCCGATCTCCATTCCAGATTTGCACACAAACCGCACTGCAATCATTTCCCAAAATGTAATTTGTGTGGGAATTACACAAAGTCTGTAAACAGGATGTTAATATGCTGAAGACAGATGGAAAATACTGTACCAGGAACAGCAAGCTCACTGTTCATGATGCTCAAAATATTGTAAGAAAAATATAAATATTGATTTGAGGGTTGAGGTTTATATGAAAGTAAGTATAAGGGGAACTGACTGTCTTTAGAAAAGTTTCGGTGACACTTTCTTTTTCTCTTACCTCTTCTAAGCACAGCGGTAAACAAGGAAACAAATATATTTCTGCTGTTTCATAAGCGCCACCTACTGTCGTCATGTATCATCTTTGTTTGGATCGTGATTAAATTTAGTCATTGCCTGTCATTTAAAAAAAACAGAATCGGAATCGGAATGAAAACTCTCAATCTGTGCTTCCTAGTACTGAAGACATGCTTTCAGTTCACAGAGGAGCTCCGACTAGAATATTTGGGATCCTGGTTTTAATCAATTCATTCATTTTAGTTCAACGAATGAGATCAAAGACAAAAGCACAGTGAGAGTGACTCGGATCTCCAAAAGTGAGCCCAGCTCTCATTCTGGAAGCTGTTACAGTCCTTTTACATTTCTTTTTAAACTGATCAACTGATAAAATAGAGCAGATAAAAACTGTTTTAGATGAGACCAGTTTTTATTCTGTTATGCAGACCGCAGTGACATGTCTAACAGAGCTCGGCTAGCTTTTAATGTGGCACGGCAACACTGTTTAATACGTTTGTCTTTTGTACAACTGTTTTTTGAGTCATTATGCAGTTGCGTTAAGTTTATGAAATGATTTGTTTTTCTTGTACTGCGACTGCAAATGTGTGAAGGTATGTTTAACGTATGTAATAATGTGACAGACAAGCATGCAAACCAATTATAAGATCAGCAAAAATATTGTATTAGTGTAATAAAAACAAAAGTGGAATACATCTGAGCTTTGCAATTTTGGTATATTTTACTCAAGGGAAATTACATCAAGCCAGTGTAATGTAACAGCAGATCACACTGCTTCTGGTGGACCATAGATAATAATAATAAAAAGCCATAGCGAATAGAATATAATAAAGACTTGGTCAACTAAGCAACCATTTAGAACACCATAGCAACCACCAAGCAACACCCCGGTAACCACATGACATAATGTAGCCATAACACCCATACGCACCCAAAAATCAAAACTCTTACGGCACTTTATAAATGAGCTCTATTTAACACAAACAGCATCTAAAGCAATTAGGAGCTATTCCAACGTATTTGAATTGGCACGTTATTTTCTTTTCTAATAGACTTCAGCTGCGGGTTCCTTAAATGGCAAATCTAATACTCGACCAGATTCTGTGTCTCCTTTGAAGATGAAAACCTGCTGGTGCCATTTTAGAGAATGTGCTCGGAAAAATGAGAGGCACAATCCATACGACGGCATACACAACCTGTTTTCACTCTCTCAAAGCGTCAAAAACTGAAGCACGGTCAAGTGCCTTCAGAGTCACTGTCAGGAGCTCCATTGCTTTCAATGAGAAACCTTTGGCGTCAATGGGAAATTTGTGATTATGAAATGATACTAGGGTAAAATTTTGTCATTGTGATATTTACTATTTTTAATTTACTATTGAGTGCCTATAAAATATAAAACAACATCTAGCAGGTAGACACAAGTACATTCACAATTTATTAAAAATGAGAAATCTCAGTCTCCTGAGGTCTAATGATTGCTTTACGTGAGGAACAGATATAAAACTAATGATCGCCATCCACAGTAACGCTCAAGTCTCAAACGCATCCTTACGTCAGCTTGAAATGCCATTGGCTCTCATGTGTTTCATGACCGACTGCATCATGCTTAAGTTTTGAATGAGATGTGACTGCGTTAATGGAGTGGGATCATTTTCAGAGTTTAAAACCTGTTTTTTCACATAAAAATATTGCATGCCTTCAAAAGACTTGGAATGCAACATGACCCGTTTGTGACACTTTTGCAATATATTTGCGTGACTGTACTGTTACGTGTTTCATGTTGTTGAGAAGTGTTTAGGGTAGGCAGTGCCAGCCCATCCACGCACTACAGACGATCATCAATGGGTTTAGTACAGTCTTTCTTCTCCATTGACAAAAATGCAATCGACACACCGGCAACAGTGAACACAAACACACTGTTAACATTAAAACCACAGTGAAGGCGACAGCCCAAAACAATACTTGGTACAGTGTAAGATTTCAATCACCAAATGACAAATACCTGACAAACAACTTCAATCTCCAAGCCAGATTACAAACATCAACACAGATGCAGCCAACAGTGGGAAAAAAAAAGTATTGGTAACAAGTATCTGCATCATTTTTTTCATGTCACGCAGCATCGCTAGAATACGGAGTACCGTATTACTATCCACAGATTTCAAACTTTCCTCAAATGTGCTCAAATTGTCGGAAATGCACAAAATAGGTCACAGAAAGCATCTCAAAAAGCCGCAAAGTAATAATTTCTATGTTTTGGATGGCAGAAACAGTGGTTCCTTTGCCAAAGGCTTGTCCCGTTTTCTCAAGAATAATCTGGGCAATGAATTCAAAGACTGTCAACATAAAGACGCATAAAAATCTGAGCAATTAATCTATACATTAACTAACCTGTCTAAATATCTGCTCTCAATGAGGCATATCTAGTCTCTATATTTAATCATTTATACATATAGACACACACAAACATACATATATATATATTATAGAGTAGTAATAACTATATATAGTTATGTGAGTTGTGTACATGAAATTTCAATGTCAAATTTGAAATTTAAACATGAAATCAATAATAAAACTATTATACAAGCAGTTGCTATGATCTCATGTTAATCTCCATTTAATTTATTTGTACTTTCAATAATTTTCTTGTCACACCACTATTTAGGTGAACTGATAAATGCTAAAAGGGGATTAAAAATAGGGAAAGACCTAATTAACGGTGACCAGTCATCTAAAACATACACAGGGCCACATTCACGCAGACTTGCGGAAAAATGAGCTACAGTGTGCTTATTTTTATTCATTTTATCCCAGTGCAGTTGTCATGTTTGTAGAGGTTATATGGCTTTAATACTATGTGAATATTGGTGGGGCTCATTTTCATGATCTTGCCTGGATGCCCTCAAAACCATGGGCCAGTCCTGAGGGTAAGGGTAGGTGCTCATAGATGTGAAAGCACAGGGTGAATTCAGGGTGACTTTTGCCATTGAGATGACTGGGGAAAAGTGTCCCGATCAACCTGAATTCACTCCTATATAAACATTTTGCAAACAATTAAACGCATTGTCATCTGACACATTAAAGCAAGAGCCATGCGAGGCACTTGACCATGCTTCAGTTTTTGATTGCTTTGGGTATACATTGTTGACATGTTATTGATCTTGCGTCTAGTGAGAAACAAAGCACAGCATCATGCTGTGAAAAATTGAAGCTTTCACCAGTGGTTTTAATTATATAGCGCATATCTGACTGCGTGAAGTTTGTAAAGAGCAGCATCCTTTATCCGCCACATCACTGAGTGAAGATCCATCACCATGGTGTCAGAATATGTGTGTGTGTGTGTAATGGCAAGCCGTTCAGGAAATTATAGTACTTATAATATGAAGTTTGAGTATATGGAATTAAAGTCTGAATTTATGGAATGAAAGTGTGAATATTTTCAGAATTTCATTCCATATATTGCAAATTTTGTTCCATATTTTCATACTTCCATTCCATATACTTAAGCTTCATTTTATAAATGCACTAATTTCCTGAATATATATATATATATATATTATTATTATTATTATTTTATTTATTTTTTTTTTTAAAGGGCACGCTACCAATGTTTTTGCCAATGTAAAGGCAAATTTTGGTAAATTACGTTTATGTGGTGTGGAGGTTTTAGTATGAACATAAAGCATTGCGAATTAGGACAAATACAGCATCTTCGGTATAAGTGATAAAGCAAGTGGAAAATCCGACAGAAAAGCTGCGAACATCGATTCTAAGGCTATTATAAGATAATCGTTGAAAGTTAAAAGAAGGGATTCACACAGCCTAGGGCTAGTGATACCCCAAAATGTGGTGTCCGTGATTCTTGACAGGCTCGCAGTTAGTAAGTGTTCATGTAGCTATAAGAAAGTCAGTGAGGCACATCAGTAAAAGACCGTAGAAAATCAGCATTCATTTATTAGAAAGAGAGGAAAGAAGGACACGAACTTACCAGACCATAGACGAAACTCAGCAAGGTGCCGCAAAAGAGAAAACCTAAAGTGTGTACGATCAGCGTGGCTCCCATCCCGACTCAAGTTCACTTAAATTGATGTCAGCTTAAATGGGATTTCTCTGATGTTTACGCCTGTTTAAGCGCCGTCAAAGAGCCAGTCATTTCGCCTCCATCTGCTCCCCTCCCATTACATCGTTTGCTTGTAAAATTATGAATATTTTCTCACGGCTTTTCCTTGTCACAGATCTGCAGGCTCGATTCAAACTGTTCCCACTCTCTCTCTCCCGCTCGCGTTTTATTTCTCTGCATCTGTCTGCCCTTTTTTTCTGAAATTACATCCACATGTCAGAACTATTTATGTCCTTCTCCTTCTGCGGTAGGAAGTTCAAATGATTCTTTGTGGAGTAGAAACCGACACTTTATTTTTAGGTCTTTTAAATTTCCCTTCAGCCCTGCTGTAAAAAGAGCGACATAATAAAGCGGTGTCCCTCACTTTTCTCTCAGGACTTCAAAAAATAACGGTTAAACTATCGGCTCAACTGTTTTAACGGTCACTGATGGAGCGAAATACACACGAAAGCGATTTTTTTATCAATACAAGCAAGTTTAACTGACAGACTTCAAGCGCAAAGTTCGTTTTTATGTAAACTAGTTTCAAAATGAACTTAAAGTATCACATCTATTTCTAAACGGTTTAATTTTGAGGCAGATGTGGATCTGACAGGAGCATTGAGGCTACGAGACAAACACAATGTGACCAAGTAATGGGGTTTTTTAAAAGGAAAAAACAAAACAAAAAAATCCTACGTTTGCTTCACAGTTAACGTCACGTCACGCTGCACCGCACCGCTGAAAACGGATTATTTCACGATTATTTTAAGCAAGTTGTCCAAAGCAAACAAAACGGCTCCGGACTAGCACACGTCGGTCATCCTCACTGAACCTCTGAGTGTAGTACATATTGAAGTAGAGGCAGGTATCGCTAATAGGCGTGAAGGATTTTGATTGGCTTACGGGGAAAGGGTGAGGGATTTGATTGGCTCACGGTCTCTGGGGGTTCATTACACCACGAGTCAAGACGACACGCGCTTCCCGCCCCTTTTGCACAAGCTGCGCATTCAGTGCTGTACTTTATGTTGGCAAAAGAGCGTTTATTAGCGGTCCGCGTCGACACCGTGCAATGCAACTGATGAATATATGCAAATTCAATGCTGGGTAACGTGTGGATTTAAATTCTCGCTGGCTTCTGAAATACATCTTTCAGCAATGGTTTTAATATTTACTCTTTTTTTTTTTTTTTGCTTTTTCATTAAATAAATTCTTGAACAGTCTGTCAAGTCCACTTCTGACAACACCTTGGTTTACACACTTGGCTTCGTTTATATTTTGATTTCACACACACTTTTTCTTGGAATGAAAAGAACAAGTAGGATTTGAAGTCCGTTTTACTTTCTGTACACTCTTAAAAGAAAGGGTTCATATATGGAACTTCAAAATGGTTCTATATAGAACCTCAAGGAACCCCCTTTTTTGAGTATCGTTACAACCATGATGCATTTTGATATGCCAGGTAAAAACCACAAGTCTGATCGCTTAGAAAATTAAAATAATCTATTTGAGGTTGGCTATCTTATTTATTCATAATATAAATCATACGTTATAATTAGGCTATACAGTAAATTTCATATAGCAAAATGTAAGGTAGCCTTGATATTGATATTTATATACAGTAAATAGATTGGCCTATTTTTTATTTATAGGCCTATCTGAAAAGCAATTGTATATATATTTTTATGGATTAACTTAAATTCTCTAAATTTATACTCCACACAATCACTTGTTTGCAAGAATTCTTTATTTTCAATAGTATTTCATAGTATAGCATATTTTATATCTTTTTAAATTCATCTTGAATACATTTAAGCTTGTTTAACAAATATTAGAAGTAAAAATTAAACATGTAGAAGTAATTCAAGCGTAATGAACCAGTGTCTGTTGTCCTCTTTCCACTGTAACGGCGCTGGATCTCGTGCCGGAGGTGGCTTCTGAGAATATATGCAAAAGACCGACGCAACACTCGTTTAGGTGACTCACATTGGCCCCTGTATATTGCTTTGCATAAAATTAAGCAATATACAGAACAATAAAAAATGATAAAATAAAATGTACATAAACCTGTATTTTCCTGAAGACATGCACCAATTTGATGGAGCTGCACTCTCCTGAAGAGGTCGCTAAAACCCCGTGATAAATAACTCAACCCGTGGGTTATTACATCTGACCCAGGGTCTGGGTAACACAAAACTACCCAAACACTCGGATGTTACGTCTGACCCAGGAGCTGGGTAACACAAAACTACCCAAACATTGGGTTGTTACGTCTGACCCAGGAGCTGGGTAACACATAAACTACCCAAACACTGGGATGTTACGCCTGACCCAGGATCTGGGTAACACAAAACTACCCAAACATTGGGTTGTTACGTCTGACCCAGGAGCTGGGTAACACATAAACTACCCAAACACTGGGATGTTACGTCTGACCCAGGAGCTGGGTAACACAAAACTACCCAAACATTGGGTTGTTACGTCTGACCCAGGAGCTGGGTAACACATAAACTACCCAAACACTGGGATGTTACGTCTGACCCAGGAGCTGGGTAACACAAAAACTACCCAAACATTGGGTTGTTACGTCTGACCCAGGAGCTGGGTAACACATAAACTACCCAAACACTGGGATGTTACGCCTGACCCAGGATCTGGGTAACACAAAACTACCCAAACACTGGGTTGTTACGTCTGACCCAGGATCTGGGTAACACATAAACTACCCAAACACTGGGATGTTACGTCTGACCCAGGAGCTGGGTAACACAAAACTACCCAAACATTGGGTTGTTACGTCTGACCCAGGGTCTGGGTAACACAAAAACTACCCAAACACTGGGTTGTTACGTCTGACCCAGGGTCTGGGTAACACAGAAACTACCCAAACACTGGGTTGTTACGTCTGACCCAGGATCTGGGTAACACATAAACTACCCAAACACTGGGATGTTACGTCTGACCCAGGAGCTGGGTAACACAAAACTACCCAAACACTGGGATATTACGTCTGACCCAGGATCTGGGTAACACAAAACTACCCAAACATTGGGTTGTTACGTCTGACCCAGGGTCTGGGTAACACAAAAACTACCCAAACACTGGGTTGTTACGTCTGACCCAGGATCTGGGTAACACAAAACTACCCAAACATTGGGTTGTTACGTCTGACCCAGGGTCTGGGTAACACAAAACTACCCAAACACTGGGTTGTTACGTCTGACCCAGGATCTGGGTAACACAAAACTACCCAAACATTGGGTTGTTACGTCTGACCCAGGGTCTGGGTAACACAAAAACTACCCAAACACTGGGATGTTACGTCTGACCCAGGAGCTGGGTAACACAAAAACTACCCAAACACTGGGTTGTTACGTCTGACCCAGGGTCTGGGTAACACAAAAACTACCCAAACACTGGGTTGTTACGTCTGACCCAGGGTCTGGGTAACACAAAACTACCCAAACATTGGGTTGTTACGTCTGACCCAGGGTCTGGGTAACACAAAACTACCCAAACACTGGGTTGTTACGTCTGACCCAGGATCTGGGTAACACAAAACTACCCAAACATTGGGTTGTTACGTCTGACCCAGGATCTGGGTAACACAAAAACTACCCAAACACTTGGATGTTACGTCTGACCCAGGAGCTGGGTAACACAAAAACTACCCAAACACTGGGTTGTTACGTCTGACCCAGGATCTGGGTAACACAAAAACTACCCAAACACTTGGATGTTACGTCTGACCCAGGAGCTGGGTAACACAAAAACTACCCAAACACTGGGTTGTTACGTCTGACCCAGGATCTGGGTAACACAAAAACTACCCAAACACTGGGATGTTACGTCTGACCCAGGAGCTGGGTAACACAAAAACTACCCAAACACTTGGATGTTACGTCTGACCCAGGAGCTGGGTAACACAAAAACTACCCAAACACTGGCTTGTTACGCCTGACCCAGGAGCTGGGTAACACAAAAACTACCCAAACACTGGGTTGTTACGTCTGACCCAGGATCTGGGTAACACATAAACTACCCAAACACTGGGTTGTTACGTCTGACCCAGGATCTGGGTAACACATAAACTACCCAAACACTGGGTTGTTACGTCTGACCCAGGATCTGGGTAACACAAAAACTACCCAAACACTGGGATGTTACGTCTGACCCAGGATCTGGGTAACACAAAAACCACCCAAACACTGGAAAAATAACACAAAAGGCTAAACCCAGGAATTGGGTAGAAAAAATAACCCAAAATTTTTTTTACAGTGCGAAAGATTTAGTCCTTTAAAAGTAAACGATTCATTCAGAAACAACATGCAAAACATGAAAGGTTTGATTCTGTTTTGGCTTTGTTTGGAAGAATTTTCAAAGCAGAGAAACATCTCATAAATCGTAGCGTAAAATCAGCGTTTCTTCCTCTGGCCATGAACTATTCCCTGAGTAAATGTAAATGAAAGTGAACGGTTCCGCTCATTTAACATGGGTAAAAATTCCAGTACATTGACTGAGCAGGCAATGCTTTGGTATTCCAGGTGGTTTTACACTTGATTATATTATATATCCCTGATGTCTTAGTGATTCAAGTAAAAGATTTTTTTAGGCTCAATAAAAATATGACATTTTTCACTGATTAGAAGACCATCTCCCCCAATAGGGGCAATACAAACTGACTGCCAGAAGTTCAAAAACTCTAACTGAAGGAGATTTAAATGAACTTTTTCCTGCACTATTCTCAAAGGAAGGGTAAAAAAATGCCATTCTCAAGATATCAACAGATTAATCTGTAGTCAGACAGAGCACATATGATATTATTTCCATCTTACATTAAAAGATAAGAGCTCAGTCATTTTTCGCCTACACTGAAACTGAGACTTCAGAACTCAATATTAGTGTCAAATATATTAAACTTCTAAGAGTATGTCTTGATTCAAGCATTAAACAATATTCCTTGACATTAGTTTAAAATGACAACAATTTCAGTCTTTTAAACAAAACTGTACGATTTAATTCAATTAAATTTTCTCTTTGCTGTGTCAAAATTATGACGTTATCACTTGCATATGTAAATAAAATACAGAAACACAAAAATATAAACATGTATCTTTAAAAGAAACATGCATGTTCTAAAGTACACTTTTATCTTCATTGAAAAATAGCATAATTGAACTGTTTAAAATGTATGATATATTATCCGAAGTTCCAGATTGCTTTGAACATAGCCTTTTATTTTATTTTTTTATCATTATTATTTTTCTCCAGCATCAGTGAAAGATGAATTAGACTAAATTAGAGTAGACATTTGCTATGAAACCACATAATAAACTCCTCGTAGTTTCTCTATTGTCATCTGTTAAGTGAAATTTAACCTAGAAGGGCATGTTTTTTTTTTTACTCTTTCCAAAACATTGGGCTTCCCTCTAATATTAACACCCTCAAAATTATAGCAGACCAGCGCTGAACTTTGGGAGTTGTGTTTGAAATAGATCTGATTGAGAGCCTTTGAAAGCCTATTTTGCACTGAATCTGCCTCTGCAGAAGTTCAGTGTCATGTTTGAAGCTTACAAGGGAATGACTCACAGGCACAATGGCATGTTTAAAAAAATCTTAAACATAATCCTATCATTATATGGTTCTAAACTGGGAAGTTTTCACATCAAATGATCCATTCAAAAATGATAAGTATCCTTACAGGTCCAGTGCAAGAAGAAAGGGGATCTTTAGACCGCAGGTTATTTAACACCTCTTAGTAATCCTCTACAGCGACACTAAACCCCTGCAGTGGAGATCTAAAGGCGGGCAGCAATTTCATTTTCCTATCATGCACACCACACACACACAGTGCACATTTCTAATCCTGTATCATTCTAGTCAATATTCCAGTATCTCCATTAGTCGCTATATTGTCATTGAAACAGATAGCCTCTGATCTCTGTCTGCCATCTGGCAACATTAAAATCCACCTATAGCACAAGTCCCTGCTAAGCGCAAAACAAACAGCGGCATGCTGCAGCCGAGCAGATGAGATGAGCATTATATGATGACAGTGTTAAGCCTCTTTAAGGTAGAGAGAGCTGCTCATTTCTGAAATTAGACAGTCAGGCCTTGGTGAAAGTAGCTTTCCAAATGCGCCCTTGCAAAAAAAAAATTACTTGAGTGTAATGTATTGCCTATACTGTAGGCAGTCCCTGTAATAATGTTCCATTCCATTGATTGTTGCTGTGATTGTTGAGGTTTTCCAAGGATGACCAATTGAAACTCTGAAATTTACAGTCATGGTTTACAATAATAGCTTCAGTTTGATTCACATTTTGCTGGGTGTCTTCAGCTGTATGAAAAACTTCTTAGGGTTACGTATGTGACCCAGTTCCCTTAGAAGGGAAAGAGCTGCTGCGTCACCTGCTAGTGCAATGGTAACGCCTTCAGTGTGTCGAAACTTCAGTGTAAAGCACATGTAAATATGCCAATTCATTGGCTGAGGCAGTCAGGTGACAATACAAGGCACGGCTATACACTGTAAAAAATGATTTGTTGGTTTACCTTAAAATTTTGAGTTCATTTAAAGAAAATTTGAGTTGACACAGAAAAAGATTAGTATTTTGTTATCTTAACAACATGTGTTAACCTAAGCTGATTTGACAAAAGATTTGTGAAAGGTTTTGATAACAAATCATGAAACTGTTTTTTATAGTGCATTCGATAAATGTCATCAGCTTCAATTTGTCTGAAGGAATACTTGCATGCAAGCCTTAAGTATGGTAATATTGCATCTCCTTCCCTTCTCAGGGAACCAAGGTTTCATATGGAACCCTAAGATGTTCCCTTTTGAGGGAACTCATTGCTGCATCAGTTGCTGACACTATGGGAATGTTAATATGCCATAGTGAAAAATGCCGGCACTCAAACTTTGATAGAAACAACAAGCAATAAAGTATAAAACAACCCATGGATATAATTCCAGGGTCGCCTTTCATCTTCTTTTTTTTAGTTTTCTAGTTGTCAAAGCGCTTACTGAGTGACCATCTGTAAAGGACATAATACACAAGACAACTTTTTGAGCAATGTTGCCGAGCGATGTTGCTTGGGCACTTTCCCGTTGAGAATGGGCAACAAATTTCTATCTGGATACTTTAGATTGACATTTGTTACCCATTCTCAACGGGAAAGTGCCCAAGCAACATCGCTCGGCAACATTGCTCAAAAAGTTGCCCCGTGTATCATCACCTTAAGAGCTTTAGTGTAAAGAGGTGTGATGATCACATACCTCAACATCATAAAGCTCTTAGAGAGCAATCCAAGCTGGAGGCATGCAGTCATACCTGCACTTCAACCTGATATACTTAAACCTCCAATGACAATGTACTGGAGAGGGTGACAGATGAGAGAGTGGGACACCAATGGCAATGCAATCCATCTCCTGCTCTGCCAACACTGCCCACATCGCTCAGGGAAGAGCTTTCACCATGCCTCCGAAAAATTATGAAGTTAATTTTCTTTCTAAGAAATACCCATTCCTGGGCTTAAGCCCCTGCCTCAGCAGGATGTCTTTAATGAGCCGTGTTCCCCTAGAGGAATGAACAGACATAGTCTGTGTCTATTTCTTGTCTCCATGCCTTCTGAAATGAAAAGGGTGATAAACTGCAGATTGCTGCTCTAGCAAGGATAGTCTCTGCTCAACATAGCCATTCATGCCTCCTTGTGGATTGCCAGGAGTCCTGGTCCAATACCCACACCACCATGGGAAGCACCATGTGTCTCTAACATTAGGCGAAACAGGCAAGAGAGTAGATAATAAACTGCGATTTTCAACCACCTCCCTTCTGTCTCTTTTCAGCTCTTTCTTTCCTTGGGAGAGTGCACTCAATTCCCTACAGGAGGTTTGAGAAAAACCCACTCCAACAACCTCTTGTGCCCAATCACTCTCACTAGGGGTTTGGGTGAAGACCTCACAGGTCCTCAAATGAACTGTCTTTGGTCCTGCCTAGGCCTCCTCCAGGCGCCTCCTCACTCCCCTTCTCCTCGGAGGGTGAGAGCAGGCTGCCACGCTCACTGTCTGGTCCCTGGCTGTGGGTCAGAGGGAATGAACCTCTGGAATGCTGCAGACTGACATTTCACCTCTCTAAACCTCTCAACCACTAAACAGATGGCAATGTTAGCAACCATAGATTGGTCAGTGGCACTGGTCGTCTGGTTTGTGGAACAGAAGGCAAGAGCTTAAGTTCCATGTCTGCTTCAGGTGTCAGTTCCTCACTTTGATCCAGGTCCTTGAGAACATCAGCCTGGTACGCCTGCACCACGGCCATGGTGCTGTGCCTCTTCAATCTGGGCATCTTCTCATATCCATACTCATGTAGCCCTAGCACATAATTTGACGGTGAACCAGTTACTATGCAAACGTAAGATTCACACAGTGGGAATGTTGATGACTTGGTTGGAATCATTCATCTGGCATGCTCTGAACGACCTCCTGCTTCTCCACCCTCCAGTCTAGACAAAGTGTAGCCATCGCACGGGTCATAACTTCTAATAATGCCTCAAACTCAACTATGGGAGGAGGCGGTAGATGCAACGTCCACTGTTAAGCGATCGAAATGATCGCAGCCTGTTCCTAAAGAGCTGACGCTTCAAAACAGCGTAACATAGACAGGACACGGCAGTGCACACTTTCTAAATGTATGCATGCTTGCTTCCATCAAATAATTGTTGGGACAGATAACAATAAATAAGACTGACAACACACAGAACACTTCCAAAAGACATGGAAGCTTATGCCGGCAACACTGAGTGATGTCACATGACTACCTGTTTTTACACATGCTTCAGACACCGGCACGACTGACGCAACACTGAGTTCCCTCGAAAGGGGACCAGTCTTTTTCCTTACATTTTTAATACATTTCTTAGTGCACAATAATTATCTTTCAATTAAATAAATAATTTAAAAAAATTCGAATCCTCTTTTTTTTTTTGGTAAATGAATCAATGAATGATTAAATCATAAATCTGAAGTTTTGTTGTTGTTTTTGTTTTTTGGGAGGTGTGCCACATAGCATATTACAGTCTATACAAAGCTTGCTATGTCATTGAAAGCGTAAATTAAATTTCTTTACTTACGTTCTGAAATCTTCTCTCTCTTTCTGTTCACAGTGCAGTTGATTCCAGCTTGGTTAAAGACCAGAATTTTGCCCTCTGCTGAGTTACAGAGCCACTGAACTGGAAGAGGAAAACATTGAGCTGAGGTTCCTGCCCCTGGCACTGACGCAGAAGGGCTCACCTGGGTCTCTTTTGAGACATCCAGACTCAGCATAAGCTCCTGAGGTCTAAGGGGGTTAGTTTTACACAGAGAGACTGTGTGCTGCTCTGAAAATGCCATACTTACAGTTGTTTGCTTTGACCTAATGCAACTGAGAAATGTTTCCATGTCAGAACGCTTACGAAGTAGATTGTGACATGATGCGTGTGGTTTATCTTAACCTTTGGCTTCATGGGATGCTGGATTCCAGTAAATAACACAGTTAAATGCCAATATTTAGGGTCCAAGCATGGAAAGTGCATTAGCGGCCCCTATTGTTTCCCTAAGGGGTTTTTTTTTAGGTCCCAAGCAGATAAAAGTACACATATATATATATGTGTGTGTATATGTGTGTGTGTGTGTGTGTGTGTGTGCTAATCAGTCCAGTCATCATCTGAGCCAGTTTTGGTTAGAACTGTACAAAATCCAAAAGAGTTGGAGAAAAAATGAATACCGTACATTCAAAATAGGGAGAGCTGTAATGGATAGAGTCTTTATATACAATATTGAATGTTATCAGTATGAGGACAGTAAGCAGGTCAACCTAAAAAAGTTGAGTTTAGGACAAAGGCTTCAAAAGTTTAAATATTTTGTTTTTTAAATGATGGTGCTGCTATACATAATCCTAGAGACCCCACATTTGGTCAATTTTCATAATTTCCCCATGCACAGTTCTTAGTCTGACAATAATAAGAATATTATCAAATATAGCTGCAATCAGCAATATGGGGCCAAGCCCCTGAAAAAAGCATATTAAAGGGTTAGTTCACACAAAAATGAGAATTCTGTCATTAATTTCTCACCCTCATGTTGTTCCACACTTTCATGTTCGGAACACAAATTATGATATTTTTGATAAAACACCCAGAAAGGTAATAAAGATATATTTAAAACAGTTCATTTTAGTACAGTGATTCAACCTTAATGTCATGAAGCGATGAGAATACTTTTTGTGTGCCAAAAAAAAACAAAATAGTAATGGACAAATTAAAAAAAACTGCTTCATGAAGCTTTGAAAGTTTACGAATCTTTTGTTTCGAATCAGTGGTTTGGATCGTGTATCAAACTGCCAAAGTCACGTGAACCATTGAAATTTCGAAACACTTATGACGTAACGAAGCCTCGTTTACTGAAATCATGTGACTTTGGCAGTTTGATTCACGCTTCAAACCACTGATTCAAAACAAATGATTCGTAAAGCTTCATGAAGCAGGGCTTTGAAATCACCAGATATTGTTGAATAAAGTCATTATTTTGTTTTTTTGGCGCACAAAACATATTCTCGTTGCTTTATGACATTAAGGTTGATCCACTGTACTCACATGAACTGTTTTAAATATGTTTTAGTGTCTTTCTGTTCATCTGAAAGTGTTCATTATCTTGCTGTCAATAGAGACTCATCGGATTTCATCAAAAATATCTTCATTTGTGTTCTGAAGATGAACGAAGGTCTTACGGGTGTAGAACGACACGAGGGAGAGGAATTAATGACTGCACTTTCATTTTTGGATGAACTAACGCTTTTAGTACAAGTGGGAGCGAAAGAATCATGGGCAAAGAGGGAAGACAGACAAAACAACAACAGCTTCTGATCTAGTCCGTTTTATTTCACGCTTATTCAGTTAAAAGCATGAAAGGTTTCATAAATGCATGCTGCAGTTCACCATTACACGCCACAACATACATGGTTTTTGTTACCACATATAACACACTTACACACATATCCTGCGATAGATATAATTGGAAAGCACAAATAAATTCAAAGCCATTTGCATCAAGAACAATTTAAGGAGTAATTAAGCACAGCTGGAACAGCGTCCAAACTGTTATCAGAAATAAATACTGCTTTCAAAACACTGGGCATCATTTCCAGGCTCTTATGCAGAGCCTTTTTTTAAACTGTTAAAAACTTTTCTTTTTTTTTTTTTTTAAGTATGCATGTGTGTTTTAAAACATATGATGAAATCTAATTCAATGATGACTGAGAGATAAACGGATACGGATCAAGTAAACCTCAGAGCTATTCAGTAGTCTGCCAAAGTTGCTTTAGCTAAGCCGTACAGGCAATGAAGCGAATGATGCCACAGCTTTATGGATGCGGGTCCCAATCCGCACGGGCTCATGTGTACATGCATACCCTGCATACCCAGACACTACGCCACTGTTGAGCGCAACTCAGTCATTTCAACTCAGATAGTACTACTTCCGTCCTCGTCTCGATTGTGGAAATAAGGCAGGCCACATCTACATAACTTGCTTCAGCTAAAAAAATAATGAATTATGTTGTCCTTTATAATAGTCCTTCACAGCTGTTGCTTGTCAGGCTGTATATATGTGTGTATATATATATATATATATATATATATATATATATATATATATGTGTGTGTGTGTGTGTGTGTGTGTGTATATAACTTTATTTTTACTTTATTTGTATACTGTATTTTTATCCCTAAAAGGAGCTTTTGGGAGATGTAAGTGTAGTTTCCTCCTCACTTTAAAATAATGGTTTAGATCACTAGTTACTATATATAATAATTAGTGAGTGCCTTCTCATGGATTTAGCAAATAATCATGTTTTAATATATTTTAGGTCTGACACATACAGTACTGACATTTCTGTGAGGTTTACAGAGTTGCATGTAGTCTATATTGTGGATTGGTTTCTGAAAGTGGAGACATATCACATATGGGCCAGTAGGTGACACTCTTCCCTTCTGAAACTGCTCATCCCTGTAACGTAACAAAACCTCTGGAAAATGTCCCATCACCTGCTGTGCCAGGATCAGTGGTGTTACCCCACCATCCTGAGCGGAGAGGAGCCCAAATCAGCAGCTGAAACAAAATGATCCCAGCATGGATGTGATATCTGTTGGAACATTACACAAAGAAAAATGCTGACTGCTGTCTGACTTGTTACACGCAGGGACACCTGTTCAACACGTGACACACACACACACACACACACGCACAGTTTTAGTGAGGACATTCCTGAGGCATAATAGTTTTTATACAGTACAAACTGTACATTCTGTCCCCCTGCACTACCCCTACCCATCTCAGAAAACATTCTGCATTTTTTTTACATTTTTAATAAAGCGTTTAGTTTAGTATGCTTTTAAAGAAATATGAGAACGCATGAATTGTCCTCATATTTCATGTTTAAGTTGTAATACCAGTGTAATACCAATGTCATTATACAAATTTGTGTCCTCATAAATCACAAAAATGTGTGCACACACACACACACACACACACTTTCTCTCTCTCTCTCTCACACACACACACACACACACACACACTTACTCTCTTTCTCTCTCTCACAAACACACACACCTACACTCTCTCTCACACACACATACACACACACACACACACACACACACACTTTCTCTCTCTCTCTCTCTCTCTCACACACACACACACACACACATATGTTGTGTTTTCATGTTTTATGGGGACATTCCATAGGCTTAATGTTTTTTATACTGTACAAACTGTACATTCTGTCCCCCTACACTACCCCCACCCCTAAACCTACCCATCACAGAAAATGTTTTGCTATTTTAGATTTTCAAAAAGAAAATTCTGTATGATTTATAAGCTTGTTTCCTCATGGAGACCAAAAAAATGTCCCCACAAGATCAAAATTTACTAGTATTACTATACCTGTGGGGACATTTGGTCCCCATAACGTAGGGAATACCCCCCTACACACACACACACACACTCTTACTCTCTCTTTCTCTCTCTCACACACGCGCACACACACATGGACTGTACAGACTATGTTTTTATTTGTTTAGGCGCCACCTACAGGCAGAATCTTTTGCCCAGCAGCATGCAGTGTTGTTAAATTTAACCAGTTGATGAGAAAGAAGCGTTCTAATAATAATAATATCTGGTTTATATATATATATATATATATATATATATATAAACCAGATATTATATATATATATATATATATATATATATATATATATATATATATATATCTGGAACCTCCTACTGCATCCAAATCACAAGAAACTTTAGTCTTTTTCAAGGCCCATATTAACAAAATGTAGACTTCTGGTAATCCATAGTGAGTGCTGTAGGAGTGGGGGAGTTGTGCTTCACACACATCGTGTGATATACATAGTCACCGGTTTTCACAGGTCTGCGTTTTTGAGATGATAACTGTATAATTTCCAAAAACTTGCACTTTGAAACCCGTTTCCAAAAGTGTGTGTTTTCAGGCCCCCACAGCGCCGTTGTCATGTAAATGAACGACCAAAATCTATAAAATGTTTTCTGTTTTCAGTTGAAAACGGTGTGGTGTAAACGACCCCTGAGGCTCAAGTTCATTTCAGACCCTCTCAAGTTACAACAATTTCAAAATAAAAATAACAAATCACTTTACAAACTAGACAATTCAACACACCTACTTCAAATGGTTTATTTAATACATGTTTAAAATAGTGGTTAATTGTAATATATAAAATACCGTGAAATTAAAAATGAAGGAATTGAACCAATTTCTGCTAGTTTAGTCTACAATTTAACATCTTTTGCATGTATGTTATGTATCAGAGAGGGTTATAGATCATTTGAACCCCGTATAAGATCAGAAGCAGTTCTATCAAGCTCGAAAATCATTAGTTTGAACAACGAGGCTCTGATTCATGTTGCTTTTAACAGTGACTGATCCCTCTTCAGCGGGGGTTACAATCAGAGTGCTTCAACAGATTAAAATGAAGTCGAAACGAACGCGATTTTCCTCTTTAGGGAGTCTAATTGCTTCTGAGTTGTCCTCTACACGCTGCTTCTGCACAACAGTCTTTGTAAATTGTTTGCTGAGCCCCGGCAGCCGCTTTTAGACATGAAGGTCACTTCAGAAGGGGTCAAATGACAATTGCCATTGTAATTTAGCTGCGCTCGTCCCAGGCTTCATACCAAGTGAACAACAGGTTGTTGCTAAAATAACGTCCTAAACAGATCTTGGATGGATTACAAGTTTGTCTTCTGTGGCTGGCATGTTTAAAATGCGTTCAACGCCGATCACCTGATATAGTCTTTACACAGCCTGTGTTGTTACGCAAAGCTGGAGCCATTTATACCCGGCGCTCAGTTCTTTCCATCTGTGGCAGGTTGGCTGTGAAGTGAACTTTATATTAAGTTCACAGAGGTGTCAGAAATAGTGGATATATTGTTTAATTTAATAGGTTCATATGCACCTAACAGCATCCATTAACATTTTTTTACAGAGCATTATTGCCACTTTGAAGAACTGGTGGCATCTTTTCATCATTCTAACCTCCATCCCTACAAATTAAAGTGTCCAAAAGGTTATTTAGTTCGAGCAAATGGCTTTGTTAAACTGAAACTCTTCAGACGACAGTTGATCATGCTTATCAAACTATCATCTGACCCCAAGTCAGCTGTGACTCCACGTGTTTGCAACACTTGAAAGCCGGTCCTTGAGTGATGAACGGACAGCTCTGGTATTTTGTATGGCATTGCATGAACACCTTCACATTTCAGAAGAGACTTGAACAACACCACAGACTTTTCTTAAGCTCCAGACTCTGGCACTCTCACATTTGTCTGCTCTTTCAGAAGACATCTCAAACACTAACTGTGTAATATGAAGTCAAAGCTTTCCTTACACTACCGTATTAATAATGAAATTATTCAGGCTTTCAGCAAAGAACGTTCCAGAGTTGCCAATATGTAATACGACGTCTGCAGCACCACCGCTTCCAAGAACGAGCGATAAACTGAGTTATTCTCGTATGGTGTAAGTGCTTTAATATAGACTTGAAGTAAACATGTTCTCAAAAAATGAGAATGCTCATGGAATGCTTTATTTCTGAAATGTTTTAGTCGTTTGTCTAGCATTTTATAAATGTTCAGATGAGCATGTGTGCAGAAAGATACAACAGAATGTTCTAGGGGTAAAAAAGGTATGTTTTTAAAATATTAAAACAACTGAACGTTTTGAACATTCAAGTTCAGATAATAAGACATTTTGGTAAAACATTCTTAGAACGGACAAATAAAGATGGTCTAAGGCACTCGAATCTTGTTGAAAAAGTTTTCGAAAGCCATTGTTTCATCATGGCTATAAGTTTTAAATCAGGTGACAAGTGCACACCGACACTCAGGACGTGAGTATCAGACACATGAGTTCATTTTGAGCAGAAATTAATTAATCTAATAGCTATAATCACCTGGTCATGGACAAACAGAAGAGGAAATTAGATAATTACATGAAAATTTTAAAGAAGAATTACATGAACAAATGAAGTATAGTCATATAATATATATATATATGGAACATATAAAATATATATATGAAATTAAATACAAATCCAAGTCTGCACACCAATAATGCATATATTCATAATGTACATAATGTAACATTTCTTAAAAAAAAATCTGTTAAATGAAGTTAAGTATATATATATTCTATATAACTGTATATATTCGTAGAATGTAATTAGAAGGTTAGATGAAATTCCTGTCGGAGCAGTTACTGTATGTGGGCGGAGCCTTCCTGCTCCTCTTCCTCTCACGCCTCTGCTGATTCCTGTCTCTCCTCCAAGAAAGAGAGAAAGAAAGAAAAAGATTTTTGTTTCTCCTAAAGATTTGTAGGAGAAACATCAGAGACACTGCTGAAGCTGTAAGGATATAATCTGTAGTTTCTGATAGAATCTGAAATCAACACTTTCCAATTAGGAAAAGAAACCTCCGAAGAAGATATATATAATATAATATATATATATAATATATATATATATAATTGTTTTCCCTTCTTCTTCTGGGAAAACCTTACTAGCAAAAAAAATAAGCATCATCTATGAATGAGCACACATTTTGTGTTATCAATCTCGAGAAGGATGAATTGAAAAATCAAAAGAAATAATGAAGTTATGGTTTTGGATAAAGAAAATAAAGCCTTGTTTTAAAACTGTTAAAAATACAATAAATGTTTAGTGTCATTATTGTTGTTGCCCGAAGAAGGCCTTTAATTAAAATAACACTAATTTAACAGTCATGAAAATTTTGTGGTAATGATCATTTTATAATCATCATAAAAATAATAAAGTCTCAAAAACTACTTCATTTTTCTGAATGGAATATTATTTTCTTTTTTGATTTGGAGGTTTTGATGGTGTGATTTAGTGTTCTGCTCAATGGTTTTCTATTACTTTTTTGGTAACACTTTACAATAAGGTTCATTAGTTAACATTAGTTTTAGTTAACACGAACTAAGAATGAACAACCCTTCTTCAGCATTTATTAATTTTAGATCATGTTAATTTAAGCCTTTACTAATTCATTGTTAAAATCAAAAGTTGTATTTGTTAACATCAGTCCACTAACATGAACAAAGTACAACTGTCTTAGTATTACCCAACAAAGATTAATCCTGTAACAAATGTATTGCTGTATTAATGCATGTAGACTTCATTGTAAAGTGATACTGACTATATAGCAGCACATATTGTTTGTGTCATTCAGCCATGAAATGTATATCTCTTTGCCTCATCTACACTTTTAAAACAAACAAATGGGGTTTTACGACCTAATTTCATCGACAAACTATAGTTCTTCATAAAACATACCTCTGCTTGATAATGTAACTTTTTTTATCCCGTTAAGTTAAGGAAAAATATGGTTTATTATTGAACCTGAGACATAAGGAACAAACACCTTGATGTTGAACCTCACAAACATCTTAGTGATTGAGCTTTTAAATGCAAATGTGCTTGATTGCACTGGATAATTAAGAATAACATCCCGGTTTATCCCTGAACAGCTGAAAAACGGCATTTCGAGCAGATGTGTGCAAAGAATCCGAACCCAACTTAATATTCAGCAGTAATATTGATTAGACGGCACCGACGCCAAAACTCGAGCTGAAGTGAGCCGAATAACGACACTATTGTCTTCTGTGGAGCTTATTCAATCAAAACTGAACTGAATTGAGCTGAATAATGCAATATGCATCATTAATTCCACTACATTCCTTCTTATCGCTGTGAAGCTGCTGCATGAAGCGCTATAACAGTAAAGTTGACTTGACTCTATCATGTGTGAAGTGTGAAGATGACCAAAATCCATAACTCTGAATTTCTCTGTATATTAACAATCCTTGTAGTCTCGATGGTCCGGTACAGATCTATTGTGAGAGAACAATGTGTCTCAAATAGAAGCCTTAGAGCTTGTCCTTTTACAGCCTTCCTCTTGGTTTCTGGCACCTTCTTGGGACAAAAGGGGCCGGACTTACCTGCTAGTCTGAGGATAAAGAGTCGTCCGGCAGCATGGAGGCCTGCACCCAGAGTGTGTCTGACCCTGTGCCGTCTCTGTCCCACTGTGTTGCATCGTAACCATCAGCATGGCCCCCAAGAAGAAGGAAGAGCCCAAACCAGCAGCTGCACCCAAACCCCCAGAGCCCGAGCCCCCCAAGGAGCCGGAGTTTAACCCAGCCGAAATCCAGGTACCAGTTGTTGAGATCCACTGCAAGAGATGGGCTTTTATTGAACGGATTTGCATTTTCATTAATCTGACTAAGTGTCCTTTTGGAGTCTTATTATTCTTCTGTTTCGCTCAGACCGAAGTGAGAATAATAGCCTAATTGTGCCATCATCCCTGCAGCTTATGAGCAAAGACTTTAAGGCGCTTTGTCTAGATGCATCTCATTGTAAACTTCCTGAGGACAAATGTTGCCTTCTCACAAAGATAACCGCTGCTTTCTTTATTGTCCATGCGCTATTTTGAGCAACAGGGTGTAGAGCGTCCAAAAAGACGACCTGCTGTTGAATAATGGCTGTGAATGCCAAGCGATATCTCCCACCGTCTGCCGATCAGCCGCGTTTGGCAGTGCGTTGTGTACATATTTGTTTAATCTGCCGAGCTCAGAATTGATTTGAGGAGCCATTTGCACCGAACTAAACAACTGTCAGTGTTTGTTTTGTTACCGTTTTCTTTCCCACATGCAACTCGCATCAGTTCCTCAAGATACACAAATACAATAGTCTCAAACAGATCATCAGTAACACCCAATGGCGTATCACTTTCTGTGCAGATCATGTTTTGCTAGCGAAATGGTGGAAAGTTGAAAGTATGACAAGACAAGAGATTTTAGTGGTCAACATTGCCACCGCATTTCCATAGTCTGAAATTTCGGGGTTAAGAGAAGCCATAATCTATGTTCCAAACCATTGAGGTTTGGGCCACACAATGTGATTTTGATTATGCTGCCCCAGACTGGACCACCCAAACTCTAGTGATGTGAATTCTGATGCAATTCCAATCCATCTATAGCTTTTGTTGAGGACATAAAGCAAGCATCATTCCTGAGAGTAATCATTTACCGCTCCTCTATAATTTTTTGCATCCAGCGGCATTGTTTTTGTGATTGGTTAAGGCGCTAATGCGGTTTAGTGAATTCAAATTAATCAGCTACAATGGCACTTGATGACAGTTTCAACTAGTTTCAAAATGTAAATCTTTTCAATTATGTTTCGCAGGACAAAATACAAAGTTTGAATATGTAGTTGCACTGCTAGGTCGTAATTTAGGGCCTCAATAGGGCTCATTTGTCCATTTCCAAAGGCTGTAAAAAGCATCTTGTCAGTGTCATGTGTCCGCGGCCTTCAACCCCTGTCCAACCCTGACGTGTAACGGTTTGTGCTGAGATGACAAAAGGGGTATCGGGTGAACACGCACCCAAGGTTGCTCATAAATTCCTTTAGACAATGAGTCACAGGACAAACGGGATTGAGCTCGAGTAACCAGAGACGTTTGACAGCCGCGATGAAGGACAAATACCACCCGAGCGTTAATAATCACATCTCCAGCAACTAATCCAATTATAACCTTGTGTGTAATTTATTATACTTCAGAGTTTTATTTATTTTTTGATTTTTTTTTTTTTTTCTTGGCAGATTGAATTCACTGCTGAGCAGATTGAGGGTAAGTCAGGATGTTGGATATTGCTGAATCTGATGCTAGAATATCGATACAAGACAAAAATAAATTTTATCCTCTCAAATCGAGTAAAGTCTTTCGAGTAAATGTATTGCTTTTAAAAGATGTTTAAAACAAGATAAAACACTGAATAATGATATTACGTCTTGACATAATCAAAGTAATTACTGTAAAAATCGTGGCAAACAGTCATAGAGAGTTCTAGAAGTTTAAGCAAATGTCCTGAACTAAACATTTATTTTATACAAAATATACACTCTAAAAAATCCTGGGTTAAAAGCAACAAAACCCTGCTATTGGGTTGTTTTAACCCAGCGGTTGGGTTAAATGTTTGCCCAACCTGCTGGGTAGTTTCATTTAACTCAACTATTGATTATAAATGACTGTATTGCTGGGTTAAAATGAACTCAGAGTATATGGAAATGATCAATTGTTAATATGCTTAATAAAAGACATTTATGAATAAGTTTAGTGAATAATAATTAAAACAATGAATATTTCTAATTAACAAATGTTCATCTTTTCATTACTATTGTTGCCTCTTTTGCAACCTACTTTGGGTTCATTTTAAGCCATATAGTCATTTTAAACAATAGTTGGGTTAAATAAAACTGCCCAGCACGTTCGGCAAACATTTAACCCAACCGCTGGGTTTGTCCATTTTCAACCCAGAGTGCATTTTATTACATAATTTGGCTTGTAAAACTGCAAGAAAATCAAATCCGTATGTCTAACCAATTTGTGTTCCAAATTTGAAGTTGAAATCATAAAAATGGAGAAACAAAATGGTTTTCACAGGAGGAATTTCGAGGGTTTAAGCTGCCGCATGGAGGGTTTAGATCTGTTGGAGCCGGAGAAACTGATGATGTCCCATTTTTCTCTGCAGATTTCAAGGATGCGTTCCAGCTGTTTGACAGGACGCCAACCAATGAGATGAAAATCACCTTCGCTCAGTGTGGTGACCTGATCAGGGCCTTGGGTCAGAACCCCACCAACGCCGAAGTTCTGCACGTCTTAGGCAAACCCAAAGCTGAAGGTGAGACGCTGACACTCTCAGACTTCCACCGTCTAAACGTTATAAATGAAGCTCTCAAATACAAAGAGTTAAATTGTTGAGCAAGGTCATGCCGCAGACACATATCTAGCTGTTTTGTTGGCAGATATGCAAGTGAAGATGCTGGACTTCGACCAGTTCCTGCCCATGCATCAACACATCTGCAAGGCCAAAGACCGTGGCACCTTTGAGGACTTTGTTGAGGGCCTGAGAGTGTTCGACAAAGAGGGGAATGGAACAGTGATGGGTGCTGAGCTCAGACACGTCCTCGCCACTCTGGGTGAGCTTCAACATTCAGAATATAAATGCACCTGTCGATGATATTTAATTGTCTTCTGCATAAGCAAATTCCTGTAGTAGCTGCAAAGTATTTTCCCTGCTAACGTTCTGGAAAGGTTCTCTCAAAGTTATGAACAAACATTTATCCGGTACTGTTAATAGAAAAATTTTCTGAAACGTTTTAGATTAACATTCTTTTAACGTTTTTTAAATGTAACTACACTGTAAAAGAATATTTGGTTACATTTTATTTTAAGGTGTCAGTATTATATGATTTAAGTACTGAGTAATGGTAAGTAACTTCATGTAGTACTACTGTAGTTAGGGTTAGGATGAGGGATGGTTTAGGTTTAATTGCATGTAATTATACATAATTTATCGTTATTACTATAGTAAATACATGTAACATATGTAACAATGACATGGTAAAATTGTGTAAAAAAGTGTTACCGATTTTTTTAATGATTTGTCATCACACTTTTTTTCTCAAATCAACTTCAATAATTAATGTGGTTCAGATAACATAATATTTTGAGTTTCGGATGATTAAACCAATCGCCTTCATCGTATGAACTCAAAAAAATTAATTTCAATGAACTCAAAATTTTAAGGCAACCATGTAACTTACTATTTTTTTTAAGTTAAACCAACAATATTTTTGTATGTGTACTTGTTTCAGAACGCTATAATTTTTGAAGAAAGATAAAATGGAACGTTCCCTTAACGTTCACACGACCAATAATAATAAAAAAAAAAAACTAGAACAGAACAAAACTTTCTAACGACAGGGTTTTTTAGATAAGATCAATTTAGTTGAGAAGCAAACAAAAAAAATTCCGTAAGTCATAATAATGAGAAACTTTCTCATAATTATGACTTAGTATCTCATTATATTGAGAAACTTAATAATGAGTTACAAATGAAATGATAATTCCTCAAAACCATTCCTAATATATTGATTCCCAACGTAAACACTGTGATTCATGTTTTTAGGAGTTGTAAATAAAACAAAGAAAATATTTCAGTTCTACTACTTCAAAGTTTTACTTTTAATGCAGTGTTACATGCCATTTCTTTGTAATTGCTTGTTAAGTTTACCAACAAATTTCTGAGAGAAAATTGTTTCTATTCTACACGTTTAATTTTATATATATATATATATAATATATATATATATATATATATATATATATATATATATAAAATACCACACATCTCCAGAGACAAGATGATAAATTGACACTTTTCAATCACACACCAGGGTGAGGTGATGATGATTCAGCCTGTGGAGCACTGAAGTGAGATCGTGTTTATTTGTTCTCGCTAGGTGAGAAGATGAAGGAGGATGAGGTTGAGCAGCTGATGGCTGGGCAGGAGGATGCAAACGGCTGTATAAACTACGAAGGTGAGTTTCCACACACAACTCCATCATCGGTTTATGTCTGCGAATGTAGTATAAGTCTCAGTCATGATGAGAACAGAAAATATTTCTATCTCTGATGAGAATATGATTGTTCTCTTCACCTCTAGATGGCAATGTTGACCCATCTAGCACAATATTTTCTGAGAAACACACAAGAACTTTGGAAACTATACTGGCATGACTTTGAATTAGAGCTCAGAATAGTACTAAACATGCATTAGCATTGAATATTAATTTAGATTTTGTCTCCCCCCCCACACAGCTTTTGTAAAGCATATCATGGCAGGCTGAACAGGTATGAGAAATCACCATTTTGTCTTGAAATCATTTTGTTATATTTTGGAGTTTCGTATTCAGCACTAAGTGTTTTAGAGGAACATCTGCATGTGTATAATTGTTGCTCTTTCCTACTTTTCAGATGATCAAGACACGTCGATTAAGGATACAAAATAATGCCAAAGTTATTTCATCGTTGTTCTTTTGTAAATTCTGCTGTGGGTCCATTGTCCTCACCGTCTCGCGAATGTTCCTTTTTGTATGGCTTCTCAGTCTGTTGAGCCAAAATGACTCGATCATGCATCACACCTGTTCCTTTTTGTGAATACAGTCAAGTTCATTAAATGTCACGCTTGTTTTAAACAGCCTCTCTCTCTCTCTCTCTGAATCCTCTTCATTTCACTGTTCCAAGAAAACATGATCGTTTGTAATTGGGATGTCTGCATTTACAGCTGTGATATGGAGCTAATGAAAGAGTTGCTTTGACATGTTTTCATTAAGATGAGCTCTGAGGCGACACATGTCTGTACACTAGAAGATAAGATGTTGCTGTAAGAGACAATAAATGCAGCTTTGTTCATCAAAAAAACTACTTTCCTGGTTGAAAAAAATAACTTGAATTTTCAATGAATTTGCGATAGATGAATGTAACATTTTTGACAAGACTGAGTATACCTAACATATAATTTAAGCCACAAAACAAAGTTAATTCTGTAAAATATGTATAAGCAAAAGGCATTTTCAATGTCTCCAGAATGGATTAGAGCACATTATTACAAGCTAAGATGAGGAGATAGTTTTGAACACTGGCTGGTTATGTACTGCACTCATTTTTAACCAAAAGAAATTATGGACTGCTGCTTTAACAAAAGTCACAGATGCCTAATCCAAAACTTGAGCAGGCGAATAGTCCAGACAAGAGTGACACGAGAACATAATTCAGTGCATATGGAGAACAAGAACATCCAAAGAAACATAAAAGTCTAAACAAAACCAGAATCGTGACGCCTGGGAAACTCAAACTACCTCGAAACATCATTGCTTTCCATGCTGTCTGTCAGAGATGATAACGTACTTTACACATAACTTGAGTATGGGCCACTATTGAGGAACTATAAAGGAAGTCAGCTAAAATGGGCCACATGAGCCACAATGGGCCACAAATGGCTTATCAAATAAGCTATGCAAGAGATCTAATAATATTTTTATAAATTTGCATGGGTCTCCTATATATATATATATATATATATATATATATATATATATAAAATATAAAATGTGAAAAAGTATAATTGTTTTAAAATGATGAGAGTAAGAGTATCAGCAGGTACCTTCTTGAACCACAGCACAACATTCAGGTAAAATGGGCCAATTTAAAACGATGCAAGATCAGTTATTGTGATTAGCTGTAAAAATGTAAAAACATATGACGCCACAACCTTGTTTGGCCCATTTTACCAGATAGCCCATTTTAGCTGACTTCACCCAACTTGTTCTTCACTGAAACTGAATCGGAATGATCGGGGACTCATTTTTTTATGCATGAATTTTTAAATTTCAATTTTTTCAACTATTGGATGGGAGTGAAAATTGACACGGCATGTGGTGGTTATACTGACAGGTGGTAAAAAGACACTATATATACACACACACACACACACACACACATATATATATATATATATACATATAGGTGAGAGAGACTGTATTCTCTAAACAAGGCTCTAGATGGCAGATATGCATCATACACAAAATAGGTAATCAAATTTGTAGGCCAATCTGATTTTGTATAAGAAAAAAAATGCATATGGCATAACGAGACTGTTACATGTGTATTCTGTCTGCCTGTGATTTCCCTTGTCTTCATTTGTTCGGTATGTCTTGGTTCTCATTGGTTCCTGTCTTCAGTTCGTTATTAGTCTTCAGCTGTGTCGTGTTAATTACCTTGTTTCTCCCTTTGTTTGCCACCTGGATATATCCCCTGTGTTCTCCCTCAGTCCTGGTCCGTTCACGTTGTAATCTCGTTTATGTAAGACGTGTTTGATTGTATAGTCACGTATTATTATACTTTTCAAAATCAAGCTCAAATGAAACAAAATGATAATAGCCTACTGGAAAAAGTTGGCTCAGAAACAAACAAACAAAAAAAACAAAAAAAGTGAGATGTCTTCACATTAGTAAGTTCTGCACATGGAGGGAGTGTTGCATTGATCACAGAAAAGTGTGACATCCTGCAGTTTCACGGCCTAGTTTCCATTATCTCAGATTTAGGTGAGTCCTCTGTGATCAAAAGAGGCATTTTCACTCAAAGTCAGAACACCAGGGTTCAAAGCACATGGAAGTGTCTTTTAGTTGATGGCCAGTTTAATATGGCGGAAACATGCTATTAAATGAACAAAGGCCTGGATTTGCAGTGCAGATGAAAACATGTAGTAATGCCTTTGGACTTTGTTTCAAAGGACTATAGTGTATACGGAAAAAGGGATTATTATTAGCATCGCAGATTTATGCCACAGTTATAAATTCTCTGATTTAATAGATATAACATCACGCTAGAGAAAATGCAGTCTGCCTTTTAGCCCTTGTTGCCTGAGGACTCAAAGGATTACAGTGAATAAACATTCTGTTGTGTGTGTGTGTCAGAGGAAGATGTGCATTATATGCATGAAACAAATGCATAAATACTGTAAATACAACTGTAGTGATGGAGAATATCAAATGTTGATATCACTGGCTCATCCTCATGTCATATTGCTCCACCAAGAACGATAACTATAAAGATAACGATAAAGATATATTTTCAAAAATCGTTCTAAATGTAAAAGAATAGCACCACGTCTATAACGAAAACGATATAGAGAAACGATATTGTTGGGACTTCTTTCAGAACATTTTGTTTTCAGCTGAACGATAAAACACTGACAGCCAATCAGAATCCATTCTAATTCAAGGGCTCGGGCATTGAAGAAGTTAATCACCAGATCCAGAAAAAGCCCAAACCCCCTTTTCAAGGTTAAGTAAATGGATATGGAAAACAATCGATCACACTATAGATGTTGAACCGTATTAACGATGAGATCGTTATGCCATGCAAGCAAACAGTCTTTAAAATTACCTCAGGTATCCAGTGCTGTTTCGACAACATTGTCTTGATTCCTTTAAATTGCAGCGAATATAGACGAGGCGTTGTTTTTATTCCTCTACATTGACTTCGTCAGCTAAATTCACTGTTAGATTAGATCGATTACACTAGCGATAGCATGCTGAAGACATCTGCTGGTTAAAGCTGTAAATGCAACAAGAACAGGAAAAACATGTTGTACACACTTTCACGTGAGCTTAGAATAAACAGAGCGTTATCGCTCGCTGGTGTAGATGCAAATATAGTTATCGTTCTTGGTGTGAACGGGCCTAAACTCGACATCACGCCAGATTTGACATCAAAGTCACTAAATCTTCAAGTCAAACATGCTTGAGTGAGAGTTTTTAAGACTCCAGCAAATGTGATTTGAATTGAGCGATTATCTGTCTGCTTGTTGGGTTGTAAAAATTGAAATACAGATGAGTAAACAATAACAACACTTTAAGAGCTTCTGTTAGATGTAACCTTAGAGTAACACTTTAGGATGTTAACTACACAGGAACATTATTAACCCTCTAGTAACTACTATTAACTAACAAGAAAACTTTTGAGGCTTTTGTACAGTTTTGTACAGTAATTCCTTCTGATGTATTTGTTAAGATGTGAGTAATTACTAGTAGGTAGTAGTGACCTCATGAGATGCTCTTTAGCCTCCTTGTTAGAGCGTCCGTCTCCTATGCCGGAAGACCCGGGTTCGAGGTCGAGTAGGACCCGGGTAGAGGGGTTAAATTGGTGCCGTGACCCAGATGGCAGTGAGGTTTAGGGGGGTGAGTGTGACGGAGGCCAGCTAGTAGTTGCTGTGCGAGTAGCCTTTACCCTCCTTGTTAGAGCATCCGACTCCCATGCTGGAAGACCGGGTTCGAGTCCCGCTCAGAGCAGGTCGAGTACATTGGTGCTGTGAAGCCGATGTCGGAGTGAGGTTTAGGGGGTGAGTGTAACGGAGGCCAGCAAGTAGTTGCTGTGCGAGTAAACCTCACTCCTCTGACCTCAAGAGATGCTCTGGCAATAGACGCTAGGGGTTGGAGCCTTTAGCCTCCTTGATAGAGCATCTGACTCCCATGCCGGAAGACCCGGGTTCGAGGTCGAGTAGGACCCGGGTAGAGGGGTTACATTGGTGCTGTGACACGGATGGGAGTGAGGTTTAGGGAGGTGAGTGCAACGGAGGCCAGCTAGTAGTTGCTGTGCGAGTAGCCTTTAGCCTCCTTGTTAGAGCGTCCTACTCCCATGCCGGAAGATCGGGTTCGAGGCCCGCTCAGAGCAGGTCGAGTACATTGGTGCCGTGACCCAGATGGGAGTGAGGTTTAGGGGGGTGAGTGTGACGGAGGCCAGCTAGTAGTTGCTGTGCGAGTAGCCTTTAGCCTCCTTGTTAGAGCATCCGACTCCCATGCCGGAAGACCGGGTTCGAGACCCACTCAGAGCAGGTCGAGTACATTGGTGCCGTGACCCCGATGGGAGTGAGGTTTAGGGGGGTGAGTGTGACGGAGGCCAGCTAGTAGTTGCTGTGCGAGTAGCCTTTAGCCTCCTTGTTAGAGCATCCGACTCCCATGCCAGAAGATCGGGTTCGAGACCCACTCAGAGCAGGTCGAGTACATTGGTGCCGTGACCCCGATGGGAGTGAGGTTTAGGGGGGTGAGTGTGACGGAGGCCAGCTAGTAGTTGCTGTGCGAGTAGCCTTTACCCTCCTTGTTAGAGCGTCCGACTCCCATGCCAGAAGATCGGGTTCAGGGCCCGCTCAGTGCAGGTCGAGTAGGACCCGGGTAGAGGGGTTACACAGGCTACCATGATCTTCACTTTAGAATACTAATCCAAAAAAGTGGTAGTTCCTTTAGAAGGATGTAGTAACACTTGAGTATTCACTGTCCAATACTTTACAAAAACCTCAAAATTTCACAATGACTCCAGTAGTCACTAGAAAGTTCTCATGTTTCTCACTTTAGACTACTGATCCGAATAATTAGTTATTACTTCTGAAGGATTTGGTAACACTTCAGTTATTACTAATGTGTTACCATCATCTTCACTTTAGAATTAATTATACATCATGAATTATTCATGTTAATTATGAACCTGTATATCGTAGTTCTTTGGGAAGTATGAAACAATAGTAGTTACTGTGAACTTCCACTTTCTGCTGAGCACTATTACTTACTAATTCATCAATCAGAGTTTCTTGTTAGTTAATAGTAGCTGCTAGAGTGTTATTAATGCAATACTCATTTGTTCCTGTGTAGTTATTCATGAATGAAGGATCAGTATAAGATATCATGTTCTTTTAACGTCTAGACTGACAATATGTTTTCAGGTCTAAGTCTGTCATATCAACAAAATTGTACCCAGATGTCACTGCTGTCCTTAAGCTGATGTTCTGTTGTCTGGGTCTCGGATGAACCACTCACGGACAGTTAATCCACCAGAGTTTTTAATCCACGCCAGTTAGGCTTTTGCAGTATGTTTGGGTCACTGAGGATGAGTCATTGTCCCAAGTGCCGGGTAATGCAGAGGACTTCTAGTACCAAAAGTTTCTTGTGTCCTGACCCCTAGAAAGAAAGAAAGAAAGAAAGCAGTCCTCTCCCTTTACATTTACAGGGTTACTCACTCAAAGCATTAATTGTTACAAAACTTAGCTGACATTAACATGTGCAAACTGTAATAATGCATGTAGTTATCACAAGCCATTAAACACATCAAAAATACCGTTAATGGTGAGAGAAAAGGCACTGCTTGAGACGGTTAAAGAATAAATTTATGCTCTATTTGTTGTCTAGCCAAGAAAAACTCAGCATATGAATTATATAACTTGACACTCGCCTTCCGGCTATCCCAAGATTCGTCAGCGCTCAGCATCTGGATGTGATTTGTTTTATTTAACATAATTTTGCAAACCAGCATTAATATCCCTGTTGATTTGGAGCCATTTGCATTTGTAAATTGAGTAAAAAATCATAAAGGTGCTTTTAAAATGTGAGATTGGGAAAATGGGATTTGGTGCATAAACTGAGATGATTCTCTGCTGTGTCTAATGTAGCATGATATTTGGATGGTGTGTTTCAGCGAGTCTGTGGCAGATTTAACCCTCATGTTCTGATGTGCCTTTTATATATTTATGGTCTCACAGACTACAATGCTATCTGAGTAAAAATAATAATATAGCAAAAGTAATTTTCTTTTCATATTCATGTTTGTCTGACTTAATCAAAACCAGGTATGCAAACCAAGATGTAGCGCTCTGGACACTGAACACACTTTTCAGGAAAAAAAAAAAAAAAAGTATAAAGCTGTTTCTGTCTGCGGAAAATTTGACATTTGAAGAATATTTGCATGTATGCAGTTCTTATAATTGGAATCTCTAAAACCCATAATGGTTTTTGTGGAGGTCATTTGAAGACATTTTGCTTATGTAATGATCACTTTTCACAACTTTTCCAACCTGTTATGTTACTTGGGCATAAAGGGTCTGTTAAATCCCGCACAGGAGGAACTAATGTTGCCTAATGACTAGAGAGGCTGTTTCTGAGAGTTCACAATGTTTTATATTCAAACAGAGCAGTAACATTATGTATATTGTTTACATCTCCACATTTTCAAAACTTTAAGGCATTTGGTCTTTTTTCATTGAATCACAGAACATAAATTATATGGAAAGCATCATTGCCGACAATTAATCGCACAAACAAACAGAAAAAAATCTGAAGTACAAAAAGCAAAGTGAACATTAAATATGCGTGTCTTTGGCAAATATACAATATTCATTATGAGCAGAAATGTTCGCCCTTTATTATCTACATAATTCACATAATTAATTTGCCCTTATTTCTTTTTATTCAAAGGTATCAAAATCATGTATCAATGTGCACTCCTAAAATGAAAATGCAGTGTCATTTAAATCATATTAATAACGCATTTCTAAGTAGTTTCAAACAGAGTTTGATTAATCAAGTGTGTGGAGGACACACACACACACACACACACGCACGCACATACATATTGTGTTTTCATGTTTTATGGGGACATTCCACAGGCGTAATGTTTTTTATACTGTACAAACTGTACATTCTGTCCCCCTACACGACCTCTACCCCTAAACCTACCCATCACAGAAAATGTTCTGCTATTTTAAATTTTCAAAAAAGATAATTCTGTATGATTTATAAGCTTGTTTCCTCATGAAGACCAAAAAATGTCCCCACAAGATCAAAATTTACTAGTATTACTATACCTGTGGGGACATTTGGTCCCCATAACGTAGGGAACACCCCCCCCCCCCCACCCACACACACTCACACTCACAGATTCGTTTTCCTATCAAAGTGAGGACATTCCATAGGCGTAATGGTTTTTATACTGTACAAACTGTTCATTCTGTCCCCCCACCCCTAAACTTAACCCTCACAGAAAATGTTCTGCATTTTTATATTTTTAATTAAACCTTGTTTAGTTTGTTTTTAATGCTGTTTGAAAAGTGGGGACATATGAAATGTCCTCATATTTCACGTTGAAGTTGTAATACCAGTGTCACACCCATGACATTATACACATTTGTGTCCTGATATGACACAAAAATGTGCACACACACTCACACACACACACACACACACACACACAACTCATGAAGACGATATGGTGATACAATAGCTATGTCACTATTCCAATATAATATGATCAAGAAGTGTCTCTTTATATATTTACATTTTTTGTATTATATTAAAAGAGACATCAAGGTCTCTTCATTTTAACTGGACAGAAAAACATTCAGTTATGTCTTGCAACTTGACATATTTTCAATAGCAGTTTTGGGTACATAAAAATGATCTGAGTATTTTGGAAATTGCAGATTTCATTGCAAACAAAATGAAAATTTATGAGACTAAATATTTATATATATTTTTTCACTACAATTCACTGTTTTGAACAATTTACACAGATCTTTGAGACCTAAAAGGATTTCATATCCTTTTACGCTTTAGAGGAAAACATATGTCCTTCTATCAATTCCATAAAAATAAATAAATAAATGACTGATATTTTAGAAAATGCATGATTTGGAACTGATGTGCAAGATCTTGTGAGCGGCCTAGGAAAAGTTTGAAAAAGTTTTTTTTTTTTTCAAAGAGTCGGAATGTTTAATTTATAGAAAAAGACATACTTTTTTAGGGCTTGACACACATATTCAGATGAAACAACTACTTTAAAACTGTCACTTTTCATTCTGATTTGACATTATTTGCTGCTGAAATTTGATTGGCTGCTGGTGGCCATGTGTGTTGAATTGTCAGCGTGATATTCAAAGAATATGTTTGCATTTGACACCAAGAAAATGAAAATGTGCACTTTTCACTTGATTGGTGATATGGCTGCGAAGTTACAAGATTTTTTTTTTTTTAGTTGTAGCGCCCCCTATGGCTGGAATATTATGTATGCATATTTCCTGTATGCAAAATGTTGTGTATCCAGTTTCATTAAAGGGATGGTTCACCCAAAAATGAAAATTTTGTCATCATTTACTCACCCTCAAGTTGCTCCAAATCTGTGTAAATATCTCTATTAGGTATGTCAAATTGTGTTTGTCTATAATTGTAAGTTCATTAAGATCATACCAAATATTTTCAAAAGGTTTAAAACCTATTCCTGTCACTGTATCAGAAAAAGGGCAGTCCTGATATTTATGGATACGCCATCCTCATGCCGGTCATGGATCGCATCAGCCGAAGACCAGATCTGACTGTACAGATCCACTTTTAAAGGGATATTCTTTGCTGAGAATGAGGATGATGTTGGTTGTCCTGAGGTAGAACAACACAGGATCCACGCTGGAGATGTTCAGGATGGCCTAACCTGACTACAGTCTAAGAGGTGAGGGCCTTCTTGGTTCTTGAATCATTGAACTGTTGCATGTCAAATGCAGTGCTTTTGAAAATCCACAATCTTTCTCAAGCCTCTGTAGTGGCATATGCTGATTCTTTCCCTTGCCTGTTGAATTGCATACAGACATCAGACGTCAGGGATTAGGTGTCCAGGATTGACAACAGCACGTGAATGCTCATGCTCCTGTCTCCACCCTGCGGAGTGAAACCATGAAAATTACACTTCCTTTGTATTAACCTGTCTGGATCAAGGTTTACTGTTACGGAAAGCAATCTCGTGGCTTGCTTGCAGACAGCCATTCTTAGGGAAACGGAACAATGGCTTGCCAGTTTTATTTTTTGTAGTAAGGTACAATTTTTTCCTGGACAATAAAAAATGTCCTGCTTGCACTTGTCCAGATAATGGCAGTGAAGTGTAACCACCTTCAATCTCTGAAAAAAGGTGCAAAAGTATCACAGAATGTCCCAGTGTGATTTGTGCCATACGTTTTCTAAATGCACATGATATAAATTGGTGATAAACAAATAGGAATGTAACTTATATTACTGAGTATTGGCTGAGTACTGGCAGTTGTTTTCCTGTTTTAGCATTTCTGCTTTTGTGGAGATCTGGAGACTCTGGTGAACGCTGATTCAGATGCACAAGTGTGGGCTCAAATTTGGACTAAGATTCTTTTATTATAAAAACTTGTTGTTGTTTTTTTGTAATAAATTGGTTTGCTTGATCTGTGTGCTGGTCCCTCACCGTTCCCTCCCCTAAAAATAACCTGAAATTATTATTGAGTTTATTACTAACTCATAGTCGGCTACCAATTATAATTAAAATAGATCAGATGCTACAGTGTTCTGGATGATTGCAAAGTAAGTGAAAAGAAACAGTTCATCAATACTGTTAAAAACCTGTTAATTCAGGGCAGATTGTCAAAATTACACAACAGTATAAATTAAATTCACTGGTTATTGGATGATACACCCATGACCATCAGAAAGGCAAACAATCACTTGGTCTCTCATGCCACTTGCAGTCCATCTGTGTGGCTGAATTACTAATGGGGAAAAGCAATTGTGAGAAGGTCAGACGGCAGTGGTCTGCTTGATGCTATGAAAGCTGATGCGAGTGGGGGAGGTGGGGATGGACATGGCTCTCGCCACTCTGACTCGTAGTGCGTGATTATCTTGCCATCGATGCCAACGCTTTCTGGCTGCAGAACGTACCTATGAAGAGGAAACATGTATTAGTTTATGGTATTTTAACTTTGCCATTTTTTTTGCACTGATTGTGGAGGAAAATCTTCTGAATCACTTGTTGAAAACACTGAACAAGAATGGTTTTCGTGATCGGACAACACATAGTGTCGACAGACATTTTTTTGTCTAAAAAATATTGAGGCATCTTTCAGGTTTGCCTAAGACCTCCTGGATGCTCCGCAATGCTTCTAGAAAAATTGAGATCAAAGTTTAAGTTATTGGCAAAAATGCTCGACACTTTCTTTAGAGGAAAAACGGGCACTGTACACTAAAAAGATCTCTTCACAACAGTGAAACATGGTGGAAGGAGCATTATGGTTTAGCTGCCTTTGTTGCCTGAGAGCCTGGACAATGTGTAAGCATTGAAAGAACAATACATTCAAAAATATATCAAGAGATTTTACAGGAGAACTTCAGGAAAGCTGTTCATGACGTCAGACTGATGCAACAGACAATGCACACAAATAAATCCATTAAAGCCGGCCATCCCAACATTTGCCTGAGCCCAAGACTGAGTCTGACCAGGTGAGTGAGCCAGCTACAACATCTGTCAAGGAGGACATCCTTGTGGACTACGATTGAATGGAATGGAGCGCCGCCTATACTCCCACCGCTGAGGGTAAGCAGTGCCAGGTCCTAACGCAATGGTTTGAGGAAGAGGTTATCCCGCCACTGCTGTTCTCACCCAGCTCCAAGTCTCCTGCCTCTTCCCTGGCTCCCATACGTTCCTTGGCTCCTCCTCTGTTTGCGCCACTCTGCTGTGCGGATCCAGCTCCGCCTTGGCAAATGGATCCCCTAGGTCCGCATTGTGCCGCTGAGCCTATTCCTCCACCTTGGCCTGTCAACCTGTCGGCCCTAACTTAGGACCGTCATCCTTAAGGCTCCCACATCACTCCGGCTCCACCTTGATTCAGTCATCACTCTGCCTGCTCCACAGACTTTCAAGCCTTCAGCTGTCTCATCCCTCAATCACTTTGGCTCCATCAGGCTTCACCTTCCCTACGGCTCTGCCTTTGTCTTTAATCCCAACAGCTTCACCTCAGTTCACCAGTACTCTGACCCCACCTCGGCCTTCTTTACCGTGGCTCCACCTTGGCTCCAGGAAGAATGGTGTTGCCCGGTTTCAGTGTCTTCTCTGCTCTGTTTGGATCTCCAAATCTCCTGGCTCCAACTCTGGTGACTCCACCACCTAGCTTTGTCCTACTTATGCTCTAGATTCTCACATAGCTCCTCCTACCTTTGTCTCCTCCCTGGTTCCTCCTGCTGTCACCCCTAAGTCCCGACTACCCTTCAGTTGGAAGGGACCCGCCTTATGGGAGGGGGGAGTTTCTGTAACAGGCTTGTTCTGTTCCCTGGTACAGTTTGCCTGAGTTCTGTTTGCAAGTTAGTTGAGGCATTTTCTTCTCTGCCCCTTTGAATCAAAGAAGGTTGCAAAGGTTTTGTTCTATAAGGATGTAATGAATTTATGTTGACCGCAGGAGCCAGTGGCATAAATTTGTTCAGTTTTTTTTGTTTGTTTGTTTTGATAGAGTGTTGCGCCAAAAAAAAGGGATGTCATGATAGGTTAAGGATGCAATTTATCTTGCTTATGAGGCTCCTGGGTTAACTTGACATCCACTCTACTAGTGTAGCTTCTCATGCATTATCTAATGGTGCATTTTTGGAGCACATTTTTGTAGCTTCAGCGTCCCCCTCTCCATGCACTTTTGTCAGCTACTGACCCAGTGTTAAGTGAACCTATGAAAGGGTGTGTCTGTTACATATGTAACAAGCAGAGAACGAGAGAGCTGCATAGCTCTGCCATTCCAAAAATCTGAATAGCGATCTATTTAAATGGGCTTCAGACAATTGTCACAGACTGAGGGTGTTGCATCAGCTCCAGGGCTACATATGTAACTGGGACGTTTTGTAGCTACATGTATGAGTAAATGATTGAAGAATTCGATTCAACAATTCAGAGCACAAGATTCTAAAAGATACATGACAGTGAATTGTTTTAACCCTTGATAAAGATCATTTGCCTAAGACTGGCAAGTTTTCATTCAAGTGCAAGATATGAAATTGACAAGGATAGAGCCATATAAACTTGATTTTTAGCTATCAAAAAAGAGCAATATAAAGAGGTGGATGATTTTAGGGGCTTTTCATTAAAAAATGTACTCATTAAGTCAGGAGTAAGGATGTTGTTGCCTTCATCTAAAAAAACATTATAATATTTATGGGCAAACAGAGAATGACATAGCTAAGAGTCACATGATATGATGTGATTTGATTTGGTTTGATGTTGACGGTCGAGATACTTGTTAAGATGAGCTTGATGACGGAGTCATCTTGACTAAAAGAATATTGTCCATCTTGCCTGGGGTCGTAACAAAAAAATACGAATAATTACCCCCCAAAAAATCATATATGAAGAGAGGCTATTGGACTGTAAAATAACAACATTCTAAAAATATATAAATAAAAAAATAATGGACAAACAAATGTTAATTAGTTATGAAGCTTCTTTTTTCTTTTTTTCTTTAAACATGTCAATAAACATGTCAATGTTGAGTAAACAACGTTATGACATGAAATGAAGAAATTTATGACACTGACCATATAAATAATAATAATAACTCTGGGAATATTCTCAAATCATGCTGAATATGGTGGTTTTCTGCAGACTTGAGTCCATGTCAGTTGCTGCTGTCATCAAAGCAGTCAGGGACTGTAGAAAAGAATGAATAATATAAACTAGCAGTCTATATTTGTTACAAGTAGTCTCAGATAACAGTGAACCTCATTGTAATTAATGGACGGCTATTATTTGTTATAATTTTAAATAATTACTTCTTGCTGGGAGAGAGGAAAAAAAATCATGGTCTGGTTCCACGAACACAATGCCACTTCGTTTTCAACCAGCTAAGAAATCCTCACTTGTGTTGCTATGTGATGGTGCTGGATACCCCTTGGTGGATGGCCTCCGACACCGCCACCCCCTGGTGGACAGCAACAGCTCCTCTGGTTTTGGGTGCCTGGAAGCAAGCCCCACCACTACGCCTGCCTGCCGCCCCTCCAGGACAGCAGTGAGTTTCTCCGTACCCCCGGTAAATCACTCCAGCACCACCACCTTGGACAGCCGTAACCGCCTTCGTCCGCACTGCCTGACCTCCTCAGCACCACAATCTCATCACAAGCATCACAATCTCAAACAGTGTGTCCCTCGGAACAAATGTAGCAAAGTTTAGGGAAGGAAGGAGGCGGGATCCGGTAAATGATGAAAATTTAATCACAAAATAAACAACAAAATAAAAGTAAGCAGCAGCTACAACATGCCCGTCTACCGCACTTCCTTAAATCCTTCCGGAGCACCTCTGTGGGACTCAAGACCGGTGTTTTGTGCAGGTGTCTCTCTTTAGAAGCACCAGCTGCACCAGCCTCGTTCCGCTCCCACGGCTCTCTGCCCCACCGCTTGCATGTTCAATTTACTAAATATTATGGCTAATTTGATAATGCTATCAACTACCAACCAAATCAATTTCGAATTAATGTAAAAGCTTTTTAAATTCCACAGATTTTCTTCCACAAATCAGAAAAAAAAAAACGTTCTATGTGGGCCAACTCCATATCCGCACACACACAGATGCAAACAACAATATCAGTTATTCAGTTTAGACATAAAAGAGGGAAAATGGTAGATGTGTCAAGTGATACTGATGAGGAATCATATAGGTAATAAACATGGCCCCATTAAATGAAAGCAGTTTCCAGGGTGTTAATAAATAGCTCTGTTTCTCTTGGTGTTTGTGTGTAAGCGAGTCAGTGTAAATAGCCTCCCACATAATTATAGGCTTCGGTGTCAGAGAGCTGATAGGGTGATAGGGTGAAGGGGTGAAATGGCAGTGGAAAGGCCCTGTATATTTATCGTCATCTTCCAGTTCTGTTCATCCATGAAATTACACTCATCATTGACTCACCTCCCCATTAAGAAAGCAGTAAAACACTGACACAAAGAATCCCTGAAAAACAAAACATAAACAACATCAGTCAAAGTGTCACTTCAATTAACAAAACATTGCTACGTTCAAATAATAAAATGAAAAATGCATTAAAAATGTGAAAATTAAAATTAAACATGCCATTGTGATGGACACAAGAAGAAAAAAAAAAGAATATTTTTAGTGTTGTTCAGTATGTAAAGTGCGAGATTATGGTGGCTTGACAGCGGGTCTTGTACCACGGGTTGTTCTCCCTGGAACAAAGCTCCATCCAAAAATAATTGGCACATGTTGTTACCAAGGTGTCAGCTCTACTTCTGAGGACTGACTGCATCAAAGGTTGCTGTGAAATAATGTTCTCAGGGGAAACACAACTATTTTTCACACTGAAGCACTTAAAAGTTTTATGAGAGCATAAGAGGAGATAGACTCCAGACCACTTCAAATAGAACGAGATCAGGAGATCCCACTTAAAAGCTGACATAAGACCAATGATGGTCACACAATATCTTTTCGCAATATTGATATTTCTACAGTTGTTTCAGGTGTAATGATAAATAAATAGAACCGCAACCAACAATTACGGTACCGAGCACCCGAGGGATATCACATTCAGTGCATCAAAGCAACGGCTCATGTATTATCCAATGCAAGATCCTTCCCGTTATCCATTACAGAGACCGATTTGAGCACGAATACATGAACAGTTTTGGAGATGGTGATCACTTCAAATATCTCAAGGAATCTACATTGAGAAGAAGCAGGAATTTTGGCTGTATTATTCAAAAGTTATTATTAACACATAAAACATTAAACATAAAAATTAACTGAAATTAAAACTGCTAAAATGCATGTTTATTAAGTTTGTATGTTTGCCATTGTCATTGTTCACTTTGACTGTTTTCATTGTTTCTTTGAAAAGTGTCATTTTTTTTACCCGTTTGTTTCCAGCTTGGTCTATCTAGAGATCATCTAGAGTTTGATAAAGCTCAAAATGGTGAGCCAATAATATGGCACCTTGTATGGATATGTAGTGAACAGCATATTTTAGGGCATTCCAGGGCTCCGTTTTTTCTCTGACATCCACAGTGGAGAAAGTTTTACTACATTTCGATTAGATCTTAGGAGACTAGCACAAATAAATGCCCAGCGCCATCAGATAAGGTTGATACTGAAGGACACCTCTTATAGGAGAAGAGGAAGACCCCAGCACCAGGCCCGGAAAAAGAGAGGAGTCCTCTTGTCTACATGCTTTTTCTACTGAACTAACTATCTTACACCCATCTTGACTCTCTCTCCCCAAGGTTCAGGCCAGGACTGTCATAAAATTTTGAAGGAAAAACTGTAAAACTGTCTTTTTTTTTTTTCTTCTACCTCCTTCTATAACGGTCTATTTTTGAATAAAAATAGAGACTTGCTGCATCATTTTACCACACACAGTGAAGGAATGAAATAAATATGTACTAACAAGGGCCTCGACTCCCACATAGCCATTAATCCAGTGAGGGGCAGCTGATGTTGAGATGCTCTGTGTGCCTACACTTTTCCTGTATTTCAGCTGTTTCCCAGAGTAGCAAACTCCCGCCTACTCCAACTGTTGACAGCAAACTGCTACACAGCAGAGAGCGCTGGCCACAATGACAAATGTTATATAAATCTGTGTGATATAATTTGCTGTAGAAACTTGGTTAATTAGTGACAGATTGTAAATGTGTGGTTTATACAGAACAGTTGCTGGCAGAATTAGGACTCTGATTGAGAGCTGCTTTGTGATCTTGTCCCAAAGTCAATGGATTTCTAACAAAATAATGACTTTTCAACAATATCTAGTGATGGTTGATTTCAAAACACTGCTTCATGAAGCTTTATGGATCTTTTGTTTCGAATCAGTGGTTCGGAGCGCCAAAGTCACGTGATTTCAGTAAACGAGGCTTCGTTACATCATAAGTGATTCGAAATTTCAATAATTCACGTGATTTTGGGAGTTTGATATGCAAACTGAACCACTGATTTGAAACAATATTTGTAAAGGTTTCAAAGCTTCCTGAAGCAGTGTTTCGAAATCACACATCACTAATGTTTAATGAATTCTGGGGACAGCTTTACACGCAAATTGTTCTGAATTTACTCATATGTTTACGAATGTTTCATAAACGAGGCCCATTGTGTTTCTTTCTGTCTAAAACACATTTTCTAAACAAAGACTGAAACAGTTTAATGAAGCTTAATGATGGTGACATTGAAGTCATGTGACTGTGGTATAGTTCGTGTATAGCCTACGTTTAGCTTTTGACTTCTGCCGATTGTATTAACGCTTCAAAATTCATAAAAGTTGTGCCCATTTGTCAAGTTTATATGAAGCTCTGCACATGACATGCAAGAAAAAAATTTAATCATGCACACGATTTACTATTCCTTCGATTTACTAAAACGTGCGCACGATTTACTAATTCGTTCCGATTTACTAATTTGTTCCGATTTACTAATTCGTTCCGATTTACTAAAATGTGCGCATGATTTACTAATTCGTTCCGATTTACTAAAACGTGTGCACAATTTACTATTTCATTCCCTCAATTTACTAAAACGTAATCACGACTTACTAATTTGTTCCGATTTACTAATTCGTTCCGATTTACTAAAATGTGCGCATGATTTACTAATTCGTTCCGATTTACTAAAACGTGTGCACAATTTACTATTTCATTCCCTCAATTTACTAAAACGTAATCACGACTTACTAATTTGTTCCGATTTACTAATTCGTTCCGATTTACTGAAACGTGCACACAATTTACTAATTCGTTCCGATTTACTAAAATGTGCGCATGATTTACTAATTCGTTCCGATTTACTAATTCGTTCCAATTTACTGAAACGTGCACACTATTTACTAATTCGTTCCGATTTACTAAAATGTGCGCATGATTTACTAATTCGTTCCGATTTACTAATTCGTTCCAATTTACTGAAACGTGCACACTATTTACTAATTCGTTCCGATTTACTAAAATGTGCGCATGATTTACTAATTCGTTCCGATTTACTAAAATGTGAGCATTATTTACTACTTCATTCCCTGAATTTACTAAAACATGAGCACGATTTACTATTTCGGTCCCTCGATTTATAAATCATTAAATTAAAAAACAATCTTAAATTGTGCGCATGATTTAGCCTACTATTCTTTTTCTGCATGTCATGTCCAGGGCTCCGTAAGTTTATCATAATGAACAGAATGCATAAATTTCACAATCTTTTGTTGGTCACAGAAATGCAATAATCTGCAATAATCCAAACGCCAATGGGAGAAATCTATAGCGTTTTGTCAAGGGAGCCAGGTGATGCTATGGATTGTCCTACAAAATGAAGTCATCCCTGCAGAGTTGTACGGGGAAAATCCTTTCCTTGACCAATCCTGAAGCCTTATAGAGACACACTAATTTGCATATAATTGGCCATTGGTGTTCTAGCACACCGTATTTGGCAAAATTGTGACCCATTTAAGGAGGCAGGGAAAACAATTTCCTCAGAATCGTTCCACTGAGGGACATTCAAGCAGAGTAATTCAGCCGGCTCACACAATCCCCTTCAACCGTCCTCTACATCTCAGTGTACTGAGGTTACATGTGGAACTGGAGACAGAAAACTGATGAAAAATCCAGCATGAATTCCATATACACAGGTCTTCAGATTCCACCTATATTTTTAGTTTGTGAGGAAGATTGTGCGCTTTTCAAAACACGCACAAAAAAATTGGTTCCTCGCTGAATGAAAGTGTTTAGTGGGCCCTGAATATTACTGAAATTTACTCCAATTTTAAAAGCATCATCACATCACTGAGCCATAGAAAAACTGGTGGTGGTTTATTTGCTTTCTAATCAAACATCATTCTTCTTCAGGCCAATGAAAACAGCGCAACAGCGCCTATCACAAGTGCTCGGCCTGACCTGAGAAATGGTTTCCCAGCGAATATTTCAGCAGTTTTTATGTGTTCCATACTTCTGTTGATGCTTCTTGTGTGTCGTTTCGTTCTTTTCAGTGAATTGGGTTTGCAAAAGAGACTTAACTGATTCACATTTGTTTGGACCGCACTCTCACTGAATCATCAGCCATTAAAACAGAATCGAGACGCTTAAGAACAGAGGGAACAAACAGCACTGGAGGACGTGGATATTCACGTATTGAAACAAAAAGATACTTCTTGAGAGGTAAATTCAAGTAAATGTCATGTGAATAAGTGGCCATTTACATCAAACGTGGTTTTTTTGTCCAACCGCCTGTTTCTCAGTCGTTTTCCTATGCGAACATGAACTTGATCAACTTGCTGCTTGCTTCGTTCCGCTCACCGCTGCACTCACGGATCATTTGTTCTGAATCATCAAGCGCATAATAGTTATATTATATGAATGCATTATTTTTAACATGAACACGTATTGAACTTTTTTTGAAAAAGCCTGAGCCTTTTCATTTACAGTAAAGGCCCCAAAATAATTCAAGCGAAATCAAAGAACAAACTGGTGTGATGAAATTTTGAAGTTCGTTTGGTGTTCGTTTCGGGACTTCAAAACAGCTGGCCAAAGCAAACTTTCCGGAAAAGTTGGCTCTGGCTGGTAAACACCTTTGAACTGCCACTGGTCCATGACGATTACGTAATACATATGTGTGGCTCAAGGCTCTTCTTTGATGTTGAAATCTTAAAGTCGGACATCCATGACTAAAAACATGAACGCACTGGAGTGCCGCTTTATAGTAGAAAATTGAAAGATACACTGACTCTGTTTTTCATGTGTAATACTTCAAACGTGCTCGCTTTTAAACAATGTATTGTATAAAGTACGATATAAACAAACGTGACGTGACTTCACTGGAGTGTTGAATCGCAGAGTTCATGCAAAAATCCACATCTCTATGATCAGATACTTTCTCTCGTCTGTCAGTTTTGTTCTGTTTATTTTGTTTTGAAACAAAAGTGTGCAGCACATTTACACCGTCTGCAGTGTGAGAGGCGACTGGATGTCCGCTAACAGTATGTCACTGCTCACGTATTTCGAACCTCTCTTTACCCCAAAGCGAAGAAAGAAAAAAACTTTATTGTGAGTATATCAGAGCCTTAACTGTCTTTCTTAACTTTTAAGTTGCATCATTTTTCAATCAGTTTAATTCATTTCATCCAACTTATGTTAATACGAATGATTATTGTATGTTGTTAATGCATAAACTAGAGTAATTGCTGGAAGTGCTTTCATAAAAGACCAACTGACCCTTCGCAAAGTCCCGCCCTCTTTAGTTACTGTTGCTATGTCCGACTACCCATGCGCTCTCACGCCACACATCATGTTCTCATGCAGTGAAAAATACATTGTGGAGCAAAGAGGACACCGACAGACATATGAAACAATTTCATATTTAATATATTGTAATTTTTTTGAGAAGTTTAATCAATAAATAGCGTCTAGTGTGTGTTTAATGTGTCGTGAAGCGATCATCTCTTCATACTGCTTCATTTATAGCATCAAATAAACATGAGTGAACATCAGAAGGAATGAAAGACGTGAGGACACACAATTTTTCAAGTTCACCAACGTTAATCTACTAACTCCTCTGACTGCTTTGTCGGACAAAATGGCGGATTCGGGGTTATGATCGGTCAGATCGCCTGTCAATCAAACTGCCATTGAAGGATCAATAATACTAAATCCCAGTTCAAATGTACTGTCACTTGGTGAAACTAGACATTACATAAGATACAATATGAGTAGGATAGACTTCAAGATAGAGGAAATAAAACTATTGTTTGGTGATGGATGCTGGATGCACTCTGCGTTTATTTAAAACGTTTATTTTTGTTGACAAGGCATGTTTCAATTTGGCAAATACCAGCTGCCATGGACGAACTCTAATTGGCCAACGGGCCGCCGTCCATTTCAATGAGTGTGGCATTATGTGAAGGCGAAGCTCGACCAGGTTTTGGATGCATACTGTACAACACTGAACATCTTACAGCCTTTCTAATTTAACTTGAGCATCCCTGTCAGGGTGAATATTTCACCGTGTACTGTGGGAAAATGTCTGTTTCCTTCACAAGATCTGGTTCAGGCTCATCCTGAGATAATGACCTGCTATCTTCCACCATATTCCCCTTTCCTCAATCCAATCGCAGAATTAATTTCTGCACGGAAGGTGTACGATCTACGATCACCTTCCTTTAAGCCATGGATGAAGCTAGCAATGACAAAGCAGTATCTATCCTCGATTTGTCACGCCAATGCAAGAACAGCAAGATAAGATTCATGGCCAGATCTTGAAGGCTTGATATTAATAAACATAGCGTGTTTGAGACAAAGTGTTTACTGTAAATTTACTTTCAATCAGAATGCAGCCACCGTTTTGAGAGAAGCTGTGTTTTGGCGAGTCAACAAAATGTTCCCATTGCGTGTTATAATAATCTCGTGTTTCTTATGTGGAAAGAAACTACGTATAACTGTTCAGGTTTTGAAACAATGACTGGCAGTCTGGCAAGTGTGATCAGCTCCTTTAACTCTAACCCTTGCTTCACTATTGATTTCTATTTTCATACAAAACAGGAGAGCAGAGTTGCTATTTATAGTGCTAATGCTCTGATTTCTTAGTAAACAATTCATCAACTACTCTTTACTTCTCTAGTCCTGAAGGGATGACTAGAACTTGCTGTACATACAGTATGAGATATTTGTTTTTTGAAGCATTGAAGCAAATGCTACATGATCTATTTCAGTGTCCTTTTCCTCCTTTGTTTAAAGCAGTTTTAATTAAATGATGGGCAGAGAATCTGTCATGGTGTGACACTCACCTGAAAGGACTGAAGAAATGAGTTGAAATAGATGAATACAATTTGAGATATGTCATCTTCCCCTGGGTTTACAAAGAACAGCATGTATGTGATACCGAGCAAAGGCAGAAGCACGAGAGTGGCTTTCACAGCTTTCCTGCAATCACAGGAAGAGAGAGAAGGAGAGGGAGCAACGAGTTAGATTCATGGCACTTTCCCTAACTTCAGCTTTGGAGTCTCATTACTTCTTAAAGCGTTGAGAAATCGTGAAACAATATTAGTTCAATATCAAATCCGCACGAATCAGCGTTTACAATAACTGTATTTAAACTGCATTCAGATGTGCCAAATTTAACATGGTTGTAAACATCATTTAATATGTAAAATAGCTAATATATAACATTTAAACATGATCGACATCTGAAAGTTAAGTACATCAAATATCAAAACTGCTCTCCCTGTATTATTGTATTCTTAAGGAATATGACGGAGCACGTGTGCCGGGTTAAAAGCTTCAAACATTAAAGCATTAGTTCACTTTCAAATGAAAATGAGCCCAAGATTTACTCACCCTCAAGCCCTCCTAGGAGTACGTGACTTCCTTTCTGACGAACACAATCGGAGTTATATTAATAAACATCCGAGCTTTATAATGACGAGTTTTAAGATCAAGAAAGCTTCCGGCTCTAGAGGGGTTAAATAAAGTCCTTCTGAAGTGAAGTGATGCATTTGTGCGAGAACAATAACCATATTTAACAACTTATAAAGTAAAATACAACTTACTACTTACTTACTAAGAAAGTGTAACGCCTCTCGCAGTTCAAAACGCTTACGCTACACTGTTAAAAAATTACTGTAAATTTTACAGTATAATACTGGCAGCAGGGTTGCCAGCCAGTTACTGTAAAATTTACAGTAGTGTTACTGTAATTTAATTTACAGAATTTCCCTGTATTCTCTGATTACAGTAAATAACTGTATTTTTTTAAATTACGAAGGGTCAATTTACAGCAATATTCTGTAAATTTGAGTCAAACCAACATGTGACCCCAGAATGCATTGCAGTTTACAGCAATATGCCAGCGGCTGTAAAATAATGCTGTAATTTTTACAGTAATTCATTACAGTGTACGTCCTACACCTTCTCTATTCAACTTACGAAATGTTGAATACGGAAGGCGGTCTAGAGGAAGCTAGATATTTTACTTTGTTAAATATTTTTTCTTATAAACGCATCGCTTCAGAAGGCCTTCATTAACCCCCCGGAGCAGTGTGGAGTACATTTATGATGGATGCATGCACTTTCTTGAGCTTCATACTCGTTGACCCCTGTTCACTGCCATTATAAAGCCAGGATATTTATTAATATAACTCTGATTGTGTTCATCAGAATGAAGAAAGTCATATACACTGAGGATGGCTTGACGGTGAGTAATTTTCATGTGAAAGCGAACTAATCCTTTAATAGCAGCAACTTTAACGATATCAAGTATTCTTGCATAAGAGCGATAAGACACTAGAAACCGGAAAGTAGCTCTAGTGTAGAATCACGAACCTGACTCTCGATTTCTTCCACTCCATATATAAGTGATCAGGCAGTTAGGAATTGAGTATTATTTTATGAATCTTTTGTTCTATGTAAAGCACTTTGAATTGCCATTATGGATGAAATGTGTTATATAAATAAATCTGCCTTGCCTTATGAATGCAAAAGCAACAACAACAAAAAAAGAAAAGACACACACACACACACACAATATGTGCTATCGTCCACTCAATCGTTATTGTGATGGTAACTACTCAGAAGAGTAAACTAAACACTACTACAGTTTTTTTTTTTCTTTCCCAGAAACTGGACATTAAAGTTAATAAGTATGGATTTTGAAATCCATGCAACAATGAAATCCTACATTTTTTTTTTAGAAAAGAAGATTAATTATACACAAGCGTGTCCTCAAGTCTCAGACTCACTCCATTAATACTTAGGAAATCAAATGAAACGCCATAACAAAGTTTTCAAACGCATTCTCAGCAAACCTCAGATGAAAGGACTCATTTTTCCCGCTCTGACTGAAGTGAGCATGGCCCTGAGATACACTCGCACGTTAGGAAGTAATGCTTGTCAGTGTTATTCTGAAGACTTCAAATCCGAGTAACCTCAAACGACATGACAACATCTAAGTTTAAAGATTTGATTTTTTGACTGTGTCTAGAAGAGATGAGAGGTTGAGTGTAGAGGTGTCTAGATCACAGACCGACTTTAAACACATGCAAGTTTCTATCCAGACTCTGGGGCTCACATTAATTCAACCGTTTCTGTTCTTTAACAACAGTTCCAGTTTGTAGCATATAAACACAACTGCACCCACAATGAAGCGTAAGGAATATTATCATTATCAGAATATGAGAAATGAAAACAACCGAATCAAAAATGTTACTATTCACGCAACAAAGAAAAACGATGAAATGCAATGCAATTGGGCATGAAGTTTACGTGGCATTTCTCATACAGAAAGTCCAGCTAACCCTTTGAATAAATGCACAGTAAAAATGTGACACATATGACTCTTTCAAATACCCATTAATCTCAGCATTGGGATATATATTCTCTCCCTCCTTTTTTAACTAATATAATGTCGCAATCTAAGGCGCAAACAAAGTGTTTTGTCAAGTAGATTGGCTTTACAACAGTAGAATTCACTTATTTGAATGAAACTCACACTTCATTTATTATAAGAAGCAACTTTCACCCCCAAATTTAAATCTCCGTCATCATTTACTCACCCGATGGTTGATCCAAAAAATTCTACAAAGTAGAATTTCATAATTCAATAAAAGTTCATAATGACTGACTGGAGACTATATTCTATGTCAATCTAAAAAACAACAACAACAACAACAAAAAATGAACAATTTTTGCATTATATTTCAAGTCTTCTGAAGTCATACAATTTGTGTGAGGAAGAGACTGAGTGTTTAAATGTTTTATGTAAAGGATTATTCTGTTTCTAAGAAATAAAGGTAAGTAAATAATGACAGAACTTTTATTTTTGGGGGAACTATTCCTTTACTGAACAGCCGACCATCACTCTCTGGAATATCACAGTTATAGTGAGCGGTAGTCTTTACCTGTACTGTATAGTCTCGGATGTGGTCGAGGCCCTCAGCTTTGTCATTAAAATACGCACAATGTTGAAAAGGAACACAAAATTGATCTATAGTGGGGAGGAAGAAAAGAGATGTAGGTCAGATATGATGTAAAGTCATTGTGTTGTTCAATTACTAACGACCCAACAATCATAACGTATTTATAGCGCTGGACGCTCAATCTCTTTGCTCCAAGGATTTAAGCATAAACGTATTTGTTCATATTTCTGGAATATCTTGATCTTTCTGCACGGAACACGCAGACATTTCAGGCTGCGGAGATCTTACGCGCTACTGCAGAATGGCTTATAATAAATACTGTTCTTACGATGCTTTTACATGAAGAAGTGGAAAAACTGATTCCACTCTTGAGCTCACATCAGTTCAATAATTCTCTCAAAGCTTAAGCACTCTATCTGAAATTAGCAGACATTGCTATTATATAAGAAGCTGATATTCCGCCAAGGACTGGTGTAGTATTTGCTGATGTTAATAATTATCGAACGGCTCTCTTCAAATCGCGTATGGGTATTACATTCGCGTTTTGTCCGTTCCGGTTTTTTTGTAATGCTTTAAGAGTTTTGTTCATTTGGCTTTGAATTCTGCGCTCTATTGCCCTACTTTTTGGAAGCACTAACAACTACAAATCTGAAGCAATAATACTTACAAGAAGAACTAGAATCACGGGCCCCTGGTAGATGTAGTCTATGTACTTCCCAGGTTCCTTCCCAAACCAGCATCTGAAACACAGAGTGTTTTTTTGAGTGTGTTCTTGCAGCACAGATAACTATATAAGTAATAACGAATGCAATTGTCATTTCCAACAGGGACTGCATTCACTGGCACAGTGAAATATATACTTTACTGTGTCAATATCAGTGGGTGGAAGACCCAAGGAGGCCATTGAAGGGTGTTTTATAATAAACACGAAACACCACTTCCATGTAATACATTAGCAAAAGATTAACTTTCAGAGTCACTAAATGCAATCACAAAATGTTTTCAGACAATCCATCTTTTGTTATGTTAACAGCCTCCAGTACCTACAGCAACACTAAAGATATACTTGGACGTAAATTAATTTCGTACTCAAAATGTCGGCCACTGTTCAAGTATAACCTATCTGTACTTTATTTAACTGAGTATTTTTATTTTGGGAAACTTTTACTTCAGTACATTCCAATTTCATGAAAACACGCTCGTCTTTATTATTTTAAACGGAAGAAATCGTCAGACACAGATGCAATAGCGGTGTCCGAATCATGAACAAACTCATTCTTTTGAACCTGTTTAATTGGTTCAATCAAACGATTCATAGGTGAATTGACCCTATAGATTGTTTGATCGACAGGCGAGCTAACCAATGATAACGCCATCTTATCCGACAAAGCCGTCAGGGAGTAGCCTATAGTAGATTAATATTGGTGAACTTGAATAATTGAATAACAACCGCGATTGAAACAACATTCCTTCTGATGTTCGTTCATGTTTATTTGATGCTATAAATGAACTAGTATGAAGAGATGATCGAGGAGCGACAGCGACACATTAAACACACACTAGACGCTATTTATTGATTAAACTTCTTTAAAAAATTATAATATATTAAATATGTTGACGTGCTGTCAGTGTCCTCTTTGCTCCGTAATGTATTTTTCACTGCGGGAGAACATGATGTGTGGCGTGAGAGCGCATGGGTTGTCAGGTATTGGGGCCGGGTTTTGCGAAGGATCAATTGGAATTGGAACCGTTCGATTGCATCTGAGAGTCAACGACTCGCTGATTCAAATGATCCGGTCAGAACGAGTCTCCTGTTAACGATACACTGAATTCACAAGTCTGATTCAAAATGATCCGAAAACAGGAGATCTTCGGAGCATGCGCGACAGATGGCGCGAAAAGTAAGTAATGCTGAATTTAGGATTCATATTTTAAATGAAAATCATATTTAAGCCACGAATGTTAGTTGTTTGTGAACTAAATGTGCTATAAAATGGCGCGCGCATACTCCATTTTTTATTAAAAATATTAAAATAAATAACACAAATTAATGCCCATGAATCTTCCCCATTTTTTATATACTATTTGGTAGGATTTATTTTGTAATTTTCACTTGTTTGCAGTTGCACACTTGATTTATTATAAAACATTTGAAACATTTTTGTTTTTCTGCATATATTTCTAACTACTCTTTCAGTTTTATAAACGTTATATATCTGTAGGACGTTTCACAAATTTCCAAGAATTCCAATCACAGGCTCATTCATTGATATCTTTTGTATTCTCTACAACTGACTCTTGATTTCCACAGTCATTCACTCCCATCATACACTTTTTGCACCAAGCTTTTTGATGCAAATCAGCAACTTACTGTTCGTTTTCATTGTACAGTTTTCCAATGGCCCACACTATAATTATCGGACACGGTATACCTGAAAGAGAGAAGATTGAAAATCACACTTCAAGGACAGCAGCTCCACAGATGTGGAAATGAAATATATAACCACCAGTCTCTAAATACCATGACCCAGTGTTGTGCAGTGGGAATTTATTGTGATTTTGTTTATGCAAGTGGAAAGAGATGCAACTATAATACCTTAGATTCAGTTTAGATTGTAGACACACTATATTTCATATATATGCAAGTAAATTCCATGTTTACATTTTCAGAGTTAATGCAACACTATTTACACCGCCATGATTAAGTAACCAATACTATTATACTATCAAGTAAAATTCAATTTATTAAAATAAAGACAAAATCTTAGTCTCATTGCTTATAATTTACTTATAAAACATATTCATATTACTATATAGAGGTACAGTAATACAAAAAAGCAAATATCTTTTATTTGTTACAACAAACTGCTTGTTTGGTAATACTGAACTTTTCTATTATGGCCATTAGTGAAGAAACCCTCAGTAAACAGCAGATGTCATGATGATCACAGAGCAGCTTTAATAGAACAGAGCCGAGTGCTTCAAAATGTCATTTCAAATCTATTTTATTTGGATGTGACCCAAAACGATGTCGGAGTGGGTGAGTTGTTTGCATTGCAATTAGTCCCTCTACATCCACTAATTTGTTTGACTGATTCATGCACTTTTGCTGTTTATGAATATGATAGAGGGGTATTATGACATTGATAAGGTAATGAGATAATCACAGCATGATGGAAGCAGTGCCTCAATGCCTCCTTTCATGACTCTTTTTATACTGTAGTTACAAAAGAGATGCCGCCTCTCTCTGGAAGCTTGCTTGAACAGTGTAAATGAGGGATTTACACATACTCAACCTCACACCTGTAGTTTGGTGTGTTATTTGTGTACAGTTGATTGTTGTCTTTTTTGTTTGTTTGGTAACACTTTATTTTAGAGTCCAATTTTCAATGTGTACTGTTGGCTGTTTATTAGTACTTATAAAGCACATATTAATTCCCATATGAAATGTTAATCCCACCCAATAGCTAAACTTTACAACTACCTTTCTAACTCTTAATTACTGTAGGAGTTTATTGAGGCAAAAGACATAGTTAAAGGGTTTGTTCACACTAAAATGAAAGTTCAGTCATTGATTCCTCTCCCTCGTGTCGTTCTACACCCGTAAGACGTTCGTTCATCTTCAGAACACAAATGAAGATATTTTTGATGAAATCCGATGAGTCTCTATTGACAGCAAGATAATGAACACTTTCAGATGAACAGAAAGACACTAAAACATATTTAAAACAGTCGGTTCAACATTAATATTATTAAGAGACAAGAATACTTTTTGTGCACCAAAAACACAAAATAACGACTTTTCAACAATATCTAGTGAGGGACGATTTCAAAGCTCTGCTTCATGAAGCTTTACGAATCTTTTGTTTCGAATCAGTGATTCGGTTCGCGTATCAAACTGCCAAAATCATGCGAACTATTAAAATTGCAAAACACTTAAAGCCTCGTTTACTGAAATCACGTGACTTTGGCGAATCACTGATTCAAAACAAAAGATTTGTAAAGCTTCATGAATCAGTGATTCGGTTCGCGTGTCAAACTGCCAAAGTGAACTTTTGAAATTGCGAATCACTTACGACGTAACGAACCCTCGTTTACTGAAATCATGTGACTTTGGTGCTCCGAACCACTGATTCAAAACTAAAGATTTGTAAAGCTTTGAAGCTTCTTGTGTCTTTATAATATTAAGGTTGATCCACTGTACTCACATGAACTGTTTTAAACATGTTTTAGTGTCTTTCTGTTCATCTGAAAGTGTTCATTATCTTGCTGTCAATAGAGACTCACTGAACCATCGGATTTCATCAAAAATATCTTCATTTGTGTTCTGAAGATGAACGAAGGTCTTACGGGTGTAGAACGACACGAGGGAGAGGAGTTTCATTTTTGGGTGAACTGACCTTTTAAAAGTTAGTTAATAGCGAGAATAGGACCCTAATCTAAAGTGTGACCGTTTTGTTTGTTTGTTTTTTCGCATCGTCAGAGAAAATGCAATTATATGCATCCCATAAAAGAAAAGGTTCGTCCTATATATGCCTTTTTTTCAAGCAAATAAACAAACAAGCCTGTATTTGAGTCCTTAATACGGTTCCTTTCACACAGTTATTTACAACGGCATTCTATAATCGAACACACACTCATAAATTTTCATTTTTCATTGTCAATCCTGCAAACTGACAGTGTGAACGTAGCCTGTGTAGCCAGCAGTGGCCTTTTGATCCGTCTGCCGAGCTGTCGCAGTAAATCTGGCAGGAGGAACGGTCTTTTGACTGTGGTATAATTTCCTATCAGCTCTCTTGCAGCTCTGGAAAAGCCCCAGAATCCTCTAGCTACGCACACAGGCACATTTCGCATGCTTGGTCCACAATAATCTGTCTTGCAGTTTGAATACTTTGCAACTTTTAATTACATCAGTGCCAGTATATTTCAAGTACTTTATGAAGTGAGAAAAAGATTGTTTAACCAGATGTATGCCATCTGTTAAAGACAATGAAATGCTCTCATTTTCAGAAGCATAATTTAGCCAGTTGTAGGGAAAAGAACATCCCAGTGTTATGGCAGAGCTCCTCTCTTCCTGCAACAGTGGACAAAGTTATTACACAGTTCAACTGGAATTCTTGGCGGACTAGCGCAATCAAGTGTCCAACACCATCTGATAGGATGCTAGGACAACTGACAGACACCTTGAGTGCGGGAAAGACAGGACACCCATCACTAATCCCTAAGGTTTCAGCCGACTGCCATTTAGGTCCAAAACTCTTTAGGTCTTTCTGGATAAAAGCACAATGGCTGACACACAGTGCTCCATCCAATCCACCAAAACTCGTTGGTGCTATTTTGTCATAAATTAGTCGTGGGCTAATGGTGAAGGAGTAGGGCTTGTAACCTGAAGGTTGCTGGTTCGATTCCCACGCCGGCAGGAACTGAAAGTGGGGATTGTGAATGAACCGCACTCTCTCCACCTTTGATAGCATAACTAATGTTCCCTTGAGCAAGACACCTAACCCCTAATTGCCTCACTACTTGTAAGTCGCTTTGGATAAAAGCGTCTGCTAAATGATTAAATGTAAATTCAAAATGGACAAAAATGCATCATTGCATATGCCAACTGTGCACTCAGTATCCCTGAAAACATTACAAACGTGAAGCTCTAGCCGTTTGGAGCTGTGAGCATTTTCTCTTGTATGATGTATATGTCTTGTATGTTTTCTTGCTTGTGCAGTGATGGTTTTTTCCAATCTGTGCTCTGATTTAGCAGAGGTTTGGCACAGCAGAGGTAAATATGTTCGTCTCGAGTGAAACGACCCAGTGCCCCTCTGCCTCCTTTATCTCTATGAATAAATTCTCCTAGCACATACGCGTCCGCCTTTCCGCCAATAAGCCAATAAGTCTGCATGCAGCAGTTCTTGCGAGAGAGCGAGAAGCAGTGTGCATGTTCTGTCTTATCTGTCCCACATTTGGTTCTCGGATTTCTGTCTCACTGGTCTCACTTTGGATCTACTTTCCAAGGCTCGGGTCAATCTGACCAAATTTGGGTCCGGCCTTTCAAAGCCTATAGCACCACCAATGAGTGAATTTATGTTAATAACTTTTATACCATACGTCCCAAAAATCCTTTTTCGTCAGCTTCAGGAGCTAATGCGGAGTCGAATCCATATTATGTTCTTGCCGAAAAACATTTCTGCCATTTTAAATTTTAATTCTTATACTACAAATTTTATATCAGTACTCAGTTTTCCGATGTAACCCATTTCGGACGTTGGCCAATTTGAATTTACTAAAAGAATGAGATTTTTTTGAATGAACAAAACTTGGCAAGTGCCATCACCACAGCGTCCTGAAGAAGCCTGAGAAATTTGGAGCAGGTGCCTCCTAGTTGCCAGAAATGTAAATATATGCACGTATCTTGGATTTTCTTGATGCTTTTTCATGGTAGTCATCTCATTTTCCTTCCTGACAGGGTTCACCTTGTCCATCTTCTTGATTTATTACGTAAACTACTTTCACGAATTGCTTCAACCGGTCAGGACAAAGCACTGAAATAATCACTTCTTAGAAGACTCACAAATTTTAATTCTAGGTGCCAAAAAATGCCAAAACAAAAAATGTGTTCAATGTCTTTCCTCTAAGTGACGTACTTTAACAAGCAACAGGTTCTTTGTGATATGCCATGTACATTGTATTCATGCACTGTACCTTTAAGTTTGGGTGCTTGAATCCCAGACAGCAACAGATTCGGCCCACATCTGGTACATGTGGATTACACGTGGACCAGACGCGGGCCGGATCTGCGCTGACGCTATGTTGCTGACAGGGATCTTGTGTGCTGCAACATCTGTACCATTTCTGATTTTTTTACAGGTTTTGCAACATTCACTCTTATAAAGTCACATGACAAATGTTTTAAATAAAAAAAAAACCCTTAAACTTTCTTAAATAGCAGACTTCATTTCAGCTTGTCTCTTCACATCTAATGGGAATTGCAGATGATTAGGCCTTTCACAGTGATTAGACTTGCGTAGAGAAATTAACTCACACCATCCAATGAAGAGGAAGACCCATTTACGAAGCTTGTCTGTGGAATATGTCATCACAATAGCCGTGTGAAGATAGCAGCCCTCCACAAACATCCAGAAAAAATTGGTCACCACGAAGTAATTATAGATTGTAGTCATAAGACGGCACCAGGGCTGTACAGAGAGAAAGGGAAAGGGTGTTAATTGAGGTGAGCTATTTGGATGTTTTAACAACTGCAAACCTTTCATATATTTGATGCGTACATGAATCATTACTAGGTCTTAAAACAAGTGTTTTGCAAGGTGTTATATTGCATCTTGAAAAGAAAGTGCAAAAATAAGGCCCGATTGTGTAGTTATGCACAACATGTAATGGACTTTCTCCAGCATTGACTGTACTCACATCGCAGAGTACAAAAATATGGTTACTACATAATACATTTCAAAGAGTTTCATAAAATTCTATTTTATTAAATTCTATGCTTCTGCTATGATGTTTTATATAATCTCGATATGAAGAAAGTCTTATACAACCCCATTTCAAATAAATAAAATAATGTAATAAAATCAAGAATCTGTGATTAGTTCATTCTCTTTCAACTTTATTTAACTGGCAAAAGTACAAAGAAAATATTTCCAGTTTTTCACTGACCAACTAAATTGTATTTAGTAAATCTAAACAAATTTTTGATTCTGATGGCTGTAACACACTCCAAAAAAGTCAGGACAGAGACAAAATAAATGTGAAAAGATCGCAGAATATCCAAGTTTTCAAACAGTCCATAATTAGCAGGTGAATTTGGAAATAGGTGAGGGTATCGTGTTTTGGTGTAAAAGATCTTTGCAAGCAAAGATGGGTCATGGCTCATGAGAAGATTGTCCAACAATTCAAAAATCACATTTCTCAAATAGGCAAAGTATTTAGTTCTTTCAGTATATGGGTTACATAATATTGAGAAATATTACACTGAGAAATCTCAGTGTAGGGCCAGGCAGGAAACCTTTGTTGAATGTGCATGACCTTCAGATGACATTGCATGAGAATCCGTCGTGCTGCTGTGTTAAATATAGCCACATGTGCTCTGGAGTACTTTGGAAAACCGTTTTCACTCAACACAGTCTGACGCTGCACCAAGAACTGCAGCTCGAATCTCACAAGGAGAAAGCGATACATCAATTCTATGCGGAGATGCTGCCGAAATGGTCCAAAAGACAGTGGAAATGTGTGCTGTGGTCAGATGAGTCCACGTTTCAGCTTGTTCTTGGGAAAAGCTGACTTCAAGTTCTCAGTTCCAAAGACGAAAGGGACCATCCAGACTTTCATCCGTGACAGGTGTAAGAGCAAAGGTGCATCACTGCAAACGCAGCGCACATATGTGAAGGTACCATTGACGTGGAGGCGTAAATTGGGATCATACAGAGACATAAACGGCCATCAAGATGACATCTTTCCTGGGAAGCAAGACAATGCCAGGCCTCATTCTGGTTTTCATTATGTTTGTGCTAAAACCGTAGAGTGAATGTGCTTGACTGACCTGCCTGCCATTCAGATCCGTCTCCTATTGAAAATCTATGGACCATTATGAAAAGGAGAATCAGACAATGATGACCACGGACTGCTGAGCAGATGTCTTGTATCAGGCGAGATCGGGCAAAAATTCCACATGCAAAACTGCAACGATTAGTATCCTCAATTCTCAAACGATTAAAACGTGTAATTAAAAGGAAAGGTGATGTGACGCATGCCTCTTTCCCAACTTTATTAGAACGTGTTACAGCCGTCAAAATCAAAATTTGTTTATATTTACAAAATACAATTAAGTCTGGCAGTGAAAACGCTCTTGATTTTATTACAAATTTTCTTGATTTGGGGTTGTACAGATGGCATGAGGATGAATTTTTCGTTTTGGGGTGGACTATTCCTTTAAATTTGCTTACTTTTGTATGACAACATTTGTATTATGTTGTAACCATGTTATAAAAGCAATGCACTCGTGTCATGCTCAACAATCACATTGTTGCTTCGGTCTTTTGTAAAGCTCTTGTCTTCTTTACAGAGTGTCTAAATGAGCATAGCATTGCAAAATGAAGTACTTTTGACAGAAGTTTGTATGTCTTCTCTTCTCTGTCAATTAATTACAAGTTGGAAATAAAAATGCTGGAAGATTCTAATGAGGCACTTTATACCAACAGACAAAAACACCACTAGATTGAAAAATAATATTGGTGATCTGCTTACATCATAAATGTAAATGTCAGAAACCTGATGATCCGTTTACATATTAATCGACTGCTAAGTAAGTTTAAAAGTGCTTCATACCTCATTCGTCTCATAAATGTTTTGGTCGATCAGTTGAAGCAAAAACCACATTACATTCCTCAGAATGAAAGTCGTAATTAAGTTCCAGTGGATTATGTTGCGAAGGCATCGGATGCTCCTTGAATTTAAAAAAGACAAATGAAACAATCATTTCAGCAATTACACTCTGACACAGATTTAGCATTGCATGAGCTGATTATGGAAATACGTAAGCATGAAAATGAGACAAAGAGCAAAGAGGAGCCAGAGACACAGTTAGTGACAAAAATCAAATCTAAAAGATTAATTATCCCGAGCATGTTTAAGGAAATGTTCAGTAACACTTTCAATGAGCTCTGCATATGTAATGACATGTTTATTTTAGTATTCAGTATTGCCAAGTGTTGGAGAATCTCTCGATGCAGCCTTGGAGCAACCAATGGCATGTGTCAATAGTTTTGTTATTCTATGTAGTGATTCTCAGCAGAGCATTCAACTGAATGCATTGTAAAGCTATTCATAATGACTCATAGTTTGGAATTCATTATTTTTCCATAAATAACTGCCGTGCTCCCAGGCTTGCCAAGACTTGTTCAATCTCCACAGACTTTTAATATGACACACCTGCACCTCTAATCACTCTTTAGGATGCAACTAATACACAACTCCCACAAACACTGTATAGTGTTATCTTCTTCTGGTGTGGGATATCTCTTATCTACCAGCAGCTTTGGCACTGGTAGCTTTGTAGGTTGTTATCTGCCTCTGCCATCAATAAAGCACCTGAGTTTAGAAACATCTGCCTCTTTATTGTGCGACATAAACTCACTGAGCTCAAATAAGCTGTGCATAGCACTCACTGTATCATTTCAAGATATTTACATCACCTTTGTTTATATAGCAAATTGTGTCAAAGCAGCTTTACAGTAATAATTGGCAAATAATTTTTGGCAGCTCTTAAAGAAAACGGCGTCCAGCTTCAATAAATTCAGCATTGCGACACTCCTCTGGAGCTGGAGGATCCCTGCCTGGCCACTTCTTTGTGCCTCTTTCTTTTTCAATCACTGTTTTACTGTCAAATGTGCAATTCTTATTAATTAATTAATTATAATTACTATTGTCATTTCGTTTCTGTCCTATTTTATTCATTAATTTACTCTAATATAAGGCCAAAGTATTCATGAGGAACTCGTGGGCCCCAGTCCAGCCCTTTCAACGACAAGGTTGACGCAAAGAAAGCTCAACCACTGAGAGAAACACGAGGCCTATGAATACACAACAACAACTAACACCTCAGAATAATTAAAGAATTGACCCTTCGCAAAGCCCCGCCCCCTTTAGTTACTGTTGCTATGTCCGACAAGCCATAGGACACTGACAACATGTCGACAGACATATGAAACAGTTTCATATTAAATATATCGTAATTTTTTTAAAGAAGTTTAATCAATAAATAGCATCTAGTGTGTCTTTAATGTGTCGTGAAGCGATCATCTCTTCATACTAGTTCATTTATAGCATCAAATAAACATGAATGAACATCAGAAGGAATGTTGTTTCAAGCGCGGAAAGACGTGAGGACACACAATTTATCAAGTTCAAGTTCACCGACGTTAATCTACTAACTCCCCTGACTGCTTTTGGCGGATTCGGGGTTATGATTGGTCAGATCGCCTGTCAATCAAACTGTTTGCGAAGGGTCAATTAACGAACAAGAAAAGTTCAAAAGGAACTACAAATGTGGAACAGAAAAAATACTTGAATAAGACCGGGGAGTCCAATCCTGATCCTGGAGGACCACTGACCTGAAGAGTTCAGCTCCAACCCCAATTAAACACACCAGATCCAGCTATTCAAGGGCTCACGAGACATACTAGAAACTTCCAGGCAGGTGTGTTGAGGCAAGTCTGAGTAAAGTCTTCAGAACACTGGCCCTCAAGGACAAAGTTTGGACTCCCCTCAATATGACAAAATATAAAGTAAAATTCAACAAGAGCACAAGGAAAGACAGACAATCCATGACACAGTGTAATGACTTTGATCTTTTTTCATGCAAAGCAATCAAAAGACTTGAAAAATAGCATATTTTCATATGCTTTTATGTCATTTTGAATATAAAATAACAGTAAAATTCCCCATTCTTTGACATCTAATGGACAATGCATACATACATATATAAACCAGTGCCGCCTTAAAAAAATATCTTTCAGTGTTTCACAAGAAAAAAAGAAATATAGCGTAATAATAATGACCGAAACTAACCTTATACAATCTTTACTATCACTAAGTTTCCGAAACAAATCAAGCTTGTTTTACTTTGAAAGAATATTACTTAACTTTGCACAAGACTTTGGCACAGGACTTTACTCACAAACTATAGTAGTGAAAAATCACTGACACTTACCTCAAGCACAGAAAGAGAATGAAGGCAATAACGAGAGCTCCAACAGATATACAGTGACCAAAGTAGTTTATGATGAGGGCAATCTTGTAGTGCATGGGGTACTTCCTCTGGAGAAAACAGATTCATTATTAATTCTCCCATGATTAACGTCAGTCTCTTCCTAGCATGTGACATGATATAATTTGATAAATGATTGCAATTTTAGCACAAATCAATAGCTATTACTCAATGACCATTTTGCCCTTCCTCAATATTTTATGGACGCTTCCAAATGACTTGAAACTTCGATTCATTTATATATTCCTCACGAGCCCTTGAAAGAGGTCACAAAACTGTGACACCATACTAAAAGAATCCATTTGTCCTTTTGCAGAATGTTTGGATGTAGAAGTCATGTGAAGCGAAGTGAGAAGTTGACTGATGCATGAATAAATGATATAGAGCGAACAGGATGTGGATCTACAGATCAGTTACACAGCATGTAAAAGCAATTTCTTATATGGGCTGCTTCATAATGATGAACAAAAGAAAAATAATTGGGCCAAATGGATTATATGTTGTGTTATATGAGTTAAAGCAATCAAAAGAGTTTGGAAAACTTAGCAGTAAGTAAATAATAAGCGTTATGTAATGGAAAATATGGCAAAGAGAATAACTGCAGTGATGTTTTAGAAGATCTTCTTGACTTATACACAGTAAAATCCCCAGAGTTCAATCAACTCTGCTCAGATAACATTTGGTCCCTCTCTAAATAGTGTTCAAGTAACACTCTTCAGAGATTGAATGTCTTTTGTGATTTCATCTAAGGCTGTGGCTGAAGTCAGTTGTAGTTCTTGTGTTTCTATTTTCTTCAGTGATTCTGCTTGTTAACAGCAGGTGTTCATCATTAACGTTCAATCATCACTTAATGAATTGCTTAATTATCTCATTAACTTTAACTCTGCTTCAGTGTTACTTTAACACTATTTAGAGAAGGACCAAATGTTATCTGAGCAGAGTTGATTGAACTCTGGGGTTTTTACTGTGTAAAGGACCGAATTCAAGTGTCATCACTCCTCAGATTTCTCTTCTTCAGAAGGCGATTTATCTGCCGTTTCTATCAACAGAGTTTTGTGTTTCTGCGAATCACTTCAAGTAGAATTTATCTTCTCTTAGTTTGGAACACAATGCCATTTTCCGTCAGTGTGTGCATGTGTGTTCTTGCTTATCATGATCGAGGACACTTATTGTAAGTGAGTTTAGTGTTTTGCCAGGGTGAGAAGCCAAACTCAAAGGCTTATCGACCTACTCACGCTGCATTCATTTTAAAATTAAGTGTTTCACTTGAAATATGCTTTCTTTTGAGAAAAAGAGTAAGGTCGGCCACCCCCAACACTGTGATTTCAGGGTCGCTGCATGAGTCAGGCTGCTGGAGGTCCAGTATGGAGCTTGTGTTTTGTGTTTTACACATGAAGACTTGTGTTCAAGCCTGGATGTGATCTCTTTCGGCTTATATGCATGTCTGTCGCTTTGGACTTGGGAGCATATAATGCTTCGGTTCAGCCAAAACCAAAGATTGAGCCTCGGAGGTTATCAGGGCCCACGTCAGAGTCTTTTTGGTTTTGTTTTGTTTTTGGAAAAAGCATGACCTTACTCCTCCCCGAGGAATCAAGTGATGATCAATCACCGCTATTTTTTTCACTAATGAAATGTTAGAAACAATCCTTAAGAAATCATTAAAGCCAAAACAGTGGAGTTGAGTTCAGGCTTATAACACATTTACCCACCTTTTCCTCTAAAATGGGCTCACAGTTGGAGTAGTTACTTTTCAGTGCCCATGTACCATTGTCCAAGCACTCTCTGTAAGCAATTCCTGCATGGAATGAAAGGAATTCAAAAGTCAGTTCAGTTCTAAAAGCCCAAAGAGTTTATCATTTGTATTGCTCAGCAGCCATAATAAGTTCAAATTCACGTGAGTTAAAGTCAAGAAAATGGTCTCACTCAAGAACTTGCTGAATACACACGATTTACAACAACTCAATGGCATTGATTCATTTAAATTCCACCCTTCTTCAGGGCCGGTTGGCTCTGTCTAAGGTAAACCTTTCCATTTGATATGTCGTTTCCATTTGAGTATTTGAGCATGTAATATGTAAAGGCACTGAAGGATTTACTTAGTTTCTAATTCCAAGGAGTTGTTTTGCATATCTTTGAAAATCCATCGAGCTTAAATTTTCTTGCTTTGCTCTGGTTATTTTATTTGAATTTATTTAATTTCATGGAAAATTCTAATCTCTTTCCCAAGCTGCACTTAATTAGATTTTTCAAAAGCCTGTTAATAAACTGCATCTCGTTATTACAGCCATTTAAACAGAGAATGTGTCCGCTTTTCTATCCATGCTCAACGAAGAAGTCACTTCTTGTTTCAGCTTTTTAGTGCCCAAACACTGAAAGTGCACAGAGTGTTTTCCTAAGGATTATTATTTTTATTATTATTATTATTATTATTAGGGTCTAACTGTTCAGGGCCCTATTGTTTTCCTAAGAATTATTAACGTTTTTTGTTCAAGATTTTAAGTGCTTTTGGCCCTTAACATGCTGAGAATCTCTTGAAAATATGAACACACATCAGTGTTTGGCCTGTAGTTGGCGTAGTCACTTTGTAAAGAAACACTGTAGACTGAACACATAATGCACAATCTCACTGTTTTCACAAATTCACTTTTTTGTTGTTGTTGTTGTAGTGATCAAATCAGTCCACCCTGTCAGCCTTATAGTCCTGTTTTTGTGAGAATAAATATAAAAATTCATATTTTCTTGGTCACTAAATGTTATTTTATCTCTAAAAGCAACAGCAATCCAGACTTCTATCAACAAGCAACAGAAAGTCGACTGGCTTCCGGTCAAACATGTGTCTCAGGTCACTGTCAACAAAGCTTTATTGAGGCACATCGTTCAAGGACTCCATCCTTTCAGCATTGTTGAGCTGCCATCATTTAAAGGGCTGACTCTATCATTACAAGGCCTACTTTACCCTCCAAGATAACAAAAGCTGCTCTGATCATGAAAGTCACCACTGCCATGAGTGAAGTTGAATGGATTGTAACTGGACTGCACGTAACTCCTCACTGGATACGCCATGAAAGTCTTGAAAAACATCCTGCAAAAGACTGACGGGCTCTAATACTTAACTTTGACATACTGGCCAGCGCTATAAACGACATCCACTCGGAATATGAAATACGTGACAAGGTTGTCTGCACCATCACAGGTTCCTGAAATTCCTAAAACATTCTTTTCTTTTTTAGCACCCAAACTCACCCATACCATGTTAATTTATTGGCCAAAGGAGAACTGGCCTCCCAGATGAGTCTAGATTCTCCATTTCTGTCACCTAATGGAGTTTGGGTTGCTAATGTTGCCGTTGACTTGCATAGTTAGGGTTTAAAGACACTTAATATTCAGTATTTATTTATTCATTTATTTATTTTGACTGTACTGACTGTATTTCATGAAAACAAAAATTGAACTGACACTATTCTTATGTATTGCTGCTTTATAGACAAATCTTGCAGCATCAACAGTTACTGAACTGAATTGACTCAATATTGAACTGATTCAAGCTGAATAAAGCCACAATTGTTGTTTTACAGCTGAATTTCTCATATTTGATGACGTTTGCGTCACTGAATGTCATCATTGCATCAATCCCTGTTTATTACTGTGAATGTGCGTTATATAAATAAGTGACTTGACTTTTAAGTACACTCTTAAGAAAAATGGTTCTTCAGCTTGTAATAATAGAACCCTTTTCCTATATGATAAGAAGTGCAAAATAGAACCTTAATAGTGTCATAACAAACCTTAAAAATTTTCAAAGTTCCAGTGAAATATCTTCACAACTTGTATCTGTACATCCAACATTATATGTGCACTTTGGTGTAAGTGAGTGACAGTTTCTCTCTGCAGATGATGACAGCATCAAAATAGACATATGAGTCACAGTGCATTTCTTCCATTTGTTTAAAGTAAAAGCACTTAAGTTTATGAAGGCCAATATGGATATTATGTGAGCACTTCACAATGTTAAAAGGAAAAAGTGAAAAGGAAAAAGAATTCATGTGATAGATTCAATGTTTTTATGGCTGGGCATGTTTATGCATAAAGCCAAGTAATAATTCAATATATGGATTGTAAATTCAATATCTCTGCCACTTACTTAATGGAGAAGAGGACAGAAATATCCTCAATTGAAGAGAGCTATGTATGGTATCCTACTCGGAATTTGTGCTCTGCATTTCACCCATACAAGTGCAAACACACACACACACACACACACAGGTTTGTTTTGCTATCTTAGTGAGGACATTCCATAGGCGTAACGGTTTTTATACTGTACAAACTGTACATTCTCTCCCCCTACACTAACTCTACTCCTAAACCTACTCATCACAGAAAACATTCTGCATTTTTAAATGTTTAATAAAACATTGTTTAGCATATTTTTAAAACTATTTTAAACATGAGGACTCATGAAATGTCCTCATAAAACAGGTTTGCATAGTAATGCCAGTGTAATACCCACGTCATTATGCAAATTTGTGTCCTCATAAATCAATTACTGCGGCACCCAGGGAGTGATTGGGGGAGCCGAGACTAAAACCCATGACCTTCGGCTTACAAGTCCGACTCTCTAACCATAAGGCCACAACTACCCAACTAGCATGTTCAATTGAAAAAAAAAAAATGAAAAAAGACAAGATTGATAGAAAAGTTACAATGTTAAAGTTAGAATTCATAGAAATTCAAGGACATCAAGTACCTGTTGAGAGTGTTTTAACAGTGTTTGTAATTGGATGGTTGAGTCCCAGAAAATCAATAATGATCTATATGGCAAGCAGGACGAGGCTGAAGGCCATGAGAGCGGGGCGGGGCCAGTAGCGTGATTGATTAATGAGCGCCACCTGCATGCTGCACTGGTCTCGTATCTCACGGAGGAGCTCGGAAGCAGTAAAGGAGGAGCGACGACAGTGAAGGACGAGAGAGGACCAGACCTGGACTATTGATGTTTTGACCTACTGTTCAGTCACTCAGTGCTGTAATAGAGGAGTCACAATGCTCTGAAACAGTCTGAATATGAGAGAGGTGTTTTTTAAAAAGCTAAATGCACACTGCAATGATCAAAAACTGGACATGAGTCATTCTCACAGCCATCTCTGATGTAAGCGGCTCGGTTTTCTCAGCATTAGCAGTGTTTTGGACTGACTAATTGAATGTTTTGCTAACTGAATCCTTAGACTGAAAACTTTCCCAGAGTTTAGCGGCCTTAAATGATCTGCTTGCAACTAGAGATGGGAAAACATGATGTTTCTTGTCAAAAATGTACTCATTATTTTCGCTATAATGTATTGACTGCATTGACGGCTGTCAGAGCAGAAATGAAAGCTGATGCTCTGTATGTTTTTCCATCGCCTCCGGGTGCGTTCATATGTAAATTGCATGAGCTTGTTTTGTCCATTAGATCGAAATATCTGAGGAAATGCATACATTTACCCACCCATAGACCGTCCCTCAAAGAAATCAGGATAGAAGAGGTTGAAAGTGGAAAAAAGATATGGATTAAAACACCAGGTTAACACGGTTATGTGTCTCCCTTGTCTACTTGTGATTCGATCAACCAAAATGTATCTTAATACCAGGTGGAAACCAGTTACAGGCAGCTCTTGGAAACTTCTGAAACATTTACATTATTTTACCACATCATGTGAACAGGTCATTCTTGGAGTGACCTAAATTATTATTTATTTTTTGCATTAGACTTGTTTTACCTAGAATAGAACTGCAGTAAAATGTCTCGCACTTACAAAACACCCACCGACTGTTGAAGACAATTTTTTCACTTTCTTTTGCATATTGCACACATAAAATAGCATTGGAATAAGTAAACATGGCTGACTCTATACAACCCTCTTGTATAACAATAATCCCAATAATTCCCGCTGTTGAAGAATGATTCATCTTGGTGCTGTCAAACAAGTCAGGCTGAAACAATAGTGATAGAAGGTCCATCTCAAATAGCCTTAAAAACAACAAAAATGGAGATATACTTTTAGAGTCATTGATATAAGCCTTTATGCAACTTGAATACAACTTTATGATCATTTAATTGCTCTGAGGCCCTTTTTTCACGTCTGTGTTGGCACATATGTTGGGAGAATCAAACGCTCTCTCCTCCGCAGTGACTGTTCTCTCTGAAGTCTTCACAATAGATGCCTTCACATCTTCTCACTGTTTTCCTTTTGCGCTCTGTAAATAATTCTCACTTTAGTTTTTCCAGCCCACCATCCTTTTCTTTCATTCATCCACCCAGGGGACTTTAAGTTGATTTATTGTCATAAGTTTTTATTGACCTCAATAAATCTTGTTCTCAAAACTTCACTGTTGTATTCGAGAGTATTTACCAACCATTTATCCACCATTTAACTACAGAATGTGCTCGTCTCATCTCAGCTCACAAACTAGATATCTCTACATCTACAGAGCAATGAACTTCTTTACTCAAATATGTTATTATTCTGGCGTAATAAACATACTGGAACCATTTTAACGAGTCTATGTGAAATACTTCTCTAACATAGGAGATTTCTGCTTTATTAACCTTACAATCTTTTTGTTTCGTTTCTTCCTTTTTATTATAAGGAGGTTAGGTTGGACACTAAACACGCTCAGTGAGAGGATTATTCTGCCTCTTTGGTCACCGGCCATGAACTAAAGGTTCATTCGTGTTAGTGGGACAGAAAAATGTCCTGACCTTGGGTAGGATCCATGTCGGGTGGGTATAGCAAGCTGCGGGCTCTGAGCTGAATGGTGGATTATGGGCATCTGGCTGTCAGGTATGTGGTCATCTTCAAATAAGTCTGGCTAGGTCATTGGTTGCTCATTTCCTTTTTCTGTGTGCGGTCATCAGGAAAAGTGACCTTGGGGTTGCTGCTTTACCAGTGAAGGTTTGGTCCTTAATCCAAACAGTATCTCCAGACTATAGTGGTGACAAAGATCTAGCTCTTTCCATTTTTTGTGCCAACACAGACTGGATTCAAACTGTTAGCATTTGGGAGTTTTATTATGATATAATTGAAAAGCCATAAAAAATGCTTTTAGATGTTCTATTATGGTTTCTGAGGAAGTTGATGACAATTTAGCCACATCAACATCTCTTCAATAGAAGTTGACTGTCCCTTTAGTTCAAACAAGTCTGTAGCGGCTCTCTGTAATGGATAAAATGGAAAGTCTGTAGTTTGTAGCAGTTCTACAGCCATCATGAAAGCCATTCTACATTCATCTTATTGTTGCATACTGTTCGCATGTGAACTCTGGCCAGGCCACCACACCATTGTCTTGCTTCTTGGAAACAATCCTTGGTGTGCCTGATGAATGTGAAGAAAAATTGAACTTTGGAGTGAGGCAAGGATAATCAACCTCGTACCGTGTAGAAGCAGTCAGTCGAGGGTGGAAATCATGCACCAATATTGGCCACCCGTGTTCATGGAACCTCATTACTTTGCTGCATATGGGGTCTTTCTTTAACATTTCACGAATATCATCCAAACAAGTCTTTGATGCAGGGAAGCTATTCCCTATTCGGGCAGGATAAATAATTGTGTCTTCCATGAGAGCATCCCTAACATCACTCATTCAGGGAACCCTGGATCGAGCTGTGAACTGTTTTCTTCAACATGGTGAATCTCGTAGATATTTCTCACGAGTCTCAGTCTGAACCTTTGCAGCCTTGGTGGTAATTCATCTGTAGATATTTTGTGCTCAGCAAGGTCAGTGACTTATGGTCCGTCTAGAAAAGAAAATGCTTTCCAATTAGCTGACGGCTGAAGCGCTCGCATGTCCAAACAAGAGCTAGGGATTCCTTCTGTATCTCTGCTCAGTTGGAGATCATGATCTGGACACATATGCTATGGGTTTCCATGCATGACTGATCTATTGATCATCCCTCCAAGACTAAAGGATGATGCATCCCCTTTTACTTTAGTGCCCTTGGTTGAATTGAAGAATGCTAAAGTTGGCGAGGCGATAAGCTCATTTTTCAGCAATGCAAATAACTCCTGCTGTGTTGCATCCCAGGGCCAAAGATTTTTTCTGGAGGTCTTGCAGGGTTTTTTTTTTCTTTTTAAGGTCTGGAATCATTCCAAGAAAGCTGTTTACCTCAGACACATTATTAGGCTCATGCATAATTTGAACTGCGCCAGTTTGCCCAGGTGGGGCTGTTTGCCCAATGCTGCGTCCAGTCTAATGTCATTTTCTTCATGAGATCTGTATACGATAATGTTATTCATATGATATCCGACTCTTTTGAAGAGCCTTTTGAAAGAAAATGGCTTAATGAAGCTCAGATCTGCCAAAATTCAGAATTGACACTTCGCACACAGTTTGATTGACAGGCGATCTGACCTTTGTTTGTCTGTCAAAGCAGTCAGGAGAGTTAGTAGATTAACGTCGGTAAACTTGAACTTGAAAAATTGTGTGTCCTCACATCTTTCCGCGCTTGAAACAACATTCCTTCTGATGCTCATTCATGTTTATTTGATTCTAATAAATGAACTAAGAGATGATTCTCACCATAATAAGTAGCGGAATACATATTTAAAACGCAAAATATGAGTAAGTATATTTAGTTGCAGTTAAAATTGATAATCAGATCACATTCAAACATTTAATTATATTCAAAAATGATTGGATTTCTGGATTACTTGGAATTTTACATGTCATTTAGTTAATTTAATATTCAGCCCTAAAATTTGGAAAAACTTTATCCCATGTGATGTGTGTTGTGAGAAGCGTTTGGCCATTGGTGACACAGTCTCTTATGATGTTAAATTCTTACGAGTAGACAGAGGTGCTGTTAGGAGAGAAAGATTAGGCACGTCCATGAGGAAGTTCCCCTTGGAAATTTCATGGAGGTACTAAAAGCATTTTGCTTTTCATACAGCTGAACAGAAACAGTTACAAATGCTTTGTAAGACAAAAGATGAATTGAGTTAATACAAGACATACATCTAAGTTCTCTCCTCGATCTCATTTTTAATGAATAAAGGATATTTTGTAAGAAATGCTTTCCCATTGATTTGATTGCACTGACATTCTTGAAGCCCTGAAATCTCATTTGTCATGACACTCCATGACAGGGTTAACACTGTTAGCTCTTGTGTGTGATGCAGTCTAACACAACATGCCATGTCTGAACACATAGATAATGAAATTTGAGAGCTGCAACAGAGAAGATTTGAAGTCATGCATCATTGTTGGGGAAAAAAAAGCTGTAAATTGTTCAAAATTTCTCCTTTTGTGCGCAATAGAATAAAAATTGCAATGTACTGGTTTGGAACATGGAGAGAGAAAATATAGAAAATAGTAAAACAATCGATAAGATACTAAAAGCTTGGACTCAAAATGAACCTTAATGGAAGGACAAATCTAACCAGGAGATGGAAGACACTGAATAAAAATAGCCGTCTTCATCAGCTCAATCTATTTTTACATTTTCTTCTCACTACCGGCTCTGTCATGAGACTGAATTAATTCTTTCAAAGCTCGAGAGCTTAAGCCACCTCAAAATGTGCCTGATCCACGTTCAAATAAAAATATTCAACTCAACCCAAGGATGAGTGTACACACAAAATCACTTACAGTAAAACCAGTTATAAATACATTTTTACAAGTGGGTTAATGGTGCATGCCCAAGTCATGCTATTATTTGGCTTTATATGCAGTAGAGTGCATTAATTGCCATTGAATCTTAAACATTACTGGGGCTGGGTGTCAATAAGTGTCGGTCCTACACTTCTGGGGACCCTAAGCAAAACTTTTAAGGGACCCCTGTCAGAGTGTGCATTAGAACCCCAAAATAACCCCAACCGCTGTTTTTTCAGAGCAGTTTTACTGTCAACAAACAACAGTGAGTTGAAACAGTAATACAATAAAAGAGTTACAAACAATAAGACAAATACAATTGATAAAAGATACAAATAAAAAAAACTATTTCGCCTACTAGAAATAATAGCCTACAGAAACTGAACAAAGTAATCAAATGTAAAAAAAAATAAGGGTTCACTGTATAAAATAAATATACATTGATTCTTGTTAAAGTTATTTAGTGAAGAGCAGTGAACAATTCTATTTATTATCTTTTCTGTTTGATTACCATTAACTGACAGCAGCAGGTTTATTAGGCTGCTGTCACTTTAAGACCAAATGCACAGATCTAATATACTGACTAAAATAACTTTCCCAACTGTTTATGTTGAATGAATGCATTTAAGTGAAAACATCCCAAGACGAACTTTTTGACATTTTTGCATATTTGCTCAAGCGCACACCCAAAGCAGCCTATACTTTTCCATGTTTTGCTCCATCCGGAGCTCATGCACAGAAAGATGCTTTTGCAGCTCAATACGCTTTAAATTCCTTTTTATTATCGAGCGCTTGACTGATTTGGATGTTACGTAGAAAAGGTGACAGTGCACCACTTTGAATGCGGCATTGTGTTGAAAACCAAAATCAAAAACGCAACTAAATTTCTATTAATTGCACAGCCCAAGGCATTCAGTCATCTTTGAGAACAAGGGGGTCCTACACCTAGCATACTTTGTGTATAGGGAGATCTGGCACTCGTGTCAATGCACGATTTTAACAGAGCCCAAACCAAGCCATTCAAAAGCTATTTGTTTAACAGATGAAGAAGCAGCAAAAAACACAAAATATGTTCTTAACGAAGCATTGTGTGCGTGAGGCTTGATGTTGACTGAGACAGTGCTGGATGAGCACAGTGAATGTGAGACAAATGACACTTTGGTATTAACGGATAAACAGTTCAGAATGATTCCCTGCATTTCAGAACAAATTCAAGGGTTAATACCAGGGCTCTGAAATCACCTCTTACACACTTAACAGGGCACTATTCGAGGGGACAGCCATTTGTATTGGTGTACGAAAGCATAGTGGACATTATCTCATTCAATCCCATAATGCAACCACAATAACGTGTGTTATCAGAGTTGCGTGCTGAATTTAGTCACGCGTCTGACCAGAAAATAGCGCCCCATCCATCCATGCTCCAAACCGCTGGTTCAATGTGGCTACAGTGTAATATCATATTCCTTTTTAATTGATTGTTCAATTGGATCTGCACAGCCCAGAACTTTCTGTGAACGATTCGTCCACCTGATTCAAGCCGGATACTTGAATCATTCCCCAGTGGGTTGGTTCTTTTAATAGATTGTCTAAAAGCATCATTGTTCATGAGTCAGACACTGGTCGGGTCAAATGTCTGTGAGTAAGATTTCTCTTTATATCGTGGTGTTGAGGCGATGGTAAGCAGCTCCTGTGTGGGCGGGGCAAATCTATATTATACGAATATATATTTTTAAAAACACTTACTCACATGCAATACAAGAGTGTGATACATTCTTTCCCTTAGAATTGTGTTAGCCAGTCAACACCAGAGACAAACTGATCACAAATGGAGTTTATGTTGATTACTTAGAAATTCTACTCTCATGACATATGGATAAAAACTACTACTACTTTAGATTAGCTATCAGCTTTTACTTTATGTGTAGGAGTACTTCTTCTTTCTTTACTTTCATTTTCAAAATATTGTTACCAATGAAAATGAAAATTCTCATATATTTGTATATAAATGTACATTGTATTTTAATAATGATCATGTTAGATGATCAGTAACGGCTGATGGTTTGTCACAGACACAGTCGGAGTCAAAACCTGATGAATTTATATTAATTCATCCACTTCTCTCTAAAGATATGAAAATGAGTGACTGGCCAACTGAGAGGATTTTATAGTTACTTTATAGATTACTTGATGTGAATAAAATCATGTTTTGAAAGGTTATTTTTTTGCCGTTTGGCTCCTAAACTAACGGTCTTCAGATGAAGTGCCAAACTCTAGGGGGCACTTCACTTTGGACTATACACCACACACTCACACTCTCATTCATTCACACGGACTACATTTCCCATAAGCCCCGTACCCAGTCACTGATTACCGCACCAGCTGCACCTCATCACCCAGTCACTAATTACCATCACCAGCTGCACCTCATCACCCACACCATATAAGCACTGCTCACGCATCCATTCACCACGAAGTCTTGATTAGGTTCCCTGTCAGTTCTGAGCGTTATTTCCCGTGTCTTGTTTTCCTGGTTCTGTTTCCTGCCTGTCTGTCCCGGTTTTGAATGTTTTCTGCCTACCCTGTTTGACTCACTGCTTTGGATTACTGGATTGTTGTATGCCTGCCGCCTATACCGGCCCCTCGCCTGTTTACTGACCACGAACCTGCTTACCTCCAATATTCCCGTTTGACCCTGCCTGTTACAACCATTCTGTTGTATAATAAAGCCTGCAATTGGATCTCATGCCGCTGACTCGCCCTTCATTACAATGGAATGGTCTTCCTAGCACAGTTTGAGATTCTCTCAGTATAGATCTACACTAAAGACCTTTTTTTTTTTTGTCAAATATAGCCCTAATTAATTCATTCGCCTTACAGCTCATGATTATACTGCATCATCCAGGTCAAAATACAACATATCACACAATTTTAAAATAAATTGAAATTCGTTTAATAGTCTTTTTTTGCTCTCCTTCCTACATAACGTGACCTGTGCCATGTGTTCAGCGAGGGGCATCTCAATTATTCAACATCTGCGTTTCTACAACTTTCCCAACAGAAGATGAACTGCTGCTGCTCTCAGATGGACAAACCTGCGCTCTGATGTTCAATCCTGGATGGATCGCAAACACTTCAATCAATGTACAAACATATTTATTCAATTATAGACATTACATTTGGGCTGTATCGCCAGAGGAGATCTAGCCCCCCTGGTGTTGCCTGGGTTCTCCAAAGGTTTTTTCTCCATTATCCAACATCAATCAGAGTTTTTCTTCTTCGCCACAGCTGCTTTTCGCCTTGCACCCTAAGGGACTAAATAAATTATGCACTACATAAAATGTGATGTGTATTCGTATTATGCTATGACTTTCAATTAACTTCTCAATTAAACTGCTTAGGGGTGAGTGGTATGATTGAAATTTTAACCTTCTCATTGATATGCATCATTTAATAAGCATGGCAGTGATACACATCACAAATAGTAATTAGCTTTATCACTAAATCACTGCATTCATAATCTTCATTGTCAACACATGCAGACTTCAAAACTCATAACTTAGTATTTCCAACTTTACCAAACGTTCAATATATAACAATATTAACTGCTTGACTATTTATATCATCAAAAAAAAAATATTATTACCCAGGAATATATTTATTTAATACATTCAACTTACCAGCATACATAAACTCATACAGCAAAGCTCGGCTACATGATTGTTTGTATCAAAACTAAATGTTAAATATATTATTGCACTGCCCTACTTGAGCATAATGTTGGTTCTGTTCACTTATCACAATATTGTAAGTGAATATAATTGCTCTTAGTGTTTCTACAAGATGCTTACTACATAGTTATTATCACATTTACTAAGACTTAGTAAATCATACAGTTTAAGCAGACTGAAACAGAACTTCAATTAGGGGAAAAAAAGCTTCTATGGTGGACGGCCAGGCAGAATTGATCAGTAATATTCTAACGGGGGGTTAGCGAACGGTCAGTTTTTCTGGAAGGTACTTGTCTTTAAATAGCATTAGATCCCTAGTGCCACTTCAATAGAACGATGCATGTTTATGTACACTATCCTACGGGGAGACCGTTTTTCTCAGTGATCTTGCCGGCTCAAGTCAACCAGGATAAACTGAGTCAGCTGTAACGCATGACTGCGCTGAGATGATGAATAACCCGATAAATCCTGGAATGAGTAGATTGTATGAATTTCTTTCTTCTGCAGAACACAAAAGAAGTTATTGTGGAAAATGATATTGAAACAGTTGCTGTTCTCCATTGATTTCCAAACATATTGTTTGGTTGAACACATTCTTCAAAATATCTTCTTTTGTGTTCAGCAGAAGAAAGAAACTCGTGGAACAAACCTCTCCCTTTCGAAGCACTTTTAGAGAAGCTACGGTGGCCGACACAAAGACAAAGATGTCGTTGTCTGAGACAGCCAAGCAAATGAGGATTCTTCTTACTTCTAACAAAGAACTGTCTCTGCTTGTAATAAACCACACGACTACTACTATTCAACGTAGTGACGATGCAAGCTGCCAGTAAAAACAAATGGAGAGACGAAACACTTCCAGCGTAAAATGAAGTACGTAGATAGAAATGACTCATTCAAAGATAATAAAAACATAACAGTTCATTATGTAAGGTCTTTATACACAACTGAAAACATAGTTACGTATATTATATTGCATTTCTGACGATACATCCTCCTAGAATTTACACATTGCACCTTTAAAAACACTTTTATTGGTGAAAACTAATGTAGCCAGGTTGATTCATTGATATTAAATCACATTTTTGACTGTTTTGGGTCATCTGACAAAACTTTTTTACCATGAACTCAAATATTTTCAGTGGCTTCAGTGAGGTTTAAAAGAAACCGAGTCCAGTTAGCAATTAGTGGTTCGTCTGAGGAGGGTCTGTTCACATAACGATAAAGATAACGTTAACATAGTCCACATCACAACTACAACAATAACGGCACAGAGAAATTGTATAACTGGAAACGCTTACAGCTTTTTGGGCTGAAGAATGATAAAAACATTAACAGAATCCATCCTGCTTTAAAGAGCTCGAGCATTTAAAGTGACAGACGACAAAACTGCAGTGCGCTTGTAATAAACAGAACGATATCGTCCGCTGGTGTGGACGCTGACATCTTTACAGTTATCGTTCTTAGTGTGAACGGGTCCTCCAGATGGAATTTGTAGGCGTTCAAATTTTGTCCGAATTCTGAAAAATGTCTTTAAACATGGTAAAATATATTCAGCAGAGCCGAGAGTACTACAGTCTTTTTGGCATAATTAAAATAGCCAAAACATGCAATAAATGAGAATATAAAAAGCAAAGGATGTGTAGAGTTTTATGAATGACGAGATTTTCAATTCTGCAGGAAAGCTTTATGTAGATTTCTGTGGGCACAGATTCCCTGTGGATCTACTTATACAAAATAATTAGGACAGAGATTTGGATGAGTTTATCCGTTACAAAACTGGCATTGTTGAGCAAACTACTGAGCCAAATGACCTCTAATAAGAACAATCTTTCAGTACAGTGACATTCTGAGTGAAAGTAAATGACTTCTAAATCCCAAATGTTCCAAATCCCTGGCATCTCAAATTGACTGGTATAATTTGGATATTTCAGGGTTCGCTGGTTTAAATTTGTAAATGTTCTTCACTTAAAAACAAATATACAATTTATTTAAAAATAGCTGTCATAATTGCCTTTAATAGCCCAACTTACATGTACTTAAAGGTTTACTTCACCCAAAAATTAAAATTCTGTCATCATTTACTCACCTTCATGTCGTTCCAAACCCGTAAGACTTTCATTCATCTTCAGAACACAAATGAAGATATTTTTTATGAAATCTGTCCCTAAAACTAATCCATATGAATTGACCGTTCGCAAAGACCCGCCCCCTTTAGTTACTGTTGCTATGTCCGACAAGTCATGTGCTCATACAGTGAAAAATACATCATGGAGCAAAGAGCAGGTTACTTTTGATATTAAACAGTTTTATATTTAAAATATTGTACTTAATCAATGTATTTAATCAATAAATAGCGTCTAGCGTCTCTTTAATGTGTGGTGACAGATCGATCATTTATAGCATCAAAGAAACATGAATGAACATCAGAAGGAATGTTGTTTCAAGCGCGGAAAGACGTGAGGACACACAATTTTTCAAGTTCAAGTTCACCGACGTTAATCTACTAACTCCCCTGCCTGCTTTGTGTCAGACAAAATTGCGCATTGTGATTGGTCAGATCTCCTGTCAATCAAACTGTCGACGAAGTGTCAGTTGAGCCTTTTAGTCCACATTTTCTATAAAGACTCTTTATAGGATGAACAGATTTAATTTAGGCTTTTATTCACATATAGACATTGATCAGCGAACATAAACAGAAGCTCAACCGAACCTTCTTGATGCACGAGAACAAACCACTTACTGAAGCTCAAAAGATGCGAATGAAGCTCATTGGTTCTTGCAAAGATGCTTGAGCTTCAGTTTACCACAACTGATGAATGAGTTGATGAATGTTTATACGAGTAAAAGCCTAAATTAAATCCGTTCTTCATATAAACCGATCAATTCATATAGTCTGGATTAGTTTTATGATCTCTTTATGAACTTTTTGAAGCGTCAAAGTGGTAGTCATGTAGCTGTCATGGATGGACAGAAAGCTCTTAAATTTAATCGAAAATATCTTCATTTGTGTTCCGAAGTTGAATGAAAGTCTTACATGTTTGAAATGACATGAGGGAGAGTAAATGATGACGGAATTTTCATTTTTGGGTGAACTAACCCTTTAATGACACATCAGTTAATTGTATACTGGTCATTTACTAGTGATTTGCTCATGATTAACCATGGGATATTGATACAAATTTGTGAAATGTCATTCATAACATATTAATGTTTGGTAAATGATTAGGTCATTATTAATAAGACATAAGTGAACATTGTTATAAAGCGTTACCCTCCTGAAACCTGCAGCGAGTGTCTGTGTTTGAAGTATGTGTGTTGAATGGATACTGCCTACGGGAAGATTTAGAGACGAGCGCTAGGAAAAATGCCTTGGGCAGCGGCTCTGCACAGCACAAGGGTTCAGCGACACCATACGAGTATTACGCATAACTTTGATGCGTGCTATAAATACCCCTTCAATGTTTGTCCCATTGATTTCAATTAAGTCTGAGGTAGCAAAAATGATTTCATGGATAAACAATGTCTAGATTCGCCAAAATATTCCACGTAATGTGAACATAATGATGGATGTTTTCGCAATGCATTGTACTCGCATGTTGTCTTTCACTAAAGGAATGAGGCTACAAACACATTGTCTGGTTTATAACACTCTTCTCCATCACTTGATCAGCTAGAAATTGCTAGAAATATTCTATTTATATAAACACAACATTAACAGCGGGAAGCAAACAATGCTGACCTTTGCAAATGAAAAACATAATAATCCATATTGAACCACAAAACGGAGGTATGTTTGCACAGAAAAGAGTGCAGAGCGTGAAACCAGTGAGGAGCCGAACTGGATTAATGGTGCCACTGAATAAAATGCCAGTTTTGTTGATAAAAACGCATAAAGAGGCAAAGTAATATAATCAGCAGGTCACTGTGCAGCTATTTTAATATTTAAAGTATATATTCAGAGCTCAGCAGTGAAAGGCTTAAATGTGCCTAGGAGCCCTGTATTATCCTCCAATGCTAAATTCACATCAATACACTGAAGAAAGTGGCATGCTGGGGCGCTCACGGGGCGATAATGCCGAGAAATGATCGCCGCTCATATCCGCCAGCTACCACAGACGATAACAGACACCCCACTCACTTTAAAAGACACATTTTTGCACATATGCATCGACCTTTTTGTAAATCAAATCAAAATGTGTGCAATCTTATCAAAAGCATATACCATATTAGATCGTTTTAATTGTAAGAAATACTTAAATGTCTTTCGAACTATGTTTGCTGATCTGATCAGGGTCTTAACGATTACATAATTATGAGCATGATAATTGCATAATCATTTGTAAACAAAGCAATGTCAGAAATAATATTTGTGTTTATTGAGGGGAGATATTTGCCCACTAGAATTGATTTTCAGGGTCATGCATTGTTTATTTATTTATTATTTACCAAATTATAGCAAGCTGTCCATTTATGTCAAACAAACTTTATTTTTTTTAAAATCATGAACTGACAAAAAAAACCTGATAATTATGAAATATAATCAACATTAATTAAGTCGCTGAACGTAACTCGGCTATCCCGTGTTAGATTCTACATCTGTGCTCTAGAATTTAAGGAATACATGTATGCACTTTTACAAATTATATAATGATGATTGCAAACACTTTCCATACTTACGAAAAGTTCTCATGCAAAATTTCACAAACAAAAAAAGTTGATATATTTAAACACATATTTCTTCAGATGAACTAAAGATAAAACTTATCAGCATCACTGAGATTGGGTCAGCATGGAGCCAGTGTGTGTGTGTGTGAGAGAGAACTTCACAGCCCTGCTTCATCTCACACATTAAAGCAAAGAACATGTGGCAGGTCAGATAACATTGTCCACAGGAGCACAAATGGCGAAAAAACACTTGTCTAAATCAGTTGTTTCCAATTGCTCAGCTCGTCTCTCTATCTGACACATGAAGCTCTTTCATAACCAGCTGGAGATCTGAATCAGATGTGTTAAATGGAGAAGACACACAAAAGGCATGTGCAAAAGTACTGGGTCCACATGACCTGAGTTGAGAACTGCTGGCATAAATTATTAATACTGTCATTTATATATAAATAAGCTTTAAAATGTTATAAAATATCTACTGACTCACTTGACTCTGACTCACTGAGCACCTTTTTATATATACAGTAGTGAGGCTCACATGTACGCAGATCCATCTGTAGGGATGCACATCTTTTTAATGAATAGAAAGTGAGTATGAGCCACTTACTAGTGGTGTTGTATTTGACGCCGTTAATGTACTCCGGACACGGTCGCTCAATTATTCGTCCAGAGTTGCTTCTTGGCCAGCAAGTTCCAATCTCATCCGTGGTCGCGTTACAATAGATACCTTGGAGGAAATACAAGCGATGCTGATTAATGTGCATTATAAGGGCTGAATAAAACAAATGCGAATGTAATCCCCACCATCCACACTCATCGACGCGAAAGACGCATTCCCGTATAAAGTGTGCTGAAAAGCATCCATAAGAGTACAGTTGGAGAATTCCTCTATGAAGAGCTGAAACAGGGACGCGTCCATGATTAAATCAAGCACAAGTACAGGTTTCAGTAGATGAGTCTGCCTCCCTGCCAACTTGATACAGTTCCGTCTTTTCACTGAAGACAAATGCACCTTGAGCGCGTGTCACATTCAAGCTAATCTGGGGATTGTTTTGCGCGCGCGTCCTTTGACAGAATGATGGTGATGTCATAATGGGATGTCAAGGATCAAAAGGAATATTTCCTCTGAAGACGTGCTCGTTGCTGCCCGTGAACGTCGTTTGGTATTTTGTCTTTAATTTCATTCAGATGTTTGACATGAGATAGTATAGTGTGAAAACTGTAATCATACCTGAAGTAGTTGGTGAAGGATTAATAATAGCCCATATATTATGGAGAAATGGGTCAACGGCGCTGTTTAGCTTATTACTATTATTATCAGGGCTGGGTGGGTTACTTTTAAAAAGTATTTCGCTACAGATTACAAAATACATGCTTTAGAAAGTCATTTGTAACGTATTTCGTTCCATTACTCAAGTTTAGTAACTTAATATAAATATTTTAGAATATTTTGGAATACTAATAAGTGTGGAACAAACACAAAAAAGGTCATTGCGAGTTTTTATCTCACAATTCTGACTTTTTCCCTCAGAATTGTGTGATATGAAGTTGCAATTGCGAGTTATAAAGTCAGAATTATGAGATATAAACTCGCGATATTGAGAAAAGTCAGAATTATGAGATATAAACTCACATACTTAATTCACAATTGCAAGAAAAAAAGTTTATATATCCCAATTCTGACTTTATAGCTTTCAATTTTGAGTTTAAATCTTGCAATTCTGAGAAAAAAGAAGTCAGAATTGTGAAATTCAAACTCACAATTGTGAGGGGAAAAAACAAATTGTGAGAAAAAGTTGCAGTGACCTTTTTTTACAATTATAAAATGACTCACAAAACATGAAAACAGTGGAAAACATGAAACTGAACTCGTCTTTTTTAGACGGTCAGAGTCAGAGAATCACCAATCGCTGTTTAAATGACATTAAAACTCAAAGTAATCACTTTGGTAATCTAAAACACTTTTCAGATGGAACTGTAATCTGATTACCACCCATTTAAAATGTAACTGTAATGAAATACAGTTACTCAAATTATTATTACGTTGCAAAAATGGCTTTTTTGATATGTGTGTCGTACAATTTACCTTACCAAGAAAGAAAAAAAGCATTTACATCTCTTCAGGGCCTGTCAAATGATTATTTCGGGTTGGAAAAAATCCTTTGTAATAGTGATTCCACTCACAGACAGTGTTTGTTTGTTTTATGAGGACACTTCAGAGGCATAATGATTTTTTTTTCCCTCTACTGTACAAACTTTACATTCAAGTCAAGTCACCTTTATTTATGTAGCGCTTTTCACAATGCAGATTTTCTACACATTCTAACTCCCACAATGTAGAGAAACACAAGCAGAGAAGAGAAAACCATGGTAGAATAGATTATGCAATTGAAATATATACTCTTTCTTCCTTCTATTGTTTATAAAAAAATAAAAAATGTTCATAAAAGACTAGTTATGTTCAGGCTAAAAATCGTTAAAGGCAAGGTAGGAAGTTTAATGCTCATATTTCTTTCATTCGAGGTCACCGTAATGGCGATTGGCGTTTCCATTAGTTGGGTCAATATGTTTATATTCTTTAATGACTCCTTTTGTTATAAAAGTTCTTGTTGATGCTATTTTAACCAATATAAACTAGCAACTAGCAAAGAATGTCCGAGATTGTGGTCTTTAGGTTCCTTGTGCCGCTTCTATGCCAGTGACCTGGGTTCAAGTCCCACTTGGAGAGAGATTATACTTACAACAGAGCAAAATTTAATCTCTGAACTTGTTTTTGTAAAATGTGTTGTGAAAATGAATTGTGAATATATATCTCCATGATTTTTTTTTTTTTTTAGATACCAAATATTTTGACAATCAAATACACATATACACTTATTATTTTTGTTGTTATTATTGTTGTTGCTATTATTATTTATCTAGCAATTTATTTATTTTTATTTTATTATTTTTTATAAAAGGTGTTTTCATGCATTTTTGACCAGAGTTTTTGTGACACTGTTCTGACCAGCAGGGGTCACCAGCATGTGGTGTTTCAAATGCTTCGAAACAGTAAATCATTTTACAAAGCAATCAGTTAAATTTTTTTAAAAGCTTTAAAAAGCTTTGTTTCTCCAATCACAAGTGTAATGTATCCAACATGTGCATGTGCTATCAACAATTCACCCTTTGCTGGGAGTTTGATTGACAAGCGATCTGACCAATCATAACGCTCCTTCTGGGGTTTTGTCCAGCAGATTATCAATTAACCAAACTGTAGAGTAAGTCAATTGACATTGATGAACTGAGACCAGCTAGTGAGAACTGTGCAGATAAACTTGCGGACGTTGGTGTTCTTTTAAACATCATATAGATTTTAAAACCTTGCTAATTATTTTCAAAGCACTCAATGGTTTACCTCCTCAGTTCCCGATTGAGCTCTTAATGCATTATAGTCTGTTACGATCTCATTATTCTCTTCATTTGAAGACTTTCAAAAACATTTTTAAAAAAATGAATGAAAAAAATAGAGTGCTTCCAAGCAAGTTGTAAGGACTATATAAAATATTTGATCATTTGTGATGTGAAACTAGCTAACTAAACTAACTTTCACGAGTTCACATTTACATATAACTAAGAAGAGTAAAGGTTTAAGCGTATTTGGCGTGCTGTCCAGGGGGAGGGTTCCGAGCTCGGAATTTTGGCCCGAACCCAGAGTACTCTCCCCCCAACCCCCCCCCCCCCAAGTGAGGAGATGGGGTGGAGGAGGGATGCTGGTAAACTCTCAGATGAACAGAGGTAAGTCTGCTGTATTTATACCTCTTGTCATTGATTGAGTTGATTAACTGAATGCTCTCCACTTGTGCTGATATGGTTAATTATCTGCACCTGATCCTCCCAAACTTTGTCAATTAAACATCATAACTACTTGCATGGTATGTGATGTAATGTAGGAATTATTTTTGCCCCAGGGTTACACCCTTTATTCAGTGCAGTGTACTGGGGCACTGGGCGGTGTGTGATGCGCTGTAGGGACTATTTTACATCCCTTATATGTTGGGATTTATGTTAACTCTTTATACAGTACAGCTTATTGCGACTATCCCAAGGAGTTAAAACCCACTGACCTCTCTAATACCTTTTCCAACAACTACCCAATCTCTCAGCCAGATATAGACCAGGCTCAACCCTTCTTAGTTTCAGTGGGTATGCCGATAAAAGCTTCAGATTGACCGCTGAGCATCTCAAACATCATTTCAACACTAGACACAAGAAGACATCAAGAAACAGCACATAAATCTCCACAATCTGGATGCTGGGAACAGTAGTGCAAAACTCCCAGCATGCATCACAGCATGCCATGAATAAATAATGCAGCTGAATCGTCCTATTCTTTTCTTTCATTTTAATTTTTTCTTTTGGTAGCGTTTTGTGATGTCCAGAGTTGATCTGATGCCTGAATATTTTGTTCTCGCCATTGTTGAGATTCATACACCGATTGCTCATATCTGTTTGTCGGTGTACTCCATTATTTTTTGCTAATGATTTTTATTTTCAAGTTTCCATCTGATTTCTTCAAAACAGTGCGGCCTCATATTGCAGTAAAACAGAGGTTGCGATTTAAGTGTGTTAGTGGGCAAAACAGAATTGTTATGTTCAAATGAAATCAGTGATTGCAGGCCACTTCACAGCCGATCAGACAAACAGGAGCTGTCTGCCCAAGTGCCATCATTCCACACCACATGTGGCCCAGATCATCTCACCACGCGCGGCAGATGTAGGCTTGAGAAAGATTACCAGCTGGACTTATTGGTTTTGGTGAGAGTGGAGAGATGAATTCCCTGTGTCCCTTGATCTGGCCAGAATGTATTTCAATCATCTTGAAGCCTCCCTTTCACACCCTCTCGAGACTGCTCTCAGGAGTGCTTTGTTTTTTGTTGGGTTGTTCTGCAATCTTCCCCTCAGTCCTCAGATGCTCCTGCCACACAGTGACGAGTGCTCAGTCCTGCTGTGTCATCGCTACCTCCTCTCAGTGCTGTAGGCACATCTCAGACCTGCTGGGAGCCACTTTCTCATGGGAATGATGAGCGCATGGTTCCACCTTCAGCCTCGGAGTGAGCTGGTCCACCTCAACTCCAACGCTCCTCCATTCCGGCAATGACCATCAGCCATCCGGCCTCGCCGAGCTCTCTCAGTCAGCTCCACCTGGGTTTGCAACATCTTTGCCACGTACTATTGGGACATTCACTGCTCTCTGACCCTCCACCCCTGTAGTTTCAGACCTCTCCGACCTTGGTTGCCGCAGCTCAACTTGGCCCGATTATGTCCAAAAAATCCTCTATTGTGTGGTGCCGTTACAATTATTTAAATGCTCCCGCTCGAGACGGAGCATCTCCGATTTCAAATCATAAATACCAAAGGTTTGTTTTTTACGACTCTTGATCGGCTGACTCTGACATGATACTGGTAGTCATGGCCTACTGATAGTCGTGGTCCAATGGTGAAGGAGTTGAAGGTTGCTGGTTCGATTCCCATGCCGGCAGGTGGGGGTTGTGAATGAGCAGCACTTAACCCTTAATTGCTCCCCTTGCAAGTCGCTTTGGATAAAAGCGTCTGCCAAATGAGTAAATGATAAATGACTTGTGACAGCCAATGAGCTTCACCTACCGAATGTTGCGTGCTTCTTTAGTTGAAACTTGGAGCATGCAAAGAATTTTTTTCTAAACTTGTGTTTTTCATTGTAATGCAGAACACGTGACAGAAGAGCTTGCTGACAAGGTCAATGTCCTCCATTGTTTTTCTCTTCTCAAGTCACGTTTGATATCGCGATTCTCCAATTATCTGGCACTGTGAAATTGTTCCCGCAATCACCAGACGTGTGGTCCCGCGGTCCGGTCGGATTATCCAGTGCAGTGTTTCCCAATCCTGGTCCTGAAGAACCCCCAACATACTGGAGATTCTAGCTGTCTCCCCAATCAAACACACCCGATTCAACTCATCCGCTCATTAGTAGAGACTCCAGGATCTCAAATGAATGTGTCCGATAAGAGAGACGTCAAAAATGTGCAGGGGTTGGGACACATTGATCTAGTGTGTGCGTTCAGAGGATTATAATGCTAAAAATCGGTTGAAACTGTCATTATGTCTGTGGTCTCCCACGGTTTTAAAATTGCTTGAGATTTGAAAATTGATTTGAAATTGCTGTGATCTCATGTGAGTGACAGGTTGAAATAATAATAATAATAATTGATTTCATGGTGACTTTAAATGGCTTTAAAGTGTGTGTTTGCATGCCGGATATACATGTAAATAAAAATCATAAAACAACTGTCAAAGTTAGTTCCATTTTCATGGATTTTGTTTGTTTTATCACATGTATTCCCATGTTTGTGTTCCCGCCTGTCTTCCGTCTCCATGGTCACTGTCATTATGAGTTCATGTGTATCAGCTGTGTATCGTTTATTACCTCAGTTTTTGCTTTTCTTATGTTTATGGTCCAGTCTGGTGTACATGTGGTCGTGTTTGCCTTGCCTGTTCACCCTGTGGAATATAACTAAGCTCTCGTCTTAGTCTTCGTGCCTTCATCAGCAGAGCAAACGTCACAACAACATTAGAATTATTCTCCATATGCATAATTCCTGGAGTTAATGTCTGAAAGATTTGACAACATTTATTAACTATGTGTTATAACTCAGTTATAGCTGCCTTAAAAAACATACAAAATTTAACTAGAGATTCAAACAAGATTTATCCGATAACTATTGACAGAAATGATCCCACTGGGAAAACATACTAAAGCTGTAACCCCAGAGACTTTGTGTTTAAAATATTAAAAAATAAATCTGGGACTGTGTGTCCTGCTGTGACATGTTGATGCAGAGAGGACACAACTTTAATAGGCTTTTTGTAATGGAAAATATAATTCAAGATTTAATTTTTGTATAGTTTGATATCTTACAGATCTCCACCTTTCAATTTAAATGTATATTTTTGAATTTGTTACATTTTAAACACTTTGCTTGGCAGTTTTACATTGTGACCTCATGCTGAGGAGAGGTTAAAGTACGTGTTTTTAAAAATAATACTGAAGAAATGAATGCCCTGACTATACAGATTTCCTTTAGATTTAGAAGTATTTTTATTTTGATGAATTTCTTCATTTTTGTCCCTTTATCTCAAGAATATTCAGGGGTGAGTTACCACAGCTAACACAACCTGGAAACAACAAAACATGATATATGGAAGCTTGTTCCCACCAGGGAAAACAACAAGGTAACTCCGACTTTTTATCTATTCTGCAATTGTGAGTTTATATCGCACAATTCTGAGATATTAACTTGCTATTGCAGGGGAAAAGTCAGAATTGTGAGATAAAAAAAAAAATTGCAATTACAATTTTTATTCTTGTATTTCATGGCAAAAACAAAACTTCAATAGACACAAGACTGGACCTGTCATAAAAAAGGAACTTCATTCTCAAATTTTAAGGAAAATAAAATAAAAACAACAGGGGAAAAAAATGAGAAATGGGAAACTGCGATTTTCTGTAAAAAGTGAAATATAAAACCAATAAATTATTATAACAGATAGCAAACATTCTGAATATCAACATCATGATGTATCAAAATGAATATGCATGCCTGCACTTTCTGGGAGCAAATTAAACAAATATTGATTTTATTGATTTTATTATTCATTTCTCAGAATTCCACTGACCAATCTCTTGAATTATGGCCTTCTGAATCCACCTTCTATTTCTTTGACACACAAATTGCACATAAATAACCATCACTTGTCATCACTAGCGGCCTTTATGTGTATGCGTTTAATGTGAGATACGGATGTACACCAGAGAACATTAGGTTTGGATTAGTATTTAGATTCAATCATTCTCCATGTGGTGTTTCAGAGAGGTGCAGTCATCTCTTTAAATTAAAGGATTTACTGTATCTTATGCAGTAGTTGGGCGCTCGTGGTCTTCATTCCTGAGCTCAGCCGCAGAAGCAATGTCCTTACATGTGGTCCATACGTTTTTCAAGCTATCACAAAAAAAAATGAACTTGTTTCTGAAAAAAAAAAAATTGTTGTAAATTTGTATAGAGAAAGGTTTGATTATGCAGGGTAAAAGTGATGCTAACCCATCATCCTTCTGAATTACAACTGTGAAATGTTCTTCTATACTCTATAGGGTTTATTATGGTGATCAGGATCAGTACGAACACAGTAAGTGAGGGAAGAAAAGGTGATTTTTCCAGAGAGGGATCCCCAGAAAATGATTTCAACTAAGTGTATTTGCAATAGATGCCAGAAAAACTGTTAAAACATAGAGTCCATTGCCCCATACCTCAATGAGATGCTCCATACCAGGTCTCCAACGCCGTTTTCAAAGCACTGTTGTAACATATACTATACCAATGCCTGTATTGAAATGACAGTGCCACGTGATTGATGACATTTAAAGTTTTGAACATCATGCAGTATTGAAAAGTCAAGACAGCTGGTTTGAAAAATGTGTCGCTTTGTGACCCCCACCTGATGCATAAAAGCAAAATGCAAAATGTTTTATTGCTGGGGTCTCAGAGACCCTGAACAGAACATAAGGGTCAAACAGCTCGCCCGAAATATTTTTTCAACTACTCGTGTCAATTATGATCAAATCCTTGTATTATATAATGACCAGGCCACATATGACACAAGTTGTGGTCTTAATTTAATTTAATTTAGATGAGATTAGATAGAACTGTATATTGATCTAAGACTAGAGTGATTCCACACTTGTGACTCCTGAAGCTTTGTTTGGTCACGTGCTTTTTCAAACCGTAGATCCGCTCCGTGATGATTTGTTAAAGAAAACAAGTCTGACCACCAGATGTCGCTAATGCGCACTGTAACACTGTAAAGCTTCGAGTAATGAATGTTTTGCTAATTTTTACTAATTTACCAATTTTTACTAATTTACTAATTTTTACTAATTTACTAATTTAACCCTCGATTTACTAAAACGTTCAAACGATTTACTATTTCGTTCCTTCGATTTTCTAAAACTTACACACGATTTACTATTTCGTTCCTTCGATTCACTAAAACGTACACACGATTTACTATTTCGTTCCCTCAATTTACTAAAATTTACACACGATTTACTATTTCGTTCCCTCGATTTACTAAAACCTACTATTTCGTTCCCTCGATTTACTAAAATTTACACACGATTTACTATTTCGTTCCCTCGATTTACTAAAACCTACTATTTCGTTCCCTCGATTTACTAAAACTTACACACTATTTACTATTTCGTTCCTTCGATTCACTAAAACGTACACACGATTTACTATTTCGTTCCCTCAATTTACTAAAATTTACACACGATTTACTATTTCGTTCCCTCGATTTACTAAAACCTACTATTTCGTTCCCTCGATTTACTAAAATTTACACACGATTTACTATTTCGTTCCCTCGATTTACTAAAACCTACTATTTCGTTCCCTCGATTTACTAAAACTTACACACTATTTACTATTTCGTTCCTTCGATTTTCTAAAACGTACACACGATTTACTATTTCGTTCCCTCAATTTACTAAAATTTACACACGATTTACTATTTCGTTCCCTCGATTTACTAAAACTTACACACGATTTACTATTTCGTTCCTTCGATTTTCTAAAACTTACACACGATTTACTATTTCGTTCCTTCGATTCACTAAAACGTACACACGATTTACTATTTCGTTCCCTCAATTTACTAAAATTTACACACGATTTACTATTTCGTTCCCTCGATTTACTAAAACCTACTATTTCGTTCCCTCGATTTACTAAAACTTACACACGATTTACTATTTTGTTCCTTCGATTTACTAAAACGTACACACGATTTACTATTTTGTTCCTTCGATTCACTAAAACTTACTATTTCGTTCCCTCGATTTACTAAAACTTACACACGATTTACTATTTCGTTCCCTCGATTTACTAAAACTTACTATTTCGTTTCCTCGATTTACTAAAACTTACACACGATTTACTATTTCGTTCCTTCGATTTACTAAAACGTACAAACGATTTACTATTTCGTTCCTTCGATTTACTAAAACTTACACACGATTTACTATTTCGTTCCCTCGATTTACTAAAACTTACACACGATTTACTATTTCGTTCCCTCGATTTACTAAAACTTACACACGATTTACTATTTCGTTCCTTCGATTTACTAAAACTTACACACGATTTACTATTTCATTCCTTTGATTTACTAAAACAATTTTACAACAATATCTATTATGTTTCAAGTTTTAGGGGTTTATTAGGTCATTTTCATTGAAAAATGCTTAAAAAGCAATAATTTCTCAAAACCCAGGAAACTAAATAAATACTCAAATATTCTGCTCTTAAGTTTACTTATTTCAGTTAAACAATTAAAGCATATGAGTTAAGTTTACCTTTAATTTAATTTTTAATAAAACTTTTTCAAGCAAAATCAATGTTTACAATTGAATTTGAAATTAAGCGAAAGATTGATTGATTATAGTGACTTTGTGTAGCCCAAAGAAGCCTATAGATAGATGTGAGACCTTCTATAGCTAACTTGCATCTTTGCTCATGTGTAATCAGTTACATACATTTTTTTTTTTTTTTTATCTCTTGATCCATATAAATACCATGTGACTAATCATTCAGGAGCCTCAAGGAAAACGGCATGATGACTGGCTAATGGCGCGACAGAAACACATGAGTTGTAAATTGAAAATCTGCAAAAATGGAAAACCATACAGTGGATTATCTCAGACTTTTAGACACCGGGAAAAACATTTAAACACTTTAAACTAATGAGCTCGAGCAAATCCTTAGTTATGAAATTGAAATTCTCATGAGTTTCGACGAAGCAGGGTGTGTGATGTCTTGGAGTGCTAAATAAATTGCTGAACAGAAAACCCTTTTAGTAAATGAAAAGCCATATGCCCACGTTTCTTGTGTCAGTTTTATTGTCTGACGCACTAAATGATGACTTTCTTTAAACAGATTACTTAGCTCACATGCATGTCCAATTTGGAGAATAGTTTGATGATCAGATGCCGTCACTCCAATACATTTGTTCCAGGGCATGCTATAAATTTCCTCCTGATATTTCCATGCTGAGTTCAAACAGAAAACCCTTGAGGAGTCTGTATGCGGTTTCATGTTCTCGAAGAGCAAAAGAAGCCCGGGCTGAGCTACAGAGATGGAGGGTTGCATCATTGTCGCATAATTTAGAGGATCAAACACTTGCAAATCTACAAGTGATCAGAGAGCATTTTTTAAAGCCCCGCAGTAGTGTGTACTTCTCACTTCTGTTCCCTGAAACCACTGACTGTCACATTTTATTATTAGATTTAGAGTTCGTGATTTTAGTTCACGTCTTATATTATATTTTTGTCTTTTATTTTGAAGTCCAATCTTGTTCATAGTCTTGGTCTCATTCTCTGTTTCCTCCCTTGATTTATCACAGATGTTAATTAGGTTCAAGTGAGATTGTAACTCATTTTTGTAACTAATATCCACTCTAGGTGAGTTGAAATGAACCTACAATACCAGTCAAAAGATTCCCATCATCTGTATCAAGAAGCGGTTCATCACTCTGAGCGTTCTGCACGACACTGGCGACATCTTGTGGTCAAAAAGTGAACAAGCGTCCCATAGGACCCAGGCATTTTATGATTGTTTCATATAATAAATCAGTCACTTTGTACTCAGAAACCATAAAGTGTCATATTAATGTTATGCATAATTAATATTATATATATATATATATATATATATATATATAGTATTAAATTTAATATGAGCAATATGATTTTTTTTTTAAATATAATTTTTATTTTGTTTTATTTAATGTGATATTTACTGCTTGTTCCTGTTATGCATGTTAATTAGAACAAGCACTTAACACTCTTTGACACCTTTGTCATTGTGCAGTTTTTGTTGAGGAAAGCATGCTGATAATTAAATTCCCACAGCTCTGCTTAAGCTGTATAGACAGATAAAGCCAACGCTCATCAAATTCAAGCTCCAAGAGTGTGACTCCAGAGATGTGTAACAGCCGAAAATCATCACGTCTTCCCATTATAGGATGATGTGCCTGGATGGGTAAGCATTTAATTAGCTAAACGAGCACGGGAATTGGCTTCAGGGATTTTTTTTTATTTCCTTTAACATTGAAAATATTTTTTTTTTACCTGTAATATTGTGCATTAAAAGGTGCTTTTGTAGAAATACAAACAGATACAATTTACATAGAGTATAAGGCTAAAAAACAGACTAGAATGTTTGATAAATCATATTATACAACAGTAGTTCATTTTAAACAAATCAACTCCTGATTTTGTCAGTCCTTAGACCTTTACAACTGTATTAAATAGTGTTATAATTTGACAGATGTTCATTGTTACATTTTACACTTATTCATTTAGCAGATTCTATTATCCAAAGCAAGTTACAAAGGAGGATCATCACAAAACAATTTGTTATAAGAGACAACAATATTCATATGTGACAAACAGCAGATGGAGATTATGAATCGATGCTTTACTGTTCCTGCTTTTCCCCTTTGTGCAATGTTAAATATTCTGCTGAATTTGAACCGCATAATTTGTGGCAGCAAATTTGTAAAGTGAAATGTAATGGACCAAAAATTGTTGAAAATTATATTTGTGGTTTTTTTAAACCGAATATTTCGGAAATCTGAAAAGAATATGGTTTATTGAATTTTTAATCATGAAAATGTGTGTGAAATGTTCTCAGTTTAAATATTTACAAGCCTAAATTTGCAGTGAATTTCAGCCCCCAAAAATTCAAGCCCTGAAAATACAATGCATTGAAACTCACAATGATTGATATTTGTTTTTGTTTTAAGCAAACTCACTTAATTTTGCTAAATTTCTCAAAACTTAATTTTGCATCTTGCATCTTGATTTAAATGTTTAGATATTTGTATACAGGACAAAAAATACTGAGGAAGATAATCAGTTTTTAAAATGCATGTGACATTTAATGCCATGACTTTATGACTTTAAGACTTTCTGCTCTGATTTAAGCCCTTTATTTGTGTAAGGGTGAGTTAAAACTTTAAGCCATTTTTGCAGAAACTTTGATGTTCCAGTTAAATTTGACTCCATTCAAAACCCACAACAACTACAACCAGTAGATGGAGCAACAGTCTTTCTCTCTGCTGTGTTTTAGCAGGACAATCACAAAGATCGAGGAGATCAAATCACAGAAAATGTGCAATGAAGAGAATTTTAAGATATTTTAAAATATGATATGCATAATGCATTATAAATATGATTTATTAAATTAATAATATACTGAGTGATGATGTTAATGAATTTTATGTGAGTTACACCTCCATGTTAGACTGTAGGTGACATCTGGTGGACACTTGAGGAAGTGACGGAATAAATCAAATTTAGTGACGTTTGCTCACCTAATGGACGGAGAAGATGTTATTTCACTTTTAATCTCACCCATTTCAATTTATAATAACTGTACTTCTGACCATAAAGACCGGGTCTCTGCTAAAGTTAAACAAATCTAATAAATTTGAAATTGATCAGGTTGTGTGTGTGTGTGTGTGTGTGCAGGGCTGGGTGGGTGACTTTTAAAATGTATTTCACTACAGATTACAAAATACATGCTTTAAAAAGTAATTTGTAATGTATTTCGTTACATTACTCAAGTTTAGTAACTTAATCTAAATACTTTAGAATACTTTGGAATACTAATAAGTGTGGAACAAACACAAAAAAGTTTTTATCTCACAATTCTGACTTTTTTTCTCAGAATTCCGTGATATGAAGTTGTAATTGTGAGTTATAAACTCTCAATTTTGAGACAAAATGTCAGAATTGAAAGAAAAGAAGTCTGAATTCTGAGATATAAACTCTCAATTTTGAGAAAAAAATCTCAGACTTGTGTGAAAAGTCAGAAATGAGATATAAACTCACAATTTTCCAGAAAAAAGTCTGAATTGAGAGAAAAATGCCAGGATTGTGAGATATGAACTCGAAATTTCAAGAAAAAAAATCTGAATATCAAGCAATTCTGACTTTATATCTTGCAAATGCAGGGAAAAAAGTCAGAATTGTGAGATAAAAAAAATCACAATTATCTTTTCTTTTTTCGTTTTTACCTTTTTCACTGTATCGCAAAACAGGTGATGACATATCAGTTGAGATTCAAGGATATGTAAACTTTTAAATGGGGCAATTTTTATAAATTCAGTCATCAGTTATGTGAAATAGCTAATTCAGAACAGTACTAAATAAAAATATAATTTACATGATCCCTCTTATTTTGTTAAAATTATTAAAATGCTGTATATTCGGCAAGGGGTATGAAACTTATGAGCAGAAACGTAGCTTAGGATGCTTTTTCAGAGTCAGAGAATCACCAATCACTGTTTAAATGACATTAAAACTCAAAGTAATCACTTTGGTAATCTAAAGCACTTTTCAGATGGAACTGTAATCTGATTACCACCCATTTAAAATGAAATACAGTCACTCAAATTTTGTATTTTAAATACGTAACTAAGTTACTTGTATTTCGTTACTGCCCAACCCTGTGTGTGTACTTGTTTTGACTGTACTTGTGAGCACATAATGCCAAATGTTATATAATCATCATATCAGAACTATCCCTTTAAGTGCGCTGAGAAGTCTGATCATGGGCGGGGTTTGTGCGCGTGACACAAAAGTAGCCTATAGTAAACTTCCTTGATACTGCATCAAATACGCCGACACTGTGAAATCAAAGCACTTTATTACGCAGACCAGTGTATACAATTGGTGAAACATTCATTTGTTTCGTGATATGTTTTGTCATGTTTAATAAGTTTCATAGGTTAGGAATGTGTTGAGTAATGCATTGTCCACAGATGAGACAGCAAGTTTTTGAGATTTTTTGAGATATATTTTAATATACATTTTTATTTTAATAGACCATTCTTCATTTCCCTGTTCTTGCATGTATAAATTCTGCAATAAAGAAAAACGCCCTGCCCTGCTCCTTCCAAAGTCCATTTCTGCTCAAGGGATCCTCCCTCCCGTTTGGAGTTTGCCCTATATCTGCGTGCACGCGCATGTCCACACCTATGATCCGTCACACCTGATGATACTCCGAACAGACGAATCTTCCAGAAACGACAATCTTTTGAAGGCCACAGATGTTTAAACATGAAGAAAGGGTTCCTGACAAAGAGTTATTGAACACGAATATGTTTCTGAAGGTTTTCTCCCATTTTCTCTTCCAGTTTATGTTGTTTTGAACCAGATATTTACAGAGGACAGGCAGACCTAGATAGAGCCTAACATGAATTTGTTGTTTTTAATCATTATTATTATTTGTCAAAAAACAAAAATATGGACTGAAGTATTCAATTTAATAATAACATATTTATAGCAGTTATACAGTGTGACCATTATAATTCAGGTACTTTTACCATCATTGTGAACTTGAAGTAATGATTAAGCAATAAATAATCAATTACTAAAGATTGGGTATAATATGATTCTACAATTAAACTGCTATGGAAAATATAACAGATTAGGTGTAAATTTCTGTTCCTCAATAAATTCATATTTGGAGTCATGAATCAGTTAAACTCATTAAATCTGAAATGATTAAGTCCATTCAGTTCTTTGACATGACAATATATTTGTAAGTGACTTTATTTCACACATTGTTGTTGCTGTTGTTGCGAACTCCTCATTCTTCATCATCTTCATGTTCTTCATCTCTGTAAATCTTGTCATTTCCAGGTCCTGCTGAACGATTGATTGTTTTCTCAAAGCAGTGCTGATCAGAGGAGCGAGGAAAGATGAGTCTCTCAGAGAAACACAGGTAAGACTGCGTCTGTTTCACACCATCATTTACACTCGACTGGAGTTTGTCAATTCCTGTCAATAACTGAACTTTAATCATTTCTGTGGAGGATTAGATAAAGACACGGATGTGTTTCAGACACAGTTGAACCTCCTTTACTAAAGTGTTTTTCTCTGTTCTTTGTGTCATTAGTGTGAGATCAGACTCACATGTGTCCAGCTCTGTGTCTCTGAAGAGTGACCGGTCAAAAGGAGAACCACCATTCTTCAGTGAGAAAACACCATCATCTAATAAAAGGTATTTTGTGTTTCTAAGTTTTTGGTCACATTTTGACTGTTGAAAAGTTGTATCATTGAATACCAAACATGAAATATTTTTGTATCAAATATTTATCAGAATATTCACAGCTAATGCTTTTTTCCTTTTTGTAATATTTTGCTTGAAAATCAGTATTTTATTGTATTTATGTGATTCCAGGCTTCAATATGAGACATTAGACTCAGACGATCAGACTCACAGGAACCAGAAGAATTTCAAAGACAATCTTCTGTGGATCTTCCAGGTGGGAAAACTTTTTTTGTATTTATAACAAGCAAATATGATATTGAACAAAGACATTTAATTAATTCCTCTTTATTTTCCTTTTTAACCACACACCTTTTTATTTTTCTAAACAGCTGGTTAGCATGTTAGTCTTTTAACTGGATTTTTTACAGATATTATTATTGAATAAATAGTGTTGATCAAATGTAGATGTACAGTTTGGTTTAAATTGTGTTATTCTGCCTTTTTTCTTACTTTTGTTTGTAGGATCTTGAGAGCAAAATAATCACATTTCTGAAGAAAGAGCTGGAAAAGTTTAAGAAAATATTACAAAATGAGAACACAGAAAACTTTGTGAAGGACTTTATTGAGAACAGATGCAGTATAAAAGCAGCAGCTCTTGATCTCACACTACATTACCTGAGAGAGATGAAGCAAGATGAAGCTGCTGATGCTCTAGAAGGTCAGAGACTCTTGACCATCTGACCGATTGACACTTATTAATGTAGACTGTCTATAAAACTATAAATGAAGACTAAAACTATTTTTTTCCTGTGTTTAGTTGAGCTGATCTACAGTCATCAGCTAAAATGTGGCCTAAAGAAGAAGTATCAGTGTGTGTTTGAAGGAATGGCGAAGCATGGTGACTCCACACTTCTGAATAACATCTACACAGATCTCTATATCACTCAGGGTGGCAGTGAACAGGTCAACACTGAACATGAGGTCAGACAGATCGAAGTTGCTTCCAGGCGTCATGAATCTCAAGAGATTCAGGTTAAATGCACAAATTTGTTTGAAGCTCCTGAACAAGACGAGGAGATCCGAACTGTACTGACAAAAGGAGTCGCTGGCATCGGAAAATCCGTCTCTGTGCAAAAGTTTGTTCTGGACTGGACTGAAGGAAAAGAAAATCAAGATATCCGTTTCATATTTCCTCTTCCGTTCAGAGAGATGAACTTAAAGGAGAAAGAAAAACTAAGTTTGATGGACCTTATTACTAATTTTTTCCCAGAGACAAAAGGACTGAACCTTTCAAGAAGGAATCAGTTCAAAGTCCTGTTCATCCTTGATGGATTGGACGAATGTCGTCTTCCTCTGAAGTTCCATCATAATGAGTCGTGGTGTGATGTATCGTCACCAGCCTCTCTGGATGTTCTCCTGACGAACCTCATGAAGGGAAATCTGCTTCCTTCTGCTCTCATCTGGATCACCACCAGACCAGCAGCTGCCAGTAAGATTCCTCCTGACTGTATCGACCGGCTGACGGAGATACGAGGATTCAGTGACGCACAAAAGGAAGAGTACTTCAAAAAAAGATTCACGGATCAGGATCAGGCCAACACAATCATTGATCATGTTAAAAAATCAAAGAGTCTCTTTATCATGTGCCACATCCCAGTCTTCTGCTGGATTTCAGCCACTGTTCTCCAGAACATTCTAGAGGAGAAAAGAAATAATGATGTGAAAAACAATCAGGCTGATGAGATCTCTAAAACACCACAGGAATCAAACACTGAAGACACTCCCAAGACTCTGACACAAATGTACACACACTTTCTCCACTTTCAGATGCAGCAGAGCCGCCGAAACTGGGATAAAGACGCCATCCTTTCACTGGGGAAACTGGCATTTCATCAGCTGGAGAGAAACAACGTGATCTTCTATGACACAGACCTGGAAGCCTGTGGTATTGACGTCTATAAGGCATCAGTGTACTCAGGCATGTGTACCCAGATCTTTAAGGAGGAAACAGGGATCACTCTTGGTACCATGTACTGCTTTGTTCACTTGAGCGTTCAAGAGTTTATTGCAGCCCTTTATGCACATCTGTTTCTAGACATCAACAAGAAAAGTGTGTTTGTTCATGAGTCTACAGAACAGAAAAACAAAAATAAAAAATCGCTCAAGACTCTTGCACATCTGTTTGTAAACATCAAAAAGAAAAATGAAACCATGACTGGTTTTCTCAAGACTGCAGTGGACAAGGCGCTCGAGAGTGACAATGGACACCTGGACCTTTTCCTTCGCTTCCTCCTCGGCCTGTCACTCCAGTCCAACCGACGACTCTTACGGGGTCTGTTGACACAGCGAGACGACAATGACCAGAGCAACAAGGAAATAGTTCAGTACATCAAGCAGAAATTAGAAGGTAATCTGTCTGCAGAGAGATCCATCAATCTGTTCTACTGTCTGAATGAACTGAACGACCAAACTCTGGTGAAGGAGATTCAGACCCACCTTAGCAAAGGAAGTCTCTCATCTGGTGACCTTTCACCTGCCCAGTGGTCAGCTTTGGTCTTTGTGTTGTTGACATCAGAGGAAGAGCTGGAGGAGTTTGAGCTTCAGAAATTCAGGAAATCAGACGAGTGTCTCATTAGATTATCAGCAGTCATCAAAACCTCCAGAAGAGCTCTGTGAGTCATTTAATACAATTTGTCATGTTTTACTCTCATCTAAAAAATACATTTATCTGAATTATTCTGCACTAATAATAGAATCTCATATAATTACAGTAAAAATTCCCATCATGGAGATGAAATATGAAATAATAGCCTGAAAAATCTTATTTAATGAAGACAGTTTATCAAACCTTTAGACAAAATATAAAAGACTTTACATCTAATTTAATGTTTACATTTAAATCTTAGCTTTACTTCATTAAAGATTTCATAGCAAAAAGACATGTACATGTGAATGGAGGGATTTTTTGAATTATAGTGAAAGGCCTTTAACTTGCTGTAAAAGTGTGAACTGTCTCATCTAATAGCGTCAAGTCAATAATATTTCTGAATATTAAGTGTCCCCAACTAAGCAGGACAAAAGCAACAGTGGAAAGAACCCAAACTCCATCAGGTGAAAGAAATGGAGAAAAAAGTCCTTTGGAGAAATCAGGCTCAGCTATAAAGCTTTAAAAAGCTAAAAATCTTAACACAAATATATTTTTTATCAATCTTTCTTAATTTTATCTAGGAAATTTGTCACTGAATAAAAATATTATACAGAAAATACTCGTTTTTGAAGAGTAATTTAAGTTTAGCTCAGCCTCTTTACTTTATAAATTTTATGCTTTTATAATAGTAATAAAAAACGTTTAATATTATATCTAGGAAAATGTATAGTATGTGTTCCATCTAATTCAGTGATGTGATTTATTTCTCTTTTAGGTTAAATGATTGTAACTTAACAGACAAAAGCTGTTCAGCTCTGGCTGCAGTTCTTGGATCAGATACCAATCTGAAAGAGCTGAACATGAACAATAATAATCTGCAGGATTCAGGAGTGAAGCTGCTCTGCTCTGGACTGGAGAACATAAAGTGTAAATTGGAGACACTGAGGTAAGTTGAGCCACAGAGGTCACATGATGAGAGTAAAATAGTATTATTGGAATAGTACAATAATTCAAAGGCACTATTCATTTTACTATACTATATTGTTGTTTTGTTTTTCATTAATAGTAATGTCGAATCAACATGAAGTACTTTTCCAAGAAAAGGAAAGATCTAATGTTAAAGATCAAAATGGCCTCTGTGCACAAGATGGCGCCTGTGAGCTTCGGCTGTGCGAGTGTGTGCATGTTTATTTCCACTCGTACTCTTTCAGTCTTGGTGACGTTTACGTTTATTGAAAGAAGAAACTTATATATGAAACCTGGCTAGATATAATGAATGTTTATAAATGAAATGAAAGAGAAGATGGTGGTCTATCAGAGATGAAAGAAAACATTCTTATGTTTTTTGTAGCTCTGTGTGGTAATTCATCAAGATACGCAGAGATTATCTTTCAATGTTTTTCCTGTTTGCCTCCATATTAAGTTGTCAGTTTCTGCAACTAATTTAACAAAATAAAATTCACTTTAAGGATTTATATTGTTCAGGTTGAACTGATGAATCAGCTGAATGTTGTCATTCCTGTTCTAGACTCTCTAACTGCAGTGTAACAGAAGAAGGTTATAAAGCTCTGGCTTCAGCTCTGAGATCAAACCCTTCACACCTGATAGAGCTGGATCTCACAGGAAATGATCCTGGACAATCAGGAGTGAAGGAGCTCAGTGATTTACTACAGGATCCAAACTGTCAACTGAAGACACTGAGGTGAGACGGGATGAAATAATCAACTGAATTATTTATATGCAGGCTAAATATTCATAACAAATATATCATTTTAGTTCTACAATAAACTGGACAATTTGTTGCATCAAAATGATCAAGATCAGATCAGATGCTGCAGGTTCTGACATGATGATGATGATCGTCAACAGTTTAGTTGTGGTTCGAGCTACAGGTCAAATAGGCATTTGACATATTTGTGTATTTAAATATTCAAAGAAAAGTGTTTCATCTAAATAACTAACTAGAGCTTGTCTTTACAATAATTCAGTTTTTTTTATCTTATTTTTTTTAAATGAAACGGACATTTAGTTGAGAACTGAATCGACTCTTCTGCAGGTTTTTGAGTGCTGCTGCAGAAATTGAACAAGTGCATTTTAAAAATCAGTGATCAGAATCTGCCTGTAATAAGATCCACTGAAAGCAAGTGCAGCTTTATTCAAATAAACCTGAACAGAGTTGAGTAGAGTTATCCCTGATGGAGCTCTGGACAGAGTTAGTTCAGGAAGATTTGTCTGTTTAAACACACACTACCTGACAAATATTCTGACTGAAACTCCCTGACTGAAACTATACACACACACACACTAATAAACAAACAAGAAACACCATGAACTAGTGATGGCGCTTTTGAAACACACTTCATGAAGCTTTAAAACCTTTACGAATCTTTTGTTTTGAATCAGTGGTTCAGAGCGTGTTTCAAATTTTCAATGGTTCACCACTGGGAGTGATGATCTCTGTGAACCCACGAGTCCTGCACGGGTCCTGTTCATTTTAAATCAAAGTTAATTTTTACAAATTCTTTTCATTACTATTAATAAATGCAGTAACTGAAACATGTTTATTCATTGGAAATTTGACTGTAAAGCACTGAGCTTGAATTGAGATGCAGATAATATTAGGTTAATAACAGTAACGTGCAAAAACATTTTTATAGGGAAAAATGTAAATATTCTACTCTTATTAAATATACCATACTGAACTGACAGACAACTTCAGTGATTATTAAGAGCTCTTGCTTTCTAATTCAGTCACAATTTGAAGAAGTTTTTGTTTTTCATGAGACTTTTCCTACTTTTCCATCATTGTCCATCATTGGCTCATGTTCACTAATGTAGTTCATGTTAACAAATGAAAGCTTATTGTAAAGTGTGAGTGAGTAGATGATGAGTCTGAAAACAACCGACATAAACACATTTGTCCCAGTGAGAAAACCAAGAGTGACATTGACACGAAAGAACCTTAAAGATGAGATGAAATGAATGTGTAAACTAACATAAATAGATCCACCATTTCAATCTTTGTATTGTTACAATGTCAGTAGTTTATTTAAATGAACAATGTGTGTCTTTCTCCATGTTTCCTGCACCTGGAGATCCTGTTTATCTGTCAGCAAAAATCTGGATGAAGAAGAACATGTTAGTTGATCATCAGAGATCTGAGTCATTGTCTTTTCTCTTTCTGTCTTCAGTCTGAATCACTGCAGAATTACAGAGGAACAGTGTGTCATCCTGACTTCAGCTCTGAAATCAAACCCGTCACACCTGAGAGATCTGAACCTGAGCGGGAATAAACTAGGAAACTCTGGAGTGAAAGTCCTCAGTGATCTACTGATGAACCCACAATTCAAGCTGGAGAAACTACAGTTAGTATCATTATACTGTATTTACTGTTCAGTTTATTTTAAATCAACAGGACACAAGTCACATCATTTGTAGCGCTGCATCTCCATCTGAAGAGATTCAGAAATGGTATTAGTTCACGGGTTTGTATGTGAATCAGTAAAAAGATCATTAAACTTTGAAGGGTTTTAAACTTTGTGGCTATAAAATAGTTTCATATGCTGGAATCTGACAAATCTTTGCTGTGAAACAAGACAGAAGTGAGAACAGACTAAAAAACAGTGACAAATTGTGACGAATGTCTGGTTGTAATGAAGCTCACGACGATGGAGAATACAATAACACTGTCTTTAATCACAAATCTAACATGTAGGAGAGAGAAAACACAAGCACTTCAACATAAACGACACGCAACAATGAACAGACAGAACTAAGAGTTTAAATACACAGAGAGTAATCAAGGTGAAACAGAACAGCTGAGGAACTGATGAACAACCAAGAACACTAACTAGGGAACACACACAGACAGCAACACCATGATAATAAAACACAACAAAACTGACACACAAATAGATTATTCTGAAATGTTACATTTATACTGGACTAATGTGCTTTTCACTAAATCTGCTTTTATTGCGCAAAATGTGTATTTAGAGATTGTAAATTACACTCTAAAATGATTTAATAATCCATTCATGAATAAGATTTTCTGGCATTAATAATGTGAAAATAGTCCATTTAAATGGTCATTTTTCTGTTGTTTCTATATTGATCCTATATACAGTTGTGTTCAAAATTATTCAACCCCCCAATGCTGTAAATGGTTTTAGAGAATTTAGAGTACATTTGTAATTGAATTCAGAATGAAATACTACAAGGACTTCTTAAAGAAGCATATGCAACTAAAATGACATCAATTGGTTTTGTAATACAGTAGTAAATGTTTCTTTTGTGAATTCTTCATTGACACAATTATTCAACCCCTTAAAGACTACCACTCTGAAGAACAGAGGTTCATTGAAGTGTTTTCAATCAGGTATTGAAAGCACCTGTGGATGTCAGGGAGCAGCAATAAAGCCTAATAAGCACCAATTAGGCAGCTTTAAAATGACTGTGATACTCAGCTCCTTCTAGACATTTACTGGTGTGGTTACAAACATGGTGAAGTCAAGAGAATGGTCCAGGAAGACAAGAGAAGAGGTGATTACTCTTCACAGGAAGGGCAATGGCTATAAGAAGATTGCAAAGATGTTAAACATACCAAGAGACACCATAGGAAGCATCATTCGCAAATTCAAGGCAAAGGGCACTGTTGAAACGCTACCTGGTCGTGGCAGAAAGAAGATGCTGACTTTGACTGCTGTGCGCTACCTGAAGCGTAGAGTGGAGAAAAGTCCCCGTGTGACTGCTGAGGAACTGAGAAAAGATTTGTCAGATGTAGGTACTGAAGTTTCTGCTCAGACAATACGGCGCACCCTGCGTAATGAAGGCCTCCATGCCAGAACTCCCAGGCGCACCCCCTTGCTGTCTCCAAAGAATAAGAAGAGTCGACTGCAGTATGCCAAAAGTCATGTGGACAAACCACAGAAGTTTTGGGATAGTGTTCTGTGGACTGATGAAGCAAAATTAGAACTGTTTGGGCCCATGGATCAACGCTATGTTTGGAGGAGGAAGAACAAGGCCTATGAAGAAAAGAACACCTTGCCTACTGTGAAGCATGGCGGGGGGTCAATCATGCTTTGGGGCTGTTTTGCTTCTGCAGGTACTGGGAAGCTTCAGCGTGTGCAAGGTACCATGAATTCTCTTCAGTACCAGGAGATATTGGAGGACAATGTGATGCAGTCCGTCACAAACCTGAGGCTTGGGAGACGTTGGACCTTTCAACAGGACAATGATCCCAAGCATACCTCCAAGTCCACTAGAGCATGGTTGCAGATTAAAGGCTGGAACATTTTGAAATGGCCATCGCAGTCACCAGACTTAAATCCGATTGAGAACCTCTGGTGGGACTTAAAGAAAGCAGTTGCAGTGCGCAAGCCTAAGAATGTGACTGAACTTTTGCCCATGATGAATGGGCGAAGATACCCGTAGCTCGCTGCAAGACACTTGTGTCAAGCTATGCTTCACGTTTAAAAGCTGTTATAACTGTAAAAGGATGTTGTACTAAGTATTAAGATTGAATGTCACTTGGGGGTTGAATAAAACTGATAATGATGTGAGCAGAGAAAAGACATTTGTGGTTATTTCATTATAAATGTTGTTATATTTGTCTGACCTACACGTGCCTCTTTGATTTAATTGTAAGCAGGATGACTGAATGATCAAAATCAATGTCAAACCGGCCAAAACAATCAATTTCAGTGGGGGTTGAATAATTTTGAACACAACTGTATTAATCCACAGTGATAAATTCACTGATTTTTGGGAGTGAGGACGGATCCAGACTTGGATTGTAACTAGTATCCTCAAATGCTCCTGTCTTAGTTTGTTCGTTTATTTCATTAAGTTTCCATGTTTTTACATTTACATTACATTTAGTCATTTAGCAGACGCTTTTATCCAAAGCGACTTACAAGTGAGGAAAACAAACAAGCGATTCTTCATGAATTGGCAAATAGCACAGGAAGTGCTCACAATACAAGTTTCATACATTGCTCAGTACGATAAGCTAGAGTAGGAAGTCAAAAGGGAAGGAAAGTGTTTTTTTTTTTTTTTATGAGGGGATCAAGTGTTCACGGAAGAGATGAGTTTTCAGCTGTCTCTTGAATATTGCCAGGGATTCTGCATTCCTGATGAAAGTAGGGAGATCATTCCACCAGCAGGGAGCAGTGAAGGAGAATGTTCTGGAGAGTGATTTTGTGCCTCTCTGTGACGGTACCACAAGCCTACGCTCCTTTAGTGATCGCAGGCTTCTGGTGGGGACGTAGCGTTGTAGCAGTGTGTGGAGGTAGGAAGGTGCAGAGCCTGTGGTGGATCTGTAAGCAAGCATCAGCGCTTTGAACTTGATGCGAGGGGTAGCCAGTGCAGAGAGATGAAGAGGGGCGTGACGTGGGCTCTCTTAGGCTCGTTGAAGACAAGACGAGCAGCAGCGTTCTGGATCATTTGAAGAGGTTTGATTGCACTTGACGGCAGACCAGCCAGAAGAGCATTGCAGTAATCAAGCCTTGAAATGACCAGGGCCTGGACAAGCAGTTGTGTTGCGTGCTCAGTCAGGAAGGGACGGATTTTCCTGATGTTGCGAAGTGCAAATCTGCATGACCGCACCGTCTTTGAGATCTGAAGGTCAGTTGGTCATCGAAGATAACTCCAAGATTTCTGGCCGACTTTGATAGGTAATGGTGGTTGTACCAAGCTGTATGTTGATGTCGTGTTGTAGAGTAGGAGTGGCTGGGAAGACTAAAAGCTCAGTCTTTGCCAGGTTGAGCTGCAGGTGGTGTTCTTCCATCCACGTGGAGATATCCGCCAGACAGCTTGAGATCCGTGCAGCTACTGTGGAGTCATCTGGTTGGAAGGACAGGTAGAGTTGTGTGTCATCAGCATAGCAGTGGTAGGAGAAACCATGTGCCTGTATGATGGGACCCAGTGATGTAGTATAAATGGAGAATAGGAGGGGACCAAGAACTGAACCCTGAGGGACCCCAGTGATCAGTTCATGAGGTTTGGATACCTCTCCTCCCCAGGAGACTCTGAAAGACCTACCTGTGAGATAGGACTCAAACCACTGAAGTGCAGTACCTGAGATACCCAGTGACGAGAGGGTGGACAGAAGAATTTGATGGTTTACGGTGTCGAAGTCAGCAGATAGATCCAGCAGAATGAGAACAGATGATTTGGAACCAGCCTTTGCAATTCGCAGGGATTCCGTGACGGACAGTAGCGCAGTCTCTGTGGAATGCCCGCTCTTGAAACCAGATTGGTTGACGTCCAGATGGTTGTTCTGTGTGAGGAAGGATGACACCTGGTTGAACACAACTCGTTCAAGTGTTTTTGATATGAATGGTAGGAGAGAGACAGGTCTGTAGTTGTCCACAAGTGATGTGTTTAGCGTGGGTTTTTTAAGCAGTGGGGTTATTCGAGCCTGCTTGAATGTGGTAGGAAAAGTGCCTGTGTGGAGAGACGAGTTAATAATGTGTGTAAGTGCTGGTAAAAGAGTGGGAGAGATGGCTTGTAGAAGGTGTGTGGGGATGGGGTCTGGAGGGCAGGTGGTAGGATGAGTGGAGAGGAGAAGTTTTGATACTTCCGCCTCCGTGAGAGGGGAGAAGGAAGAGAGAAGATTAGTGGATGAGGAGGGGATGAGTTCCTGTGTGGGTGGAGCAGAGAACTGGCTCCTGATGGAAGATGTCTTGTCGGTGAAGAAATTGGCGAATTGATCAGCAGTTAAAGACGTGGTGGGTGGTGGTGGAGGGGGACAGAGGAGTGCGTTGAATGTCTTGAAGAGTGAGCGTGTGTTTGTAGCGCCGTTGATCTTTTCGTGGAAGTATGAGGACTTAGCTGCATGGACTCCACCAGAAAAAGATGATAGCAGAAGCAGTTTTTGCTGCTTTATTAGTGACTGTATGACATTTATTCATGATTCATTTAACATGAACTGAACATGATTTGAGTCATTTTCTCTTTCTGTCTTCAGTCTGAATTACTGCAGAATTACAGAGGAACAGTGTGTCATCCTGACTTCAGCTCTGAAATCAAACCCGTCACTCCTGAGAGATCTGAACCTGAGCGTGAATGAACTAGGAAACACAGGAATGAAAAATCTCAGTGATCTACTGATGAACCCACAATTCAAGCTGGAGAAACTACAGTTAGTATCATTATACTGTACAGCAGTTACAGTGAGATTGAAGTTGATTTATTTTAAGACAGCAGGGCTTATGTTTCATTCTTTATAGCAGTGAACTTTCTGGGTTTCCCTATTGGTCACATTTATTTTTTTTTATCTAGTTAGTCATTGTTGAATTTCCAGCATTTGATACGATGAACTGATTGATTACATGCATAAATCTGCCTTTTCAACAGAGAATAAAGAATAATCAAATAAAGAGTTAAAATGAAAGAGAAGAAACAGTGTCTTCCAGCACACAGAACTAGTGTAACTGCGTTTCAAAACAGACTATTGGAAACTAAATGAAGCTCTTCAATAAGATGATCATCATAGATGTGAACTATTGTTATTTCTGTCTTCAGTCTGAATTACTGCAGAATTACAGAGAAACAGTGTGTCATCCTGACTTCAGCTCTGAAATCAAACCCGTCACTCCTGAGAGATCTGAACCTGAGCGGGAATGAATTAGGAAACACAGGAGTGAAGCACTTATGTGACGTACTGAAGGATTCACACTGTAAACTGGAGAGATTGAGGTCAGTAACATTCTTCACATTCAAGAATCAAAATGATGAAAATCACTTTAACAGTTTAAACTAAAACACTTTATACTCAATATCTCACAATGAGTTGAAGTTTGGACTTTAATTAGGCCGTTCCCAAACTTAAATTTTTTCATTTTTGTCAGGATCACCCGTCAGCCCAATGGTGGAATCTGACGGTCAGGTTGAAGGTTTAATGCGTTTATCTTTTCAGCACTCACGTGAAGTTCACATAAATTTCAGGATTTAGTTTAAGTTTAGCTGTTCGCTTAATCTGACTCCAATTGTAAACGATCTCTAATTGATAAAGTTTCTGATGTAACATTAATAGCTGATCGTGCGATTTAAATATGAATTAATTTAGATATTTGATTCTTTAATTTCTCTTAATTTCACTTATCCTTTCATCAGGGCGTCGCACTGCTCAAAAAATCATAACGGCCGAAAATATGCTTTTACGTCACAACCTCATCAGTTTAGATCTTAGTCAGAGGATGTAGAGTTTACTAACAACACAAATTGTCGAATCTCCGCCTGCTTATTCGCACAAAAACGCCGTTTGTTTAGCCACGATACTACAACATGCTAACTCATGATAGACAGAAATCCAAAATCTCAACACATGTGCCTCATGCTCCATTTATTGGGGTTTCAGTGTGATCATATCCTCATCCAGAATTGCGGAAGTGTCCAAAACCTCTTGATCTACCGGTGATAATGATTTCAGAATAGTTTAAAATAAATCAAGATGTAAAAATTTATTTATCAGGTACAAATGTATCAATGCCAATTACATAATTACACAATTATGAACCAATTCAGACATAATAAATACATAACATCAATTACTCAAAAGATTTCTCTAAGAGTTTTAAAGTTATGCAGACACACAGAGATGGAGGTGAGAGACACTCATCAGCTCTTTATTCGGGGTCTCTGGCTACAGAATGACCCTCTTGCTGCTGTGTCTTTTCCCCTAAATACCCAGACCAGAACAAAAGGATTGTAAATATTTATTGTCCCGACACCTGGTTTCGTGGGAGAGGAGAAGATTTTCTTGAAGAGACACAACCCATAAACGAGAACAGAATTCTCCTGAGTTTTCAATCTTTTTCATAATTCCAGTGACTGCTGTGAAACTGAGACCATTTTACCAATCGCACTGAGACATTTAAAATCATGCTGAACATGAAATTGGAAAAATAATAGATTCACAAGATACATTCTACATAGTACAGATCTCAGAGAACTTCAGTGACTTGAATCAGGGGAAGAAGGGAGTGGAGGGAGGGGGGGTTGGTTGCAAGGACAGTTTGGGCAGGGTGTTGTCCTACTCCTTTGAAATTTTCTTTTTATTGCTTTATTGTAGGATGCTTGATCTCAGCTTTTGTCTTAGCAGGAAAATCAAATCTTACATTTTTTTTTAACCATTTTCAGGATGCTTGTTGAGAATCATTCAGATCACAGTCTTTCACAGCTGTACAGTTTTACAGTTGATGTGTAACATATTAAAGTTCTCTGACAGTTTCTGCAACTAACTTCCATTACATTTGCACAAAGAACAACATAAAATTCACTTTAAGGATTTATATTGTTCAGGTTGAACTGATGAATCATCTGAATGTTGTCATTCCTGTTCTAGACTCTCTAACTGCAGTGTAACAGAAGAAGGTTATAAAGCTCTGGCTTCAGCTCTGAGATCAAACCCTTCACACCTGATAGAGCTGGATCTCACAGGAAATGATCCTGGACAATCAGGAGTGAAGGAGCTCAGTGATTTACTACAGGATCCAAACTGTCAACTGAAGACACTGAGGTGAGACGGGATGAAATAATCAACTGAATTATTTATATGCAGGCTAAATATTCATAACAAATATATCATTTTAGTTCTACAATAAGCTGGTAAGATTATAATAAGATGATAACCGTCAACACAGTTTAGTTGTGGTTCGAGCTTCAGGGTTGAATAGACATTTGACATATTTGTGTATTTAAATATTCAAAGAAAAGTGTTTCATCTAAATAACTAACTAGAGCTTGTCTTTAGAACAATAATTCAGTTTTTTATCTTATCATTTTTGAAATGCTGAATCGACTCTTCTGCAGGTTTTTGAGTGCTGCTGCAGATGAAGCCTGTCAGTATGTGGAGAGAATTGTGGGTAAAAACCCGTTTCTCCAGAGAGAGCTGAAACTGTTTGGACATGGACTAGGAGACACTGGAGTGAATCAGATCGCTGCTCTACTGCAGGATAAACACTGTCGACTCAACACACTGACGTGAGTATTGTTCATTTATCTAAATATTACAGTACTTTTAATTGTAATGTTACTGTAACTGCTCTGACTCAAATACATGAGGAAATATTATCAGTTTTTTCTCAGCGTCACACAGAGCCTCAACAATATAAAATAATACAATTAAACAGGAAATTAAAAACACACAATTAAAACGTGACATCAAGCTTTAAATATTTGACTAAGACAGTTTGATCATGAGTCAATAATTTGAACTGTAAAGCACTGAGCTTGAATTGAGATGCAGATAATATTAGGTTAATAACAGTAACGTGCAAAAACATTTATATAGCGAAAAGTGTAAATATTTTTATTTAAATACTCTTATTAAATATACCATACTGAACTGACAGACAACTTCAGTGATTATTAAGAGCTCTTGCTTTCTAATTCAGTCACAATTTGAAAACGTTTGTTTTTCATGAGACTTTTCCTACTTTTCCATCTATTATGGAGTCAGTAAGTGCTCCTCTGCCGCCATCTAGTGCTAATTTAATGTCTTTCTTTTTTAAAGTCTTGTTTGCCTAGAAGTGTTAGCTTTTCATCGAGTTTTTAAGTGCTGGAAAAAGTGTGAATCACTTTAAAAAGTCCTTGAAAAGTGCTTGAATCTCACTCTCAAAGGTTGAAATGAACCCTGAAATTAATCATGTAAAAGCGTTCGAGTATTTCTGCCACAATACCATAGTTTCAGTAAGTGTTTCTACATTAAATGGTGATTTGTGGACTGGTGAGGCTTAACTTGTTCGTGGCTCAGTGTTTCTCCTGGTTTCAGCACTATTTGATCTGATATCTTTGGTCTAAAGCAGAGAATTCTGTGCTGAATTTGAAGCTTCTCTCTAGTTCTCGCTGCGAGGTTATTAATTTTGCTGCAAATTCAAACGCTTTCTCTCTGGATCTCCCAGCGGTGTGTAACTGTGTAGTAAACAGAGTCACGTGATCGAGATCGCTGTCTATTATTGGTTAGATGAACGGTCCGTGCCGCACAGCTCAAGCGAGTACCGCTGTTTAGATTCACTGTCGTTTCGTTTGATGTTTCTCATATGAAACAGAAATGGCAGCTCGTATCAGTTGTGGTGGAGTCACCAGTGCGACCTCGAACCAAATTTAGTCGTACTGGCAGAAAGAAAGGTTGTATAGAGGTTATGTGCAATTTAACTTCCTTTATTCTGTAAAACAGATCGGATCACTTCCGGTTTAGTTCTTTTGTATGTGCCTCATGAATAAATTTGCTGTTTTATTCAAGATAACTTAAAAGGAGTCAAATATGAGCATAACTGATGTCGCTCACATATGCAGATTGATTTAAGCTTTTTTCATTTTTCTTCACACTAACGTTTAGATATTTAATAGAATAAAACACTTATAACAATGTGAACTAGGTAGATTCACTGATTACCTTAAAAGTTCATAGATGTGCCGTCAGTTCAAACTGCTGTTGACACTTTCTCTGACAAGCGGATGAACTGAGAGCAGTTTTCCAGTTTGGTCATGTGATGTTCGACATGTACCCTGTTACCTGATCTCTGACCAGTTTTATACATCTGTAGATGTTTTAATGAGGTGTTTGTATAATTAAAAAGTATAATAATAGTTAAAATTCTGTTTAGCTGACCCATCCATAGAACAAACAAAACATCCCTGAAAATTGATAAAAGAATGCATATTATACAGACACTTAATATTTAATGGCATCATTTTAACTCTGGCTCACTGGCTCATTTTAACTCAGTCACGGGATCAGTTGTGCGAACACAGGAAAAAGCAAAAAGAGCAAACTCGCCCCCGTGCAGAAGATCTTTTTTCTCGGTATGGAGTTGGACTCGGTCGAACAGACAGCACGCCTCACAGAGGAACGTGCTCAGTTGGTGTTGAATTGCCTGAATATGTTCAACAGCAGGACAGTGGTCTCACCGAAATTCTTTCAGAGGCTCCTGGGGTATATGGCGGCCGCAGTGGTAGTAACCGCGCTCGTATATGAGACCGCATATGAGACCGCTTCAACACTGGCTCCACGGCCAAGTCCCGAGATGGGCGTGGCAACATGGCACTTTCCGAGTGGCAATCACTCCAGAGTGCCGCCATACCTTCAGCCCTTGGTCGGACCCCTTGTTTCTTCGGGCTGGAGTGCCCCTAGAACAGGCGTCCCGGCATGCTGTGGTTTTCACGGATGCCTCGGCCACCAGCTGCGGCGCCACGTACAACGGGCATGCAGTGTGGACGGGCCCCCAACTGCAGTGGCACATCAATTGCCTCGAGTTGTTGGCAGTACGTCTCGCTCTGAGCCGCCTCAGGGCAGGCATGTACTGGTCCGTACGGACAACACTGCGACCGTTGTGTACATCAACCATCAAGGTGATCTACGTCCCGTTGCATGTCACAACTCGCCCACCATCTCCTCCTCTGGAGTCAGAAGCATCTGAGGTCGCTTCGTGCCATTCACATCCCCGGTGTGCTCAACCGTGTGGCCGATGAGCTCTCACGAGCTGCGCTGCCGGGAGAGTGGCGACTCCACCCCCAGGTGGTCCTGCTGATCTGGAGAGAGTTCAGAGAGGCTCAGGTAGACCCGTTTGCCTCTCCAGAAACCTCCCACTGTCTGTTGTTTTACTCCCTGTCCGAGGGCACACTCGGGACAGACGCACTGGCGCACAGCTGGGCCCGGGGCCTCCGCAAATATGCGTTTCCCCCAGTGAGCCTACTTGCACTGACACTGTGCAAAGTCAGGGAGGACGAGGAGCAGGTCATGTTAGTTGCGTCCTATTGGCCCAACCGGACTTGGTTCCCAGAACTATCACTCCTCACTACAGCCCCTCCCTGGCCCATTCCTCTGAGGAAGGACCTTCTTTCTCAGAGACGGGAAACCCTCTGGCACCCGCGTCCAGACCTCTGGAAGCTCCATGTCTGGTCCCTGGACGGGACACAGAGGTCCTAGGTGACTTACCCCCCGAGGCACTTAACACCATCGCTTCGCCACGTGCACCGTCTACGAGACGTGCTTATGCCCTGAAGTGGAACCTGTTCATTGAGTAGTGCTCTTCTTGCCGAGAAGACCCCCGAAGATGCTCGATCGGAGTCGTGCTTTCCTTCTTGCAGCAAGGGTTGGAGCTTAGGCTGTCCCCCTCCACCCTCAAAGTCCATGCTGCTGTTATATCTGCATACCACGACCACATAGATGGCAAATCCGTTGGTAAGCATCACCTGGTCGTCTGGTTCCTTAGTGGGGGCGAGACGGTTAAACCCTCCTCGTCCCCCCTCCATACCCTCTTGGGACTTGGCTCTGGTGCTAAGAGCACTCCAGAATGCTCCATTTGAGCCTTAGCAGTCAGCAGACTTAAAGATTCTGTCTATGAAGACTTTGCTGCTGGCTGCATTGGCCTCCATCAAGAGGGTAGGGGACCTGCAGTCTTTTCGGTCGACGAATCGTGCCTAGAGTTTGGGCCGGGTGACAGCCACGTGGTAATGAGACCCCGGCCTGGCTTTGCTCTGTCCAGTCCGACTGTACATAGACAGAACTCAAAGCTTCATGACCTCAGACCAGCTCTTTGTCTGTTACAGAGGCCAGCAGAAGGGAAAGGCTGTCTAGCAGTCTGGATAGTGGATGCCATCGTCCTGGCTTACCAAGCTCAGGGCGTGCCCTGCCCACTCAGGTTGCATGCATACTCCACGAGAGGTGTTGCATCCTCCTGGGCGCTGGCTCGTGGCGCCTCGCTGACAGACATCTGTAGAGCTGCGGGCTGGGTGACACCTAACACGTTCACTAGGTTCTATAGCCTTCGTGTTGAGTCGGTCTCCCCCCGTGTTCTCGCCTCAGGTCAGAGGCACAGAGAGGCCCCAGCTTAGTGTCGGCTTGCTGCTTATATGTGCTTATTCTCCAGAGAGTTGTGTTGAGTCCTCCGATCTCCCTTCGGCAGCCGACGTGGCGGAGCGTCTGGCGCCAGGCCTATACTCTGCTGCATCCTTGAGAACCGGATTTAGGCTGGGTTCCATATGAGTGACCCTACGGGGATCCCATATGTCTGGTTCCACGGTTGCTCCTAATCGAAGGCCGTGTCTTTCCCTCTGGGAGAATCCACCTCTCATCAAGTGGAGTCACCCCAGTTCTTACATATGACAACCCCACGGTTAGTCCATTATTCTTTCACATAACTCCTTCGGGGAAGGATGTAGCTTCCGCAGCGTTCATTTTACATGAACGGTATGCTTTCCCAGTGTTATCCAATAGTCTCACTGAATGAGTTTGGGAACAGCAGTGATCGACACTCTCTGTGTTAGCCCTGGCCCACCGTCCTCAGGCAAGGGGGTTCAGGTGGCTTACAACAGAGCACTGGAAGAGGGCAGCTCCTGTGGCGCTTTGGTAGGGATTCCTATTTGTCGGTCATCCGACGTACGTCGAAGTGACCGACTGAATGGGAACGTCTCGGTTACATAGGTAACCCTCATTCCCTGAAGGAGGGAACGGAGACGTATGTCCCGTCGCCACGGAGACGTACGTCCCGTCGCCACAGTTGTACCCTGCTGATGCTGCCACCTGTCTGGTTCGGCTCCTCAGCGAAAACCTAAAGATGCAACGCACCTGCTGCTCATTATATACCCGCGCTGCGAGGTGAGCAGCTGTTGCATATGATTGCATGCCAATGTGCATTGGCTCGTTTTAGTTACACTCGAAGTAGATTGGCCTCTTTAGCGAGATTCCTACTCGTCGGTCATCCGATGTACGTCTCCGTCTCCGAAATGAATGTGTAAACTAACATAAATAGATCGACCATTTCAATCTTTGTATTGTTACAATGTCAGTAGGTTATTTAAATGAACAATGTGTGTCTTTCTCCATGTTTCCTCCAAAATCTGCTGGATGAAGATGAACATGTTAGTTGATCATCAGAGATCTGAGTCATTGTCTTTTCTCTTTCTGTCTGCAGTCTGTATAGTTGCAGAATTACAGAGGAACAGTGTGTCATCCTGACTTCAGCTCTGAAATCAAACCCGTCACACCTGAGAGAGCTGAATCTGAGCGGGAATGAACTAGGAGACTCTGGAGTGAAAAACCTCAGTGATCTACTGATGAACCCACAATTCAAGCTGGAGAAACTACAGTTGGTATCATTATACTGTACAGCAGTTACAGTGAGATTGAAGTTGATTTCTTTATAGCAGTGAACTATCTGAGTTTCCATATTGGTCACATTTTTATGTGTTTTTTTATTTAGTTAGTAATTGTTGAATTTCAAGCATTTGATATGATGTACTAATTGATGACATGCATAAATCTGCCTTTTCAACAGAGAATAAAGAATAATCAAATAAAGAGTTAAAATGAAAGAGAAGAAACAGTGTCTTCCAGCACACAGAACTAGTGTAACTGCGTTTCTATTGGAAACTAAATGAAGCTCTTCAATAAGATGATCATCATAGATGTGAACTATTGTTATTTCTGTCTTCAGTCTTTATAATTGCAGAATTACAGAGGAACAGTATGTCATCTTGACTTCAGCTCTGAAATCAAACCAGTCACACCTGAGAGATCTGAACCTGAGCTGGAATGAACTAGGAGACTCTGGAGTGAAGCACTTATGTGACGTACTGAAGGATTCACACTGTAAACTGGAGAGTTTGAGGTCAGTAACATTCTTCACATACAAGAATCAAAATGCTGAAAATCACTTTAACAGTTTAAACTAAAACACTTTATACTCAATATCTCACAATGAGTCTGAGTTCACATATTTGATTTATTTGTAAGATAATCTCTCTTCCTCTGTTTGTGTCTTTCTAGTCTACACTGGACTTGTGGCATTACAGATGTTTCTTCTTTAACTCAGTCTTTGACTAACTCAGAAGCTCTGCAGTTTTTAAAAGCACTTGATCTGAGATACAATAAGATAGGAGACTCAAAGCAGCGGCTCAGAGACGTTCTACGAGACTCAAACTGTGTCCTGAGGTGAGGAAACATCACTGTGATATTAAAGAGATCTTCATTTTCCTCTGATATGTGAACAAACCTTTCAGATGATCGTGAAAGAAAATTATCATTAATCTTTATTGCAACAAACAAAATGTGAAGTTCTTGAAATGTTTAAAGAGAACAAAAGCACACTGTCACAGCTTTATACAACAACACCTGCTTTATTAACTGTGTCAGTAGTGAATCATTTCAGTTTGAAAATAGACTTGGTGAGATTGTAGGAAAACGCTGCACTCCTGCTAAAATCAGTGGCGTTCAGCTTCAGCTCACAGCCGTCCAGCCTCACATGAGAAATGTCTCTGTCTCTAGTGTGTTTTTACTTTGACGAGCAACACGTCACACTACTTTACACTCACTTTACTTTCAGTGATTTACTCAGAGCCCTACAAACATGTTTCAACTAGAGGACGAACGGCTTTAACTAAAGCTTTTTGTTTGAATTCAGAATATCATTTGTATTTGCTCCCTGTGGTTTATTCCATACGCCGTACACTCATTAGTTTCTTCTTTACAGCGACTCAATAGGAGTCACACCGACACAAACAAACAAACAGATCAACGTGATTCATGGTTTCATGGATTATATTTCAAACACAAATATCTCTGCAGGATCATGTAAAGTCAGTCATTAATCTGATTACAGGAATTTAATGGAACTTCTTTTTACTCAAAAAACGTGAATTGAAATTTAGGAACTAATTGTCACTTTGTTCCACTGAACACTGATTGTTTTCTCTTCTGTTCCTCCTTACAGTGTGGATGACGATGAAGATGAAGATGAAAAAAGTTACAGTCAGCAGCTTTAAAGGAGGAACAGGAGGAAGAAGCTCAGATGAGTCTGTCAGCAGAAATCTTCAGGCTCTTCAGTATCAGGCCTACAAATATAATAATGTTTGGATTGAACTCATCCATAATGATTCAAATGTTTCTAATCATAAACGTGATTGTCAAGTATAGCAGAAAAATCTATCAAAAGATGTAAAGTTTACAAGGGATATAAACTTATCTGTCTAAATTTAATGTACAGAATATATTTATGTTTGTTGTTCTGTTTTATTTCATGTGAAGTTATCTATGTGTCTGTCTGTTTCTAATGCACAGATATACAGTATATTGTCTTTGTTCTGTGGATGGAGTCTCTTCTCGCCAGAACAACTGAACATTTTTACCCGTTCACAGTATTTGTGTGTCTTTCAAAGTTCAGAACGATTGTTTTAGTGTGAAAAGTTCTCTTGTCTGTTGTATTATTGAAGCTCCATGAGCAGATGAGAGAGATTCTCCTTCTTAAATAAAGGTGAAGTTGTAGATGTTAAAAACAGAGATGTTTTTTAAAAGTTGAACTTGTTTTACTTTGAGCGTCACACAGAATGGCGTGTCGATCATGTGTAAGATGCGGCAAAAGACACGCGAGCAGTGGTTAAAGACGTCTATCCAGCACATTTACACAGAAAAAAAAACAGCAGATCGTTTACAAATCGAATAGAGTTTTATGGTTAATATTACAAAACAATAATACAGACAAGTATGTGTGTAAGGAAATAAAGTTTCAAAGATTAAATTCGAAATTGCAATATTGATCTCAAATTGTGCTAGTATTTTTTGTCCACAATTGCACAGCCAGTGTGAGTCACGTGTGCCGCAAAAGTCCTGAAAAGTGAAGTCAAATGGTTTAGATCGCCCTCAGGTGGCTGGAGGCAGTATAGGTCATAAGCCCCGCCCTCTCCTGTGATCTAAAGGGACGTGAGGCAAACCAACCAATCAAATTACAAAGATGGTTTCTGTCCTTTTATGTAGTTTTTATCACACTTACGTAAGATCAAGTGTTCATTTTTTAAATAAGTTTGGGTTTAGTTATTTGATGCTATAAAAATAAGTGTGACGTCATGATCGACAGCTTCTCTGAGTCTCTGAGGAAACAACTGACTTTTTTCTGGATTTTTGGGAGGAGATTGGCGCTTCAACTTTAATTTCTACATTTCCGTACCTGTTTATTTCACACTCATAATGAGTTGTTCTGCAGTGAACTGTACTGAACTGATTCTGGGTCAGTGTGAGACGGACCTTGACACTTGATATCAGCTCCACTTCTCTCTCACTACTGCACAGACTCCAGCTCCAAGATATCTGAACCACATCTGAACATTGGCAGCTTCACTTGGTGCGTCGTCCATGGATATTTTGTTTTACAGTCTATGGTTTAGAGTAACATCTGGGACAGAGCCGTAGAAATGAATGAGAACTGAACTGAATCCTTCACTCTTAGAAAGGATGTGATAAAACTGACTCAAAATGTGTTCAATTCTTACACATCAGTGTGTGAGTTTAGGGAAACTTGTTGTGTTAATGATTTTAACACAGTAAATGTGTCAGGAAGGTGATCTGCTGTTAACAAGCAATCAGAGCACATTGTGCTTTTCAGAAGGAGGACCTAAACAGAGCGATACTGACAGACTGGGAAGAGAGGAGCTGAAAAATGGAGAATATGAGGAAAATAATGAACATTCAAGAATGAAAACCTGTTCAAACAGACCTAATCAAGTGAATAATACAGTACATCCTGCTGACATAAAATAACATATCTTATAAAATATCTTATTATACGCCTTCAATATTCTTATTATCTTTCTTGTTCAAGTTCAGCTTAAACTATTCTGGACAATGTTTGAAACTTCTTTTGTTATTGCTTGCTTAAGATTAATCTCTTTGATGTCACTAAAAGCGATATATAATGAATATATTGTTTTAATTTGATTTATTATAATTATTTTATTATAATCATTAACATATGTGAGATCTTCTCAATCCTACAGCCTTTCATGTCCACAACAAAACATGTGGCAAGAGTTTTCTCATTAGTTTCAGGTGCGACACACTCAAGGAGCACAAAGGCAACAAAAGGTGGAGGATTCTACATCCATCTTGTTCTTCCTCGAGTTGGGAGGGTTTCTGCGGCTCTGATGATGGTGCTCCACGCTTCTGGAGACGCTGCAGTTCCAGAGAGAGCAGCGGTGAAGTGTGATCCTTCATGCTGTTGCTGAGACTCTCAGTGTCGCTGTGACTCTGTTCAGAGAAATCAGAGTTTGAGATCCAAGATCTGTAGGGAACTTTCTCACAACTTCAGCTCACAAGTTTCTCTCAAAGTTACGAATGTTCTTCCAGTAACGTTAATAGAATGTTTGTTCAGAGTTATCTGGTGTTTAGTGATGTTCTCAAAAACATTATTTATCATTATTATCGTTCATGGAACGTTTTTACTGGAAATGTTTTAGATGTTCGTCTGATGGTTTTTAAATGTTTCAGAAAAATCAATGTTTGCAGAATGATCAAATTAAATGCTTTCTTAACGTTCGCATAACCAAGAAAAAACATTTTTGAAACGTTTTGAATGTTGAGAGAACTCGTTAGCAAAACGATCCTAGAATAAATATCTGTTAGCTGCACATCCGTCTCCTGAGAGACCTTCATCGATCAGTTTTTCAGGGCAGCAGAGATGTTTCCTTCACTGCCTACGATATCCCACTATTCTGTGGATTGACAGTTGAGCTAAAAAATTCAGATAGTGTCTAAAAGTTTGTCAGTTTGTGTGTAAATGTGTTTGTGGACAACTTTTCCCACTTCCTGTGACATTCCTCTGGAGAAATTATTGTGGTCATTAAATGTTCACGCAGGCTAGGTCTCACTGAAGCTCTATTTTGTTGTAGATCTTTGCGAACGCTGCCTCAGAAGTCTGTCTGAATCAGTTTCAGGAGGAACCTTCATGCCTAAACACTTCCTGTGATGTCATTTCCTGACAGGTCAGCTACCTGAGCTTTCGGACGCAGCCCAAGTGTCGTTGTGTGAGCAAGAACAACTCGCCACAAAAGCAGAGCTTGTGATGACAGGCTTGAAGAGGCAAACGCCGCACAATATATCCTGACGATGAACATCTAGTGTCTCTCGGTCTCTTGTTGTTGAGAGTTTATTCAGCACTATCCCAGGAGCTTTAATAAACTCATCTTCATGGTTTCAGAAGAGTCTGTGATAATGCCAATGAAGAGGCTCAAAACCATGAATGTAAGAGTGAGATGAAGCTGTAGATGTTCGTTCTGCTGAACAACCACACCAGATAGATCTTGTCCCGGAGCTTTTTGAAGGTGGAGTCGACTTCATCCCTGTTAATCATGGAAAAAATACAGTCAGCTTCATGTTAAATGTCTTAAACTGTGAAGAAATAAGCATTATTATCATTTAATTCATCATTTCATTTCAATGCTCAATTCATTAGGCTTAAAACTGCTTAAATGACGTAGTTTTGGGAAGTTTTATATGCTCTTGTTTCATTGGGAGAGAGGGAAGGAAGGCAGAAGAAGATCTCAGAGCAAGGACTAATTTAACAAGACGCATAAAACATAGAGATACTTTGACTTATTTTAATTTGACAAAAACAAAACCATTTTATGTACTTCTAGAAATGTATTTGTATCCATTCACTGCAGAGACACTTTTCACATTTCATCCCAAACTCATTCTAAACTCTACAGATTATCTGCATATTTTTTACTCTTCAATGTAGGAAATAATTCTGTATTTTCAGGTTTCAAGGTTTCACACTAGGATTCAGTTATTTATAATTCAGGTACTTTTACTCAATTATTTTACGATCAATTGAAAGTAATGAATTCAACATCATTGTGAACTTGAAGAAATGATTAAATGACAAACAATTCAAAAACTCAGACTGAGTTCAAAGACTGAGTGAAACTGATGTCACGTGTTCACATGGGCGTGGTTTGTGAGCGTGACACGAAATGGTAGGAAACTTCCTCGAAACAGCATCAAATGTGCAAAAATATAGGCTTAAAAAAAACAACCAGGAAGCGCAATCAACAAATCAAAGCGCGTTTTGCATAATACTACCAGTGTATCTGTAAACAAATGATGAAACAAAAGTTTTTAGTCAATGATCCGTGAAATATCGCAGTGTCGAATCTGTCGCAGTCAAACATCTGCTGGAATCCAGGTAAGCATCTGCGTGCACGCGCATGTCCACACTTCTGATCCGTCACACCTGATGATACTCCGAACAGACGAAGAATCTTCCAGAAACAACGATCTTTTGAAATCCATGGATGTTAAAACATGAAGAAAAGGTTCTTGAGAAAGAGTTATTCAACACGAATGTGTTTCTGAAGGTTTTCTCCCATTTTCTCTTCCGGTTTAGACTGTTGATTTTGTGACTGAAATCGAAAGTATTTTTGAAGCAGATATTTACAGTAGACAGGAAGATGATCTGCTTTTATTGAAATTGAATTTTATTTATTTATAATTAAGGTACTTTTACTCAGTTATTTTAGAAAAGTTATAAATTCAACATCATTGTGAACTTGAAGAAATGATTAAAATACAAACAATTCAACAATTAATACAGATTGGGTAAATGTGATTGTATATGATTTTCCAGCTCAGTGTAAATTTCTGTTCCTCAATGAATTCAAATTTGGAGTCATGAATCAGTTAAACTCATTAAATCTGAAATGATTAAGTCCATTCAGTTCTTTGACATGACAATATATTTGTAAGTGACTTTATTTCACACATTGTTGTTGCTGTTGTTGCTAACTCCTCATTCTTCATCATCTTCATGTTCTTCATCTCTGTAAATCTTGTCATTTCCAGGTCCTGCTGAACGATTGATTGTTTTCTCAAAGCAGTGCTGATCAGAGGAGCGAGGAAAGATGAGTCTCTCAGAGAAACACAGGTAAGACTGCGTCTGTTTCACACCATCATTTACACTCGACTGGAGTTTGTCAATTCCTGTCAATAACTGAACTTTAATCATTTCTGTGGAGGATTAGATCAAGACACGGATGTGTTTCAGACACAGTTGAACCTCCTTTACTAAAGTGTTTTTCTCTGTTCTTTGTGTCATTAGTGTAAGATCAGACTCACATGTGTCCAGCTCTGTGTCTCTGAAGAGTGACCGGTCAAAAGAATTAGAACCACCATTCTTCAGTGAGAAAAAACCATCATCTAATAAAAGGTTTTTCATGTTTCTAATTTTTGGTCACATTTTGACTGTTGAAAAGTTGTATCAATGAATATCAATCATGAAACATTTTTATATAAAATATTAATCACAGTATTCACAGCTAATGCCTTTTTTCCTTTTTGTAATATTTTGCCTGTAAAATCAGTATTTTATTGTATTTATATGATTCCAGGCTTCAATATGAGACATTAGACTCAGACGATCAGACTCACAGGAACCAGAAGAATTTCAAAGACAATCTCCTGTGGATCTTCCAGGTGGGAAAACACATTTTCAAAAATATTTTATATTATAACAAACAAATACGTTATTGAACAGAAATTTTTTATTTTTTTTTAATTCCTCTTTATTTTCCCTTTTAACCACACACCTTTTTATTTTTCTAAACAGCTGGTTAGCATGTTAGTGTTTTAACTGGATTTTTTTTTAAAGATATCATTATTGAACATTCTAAATAGTGTTGATCAAATGTAGATGTACAATTTGGTTTAAATTGTGTTATTCTGTCTTTTTTCTTTCTTTTGTTTGTAGGATCTTGAGAGCAAAATAATCACATTTCTGAAGAAAGAGCTGGAAAAGTTTAAGAAAATATTACAAAATGAGAACACAGAAAACTTTGTGAAGGACTTTAATGAGAACAGATGCAGTATCAAAGCAGCAGCTCTTGATCTCACACTACACTACATTACCTGAGAGAGATGAAGCAAGATGAAGCTGCTGATGCTCTAGAAGGTCAGAGACTCTTGACCATCTGACCGATTGACACTTATTAATGTAGACTGTCTATAAAACTATAAATTAAGACTAAAACTATCTATTTTTGTTCCTGTGTTTAGATGAGCTGTTCTTCATTCCTCAGCTAAAATGTGGCCTAAAGAAGAAGTATCAGTGTGTGTTTGAAGGAATGGCGAAGCATGGTGACTCCACACTTCTGAATAACATCTACACAGATCTCTATATCACTCAGGGTGGCAGTGAACAGCTCAATACTGAACATGAGGTCAGACAGATCCAAGCTGCTTCCAGGCGTCATGAATCTCAAGAGATTCAGGTTAAATGCACAAATTTGTTTGAAGCTCCTGAACAAGACGAGAAGATCCGAACTGTACTGACAAAAGGAGTCGCTGGCATCGGAAAATCAGTCTCTGTGCAAAAGTTTGTTCTGGACTGGGCTGAAGGAAAAGAAAATCAAGATATCAGTTTCATATTTCCTCTTCCATTCAGAGAGATGAACTTAAAGGAGAAAGAAAAACTAAGTTTGATGGACCTTATTACTAATTTTTTCCCAGAGACAAAAGGACTGAACCTTACAAGAAGAAATAAGTTCAAAGTCCTGTTCATCCTTGATGGATTGGACGAATGTCGTCTTCCTCTGAAGTTCCATCATAATGAGTCATGGTGTGATGTATCATCACCAGCCTCTCTGGATGTTCTCCTGACGAACCTCATGAAGGGAAATCTGCTTCCTTCTGCTCTCATCTGGATCACCACCAGACCAGCAGCTGCCAGTAAGATTCCTCCTGACTGTATCGACCGGCTGACGGAGATACGAGGATTCAGTGACGCACAAAAGGAAGAGTACTTCAAAAAAAGATTCAGGGATCAGAATCAGGCCAACACAATCATTGATTATGTTAAAAAATCAAAGAGTCTCTTTATCATGTGCCACATCCCAGTCTTCTGCTGGATTTCAGCCACGGTTCTCCAGAACATTCTGGAGGAGAAAAGAAATAATGATGTGAAAAACAATCAGGCTGATGAGATCTCTAAAACACCACAGGAATCAAACAATGAAGACACTCCCAAGACTCTGACACAAATGTACACACACTTTCTCCGCTTTCAGATCCAGCAGAGCCGCCGAAAGTATGATGGAGAATACGCAGCAGATGTTTCCTGGGATAAAGACGCCATCCTTTCACTGGGGAAACTGGCATTTCATGAGCTGGAGAGAAACAACGTGATCTTCTATGACACAGACCTGGAAGCCTGTGGTATTGATGTCTATAAGGCATCAGTGTACTCAGGCATGTGTACTCAGATCTTTAAGGAGGAAACAGGGATCACTCTTGGTACCATGTACTGCTTTGTTCACTTGAGCGTTCAAGAGTTTATTGCAGCCATTTATGCACATCTGTTTCTAGACATCAACAAGAAAAGTGTGTTTGTTCATGAGTCTACAGAACAGAAAAACAGAAATAAAAAGTCGATCAAGACCCGTTATGCACATCTGTTTCTAGACATCAACAAGAAAACTGAAACCATGACTGGTTTTCTCAAGACTGCAGTGGACGAGGCGCTTGAGAGTGACAATGGACACCTGGACCTTTTCCTTCGCTTCCTCCTCGGTCTGTCAGTCCAGTCCAACCGACGACTCTTACGGGGTCTGTTGACACAGCGAGACGACAATGACCAGAGCAACAAGAAAATAGTTCAGTACATCAAACAGAAATTAGAAGGTAATCTGTCTGCAGAGAGATCCATCAATCTGTTCTACTGTCTGAATGAACTGAACGACCAAACTCTGGTGGAGGAGATTCAGACCCACCTTAGCAAAGGAAGTCTCTCATCTGGTGACCTTTCTCCTGCCCAGTGGTCAGCTTTGGTCTTTGTGTTGTTGACATCAGAGGAAGAGCTGGAGGAGTTTGAGCTTCAGAAATTCAGGAAATCAGACGAGTGTCTCATTAGATTATCGGCAGTCATCAAAACCTCCAGAAGAGCTCTGTGAGTCATTTAATACAATTTGTCATGTTTTACTCTCATCTAAAAAATAAATTTATCTACATTATTCTGTACTGATAATAGAATCTCATATAATTATAGTATAATTCCCATCATGGAGATGAAATATGAAATAATCGTCTGAAAAATCAGATTTTCTTTGAAGACAGTTTATCAAACCTTTAGACAAAATATAAAAGAACATTTAAATGTTTGCGTATTTGTTTTGTAGTAAGTAATCTTAGCTTTACTTCATTAAAGATTTCATAGCAAAAAGATATGTACATGTGAATGGAGGCATTTTTTGAATTATAGTGAAAGGCCTTTAACTTGCTGTAAAAGTGTGAACTGTCTCATCTAATAGTGTCTAGTCCAGGGGTGGCCAACGTCGGTCCTGGAGAGCCACAATCCTGCAGAGTTTAGCTCCAACCCTGATAAAATTCACCTTCCTGTAGCTTTCTAGTAACCCTTAAGACCTTGATTAGCTTGTTCAGGTGTGTTTGATTAGGGTTGGAGCAAAAATTTGCAGGATTGTGGCTCTCCAGGACCGACGTTGGCCACCCCTGGTCTAGTCAATAATATTACTGAATATTAAGTGTCCCCAACTAAGCAGGACAAAAGCAGCAGTGGCAAGAACCCAAACTCCATCAGGTGAAAGAAATAGAGAAAAAAAATCCTTGGGAGAAATCAGGCTCACCTAAAAAGCTTTAAAAAGATAAAAATCTTAACACAAATATATTTTTATCAATCATGCTTAATTTTATCTAGGAAATTTGTCACTGAATAAAAATATTACACAGGAAATACTGATTTTTGAAGATTTTTTAGTTTAGCTCAACCTCTTTACTGTATGCAGTTTAAGCTTTTTTTAATAGTAATCAAACATTTAATAGGAAAAGTGTATTGTATGTGTTCCATCTATTTCTTTGATTTATTTGTCTTTTAGGTTAAATGATTGTAACTTAACAGACAAAAGCTGTACAGCTCTGGCTGCAGTTCTTGGATCAGAGACCAATCTGAAAGACCTGAACATGAGCAATAATAATCTGCAGGATTCAGGAGTGAAGCTGCTCTGCATTGGACTGAAGAACATAAAGTGTAAATTGGAGACACTGAGGTAAGTTGAGCCACAGAAGTCACATGACGAGATTCCAATAATACTATTTTAAAGGCCCTATTCATTGTACTATTTTATTGTTGTTGTGTTTTTCATTAATAGTAATATCGAATCAACATAAAGCACTTTTCCAAGAAAAGGAAAAATCTAATGTTAAAGATTAAAATGGGCTCCGTGCACAAGATGGCGACTGTGAGCTTCGGCGGTGCGATTGTGTGCATGTTTATTTCCGCTCGTACTCTTTCAGTCTTGGCGACGTTTATTTTTATTGTAAGAAGAAACTTATATATGAAACCTGGCTAGATATAATGAATGTTTATAATTGAAATGAAAGAAGAGATAGTGGTCTTTCAGAGATGAAAGAAAACATCATTCTTATGTTTTTTGTAGCTCTGTGCGGTAATTCATCAAGATACGCTGAGATTATCTTTCAATGTTTTTCCTGTTTGCCTCCATATTCAGTTGTCAGTTTCTGCAACTAACTTTCAATACATTTGTACAAAGAACTAAATAAAATTCATTTTAAGGATTTATATTGTTCAGGTATAACTGATGAATCAGCTGAATGTTGTCATTCCTGTTCTAGACTCTCTAACTGCAGTGTAACAGAAGAAGGTTATAAAGCTCTGGCTTCAGCTCTGAGATCAAACCCTTCACACCTGGTAGAGCTGGATCTCACAGGAAATGATCCTGGACAATCAGGAGTGAAGGAGCTCAGTGATTTACTACAGGATCCAAACTGTCAACTGAAGACACTGAGGTGAGACGGGATGAAATAATCAACTGAATTATTTATGTGCAGGCTAAATATTCACAACAAATATATCATTTTAGTTCTACAATAAGCTGGACAATTTGTTACATCAAAATGATCAAGATCAGATCAGATGCTGCAGGTTCTGACATGATGATGATGATGATGATCGTCAACAGTTTAGTTGTGGTTCAAGCTACAGGTCAAATAGACATTTGACATATTTGTGTATTTAAATATTCAAAGAAAAGTAACTAACTAACTAGAGCTTGTCTTTAGAACAATAATTCATTCATTTTTCCTAATGCAACAGACATTTAGTTGAGAACTGAATTGACTCTTCTGCAGGTTTTTGAGCGCTGCTGCAGATGAAGCCTGTCAGTATGTGGAGAGAATTGTGGGTAAAAACCTGTTACTCCAGAGAGAGCTGAATCTGAGTGAACATGAACTAGGAGACACAGGAGTGAATCAGATCGCTGCTCTACTGCAGGATAAACACTGTCGACTCAACACACTGACGTGAGTATTGTTCATTTATTTAAATATTACAGTACTTTTAATTGTAATGTTACTGTAACTGATAATATTTCCTCATGTATTTGAGTCAGAGCAGTTTTTTCTCAGCGTCACACAGAGCCTCAACAATGTAAAGTGATACAATTAAACAGGAAATTAAAAACAATTAAAATGTGACATCAACCTTTAAATATTTGACTAAGACAGTTTGATCATGAGTCAATAATTATTTCAGTGACTGTAGAGGGAGAACAATGGTTTTCTTCCAGAGCTTAAACTCTTCAAATAAGTGACAGATTGAAAAAACAGCTGCACTATAAACACAGAGATGTGTTTCCTAACTTTCACAGGTTAATTCTGTGTGAATTAAATATAAGTGTGTAAATATTGATTGCTCTTTTTGAACATGACTGTGAATGTGATCATGAGTCCTGCACGGGTTTGATCACTTCTACAGAAGGTGGCGCTGTTTTTAAATCATAAAGGTCATTTAATCATATTACTATTAATAAGTGCAGTTACTAAAACATGTTTATTCAATGGAAATTTGACTGTAAAGCACTGAGCTTGAATTGAGATGCAGATAATATTAGTTATATTATTAAATTTATACCATACTGAACTGACAGACAACTTCAGTGATTATTAAGAGCTCTTGCTTTCTAATTCAGTCACAATTTGAAGAAGTTTTTGTTTTTCTTGAGACTTTTCCTACTTTTCCATCTATTATGGAGTCAGTAAGTGCTCCTCTGCCGCCATCTAATGCTAATTTCATGTCTTTCATTTTTAAAGTTTTGTGTGCCTAGAAGTGTTAGTTTTCTTTCAACTTTTAGTTTTAGTAATCATCATTAAAATGGGATAATATTTAGAGCTTTTAAGTGCTGGAAAAAGTGTGAAGTTCGGTGGCCCAGTAGTGCACAATACAACAAAATTTAAAAAGCAAACATAAGTTCACAACACACCGGAAATGCTCTCTGTGAATTGGCAGTCGTTCCCTTCATCATGCGCCGTGATAGCATCGAATCATTCACATGAATAAATTTGAAGCTATTGTGCACAAATCTGATTTTTAATGAATATTTCATATCGATATGCAATGTTACACATTTAAAACTAATCATGGTATATGAAGACTCTGGACTCTTAGAACAGTGGCAAAGAACTCTAACTTTATTGAGCACCGAGAGCATTTCTGTTGCGGCTTAATTTCGTTATTTTGTGTACTACTGGGCCACCATAGTGAATCACTTTAAAAAGTCCTTGAAAAGTGTTTGAATTTCACTCTCAAAGGTTGAAATGAACCCTGAAATTAATCATGTAAAAGCATTCGAGTATTTCTGCCACAATACCATAGTTTCAGTAAGTGTTTCTACATTAAATGGTGATTTGTGGACTGGTGAGGCTTAACTTGTTCGTGGCTCAGTGTTTCTCCTGGTTTCAGCGCTATTTGATCTGATATCTTTGGTCTAAAGCAGAGAATTCTGTGCTGAATTTGAAGCTTCTCTCTAGTTCTCACAGCGAGGTTATTAATTTTGCTGCAATTTCAGACGCTTTCTCTCTGGATCTCCCAGCGGTGTGTAACTGTGTAGTAAACAGAGTCATGTGATCGAGATCGCTGTCTATTATTGGTCAGATAAACGGTCCGCGCCGCACAGCTCAAGCGAGTACCGCTGTTTAGATTCACTGTCATTTTGTTTGATGTTTGGTCATGTGATGTTCGATATTTTCCCTATTACCTGATCTCTGACCAGTTTTATACATTTGTAGACGTTTTAATGAGGAGTTTGTATAATTAAAAAGTGTAAGTTTACTCTAGTTTACATTAGTTTTTGTTGCTTTACACTGTTCTGACCAGCAGGTGTCACCAGCGCGTGGTGTTTCAAACGCTTCGAAACAGTGAATCATTTTGCAAAGCAACTGGTTTTGGAAGCTTTGAAAAGCTTCATTTCTCCCATCACTACAATGAACAAATAGATTCAAAGCAGAAGGAGTTGATGCTCTGCAAACGCTCTCGCGGTACTTTGATGTCATACACCGATCGGTCTGCGAAACAAGGAACCAATCATGAACATGAAACAAGGAACCAATCAGAACACATGAACATGAGGAACAAGACTGTGAGAATTAAACAAAATAAAAGACATGAAAACAAACTAAACAAAACCTAGAACAGACGTGACACTGCCTCACGGTGCAGCACTTAAGCAAATGAACGACCTTTAACTAAACTAGTTTGTCTTCTGATTGAGGAAATACTTTTATTCCTTAATCTGTTCATGTTAATTTATACAGTTATTCATTGTTCATGTTCACAGTGGATTAACTAATGTTAACAGAAAACTTCTGTATTTAAAACTGTATTAGTAAATGTTGAAACTTACATTAAGGTTATTAAATGCTGTACTAGTATTGTCCATCATTGGTTCATGTTCACTAATGTAGTTCATGTTAACAAATGAAAGCTTATTGTAAAGTGTGAGTGAGTAGATGATGAGTCTGAAAACAACCGACATAAACACATTTGTCCCAGTGAGAAAACCAAGAGTGACATTGACACGAAAGAACCTTAAAGATGAGATGAAATGAATGTGTAAACTAACATAAATAGATCCACCATTTCAATCTTTGTATTGTTACAATGTCAGTAGTTTATTTAAATGAACAATGTGTGTCTTTCTCCATGTTTCCTGCACCTGGAGATCCCTGTTTATCTGTCAGCAAAAATCTGGATGAATATGAACATATTAGTTGATAATCAGAGATCTGAGTCATTGTCTTTTCTCTTTCTGTCTTCAGTTTGAATTACTGCAGAATTACAGAGGAACAGTGTGTCATCCTGACTTCAGCTCTGAAATCAAACCCGTCACACCTGAGAGATCTGAACCTGAGCTGGAATAAACTAGGAAACACAGGAGTGAAGCTCTTATGTGACGTACTGAAGGATTCACACTGTAAACTGGAGAGATTGAGGTCAGTAACATTCTTCACATACAAGAATCAAAATGCTTCAAATCACTTTAACAGTTTAAACTAAAACACTTTATACTCTATATCTCACAATGAGTTGAAGTTTGGACTTTAATTAGGCCATTCCCAAACTTTAATATTTTCATTTTTTTCAACCAATTTCAGGATGCTTGTTGTGGATCATTCAGATCACACAGGGCTCCAGACTAACTTTTCCACTGGTTGCACTGGTGCTACCAATTTTCTCAGTTGGTCATTCTCATTTTTTTTTTTGCTACAACAATTTTAATCAATGGATGATTGATGAATAGTCGTCTTAATCTTAAATATATTAAATCACAGTGGCTGTAACTACTCGCTGGTTAGTAAACGGTCCACGCCTCCAAAGTACTGATGTCCATTTTTCTTTCATTCATCGCCAAGACACAGTGAAAACTAAGCACAAATAAAACAAACCATAATTTTACACTCAACCACTAAAGACACAAAACCAAACATAATATGCAAAATATTAACATTTTTACCGTGTTTGCCAGGAGAATAAGCCAGGAGCACTAACGTGTGTATCTGAATTCACGTCTGATTCAGTTGACGCTAACCCCTCCAGGTGAAATAAATCAGCCAGGGTCACGTAACGCTCAACTTAAATATACCGAATAATAATGAAATACATAACAAAAAATTATACATTTAGTACAACACACAAAAATACATATTTAAATTATAAAGTCAAAATAAATATTAACCCCTGAATCACCAATATCTCATAACCCACAGCTGACCTACCAGCATCAGCTACACTCCCACCAAATTACCATTGAATAACTTAGAAAACCAAAACAAAAAAAAACAAATACCTACAAATTACTTCACAAATAATCCAATGGTAATTTCCAGGCTTCAACATGATACATAAATTCAACAACAACATAATTCATAATTGCACACTCTTCAGCTAAAAATGAAACAACTGTTCAACATTTATCACATATTCTAATATTAACCAGTATTAAACATAACACATATCAACATAAAACCTAATATCCGCATGGTGCTAATATGACCAAACTTGTAATAAACGATAGGGTGATTTTAATTCTCAACCTTTAGCTACAAGAACTACCAATTTTTGGATGGGGTGTTCAATAATAGAGGGTTTCACCCCTTTTCCCTAACTTTCTATTCCCAGTCTGTATCATGACTTTTCGTACCAGCCCATCATCAGCCTTGTAAACTTCTATGACCCTGGCCAACCTCCATTCATTGCGGGGAATTTCCTCCTCCTACACAATGACAATGTCCCCAACTTGCACATTCCGTCTTGGTGTGTGCCATCTTTGCCTGAGAGAGATATTAGCAAGATAGTCCCTCCTCCACCTGCTCAAAACTGTTCACTCAAATACTGCACCTGCCTCCAGCGTTTCTTTGCATAGAGATCTTCATTAACAAACGTACCTGGTGGAGGAAGCGGAACAGATGACTTCATGGTAAGTAGGTTGTTGGGGGTTAGAGGCTCTAGACTTGTAGGATCACTGAGGCCATCCACAGTCAATGGACGGTTATTGACTATGAACATGGCTTCATAGAAGAACGTACGCAAGGAGGCATCATTTACTCTCCCAATACTTTGTGCCAAAACCGAACTCATTACACCCTTTACAGTTCGAATCTGCCGTTCCCAGACTCCTCCAGCGTGACTTGAACTAGGTGTATTTAAACAGAAATCGCACTGCTTAGTTGCCAAATGTGCTGCCACTCTCTCTTTACTCACTTCTTTTAAAGCGTTCTTCAACTCACTCTTTGCCCCCATGAAGTTAGTTCCTTGGTCTGATCTAATATGTCTGACAGCTCCCTGGATGTCTATGAAACATCGTAGAGCATTGATGAATGCATCAGTCGTCATGTCCTCCAACATCTCTACGTGAAGAACTCATAAACAATATGGCCTTCTTTTCACTTGCCTTTGTTCCAATGTCTTGCGACCTTGCTTGGTGTAAAAGGGACCAAGTCCATGTCACAATAAGTAAATGGTGGAGAGGGATCAATACGGTCACGGGGCAAGTCTGCCATCCGTTGTTGTTCTAGCGGCCTACAAGCTCTCCTACAAGGAACACACTGTCGTATGTAGTGGGCTACCACCTTGCTGCCACCCATGATCCAGAAGCCATTAGCTCGCAATTCATTCAGAGTCTGTCCCCTGCCTTGATGTTGAATTTTTTTATGATGGTGCACTAGAATGAGGTGTGTGATGACACCATCACTTGGAAGGATTGCTGGATACCGCAATTCAAGAGGTTCAGATGCTCTCCTCAATCGTCCTCCCACCCTCATTATTCCATCCTGCATGAACGGATTAAACTGAAACAAAGGATGGTTAGAAGGCAGTCTACCAGATTCCTGACTAAGTACATACAACTCTTCTTTAAAGGCATTCTGTTGTGCAAGCCGAATGAGAGTAATTGAGTCCCTCCTTTCCTCGACACTTAAAGGTTCTAGTGTCTTCGTTTTCTTTGCAAGTCTTTGGATCCGAGCAATGACATTCACAGCTGTAGTCCATTTTGAGAATTGCGATAGTTGCTGTTGAAAATCCACTTGCATTATGGTCTCGGTCCTCAATACTTGGACAGCCTTAACCTCCGGGTCTCCCACCAACAGCTTCGGTGTTCCTCGTTTAGCAAATACCTCTTTCTCCCAGAGGAGTCTGGGCCCTGTGAGCCAGTTTGAACTGATCAACTCTTCTACAGTGAGGCCCCTCGAGGCATGGTCAGCAGGATTCTCTCCCATATTGAGATAATACCACTGTTTTGGATCGGTAGCCTTCTGAATTCTCTGGACACGATTAGCAACAAAGACATGAAATCTCCTCGCTTCATTGTTGATGCAACCAAGGACCACTTGTGAATTGGTCCAAAAATACTCTCCATCGACTCCAAGTGCCAGCTCCTCTTTTAGCATACTACTCACAGCAGCAGAAATTACTGCAGCAGTTAACTCTAATCTTGGTATAGTGACAACTTTTATGGGAGCAACTCTTGCTTTACCCATAACCAAGGCTCAATGTACCTTACTTTCACTCAAAAAACTAATATAGGAACACTGACCATAACCTTGACTGCTAGCATCAGAAAAGTGATGTAATTCAGTTTTCAGAATCTTTCCAAAATTTGGAGGGGTAAAGCATCTTGGAATTTTTATTTTTTCTAGGTTGGGCAAATCATTCAACCAACTCTCCCACCTTGGTCTCAGCTCAGTGGGTAGCGGTTCATCCCAACCAATTCCTTTATGGCACATCTCTTGCAGCAACCTCTTGCCAGATATGAAAAATGGTGCCAAGAACCCCAATAGATCGTAAACTGAAGAGACCATGGAGAGAATTCTACGTCGTGTGCCAGGTTTCTCCTCAAGGACAACATTAAAGGTGAGTGAGGGCATCATTCTCTACATCCCACCTTACCCCTAAGACATGTTGCACAGGAAGATAGTCATGATGGAAATCAATGTTTTTTTTATTTCAGCAGCATGATCACTCTGACTAATGGACTCCAACACTTCTCGGTTGTTGGAAATAAATTTGTGAAGATGCAGCTTTTCTTTAGCGCACACAGCTTGACCTTCCTTCACCAGCTCTATCGGTACATCAACAGATTCCAGGCTTATGAGGCCATCATCTACATAGAAATGATTTCTGATAAAGCTAGCAGCCAAAGGATACTCACTCTCATTCATGCTGACAAGATACTTCAGGCCATAATTTACGCAGCCTGGGGAAGATGATGCTCCAAAGAGGTGTACTTTCTTTCGGTATTCTCTGGGCTCTGTGTCTGTATCTCCATTCATTCTGGTCCCGATCTTCTTTAATAACATGAAATCTATTAAACATTTTCTCAATGTCACACATAGCAATGACAGGGTCTTTACGTAAACGGCAAAGCACTCCACTCAATCCATTGGTAAGGTCAGGTCCAGTCAATAGATGGTCATTCAGGGCGGAACCTTCATACTTGGCAGCACAGTCAAAGACTACTCTGATCCTATTGGGTTTCCTACGGTGGTAAACACCTTAGTGTGGAATATACCGCACATTTCCTGCGTCTGGTTGCTTATCTGACATTTCCGCATCTCCATCTCTAAAGACACCTTCCATGAACATCATATAATCATGTTTGAGTTGTGGATTCTTGTCCAATTTCCTCTTAAGATGCTTCAGCCATCCTAGTGCAGGCCTTCTATTATTTGGAAGATGGGGCCGTATTTTGAAAGGAAGGGGCATCTCAAGATGGCCACATTCATTCTGATAGACACCCTCCTTTACCACCTGCAGGAACTGAATATCGTCCTGTGATTTACTCTTTTCTCCTGATGGAGTGTCTATAAAATCAAGCTCAAGTGCTCTAATAACAGTGGCGGGTGTCACCGAGGGAAGATCCCTGACCGATATGCGCTGGCAAAACCAGTCACATCTTTGGAGCTCACACAACGTGGAGTCCCTCCTATGATGCTCCAGCCAAGGTCAGTCTTAATGGCATAAGGCTCTTCATCACCACCAGCGATGACCCGTCGAGGTGCCAGTGCTCTGGAACAATCATAGCCGATCAAAAGACCTACTCCACAATTCATCCTTGCAGGCATTTCATCGTGGATCACCTCTAGATGTCTCCACCGTTTAGCTGTTTCACAGGTGGGAATGTGTGTGCACATAAAGGGGATGAAGTCTCTTGTATGAACAGGAGGTAGGCAGATAGGGCTGTCTGAAGAAAATCCTCTTACTCGAAGTCCACTAACTCTCTGACTTGACACAATGGAGTCTTTTCCCATCATAGTGGAAAGCTTTAGTTTTACCGGTAAATAAAGCATATACACAGACTTCAGACTCGGAGATAGATAAAGACACTGGACACTGGAACAATCATAGATGTTATATCGCCTTCTCCTCCATTCATACCGCATGTTAGAGAGAGTGCATTCTCTTCAGTCTGCAAAGCTGCCTGTGAAGGCGACTTGTCTCCTGGCTAACTATCTTCGTGTAACAGAGTTGGGTGGCGCTTCTCGCATACAGCACACACAGCCCTATTTCTGCAGTCTTTGGAGCTGTGTCATTTCCTCAAACATGCAAAGCACAGCTTATTCTCCATGACGAACTTTCTCTTTTCCTCTGCAGCTCTTTCCATTAGTTTTTGACATTCCTGAATGGAATGACACTCATCACAGAACATACATTTAACTGAATTTGTGCCATACACTAGTTTAGTCTTCATTCTACAAGACCCTTCAATCTCTCTGTCAATAATATTACTAGATTTGGCCGTAGCGCACACTACATCTAAAGTCTTTGCAGTGGTTGCGAACGCATTTACTCGTGAACGCTTTATTTCCTTAAATGGCTTCTCTTCAACGGTCCTTAATGCATGCAGTCATGACAGAGGATTGCACAGTATACGTGCTTCTTTTGAAACACATGAAGCAAACTCCTTAAAGCTCGGATAGTCCTTGTCTTTGTCTAGCTGTTCTGTGACATAATGGTTCCACCTGCTCGTCACCCAGTTTGGAAGCTTGGTTAGTATCCTCTGATTCTCCTCACAGTCATTCAGCACCTGAAGACCCTTGATGTACGGCATAGCATCACTACATGATTGCAGAAAGTCACTGAACTCTCTTAACTTGACGTACTCTATACACCAATCTTAGGCCACTTATTAAGTTTCTCTCTGAAGGCACGTTGCACCACAAAGGAGTGACCATATCTGGCATTCAGCTTCTCCCACGCTTGGAGATAAGCCTGTTCTTCTTTCCTGTAGAAGCTGCCTTCCAAAGCTGATCTTGCCTCACCATCAACATATTTCTGTAAATAGAAGAGCCTATCTGCTGGATTTGAGCACCTTCCCTCTATAAGAGCTTTAAAGGTGGTGCTCCACTGATTAAAACATGATGTATTAGAACCAAGAGGACTGGGGTTGCTTATGTCACCGCAAGCTGAACCACACTGCTGACTTTTTACCCTCGACTCCTCCTCAGTATACTCTCAAAGCCTTGCTTCCATAACCTCAATGTCTCTACAATCTTCAAGCTTCTTCAGTTGCTGCCTTTGTACCTCAATGTCAGCCTCCATTTCCACTTCAGTCTTTTTTGCAGCTAACAATGCAGCAGTCTCTGCTCTTTTAGCTGAAATGCTTGCAGACTCCGATGCAGATTTAGGATGATTACTAACGACCGTGGCTCTAGAAACTGTGGATCCATATATGGACCTAGCATACTCACAGTCCAGCATCATGCGTAACCTTGCTCTCTCAGCCTCAGCATCAAATTCTATGCCATCCTCCACTAGGTGTACCCTCATTAATTTGAACAAGTCTGCTGTTACCACTGAACATGCATCAATTTTCCTCCTAGTTTCTTGGCTTGGTGGTGCTTGGAGTCACAAGTTATCATGCGACTCTTTTAATTCAAACTCTTGCCTCTCAACCTCATCCATCATGTCACACAAGACACTTTCGGAGCACTCATGTTTTAACTTTAAACGAACATCTCTGACTTGAAACTTCCTATTCTCATATGCAGATTTGAACTTCCTCTCTTTTTGAGTCAATTAACTCCTGCATCTTTGGTGTTTAACGTTTCTAACGAGAAGATTTTCTAATTTCATTTGTCTTTAATAAAACAGAATTAAGCTCTTTAAGTCTTGCCTCAGATTTCTCTGTGCATGTTGTACATGATACATGTCGATCCCTCACAACACCATCCATATTCTCGTTCTCTGCAAATAAGACTCTTGTGATGTAGAATAATTTTGCTCAGCTAAATCACCCTGAAGTGCTACTTCACCATGGAACGACATTGTTCTCTAATTTTGGACCTTAATTTTACAAATTAGATAATCACAATAGATAGCAGCGGAATAATCTTAGACTGAGTAACCACACTTACTTAAATCAATGCTCAAGACTTAATATTTACCTAAAAACTGACATTACATCTTCAATACTTCAATACATCTTCATCTTAAACACATTATAACCACAGCAATTAAGAACCAGTTACCTCCAGGACCTTTTTTTTTTTTTCTAGTCCTGGGCATCTTAACAAATTTACCTTCACTCATAAAACCATCCATCATTAACCAAAAATATAATTTAATGCTAAAGATCCTGCATGTGCAATGTAGCAGAACTGCACTCTAAAGTTTGTAACAGTCCATCACAGAAGGCAGACACTATGTGCCGAAGCCTTCAGCTCACTACGGGACACAGTCAAACGTCACACAAAATCCGAGGGAAAGCGCAGCAAAGCCGCGCGCCAAAGACAGCAGCCCCAACCACCAGAAGCAGTCGACCCGCGCACACAGACCAGAAGCGGCAGACTGCACGCCAAAGCTGGAGAACCACCGCCAAAGCTGATCTCGTAATCGGTAGGATGGAATTAGGCCACGTTTCCACTGTAACTATTCATTGGTTAGTAAACAGTCCACGCTTCCAAAGTGCTGATGTCCATTTTTCTTTTATTCATCGCCAAGACACAGTGAAAACTAAGCACAAATAAAACAAACCATAATTTTATACTCAACCCCTAAAGACACAAAACCAAACATAATATGCAAAATATTAACATTTTTACCGTGTTCGCCTGATAAAGAGCAGTAGAATAAGCCAGGAGCACTGAATTCACGTCTGATTCAATTGACGCTAACCCCTCCAGGTGAAATAAATCAGCCAGGGTCACGTGACGCTCAACTTAAATATACCGAATAATAATGAAATACATTGCTAAAAAAAAATTATACATTTAGCACAACACACAAAAATACATATTTAAATTATAAAGTCAAAATAAACATTAACCCCTGAATCACCAATATCTCATAACCCACAACTGACCTACCAGCATCAGCTACAGTGGCTGATGGCCAATATAAATCTGGTATGTATGTATAATTTATATTTATTTTAATTCATATTTAATAAATTAGGAATATGGAAAGTATGAATTAATCAATATTTTATATATATATATATATATATATATATATATATATATATATATATATATATATATATATAATTCACTTCACACGGATCGACTGTCACACACAGAATACACGTGTTCACGCTTCAGAAAATCTCACTTTTGTATTTGAATAAATCTGCAAAGTCTGTGAAATTAAATGTTAATTAGATATTCAGAGATTTGTTTTAATGATATTGATGTGTATTTGCTAAATGTTGAATGTAAATGAGAAATAGCCTTTAGTTTGCCTTTCTGTAACTAATAATATAAAAGCAAACACTATACTTTCTCACATACAGTTTACTTTCTTTGTTTGTTGTGGTTGATCAGATAAAATAAACCAAACATTTTCAGTACATTCACATTTGAGTCTATTTTGCCAAGTCAGTTTTTGAGTCGCTGACAGACTAACTGCATGTGTCCACTGGCGCGAAGCGCGAGCTCTATCAACGCACCAGCAGTTACGCAACATAATTCAAACACAGCATCATTGCTTTTCGCGACAGAGACGTGCTTATAAACATTACCTTGACAACACTATTTGACATTAGCGCGGGCCAACATTCTCTCGCGACCTATTGAGGAACTCTAGTCTGAACCATTGCTGTTGAAGTAACTTAATGCCTTTCTACCTGTGCTCTCATCATCAGTTGTGTCTGTATGCTGGCTCGTCCTTTCCACCAGCATCCTTGAACTCCAAACTTTGTTTTTTTATGATTATTATTCGGCTATTAACCTTTTCATTTTTATTTGGCTTAATTCCTAAATTTCCTGAATTCATAATTGGCGCGTTTCATCATCATTCAGCAATGCGCGTGTACATTCGCTCTCTAGCGGTTAATAAATGGAACTGCATGTGTCTTGCGGAAGAAATACAGGAAATACTTCTCTCTGTTTGTCTATGGCGAGTCTATGGCTGAGCCGAACCTGGTCTGAAATAGTCCGAACATAAACACTTAATATTGGCGCACCGTAGTATTTCAGGACAAGACAAAAACAGGGTTTGGAAAATGGATTCATGATGTACTCGTTCTTTATATAAATTTTGTTCATTTTGAAAACAAAACAGTTACAGACGGCAGCAGCTGCTGATACAGCATTCTGTTACACGCGCGATTAATATTATCATGCACTCGCACAAATGTGACCACATAAAATTTTAACTCTCACATCCTCAACAAAAGGGTGCATATGTGACTGGAACCCTGTCACAGTCTTTCAAAGTTCTCTGTGTCTTTTGTTTGCCTCCATATTCAGTTGTCAGTTTCTGCAACTAACTTCCATTACAGAACAAAATAAAATTCACTTTAAGGATTTATATTGTTCAGGTTGAACTGATGAATCAGCTGAATGTTGTCATTCCTGTTCTAGACTCTCTAACTGCAGTGTAACAGAAGAAGGTTATAAAGCTCTGGCTTCAGCTCTGAGATCAAACCCTTCACACCTGATAGAGCTGGATCTCACAGGAAATGATCCTGGACAATCAGGAGTGAAGGAGCTCAGTGATTTACTACAGGATCCAAACTGTCAACTGAAGACACTGAGGTGAGACGGGATGAAATAATCAACTGAATTATTTATGTGCAGGCTAAATATTCATAACAAATATATCATTTTAGTTCTACAATAAGCTGGACAATTTGTTGCATCAAAATGATCAAGATCAGATCAGATGCTGCAGGTTCTGACATGATGATGATGATGATGATGGTCAACAGTTTAGTTGTGGTTCAAGCTACATGTCAAATAGACATTTGACATACAGTTATGTTCAAAATAATAGCAGTCCAACATCACTAACCAGATCAATCACTGTTTTTGGTAGAAATTATATTTCTACATGGCAAATATTTTACTCGTAGGTGTAGCAGAGTAATAGAAAACCAACAAACCCAACAGTCATGACATGAATGCTGCTGATTCGGTGTAATTCATTAATTGAATTAAATCAATTAAATCATTTATGTAAATAAATCAATCAAGTTCAAAATAATAGCAGTGTGGAGTTCAATTAGAGAGATAATTAATTCTGTAAAAAAAACTGGTGTCAAACAAGTAGCCCTTATTTAAGGACGAAGGCAGCAAATGTTATATTGTGCATTTCTCTCTGAAAATCTGAGTAAAATGGGTCGTTCCAGACATTGTTTAGAAGAACAGCGTACTTTGATTAAAAAGTTGATTAGAGAGGGGAAAACATATAAAGAAGTGCAGAAAATGATAGGCTTCTCAGCTAAAATGATATCAAATTCTTTAAAATGGCAACCAAAACCAGAAAGACGTGGAAGAAAACGGAAAACTGCCATTCGAATGGATCGAAGAATAGCCAAAATGGCAAACACTCAGCCAATGATCAGCTCCAGGGTGATCAAAGACAGCCTAAAGTTACCTGTGAGTACTGTAACAATTAGAAGACGCCTATGTGAAGCCACGCTATCGGCAAGAAGCCCCTGTAAAGTCCCACTCTTGAAATAACGGCACGTGCTGAAGAGGTTACAATTTGCCAAAGAACACATTGACTGGCCTAAAGAGAAATGGTGCAATGTTTTGTGGACTGATGAAAGCAAGATTGTTCTTTTTGGGTCTAGGGGCCGCAGACAGTTTGTCAGACGACCCCCAAACACTGAATTCAAACCACAGTACACTGTGAAGACCGTGAAGCATGGTGGCACAAGCATCATGATATGGGGATGTTTCTCATACTATGGTGTTGGGCCTATTTATCGCATTCCAGTGATCATGGATCAGTTTGAGTATATCAAAATACTTAAAGAGGTCATGTTGCCTTATGCCGAAGAGGAAATGCCTTTAAAATGGGTGTTTCAACAAGACATCGACCCCAAACACTGGTGCAAGCGAGCATCATCTTGGTTTCCTGACCAACAAGATTAATGTTAGGGAGTGGCCAGTCCAATCCCCAGACCTTAATCCAATAGAAAACTTGTGGGGTGACGTCAAAAATGCTGTTTCTGATGCAAAACCAAGAAATGCAGAGCAATTGTGGCATGTAGTGCAATCGTCCTGGGCTGGAATACCCGTTCACAGGTGCCAGAAGTTGGTCGACTCCATGCAGGACAGATGTGAAGCAGTTCTCAGATACCGTGGTTATACAACTAAATATTAGTTCAGTGATTCACAAGAAAGCTAAATCTTCAAACATTTTTTCAGTTTATACAAGAAATGTTTGACTTTGCAAAGAAAAATGCAGACACTGCTATTTTTTTGAACAGCCTAATATTCCCTTTTCTTCACTTTCTGTAAAGTATGTAACCATTTCAGATACATTTTTCATGTTTTGATTTAGAATAGAATGTGCAGTGTTCCCAATGCATTTGTGTGTAGTGACATAAACGTTATTATAAGTAGTTTGAACTTTAATCACTTTTTTAAACACACTGCTATTATTTTGAACATAACTGTATTTGTGTATTTAAATATTCAAAGAAAAGTTTAATCTAAATAACTAACTAGAGCTTGTCTTTAGAACAATAATTCCGTTTTTTTATCTTATCATTTTTGTAATGAAACAGACATTTAGTTGAGAACTGAATCGACTCTTCTGCAGGTTTTTGAGTGCTGCTGCAGATGAAGCCTGTCAGTATGTGAAGAGAATTGTGGGTAAAAACCCGTTTCTCCAGAGAGAGCTGAATCTGTTTGGACATGAACTAGGAGACACAGGAGTGAATCAGATCGCTGCTCTACTGCAGGATAAACACTGTCGACTCAACACACTGACGTGAGTATTGTTCATTTATTTAAATATTACAGTACTTTTAATTGTAATGTTACTGTAACTGATAATATTTCCTCATGTATTTGAGTCAGAGCAGTTTTTTCTCAGCATCACACAGAGCCTCAACAATGTAAAGTGATACAATTAAACAGGAAATTAAAAACAATTAAAATGTGACATCAACCTTTAAATATTTGACTAAGACAGTTTGATCATGAGTCAATAATTATTTCAGTGACTGTAGAGGGAGAACAATGGTTTTCTTCCAGAGCTTAAACTCTTCAAATAAGTGACAGATTGAAAAAACAGCTGCACTATAAACACAGAGATGTGTTTCCTAACTTTCACAGGTTAATTCTGTGTGAATTAAATATAAGTGTGTAAATATTGATTGCTCTTTTTGAACATGACTGTGAATGTGATCATGAGTCCTGCACGGGTTTGATCACTTCTACAGAAGGTGGCGCTGTTTTTAAATCATAAAGGTCATTTAATCATATTACTGTTAATAAGTGCAGTTACTAAAACATGTTTATTCATTGGAAATTTGACTGTAAAGCACTGAGCTTGAATTGAGATGCAGATAATATTAGGTTAATAACAGTAACGTGCAAAAACATTTTTATAGGGAAAAATGTAAATATTCAACTAACTCTTATTAAATATACCATACTGAACTGACAGACAACTTCAGTGATTATTAAGAGCTCTTGCTTTCTAATTCAGTCACAATTTGAAGAAGTTTTTGTTTTTCATGAGACTTTTCCTACTTTTCCATCTATTATGGAGTCAGTAAGTGCTCCTCTGCCGCCATCTAGTGCTCATTTCATGTCTTTCTTTTTTTAAAGTTTTGTTTGCCTAGAAGTGTTAGTTTTCCTTCAACTTTTAGTTTTAGTAATCATCATTAAAATTGGATAATATTTAGAGTTTTTAAGTGCTGGAAAAAGTGAGAATCACTTTAAAAAGTCCTTGAAAAGTGTTTGAATTTCACTCTCAAAGGTTGAAATGAACCCTGAAATTAATCATGTAAAAGCATTCGAGTATTTCTGCCACAATACCATAGTTTCAGTAAGTGTTTCTACATGAAATGGTGATTTGTGGACTGGTGAGGCTTAACTTGTTCGTGGCTCAGTGTTTCTCCTGGTTTCAGCGCTATTTGATCTGATATCTTTGGTCTAAAGCAGAGAATTCTGTGCTGAGTTTGAAGCTTCTCTCTAGTTCTCGCAGCGAGGTTATTAATTTTGCTATAAATTCAGACGCTTTCTCTCTGGATCTCCCAGCGGTGTGTAACTGTGTAGTAAACAGAGTCATGTGATCGAGATCGCTGTCTATTATTGGTCAGATAAACGGTCCGCGCCGCACAGCTCAAGCGAGTACCGCTGTTTAGATTCACTGTCGTTTCGTTTGATGTTTGGTCGTGTGACGTTCTACATGTACCCTATTACCTGATCTCTGACCAGTTTTATACATTTGTAGACGTTTTAATGAGGTGTTTTTATAATTAAAAAGTGTAAGTAGTTAAAACTGTGTTTAACTGACCCATCCATAGAACGAACAAAACATCCCTGAAAATTGATAAAAGAATACATATTATACAGACACTTAATATTTAATGGCATTAGATGATTAGTCAATTGCTTCTGAAAGATTATACTTTCAATGAAACATTTGCAATGGGTTTGTAAAAGCTTTTTTTATGCATGTTTGGAATTAGTTTTTGTTGCTTTACACTGTTCTGACCAGCAGGTGTCACCAGCGCGTGGTGTTTCAAACGCTTCGAAACAGTGAATCATTTTGCAAAGCAACTGGTTTTGGAAGCTTTGAAAAGCTTCATTTCTCCCATCACTACAATGAACAAATAGATTCAAAGCAGAAGGAGTTGATGCTCTGCAAACGCTCTCGCGGTACTTTGATGTCATACACCGATCGGTCTGCGCATCTCCAACAAGCCTATAGAAAACATGAAACAAGGAACCAATCAGAACACATGAACAGGGGATCACATGACAAGATCACATGAGGAACAAGACTGTGAGAATTAAACAAAATAAAAGACATGAAAACAAACTAAACAAAACCTAGAACAGACGTGACACTGCCTCACGGTGCAGCACTAAAGCAAATGAACGACCTTTAACTAAACTAGTTTGTCTTCTGATTGAGGAAATACTTTTATTCCTTAATCTGTTCATGTTAATTTATACAGTTATGCTGTTCTAGTATTGTCCATCATTGGCTCATGTTCACTAATGTAGTTCATGTTAACAAATGAAAGCTTATTGTAAAGTGTGAGTGAGTAGATGATGAGTCTGAAAACAACCGACATAAACACATTTGTCCCAGTGAGAAAACCAAGAGTGACATTGACACGAAAGAACCTTAAAGATGAGATGAAATGAATGTGTAAACTAACATAAATAGATCCACCATTTCAATCTTTGTATTGTTACAATGTCAGTAGTTTATTTAAAGGAACAATGTGTGTCTTTCTCCATGTTTCCTGCACCTGGAGATCCTGTTTATCTGTCAGCAAAAATCTGGATGAAGATGAACATGTTAGTTGATAATCAGAGATCTGAGTCATTGTCTTTTCTCTTTCTGTCTTTAGTCTGTATAGATGCAGAATTTCAGAGAAACAGTGTGTCATCCTGACTTCAGCTCTGAAATCAAACCCGTCACTCCTGAGAGATCTGAACCTGAGCGGGAATAAACTAGGAAACACAGGATTGAAGCACTTATGTGACGTACTGAAGGATTCACACTGTAAACTGGAGAGATTGAGGTCAGTAACATTCTTCACATACAAGAATCAAAATGATTAAAATCACTTTAACAGTTTAAACTAAAACACTTTATACTCAATATCTCACAATGAGTTGAAGTTTGGACTTTAATTAGGCAATTCCCAAACATTAATTTGCTCATTTTATGACCATTTTCAGGATTCTTGTTGTGAATCATTCAGATCACAGTCTTTCACAGCTGTACAGTTTTAGATCATGGAGACCTTGAAAGTGATGTTGATGTGTGACATATTAAAGTTCTCTGTGTCTTTTGTTTGCCTCCATATTCAGTTGTCAGTTTCTGCAACTAACTTTCAATACATTTGTACAAAGAACAAAATAAAATTCACTTTAAGGATTTATATTGTTCAGGTTGAACTGATGAATCAGCTGAATGTTGTCATTCCTGTTCTAGACTCTCTAACTGCAGTGTAACAGAAGAAGGTTATAAAGCTCTGGCTTCAGCTCTGAGATCAAACCCTTCACACCTGATAGAGCTGGATCTCACAGGAAATGATCATGGAGAATCAGGAGTGAAGGAGCTCAGTGATTTACTACAGGATCCAAACTGTCAACTGAAGACACTGAGGTGAGACGGGATGAAATAATCAACTGAATTATTTATATGCAGGCTAAATATTCATAACAAATATATCATTTTAGTTCTACAATAAGCTGGACAATTTGTTGCATCAAAATGATGAAGATCAGATCAGATGCTGCAGGTTCTGACATGATGATGATGATGATGATGGTCAACAGTTTAGTTGTGGTTCGAGCTACAGGTCAAATAGACATTTGATGTATTTGTGTATTAAAATATTCAAAGAAAAGTGTTTCATCTAAATAACTAACTAGAGCTTGTCTTTAGAACAATAATTCAGTTTTTTATCTTATCATTTTTGAAATGCAACAGACATTTAGTTGAGAACTGAATCGACTCTTCTGCAGGTTTTTGAGTGCTGCTGCAGATGAAGCCTGTCAGTATGTGAAGAGAATTGTGGGTAAAAACCCGTTACTACAGAGAGAGCTGAATCTGAGTGAACGTGAACTAGGAGACACAGGAGTGAATCAGATCGCTGCTCTACTGCAGGATAAACACTGTCGACTCAACACACTGACGTGAGTATTGTTCATTTATTTAAATATTACAGTACTTTTAATTGTAATGTTACTGTAACTGATAATATTTCCTCATGTATTTGAGTCAGAGCAGTTTTTTCTCAGCGTCACACAGAGCCTCAACAATGTAAAGTGATACAATTAAACAGGAAATTAAAAACACAATTAAAACGTGACATCAAGCTTTAAATATTTGACTAAGACAGTTTGATCATGAGTCAATAATTATTTCAGTGACTGTAGAGGGAGAACAATGGTTTTCTTCCAGAGCTTAAACTCTTCAAATAAGTGACAGATTGAAAAAACAGCTGCACTATAAACACAGAGATGTGTTTCCTAACTTTCACTGGTTAATTCTGTGTGAATTAAATATAAGTGTGTAAATATTGATTGCTCTTTTTGAACATGACTGTGAATGTGATCATGAGTCCTGCACGGGTTTGATCACTTCTACAGAAGGTGGCGCTGTTTTTAAATCATAAAGGTCATTTAATCAAATTACTATTAATAAGTACTAAAACATGTTTATTCATTGGAAATTTGACTGTAAAGCACTGAGCTTGAATTGAGATGCAGATAATATTAGGTTAATAACAGTAACGTGCAAAAACATTTTTATAGGGAAAAATGTAAATATTCAACTAACTCTTATTAAATATACCATACTGAACTGACAGACAACTTCAGTGATTATTAAGAGCTCTTGCTTTCTAATTCAGTCACAATTTGAAGAAGTTTTTGTTTTTCATGAGACTTTTCCTACTTTTCCATCTATTATGGAGTCAGTAAGTGCTCCTCTGCCGCCATCTAGTGCTCATTTCATGTCTTTCTTTTTTTAAAGTTTTGTTTGCCTAGAAGTGTTAGTTTTCCTCCAACTTTTAGTTTTAGTAATCATCATTAAAATTGGATAATATTTAGAGTTTTTAAGTGCTGGAAAAAGTGAGAATCACTTTAAAAAGTCCTTGAAAAGTGTTTGAATTTCACTCTGAAAGGTTGAAATGAAGGCTGAAATTAATCATGTAAAAGCATTCGAGTATTTCTGCCATAATACCATAGTTTCAGTAAGTGTTTCTACATGAAATGGTGATTTGTGGACTGGTGAGGCTTAACTTGTGCGTGGCTCAGTGTTTCTCCTGGTTTCAGCGCTATTTGATCTGATATCTTTGGTCTAAAGCAGAGAATTCTGTGCTGAATTTGAAGCTTCTCTCTAGTTCTCGCAGCGAGGTTATTAATTTTGCTGCAAATTCAAACGCTTTCTCTCTGGATCTCCCAGCGGTGTGTAACTGTGTAGTAAACAGAGTCATGTGATCGAGATCGCTGTCTATTATTGGTCAGATAAACGGTCCGCGCCGCACAGCTCAAGCGAGTACCGCTGTTTAGATTCACTGTCGTTTCGTTTGATGTTTGGTCGTGTGACGTTCGACATGTACCCTATTACCTGATCTCTGACCAGTTTTATACATTTGTAGACGTTTTAATGAGGTGTTTTTATAATTAAAAAGTGTAAGTAGTTAAAACTGTGTTTAACTGACCCATCCATAGAACAAACAAAACATCCCTGAAAATTGATAAAAGAATACATATTATACAGACACTTAATATTTAATGGCATTAGATGATTAGTCAATTGCTTCTGAAAGATTATACTTTCAATGAAACATTTGAAATGGGTTTGTAAAAGCTTTTTTTATGCATGTTTGGCATTAGTTTTTGTTGCTTTACACTGTTCTGACCAGCAGGTGTCACCAGCGCGTGGTGTTTCAAACGCTTCGAAACAGTGAATCATTTTGCAAAGCAATTGGTTTTGGAAGCTTTGAAAAGCTTCATTTCTCCCATCACTACAATGAACAAATAGATTCAAAGCAGAAGGAGTTGATGCTCTGCAAACGCTCTCGCGGTACTTTGATGTCATACACCGATCGGTCTGCGCATCTCCAACAAGCCTATAGAAAACATGAAACAAGGAACCAATCAGAACACATGTGTAGTGCCTGGACTGGACCGGATCATGAACGACCAATTCATTTTAGGTTTTAAGAAAAGCGTTTAACTCTTTGAGTCGCATAAGTAAATCTTAGTCGGCTCCGAATGTCCTGGTCCCCCCCACGGACAAGTGACACTTTAAGTGGCGAGGTGTGAGGCGAGGCAGAATCTCTTTGGAGGTCTCCCATCTTCAAAAAGATACTAATCAGCTCACACCAAATTCTTTGTCCCTCACAAGACCAGGGAAATGAATTCCACGCACACACATAGAGACATTCATCAAAATAGGAATATTCCCTAAGTGTTTTTCCTGTGCTCTTCTTTTTGTATGCATGTCTATATTACTCCCACTTAGTTACATCTTGTAGTTGTGTTAGTTTCACTGTAAAATGCTTATATTTGAATGTAAGAACATTTACTCCCTAAAAGAGAGTCCGAAACATACGTTTCTTGGATTCAAAACGTTCCTCTGTTAATTTCATACCTAGATATTGGTGTCTTATTGTGATAATATGCATTATTCTACTTTTAAGGTACTTTGGAGGAGAAAGAACCCAGCTTAAGCACCTCTGTAGATAATGCAAATTAGGCCATAAAAACAAACAAAGGAAAGTTCTCCCGCTAAAAGTCCATGTTCCCTATTGGTCCGTACGGCCCAGAATGGGTGTGACTGGAGTTACCTTTATAACACCTAAACACGAGCGGATCCACGCTCAGTCGTTTTCATCTTGGACGAGACATCCTTCTTTCTTTTATTTTCCGGCATTTTACAAACGGTTAATTCCGTTTTGAAATTCCCGCCGAAGAATCACCTCAGGAAGAGACCAATAGAAACTCCAGCTCCGCACGGAAGTTTGAACGGCATTCACCACAGCACAAAGTACAAATGCAAGTATCTGAATTAATTTCGATGCGCTTTAACTTTATTGTCTGAAGTGATTTCGTTGCTGGCTCTCAAAAGGTTGAACTGTTTGTAATCTTGCTTTCTTTGATCAACTCTTCCTTTCTTTCCTTTCGTTATTTTATTGTATGCTCTGCTTAGATTTAGTTGTATGTATTTGTGTATATATATCATATATTCATATATTAAACACCTTGTATTCACACAATTCATTGTCTCTGGGTAACTCATACATGAACCAAGTCACTTTAACGTTTGATTTCGCTAGCTTTATGCTTTTTAAATACTAGAATAAGTTTCCTTTTCGTGGCCAGAGAAGAAAACTTCCTTTCTAGAATTGATAAGAAAATCGGACTGATAGTTTTGCTGGACAAAACAAACCAGTCTTTCTAAATTAATTCTAAACTTAGAAATTATTTTAGATCATATATGTTCATGATTAATTATAATTCGTTGTAATTGATTATCGATATATACCTAATTCCCTTCGTGGTTGATTCATAATCACGATTAATCATAACGTGTTGTGATTCGGTTGTGAATATACTTCATCCATTTGAGCAAGTTGCTACACATGAACAGGGGATCACATGACAAGATCACATGAGGAACAAGACTGTGAGAATTAAACAAATTAAAAGACTTGAAAACAAACTAAACAAAACCTATGTAACGACTGAGATAAATCAGACACAAATATTTGTTATATTTAACAAATATCCTTAAAACCCCTTTCTGACTGCTAACCAAAGGGTCCACCCAACCCCCCGAGGTAATAGGACTGCAAGCCTTTTACGACCTGAAGGCATGCAGACTTCTGCAGGCTACAGGGAAGCCACAAAGCCTGTAGAAAAACTGACTCTCCTGCATTAATTTATAGATGAACTGATCTATAAATGAACATGCATCCCAGGACATTGTGTTTATAGGTATGAATGTTGTGTGAGTGTCTTTTTTTACGGTTCTTGCTTTAATGCATATTTTATGATTAAAAACTACGAACAAACTACCTCACATATATCGTGTCTTCTATCAAATTAATGCTCATTTCTCGATTTACATTTTCATGTATGTGACTTCCTCATCAGATGCAGTGTGTGTTTGTTGTATTAATTGGAGCATTAATGTACACAAAACTAATAGGCCTAGCTTTATCATGCACTGGAAAAAAAGCCACAAATTCCTCCAAAGAGGAAGTTCCCACTCAGGAATTCCTCTTTCCTCATTGGTCAGGTTCACTTTGGAGAGTGTGCCAGAACCCCGAGGCTAAAAGGGAGCACAAACTCTCCTTCCTCTCTCTCTCTTATCGTCGCCTGTTCCAAAGACAACTCCTGCGGCCAGGCCGGTAGGCCTCGACCTGCTCTCCCATGTGCTCACATGAGAAAGAGAAGAAACAACAAAGCAAGCTTGTTATCGGTCCTTCATTCAACACAGAAGACATCGATTGCAACTTCAGCACCATCGGACCGAACTCAGGACTTTCTACTGCAACCGTATATTTGGACGGTCTTCCATCTCTGTGGCAGAATGCAAGTATCGTACGATATACTAAATTGTTAGTTAAAGTTCTGAATCTCCTTTGTCAACAGAGGAGCTTTGTATTGAATGCTAATGATTCCTTCCGGGTTGTTGACTTAACTTCATTTCCTGTTCCTACTTTCGGTTTCACTCTCACTTCCCCTTTTACCCCTGTATGTATGATTTGTGTGTATGTATATGTTTGTTAGTTAGTTACGTGTTCATGATGTAGTTAATAAAATTTGTGCACAATACATGTTTGGTTCTGATTCTGCCCAAGCAGGTAAATTGTCAATTAAATGATTCTGATCCCGTACATGTTCTTAACAGTACTGGAAACAGTAAGAAATAATAAATTTTCTGTCAGGGGAAATATCCTTTCCTTAGAATCAATTAATAATCAACACTGAGTGTTCACAGGATGAACAAATTGATTGGTTGTAATTCTAATGTAGCTACATTAAGTTAATCTGATTATCTGATTCAAATATTAATAATTAATCATAATGAATAATCATAATTATTGAATAATTATTAATATTTCCCCTTTGAGCTAATTTGCTACACCTAGAACAGATATGACACTGCCTCATGGTGCAGCACTAAAGCAAATGAACGACCTTTAACAAAACTAGTTTGAAAATACTTTTATTTCTTAATCTGTTCATGTTAATTTATACAGTTATTCTGTACAGTTATGCTGTACTATTATTGTCCATCATTGGCTCATGTTCACTAATGTAGTTCATGTTAACAAATGAAAGCTTATTGTAAAGTGTGAGTGAGTAGATGATGAGTCTGAAAACAACCGGCATAAACACATTTGTCCCAGTGAGAAAACCAAGAGTGACATTGACACGAAAGAACCTTAAAGATGAGATGAAATGAATGTGTAAACTAACATAAATAGATCCACCATTTCAATCTTTGTATTGTTACAATGTCAGTAGTTTATTTAAATGAACAATGTGTGTCTTTCTCCATGTTTCCTGCACCTGGAGATCCTGTTTATCTGTCAGCAAAAATCTGGATGAAGATGAACATGTTGGTTGATCATCAGAGATCTGAGTCATTGTCTTTTCTCTTTCTGTCTTCAGTTTGAATTACTGCAGAATTACAGAGGAACAGTGTGTCATCCTGACTTCAGCTCTGAAATCAAACCCGTCACACCTGAGAGATCTGAACCTGAGCTGGAATAAACTAGGAGACTCTGGAGTGAAAAACCTCAGAGATCTACTGATGAACCCACAATTCAAGCTGGAGAAACTACAGTTAGTATCATTATACTGTATTTACTGTTCAGTTTATTTTAAGTCAACAGGACACAAGTCACATCATTTGTAGCGCTGCATCTCCATCTGTAGAGATTCAGAAATGGTATTAGTTCACAGGTTTGTATGTGAATCAGTAAAAAGAGCATTAAACTATGTGGTTATAAAATTGAGGTGTGCCATAATATCGTAATTGATGTTTTAACGATATGCCAAATAATTTTTTCGAGTATTTCACTCATTTTTAGAAACCAGTCAAAACTCTGCATGAAGTGTTCACGAATTCACTGCTTGAAGAAGCTCAGTATATACTGAGTGCTATTGTGTATGTGTTCAGAGTTTGTGTCTGATAAGTTACAATGTGTGAAGAAACTGCGAAGAAGCGTGTCACAGTACGGCTCCAAATGCGAATCCATCTGAAAGCGCTGCGAGTTTGAGTCGCTTATAATGAACATTTGAAAAAGCAGCACATGTCAAACATCTTTCCAGACATGAGAAGCATTTATTAACATCTTGTCCAACAAAAGACAACATTTTTTACGTTTTTACTCCAAACTCATTTCATAACGACAGTTCGACCAGAAAGACTCGGGAGGTGAGATAACGGCACAATGATATTTATTAACAATCAGCAAGCAAATATAGTAAGAAAGTTCTTTGGCGTAGGCCCCGTCCGTAGCTTAGATCCTGAGGGTTGTGGACTCTGCATTTCCTGCCTGAAGATGAAGGCAGGGGCGTAGCCGACCCCCAGAAATGAAGGAGAATTTATCCTGTGACGGAGTATACCCCCAAAGAACTGTGAGAGGAACGGAAATATGCCAGTAGTGATTCTTGTAGTTCCTGAAACAGAAAAACAAAAATTGACTTATAAAGACTTCTACTTATCAGTGGAAAAGCCACTAACCATAGCGTAAGAAAAGGCAAGGAAGGATGAAAGGAAGCAGAAAAGAGAAGAGGTAACAATAACAACAAAGACAAAGGCCGCAATAGGCCACATATACACAAAGCCTTGAAAGGTGAAGAAGGCTACATTAGGCCACATAGACATGACAGCCTTGAACGGCGACTAAGGCCATGTTAGGCCACAAAGACACAATAGCTTGAACGGTGACGGAGGCCACTTTAGGCCACAAAGACAATATAGGCTTGAACAGCAATGAAGGCCACAAAGACAATATAGGCTTGAACGGCGACAAAGGCCACGTTAGGCCACAAAGACAATAGAGGCTTGAACAGCAATGAAGGCCACAAAGACAATATAGGCTTGAACGGCGACAAAGGCCACGTTAGGCCACAAAGACAATATAGGCTTGAACAGCAATGAAGGCCACAAAGACGATATAGGCTTGAACGGCGACAAAGGCCACGTTAGGCCACAAAGACAATATAGGCTTGAACAGCAATGAAGGCCACGTTAGGCCACATACACAATATAGGCTTGAATGGCGATGAAGGCCACATGGACAATATAGGCTTTAACAGCAATGAAGGCCACGTTAGGCCATATACACAATATAGGCTTGAATGGCGACGAAGGCCACAAAGACAATATAGGCTTGAATGGCGACGGAGGCCACTTTAGGCCATATAGACAATATAGGCTTGAACAGCGACGAAGGCCACAAAGACAATATAGGCTTGAACGCCGACAAAGGCCACGTTAGGCCACAAAGACAATATAGGCTTAAACACCAATGAAGGTCACGTTAGGCCATATAGACAATATAGGCTTGAACGATGATGAAGGCCACATGGACAAATATAGGCTTGAACGGCGACAAAGGCCACAAAGACAATATAGGCTTGAACGGCAACGGAGGCCAATTTAGGCCACATAGACGATATAGGCTTGAACAGCGACAAAGGCCACAAAGACAATATAGGCTTGAACAGCAATGAAGGCCACAAAGACAATATAGGCTTGAACGGCGACAAAGGCCACGTTAGGCCACAAAGACAATATAGGCTTGAACAGCAATGAAGGCCACGTTAGGCCACATACACAATATAGGCTTGAATGGCGATGAAGGCCACATGGACAATATAGGCTTTAACAGCAATGAAGGCCACGTTAGGCCATATACACAATATAGGCTTGAATGGCGACGAAGGCCACAAAGACAATATAGGCTTGAATGGCGACGGAGGCCACTTTAGGCCATATAGACAATATAGGCTTGAACAGCAACGAAGGCCACAAAGACAATATAGGCTTGAACGCCGACAAAGGCCACGTTAGGCCACAAAGACAATATAGGCTTGAACACCAATGAAGGTCACGTTAGGCCATATAGACAATATAGGCTTGAACGATGATGAAGGCCACATGGACAAATATAGGCTTGAACGGCGACAAAGGCCACAAAGACAATATAGACTTGAACGGCGACGGAGGCCAATTTAGGCCACATAGACGATATAGGCTTGAACAGCGACAAAGGCCACAAAGACAATATAGGCTTGAACAGCAATGAAGGCCACGTTAGGCCATATAGACAATATAGGCTTGAACCGCGACAAAGGCCACAAAGACAATATAGGCTTGAACGGCGATGGAGGCCACTTTAGGCCACATAGACGATATAGGCTTGAACGGCGACAAAGGCCACGTTAGGCCACATAGACGATATAGGCTTGAACGGCGGCAAAGGCCACGTTAGGCCACAAAGACAATATAGGCTTGAAGAGCAATGAAGTTAGGCCATATAGACAATATAGGCTTGAACGGTGACGGAGGCCACTTTAGGCCACAAAGACGTGATAGGCTTGAACAGCGACAAGGCTACGTTAGGCCACATAGATACTATAGGCTTGAACTGCTACGAAGGCCACGTTAGGCCATGTTAGGTCACATACTATAGGCTTGAACCGCGACGAAGGTCATGTTAGGCCATGTTAGGCCACATAGACATGACCGCCTTGAACGGTGACAAAGGCCACATTAGACTACAAAGACCCTCTAGGCTTGAACGGTGACGAAGGCCACGTTAGGCCACAAAGACACAACAGCTTGGAACACTGACGTGCAGACAGTTGCATTTGCAACATATAGACAAGTGACTACGAGCCTGAGTGGCTGCATGAGGCCACCTAAGGAGTCCACGGTAGTCGCAGAAGCATGAAAACTATAGAGACAAACTAAACTAAACCAATGATTAATAAGTGAGAGAATGCACATCACCACCAGTATTTGCATAAAATTACCTTAATTGTAACTTGGGAGAGCTTGATGAGCTTTTTTTGAATCTGGTCTTATGTATGATTCAATAGAAGAGGAAGACCATATTCACAGGGTATTGATGGCTGATGTTGAAATTCCTCGGCTGCAGTGGTTGCTACCCCTTTTCTGAATGAAAGGCCAGTATGTAGAAGGGGAGAAAGGTTGAGCATCCTAGAATAGTAGCTAATTGAGTTCTGAACAAAGCTTTACCAATGGGTTCTCCATTAGAGAGAAGTTAACAGTAGTTCTAAATGAACTTTAGATATTTAATCATGGAAGAAGGGACAGAATTTGTTATTAACTTTAGAAAAAGTTAAAGTGACACTAGATGCTTTGGAGTCACTCTGGAGTATTTAAGGAAAAGAGTTAAAAAAAATTAGGTGAACAGCGTAGATCAGAAAAAGACAGCCCACAAGCAAGACTGAATGTATAAATTCTGTGGTAAATTCCCCGGGACACATAAAGCCATAAAAGCATGGCCTCTAGCATAGTATTGATACTTTGCATAATAGACGAAGTGATTGGCAGGCGTTAACAGAAGGTTTACTGGAGGATTTGGCTATGCCTTTGGGTGGCCGACGAATAGATGGAATGGAAAAAAAACTTGGGTATTTAGGATTAAAATACCTTGCATAAAAATGATGCCTGCTAGCAATCTATGGATGGATGAAATTTAAGGATTACTGTTATCATAATTATAACGAGGAGGCACAGCGGTCATTATCGAGATGGGAATTACTGGAAATCTGTAGTGTAAGCGTTGAGTGTGGAGGGAGCAAGCCTTTTACATATAAAGTCTAGACTGTAGCGATGCGCTGCTCAAATAAGACAAAGGTAAATAATCATATTGTTCGACCAAATAAAATCATTCCAATTTCATAAAGTTATTAAAATTCGTACAAAACGAAAAACAAAAGGTGGAGACGAAAAGAGGTGTGGTTTTGATTATATTCGTAGAAAAGAGGAAGCAGGAAAACGGAAGGAGAGCCTGGTGGGGAAGTTTGGTCGCAGTGTGCGGAAAAGTTAAAGGAAAAGTGAGACGTTGTTCAGCGTGTCGTGAAATTGCTCCATGGATTATTTCGTATGGTTAAGGGTCCGATAGTCAGCGTTGGGGACAGGTGACGTGGATGGACATTCCGTATGAGCTCCGAGCAGCAGAACGAGCGGTAACCAAGACGCCTCTTGTGGAAATATTGCTACAAAGGTTTGAAAAGTAAAAAGAAATTGAAGAAAGCAAAGCGAACCTGCAAGGTGAATTCCAGGCTTTCCTTCTGCGAGCCTTTCAAACTGTCTGGTCAAAGAAAGGTAAAAGACTAAAGTAATCTTCCCCGCGCTCTCCTAGACTTGAACTATCGGCGCTACCTCATCTTTTCACTCAAACTGGGTTAATCACCCATTACTATTCTTTTTGACACCTAAAATTTTGTTTGATTTAATTTTGTTTTCTTATTTATCTACGTATATAGTGTATTCTTTTGGTGGGACTATTTTCCTTTTTTGTTGGTTTAAACTGAATTGTGAAATTGATGCGAAGACGCACGGGGGCAAAAGTCCTTTGTAAATCCATTTATTTTCCAACTCTAAGTTTTGGTCCTGGAGTGTGTTTATGAATGAATTTATTATTATTATTGTGTTTATTGTGTTTTATTTTATGAGATAGTTTTTCATGGAAGTGTGAACGGCCTTTAACGGTCCGAAAATAAACATTGTTTGTCAGTTACGTAAACTGTCTGGCGCCCAACTTGAGTAATTAAACTTTCAGAGAAGGACCGTTACAGAATGGCGCCCAACGTGGGGCTCGAAGCACGAAATTTTCAAAGGCCGAACTTGAAATTCAGTCTGGTTTGACTGGTTGGTTTGATGAACTGATGAACTTAGGAACTTTTACTTAACCACAAACTGAAAAGGACATGAGATTGCATTGCGGGACTGAAATTAATTTGAAATTGAAGAAAAGAAAAATGAACATGTATGTTTTATTTTGAATCCCAGACTTGAATGTGAATGGAATTTATTTGATGATTTGATGATGCATGTGGTTTGGATGTTGTGGTAGTTGTGAAATATTGATGCTTTAACGTTATTATTTATCATGTCTATTCACCCTTCCTTTTCATATCCTTTACTGTCCCCTCCAGACATATCCACACCTTTGTCTCTACAAGTTCCTCTTCTTAATGCTAGGGATAATAATGTAAATATACATGCCCAAAATCTTAGTGATCACTCCCCTTCCCTCCTTGTGCAATCTGCAAACATGGACTTGGTAACCTCTGCTTCTTCATCCCCTATTATAGAAACCCAAAATGACCCTTCTGGTGTATTTTCCAGCTGTGAGGCTGACTCAGAGAATCAGTGTGAACTTCCAATGATGCTTCCTACCCCTGGTAGAGGATGGGGCCACCTTACTGAGCAAGTCCATGGCAATCTAAATAAACTGTATCAGGATCTAGATAAACAGGGTAAGGTTTTAACTGAAGTAAATAAGCAAGTACAACGAAGTAGGTTTCATGTAGAGTCAAAGATAAACAAGTTAGCAGAGCAAACCGACCAAAGTTTACGGAACTTGCATAGGCTAGTGACTTCCAATAAGGATAAAACCGATAGTGAGATGGATATAATAATGAAAGCCCTCAAAACTGTAGTGTCAGAAGAAATGGATAAAGTTAAAGTTTCTCTGGTGTCCGACCTTGGTTTTATGGTGGATCAATTGCAAGTTGAAGTACAGCGGGACTTAAAAGAGATCCAGAGGGCTGTGCAAGAAAAAAACACGGACATTGTAAGCCGTATTTCTGAATTCCCCTCATCATTCGAAAGTTTGTCAACAAAAGTGAATGAAATAAGTGGAAAACTTGACACGATCCTCGTGGGTCATACTACAGTGAAACATGAGGAGAAAGAAACAATTTCTTCAGTTCCTCCCCCTCCATCAGAGACTTCACCTTTGTCGACTGCTCCTGCTCTTGCGTCTATTCCCAAAACAGATCATATTAAATTAGTCTTTCCAACATATGGGAGGCCGGGAGATGATCCTGACCCACTACTATACTTATCCAAGTGTCAAGATTTCCTTGCTTTGCACCCTTTATCTGACCCGGATCTTTTGGCTACTTTTCGGAGTGTACTTCATGGTACTGCTCGAGATTGGTGGGAAATAACCCGGTCCAAAGTTGCATCTTGGTCTGAGTTCAAAGCTTCCTTTTTATCTGCTTTTCTGGCCGAAGACTATGAGGACGAGCTTGCAGAACGGGTCAGAACTAAAAAACAGGGTGAATTTGAATCCATTCGAGACTTCGCCTATTCTTATCGAGCTCTTTGTACAAGATGGAATCCTGACCTCACTGAAAAGGACATTGTTAAGTTCATTTTAAAACATATAAAACCATATCTGGCCAGTCAACTCCGTGGAAGAGTGGAGGATGTGGATGAACTTGTGCGTTTAGGTCACCAGATTGAAAAGGACCATGAATTACAAGTGGCATACGAGCGTAATGTCCAAGGGAGACGAACAGGTTTCATGCAGAAAGGAGTGCTTCCTCCCAACATTCCTCAGGAAGATAAAACCCCATTGTGTTGGCGGTGCAGAGGCACACATTCCCCTGGGTCATGCCCTCAGTACAACTCCTCTACTGTTCAGCAGACTGGCAGTCAATATAACAAACAAAAACCAGCTAGGTCCAAAACCAGTGGATACCCCAATAATTCCACTGCATCAGCTGTGACATCTAAGCAGTCGTTTAAAGTTGACTCTTCCTGGTCTAAGGACTCTTTCTCAGCAATAAAACAGCCTTCCCCTCTAAGTCCAAGAGCCATTCCACAGCAGCTAGTCGTGCCTATACATATTAAAAATTGGTATGGCAAAGCTATCCTAGACACTGGAGCTAGCTACACGCTGTTGCATGAAAATCTTTGGGCTGAGTTAAATGGCTCCAAAGAAAATCTTAAACCTTGGTGCCATGGGCCCTTGTATCTTGCAAATGGAGAAGCAGAGACACCTCTTGGCTGGATAGCTTTGGACATCGAAATAAATGGGAATGTGGTAAACGTTTCAGTGGCTGTGCTTCCTTCTAAGGCACTGGCTTATGGAATTGTGTTGGGACTTGACTTTATTTATCATAGCCAACTACAAATAAATGTTGCTGATCAAGAGTATGGATTCAAGCACACACCTTTAGTGACTTACCCTTTCCAACCTGGCAGTGCCTCAGTGTCTGGACAGAAATCGCAGGCAGTAAGGAACAGCACAGTGGGGGGTAAAACAAAACATCCTCTCGGCCTTATCAGTTCAGTTCCTCCCCCGGGGTTTCAGCAGGTGGATCGTCTTGAGGTTCAGGACTATATAAACAAGGCTGTGTCTTCTGCAACCCTACAGGCATCCGAAAAACAACAACTGTGTGACATCCTCCAAACAAATCCTAAAGTGTGTTCCCATGAAGTTGGTAGAACCAATGTTTTACAACATCACATATACACAACTGCCCAAATTCCTATAAAACAAAAACCTTACCGCATGTCTTCTGTAAAACAGACCATAGTGAAAGAGCAGCTCGAAGAGATGTTATCCGCAGGTATCATTGAACCCTCACGTTCGGGGTGGTCCTCCCCGGTCGTGCTGGTACCTAAAAAAGATGGTGGGCAAAGGTTTTGTGTGGATTACAGGAAACTCAATTCACTCACAGAAAGTGATGCGTACCCTCTTCCCTCCATCACCGAGATTCTGGAGTCCCTCTCTGGGTCAACCATGTTTTCCACTATTGACTTAAATAGTGGATACTGGCAAGTGGAGATGTCCCCTGAAAGTAAGTTCATGACTGCCTTCACCACTTCCTCAGGCCTATACCACTTTAATGTAATGCCTTTTGGACTTAAAAACGCACCAGCCACATTCCAGAGGTTAATGGAGTTGGTCCTAGGAAACTTACGTGGTCAGTGTTGCCTGGTGTACTTGGATGATATAATTATTTATTCTTCCTCTGTGACACAACACTTTTTTGATCTCCAGATGGTGTTTGACAAACTGCAGCAAGCCGGACTAACTATAAACTTGAAGAAAAGTACATTCTGTCTGGAAGAGATCAAATTTTTGGGGCACATTGTCAATACTAACGGCATCGCGGCCGATCCAGAGAAAGTACGTGCTATTCAGCAGTATCCTGTACCGAAGAACCTCAAGGAGGTTCAAAGATTTCTAGGAATGTCTGGATGGTACCACAGGTTTGTTCCTGATTTCTCAAAACTTTCCGTACCTTTGAATAATTTGAAAAGAAAAGGACAGCCTTTTGTCTGGTCACCTGAGTGTCAACATGCCTTTGATCAATTAAAATCATATCTGACTTCTTCTCCAGTTTTAGGACATCCCAAGGCCGATCTTCCATTTACGGTGTATACAGACGCAAGTGAAACTGGTCTTGGTGCAGTCCTTACACAAAAAATAAAAACAGACTCTGAACAAGTCATAGCGTATGCCAGCAGGACATTGACTAAGTCTGAAGTGAATTATTCCGCAACCGAAAAAGAGTGCCTTGCGGTGGTATGGGCCCTAGAGAAATGGCAGTACTATCTGGAACCAAAAGTATTTACGATAGTCACAGATCATTCTGCATTACAGTGGGTTCTAACTTCTACCAAAACCACAAGTCGTCTACTGAGATGGGCTTTAAGATTGCAGAAGTTTGATTTTGTTGTAGAATTCAGGAAAGGCAAACTCAATGTTGTTCCAGATGCTCTCTCTCGAATACCTTCCACTGTGGAATGCAATTTATTTTCTACAAAAGAAAAAGTAGAAGATTTTCCTTTTACGGTTGATGTTGTGTGGGTAGAGCAGCACCAGGATCCTGAAATTGAAAGGGTCTTCCATGCTTTAGCAAAAGGTGATCCTGTCATGATGGAAAAATATATAGTCCTGGAAGACAAAGTGTATAGGAAAACTCAGAATGCTGATCACCAAACTCATTACCGGATCTATGTTCCTTCGTCACTAAAATCTCGAATATTGCAGGCTTACCACGAGAACCCCCTGTGTGGTCACCTAGGCATCTTTAAAACCTACAAAAGGCTTCAAGATGTTGCTTTCTGGCCTAAGATGTGGTCTGAAGTGAAACACTTCATTAAATGCTGTGAGAAGTGCCAAGTCCTAAAAAGTGATAATAAAAAACCTTCGGGGAAACTGCAGCAGACTATTGTAGACAAACCAAATGAACTACTGGGAGTAGACCTTATGGGGCCGTTTCCACGCAGTTCACAACAACATGAATACATCATGGTGGTAGTAGATTACTATACACGGTGGGTGGAGATTTTCCCCATGCGAACAGCAACAGCTTCCTCCATTACCCGTATCTTTAGAACAGAAATTCTCACAAGGTGGGGAGTTCCAACTTACATTCTATCGGATCGTGGTTCCCAGTTTGTATCATCCATTTTTCAGGAGCTGTGTGATCAATGGAAGATCAGTCCAAAACTTACTACAGCGTATCATCCCCAAACTAACATGACTGAGCGTGTTAATCGTACCTTAAAGTGTATGATTGCCTCATACATTGAAGATAATCATAAAAAGTGGGATACATACCTTCCTGAGTTCAGATTTGCATTGAACACTGCAGTACAGGAAACTACAGGATTGACGCCGGCCGAACTTCAAATAGGCAGGAAGCTCCAGAGTCCTATGGACAGAATTCTTCAGTCAGCAATCCCTGTTCTGCCAGATACACCACTTTATGAAACTATTGATAGACTCAATCAACTTCACGCTAAGGCAGATGCCAGTTCGAAAAAAGCACGTTTCAGGCAATTAAGAAACTATAATAAAAACAGAAGAGAAGTGAGGTACCAATTTCAAGACAGAGTGTGGATAAGAAATTTTCCCAGATCAAGTGCCCCCCATCAGTTTACAGCCAAGCTTGGTAGGAAATGGAAGGGACCTTACAGGATCATTTGTCAGCTGGGGCCGGTAAATTATCAAGTTGCCCTGGAAAAGACTGGTGAGGATGTTAGAACTATACATGTCTGTAACCTGAAACCATGCTATCCTACCGCCAAAGAGGTGGAAAAACAAGAGAAACAAAAAATTCTGGAAATATTTCAGGACTCATCTGAGGAAGAGGAATTCTTAGGATTTCAGGAGTAGACCAACCATGGGTTGACTTTCCAATGGGGGGAGGATGTAGCGATGCGCTGCTCAAATAAGACAAAGGTAAATAATCATATTGTTCGACCAAATAAAATCATTCCAATTTCATAAAGTTATTAAAATTCGTACAAAACGAAAAACAAAAGGTGGAGACGAAAAGAGGTGTGGTTTTGATTATATTCGTAGAAAAGAGGAAGCAGGAAAACGGAAGGAGAGCCTGGTGGGGAAGTTTGGTCGCAGTGTGCGGAAAAGTTAAAGGAAAAGTGAGACGTTGTTCAGCGTGTCGTGAAATTGCTCCATGGATTATTTCGTATGGTTAAGGGTCCGATAGTCAGCGTTGGGGACAGGTGACGTGGATGGACATTCCGTATGAGCTCCGAGCAGCAGAACGAGCGGTAACCAAGACGCCTCTTGTGGAAATATTGCTACAAAGGTTTGAAAAGTAAAAAGAAATTGAAGAAAGCAAAGCGAACCTGCAAGGTGAATTCCAGGCTTTCCTTCTGCGAGCCTTTCAAACTGTCTGGTCAAAGAAAGGTAAAAGACTAAAGTAATCTTCCCCGCGCTCTCCTAGACTTGAACTATCGGCGCTACCTCATCTTTTCACTCAAACTGGGTTAATCACCCATTACTATTCTTTTTGACACCTAAAATTTTGTTTGATTTAATTTTGTTTTCTTATTTATCTACGTATATAGTGTATTCTTTTGGTGGGACTATTTTCCTTTTTTGTTGGTTTAAACTGAATTGTGAAATTGATGCGAAGACGCACGGGGGCAAAAGTCCTTTGTAAATCCATTTATTTTCCAACTCTAAGTTTTGGTCCTGGAGTGTGTTTATGAATGAATTTATTATTATTATTGTGTTTATTGTGTTTTATTTTATGAGATAGTTTTTCATGGAAGTGTGAACGGCCTTTAACGGTCCGAAAATAAACATTGTTTGTCAGTTACGTAAACTGTCTGGCGCCCAACTTGAGTAATTAAACTTTCAGAGAAGGACCGTTACAAGACGAATTAAGCAATTCAACAACAAAATCTGATCAGGGTGAAAAGAGAGATGGCGAGAGAGCACTGAAACATTAATGGGAATTGATGGTTAATTTTATTTTATTTTTTTCCCCAAATTGTGTGTCCTCACGTCTTTCCGCGCTTGAACAACATTCCTTCTGATGTTCATTCATGTTTATTTGATGCTATAAATGAACTAGCATGAAAAGATAATCAGTTCAGAGCTGTTGAAGGATCTGTCACGACAATTAAAGAGACCCTATAAGTATTTAGTGTTTAACAGCTAAGAATTACAGTATATTAAATATGAAACAGTTTCATACGTTGTCAGTGTCCTCTTAGCTCCGTGATGTATTTTCACTCCGTGAGAACATGATGTGTGATGTGAGAGAGCATGTTGTCGGGCATGCAACAGGGGGCGGGTTTTGCGAATTGCACAGGCTAAAATCTTTTGGCTACCAAAGTGACAGACAGCAGTTCAGTGTCAGTAACAGACCAAACTATACTCGTATTAAAAAGGGGAAGGAGGGGGCAGAATGGCTTGTTATTTTAAGAATACCACAATCTCAGTAAAAACCCCGTATCGTTGGTTAAAGTCTGCCATCTTTGGGAACGACCTAACTCATCCCTCCGATCTTAAAAGCTTGACACAGAATGTCTCTGTAATTGCTAAAAGGATGACAAATTCGGCGAATGAGAGGTGATGAGCTGGTGCGGCGGTGGAGAGAGCCTAAGATTTGACGTTGCAGTTGGCGCAAAGACGTCTTGAAATGGCGTCTGGATTGTATGATGAGAATTTAGAAGAGTAGATGAGGTCGAAGCCACACACTGTTGATTGCTTGATCCGAGAGGAGTAGGGAAAATCTTTGCTTTGTTTAATGCAATTAGGAAGGATTAATGAATTCACGTGTTGTTAGTTTGCGCAACGCTCAGAGAATCGCATCGTTGGATTTACATGGCGGCGCGTAGAGCTTAACTAACACGATCATTATAAAAGTGTTTTAAACAGCAAAACACATCGACTTGCACATATTTGACAATCGGAATGTCAGATATTTCATGCTATAGACCTCAAATTTGTTAATATTTGAAAGGAAAATGAATAATCAGATCATTAGTCATACAGCGCTGTTGTGCTGCCATTTGTCACATAACAAGCAATGACGTGTCACCATAGAATGACAAAGTGACACGTTCTAAATAACAGTCGCCTTGAAAAACTCACGCTGGGCGCTCAGCCAGAATATTTTAAACTTAAAGGGTTAACAGTCTCTGAAAGGCATTGAACAACTTGGATGAGCTGTGAAATTTATGTCCTCCGATTCAGATATCCGTGCAGCACCGGCACTGAATGTGCGTACTACAGACGCATGGAAGAGGAGATGCAGGACAAAATCTTCGTCGGAATCTGAATAATCACAAGCAGCAAGCTTATTCAGAGACATGGTTGGGTTTGCAACTGAACGCTAACAATAAAGGTTGACATCAGCATCTGTGAACTCAGACGTGTGTTAGTACCGATCTTATATACTACAAGTGTTGGATAATGATTGGTTAGATCTAAACTCAGTGACGTAACATTTGAGTCTTCCTGGCAGAACTTGCGCTAGAGCTTTCATTTCAGCATCCTTCTGTGAGATGATGTGGCTTCTTACACAGAATAAAGCAGTTGTGTTTTCATTATTCATGTTTAATCAAAGTGTTTCAATCTTCTGTTTATTACAGCTATAGTGATATGAGGTGTTGTCTTCTTCTGCTGCAGCGCTTATTTTGAGTTTCTGCGCAAGAGTTTCTCTGGCTTTCAGATGAAGAAGCATTAACTACTGATCACAGAGCAGTACAGCTCTGACAAGCTGCACCTCAATAATTGCTGCCTTTGCCCTAATATGAGGATTATGAAAAGCTTCAGGAGTCGTCTGAACACGGCGCGTCTGCAGCAGACAGAGCAAAATCAAACATGGATGAATCATTTTAGCGAGAAAGTTCCTTACAACAGAAAAAGCGACAGAACGAAAGAAATACAAACACTGTCACCAATTACATTGCCAAATAAAGCAATTTTGAATGATGCAAAATATCGTCTGATTATTGTTATCGGAAAAATCTTAGAAAATATCGAGATAATTCTTTTGTCAATATAGCACACCCCAAACAGAGAGTAATCAAGGTGAAACAGAACAGCTGAGGAACTGATGAACAACCAAGAACACTAACTAGGGAACACACACAGACAGCAACACCATGATAATAAAACACAACAAAACTGACACACAAATAGATTATTCTGAAATGTTACATTTATACTGGACTAATGTGCTTTTCACTAAATCTGCTTTTATTGAGCAAAATGTGTATTTAGAGATTGTAAATTACAGTCTAAGGGTGCATTCACACTTGTAGTTCAGTTGGTTTGGTTCGTTTGGTCCGGACCAAAAAATAAAACAAAACATAACATATAGTCCTGGTCTGCTTAGCGTTCACACTGGCATTTTTAACAGCGAACCTAATCCGAACCAAAGGCATAGAGATACGGTCACAACTTGATTGGTCGGCTTTCATGACGTATATTTCGCGACAGAGCAAAAATTCAGAACAACGCTGTGTTCTGGATTAAATGCCATCATTGTTTGCGTGTACAAATGCTTTATTTTTACCAGCTGAGAACTCACGAAGAACTCATAAAATATTCAAAACAGCAGCAGGATTTCCTCCGTTGTATGCAGAAACAAAGATTGAGGAGGCACTTTACCTCCTCGTTGCTCCACGTTTGCCCTCGACTCATTTTGGATACACTGATCTTTCTGCGTTGTCAAATCAGTGACTTGTAGCGTCTCATCTTGTGACATCACGTCCTCTCTTTGGTTGGTTTACATGTCTTTGGTCCGTGTTGCGTTCATATATCAATCGAACCGCACCAGAGTTCGTTTGGAAGCGGACCGAGACCCATATTTTTAGCAATCTCGGTCCGCTTGTTTGGTCCGCACCAGGGTTCGGATGGCAGCGTTCACATATGTTCAAACGAAATGCACTAACTGAGCAATCGCACCAGGGTTCGTTTTAATCGAACCAAACATGACAAGTGTGAACGCACCCTAAAATGATTTAATAATCCATTCATGAATAAGATTTTCGGACATCAAAAATGTGACAATAGTCCATTTAAATATTCATTTTCCTATTGTTTCTATATTGATCCTATATATTAATCTACAGTGATAAATTCACTGATTTTTGGGAGTGAGGACGGATCCAGACTTGGATTGTAACTAGTATCCTCAAATGCTCCCGTCTTGATTTGTTCGTTTATTTCATGAAGTTTCCATGTTTTTGCTGCTTTATTAGTGACTGTATGACATTTATTCATGATTTATTTAACATGAACTGAACATGATTTGAGTCATTTTCTCTTTCTGTCTTCAGTCTGTATTACTGCCGAATTACAGAGAAACAGTGTGTCATACTGACTTCAGCTCTGAAATCAAACCCGTCACACCTGAGAGAGCTGGACCTGAGCGAGAATGAACTAGGAGACTCTGGAGTGAAAAACCTCAGTGATCTACTGATGAACCCACAATTCAAGCTGGAGAAACTACAGTTAGTATAATTTTACTGTACAGCAGTTACAGTGAGATTGAAGTTGATTTATTTTAAGACAGCAGGGCTTATGTTTCATTCTTTATAGCAGTGAACTTTCTGGGTTTCCCTATTGGTCACATCTACAGGGAGTGCAGAATTATTAGGCAAGTTGTATTTTTGAGGATTAATTTTATTATTGAACAACAACCATGTTCTCAATGAACAAAAAACTCATTAATATCAAAGCTGAATATTTTTGGAAGTTTTAGTTTTTAGTTTTAGCTATTTTAGGGGGATATCTGTGTGTGCAGGTGACTATTACTGTGCATAATTATGAGGCACCTTAACAAAAAACAAATTTATACCCATTTCAATTATTTATTTTTACCAGTGAAACCAATATAACATCTCAACATTCACAAATATACATTTCTGACATTCAAAAACCAAACAAAAACAAATCAGTGACCAATATAGCCACCTTTCTTTGCAAGGACACTCAAAAGCCTGCCATCCATGGATTCTGTCAGTGTTTTGATCTGTTCACCATCAACATTGCGTGCAGCAGCAACCACAGCCTCCCAGACACTGTTCAGAGAGGTGTACTGTTTTCCCTCCTTGTAAATCGCACATTTGATGATGGACCACAGGTTCTCAATGGGGTTCAGATCAGGTGAACAAGGAGGCCATATCATTAGATTTTCTTCTTTTATACCCTTTCTTGCCAGCCACGCTGTGGAGTACTTGGACGCGTGTGATGGAGCATTGTCCTGCATGAAAATCATGTCATGATGTAGACTTCTTCCTGTACCACTGCTTGAAGAAGGTGTCTTCCAGAAACTGGCAGTAGGACTGGGAGTTGAGCTTGACTCCATCCTCAACCCGAAAAGGCCCCACAAGCTCATCTTTGATGATACCAGCCCAAACCAGTACTCCACCTCCACCTTGCTGGCGTCTGAGTCGGACTGGAGCTCTCTGCTCTTTACCAATCCAGCCACGGGCCCATCCATCTGGCCCATCAAGACTAACTCTCATTTCATCAGTCCATAAAACCTTAGAAAAATCAGTCTTGAGATATTTCTTGGCCCAGTCTTGACGTTTCAGCTTGTGTGTCTTGTTCAGTGGTGGTCGACTTTCTGCCTTTCTTACCTTGGCCATGTCTCTGAGTATTGCACACCTTGTGCTTTTGGGAACTCCAGTGATGTTGCAGCTCTGAAATATGGCCAAACTGGTGGCAAGTGGCATCTTGGCAGCTGCACACTTGACTTTTCTCAGTTCACGGGCAGTTATTTTGCGCCTTGGTTTTTCCACACGCTTCTTGCGACCCTGTTGACTATTTTGAATGAAACGCTTGATTGTTCGATGATCACGCTTCAGAAGCTTGGCTATTTTAAGACTTCTGCATCCCTCTGCAATATATCTCACTATGTTTGACTTTTCTGAGCCTGTCAAGTCCTTCTTTTGACCCATTTTGCCAAAGGAAAGGAAGTTGCCTAATAATTCTGCACACCTGATATAGGGTGTTGATGTCATTAGACCACACCCCTTCTCATTACAGAGATGCACATCACCTAATGTGCTTAATTGGTAGTAGGCTTTCCAGCCTATACAGCTTGGAGTAAGACAACATGCATAACGAGGATGATGTGGTCAAAATACTCATTTGCCTAATAATTCTGCACTCCCTGTAGTTAGTAGGGCTGCCACTAACAACTATTTTTATATCAATTAATCTATCAACTAATTTCATATCAAAAACTAAAATTTTTTCTTGAACATTTAAACGTTCATCTTTGTCATTCAGGACTCTCAGTAAGAGCTGCAGTCCTTCTTCTGCAGGAATTCAGTCTCATGGCTTTTCCTACAACTGAGAGAAAAATAAGTTCAGCTAAATTATATCGGCCTAAATGTGAACATTCAGAGTGGAAAAAACATTCCTAATGTTATTTTAACTCCGTAATCTCTTGATATTGTATATGAATAGTATTTATTAACTATGTTCATATTATATATAAATGAGTATTTTAAATGTTGTTCATTATGTCATTTATGTCGTTATGTTGGTTTACTGTCACGCAATGAAATGTCCTGAAAACAGCAGAAGTGAATGAGTTAATGACAGTAGGAAACATCAAGCTGCACATGAACAAATGCAGACACAGATCAATGTGACGTCACAGAGCTTCTCAATCCAGTCCTCGTGACACAACTTCTCTTACTTCAGGAAGGATTTGGGCTCGTTCTCGCCCTTCTAGCTTTACTACTAGATATATGAATGTAGATGAGGAATAAACCCTGATCAGCTGTTGATGTTGTAACGGAGAAGCTGATCGGTTGGGCGTTCTGAAAAGTTGAGATGTTTTCATCTCACCACGGCAGAGGGGCACCTGGGAAAAGCGAGATGTGTGAACGCGCCTTTAGCAGCTTAAAGGACAGCGGATTTTAAACATTCTGCCTTCAAAGGGACTTCATTTAATGGACAGAATCACTTCCATCATCCAGAACATCCTAACGGTATATTCCTCTTCAGATGTTCATGGAGCTCGTGCTGCTGTGCTGTGCCAATGAAACCAGGGAACAAACACCTTAGTTGTAGATTTTCCTTAGTTGTCAGTTATAATCATCAACATTTGAAATATATCAGTCTGTGTGTAATGAACGAATATAATCCAGCACACAGAACTAGTGTAACTGCGTTTCAAAACAGACTATTGGAAACTAAATGAAGCTCTTCAATAAGATGATCATCATAGATGTGAACTATTGTTATTTCTGTCTTCAGTCTGTGTGGACGCAGTATTTCAGAGGAACAGTGTGTCATCCTGACTTCAGCTCTGAAATCAAACCCGTCACACCTGAGAGATCTGAACCTGAGCGGGAATAAACTAGGAGACTCTGGAGTGAAGCTCTTATGTGACGTACTGAAGGATTCACACTGTAAACTGGAGAGATTGAGGTCAGTAACATTCTTCACATACAAGAATCAAAATGCTTCAAATCACTTTAACAGTTTAAACTAAAACACTTTATACTCAATATCTCACAATGAGTCTGAGTTCACATTATATTTGATTTGTTTGTAAGATAATCGCTCTTCCTCTGTTTGTCTTTCTAGTCTACAGAGCTGTGGCATTACAGATGTTTCTTCTTTAACTCAGTCTTTGACTAACTCAGAAGCTCTGCAGTTTTTAAAAGCCCTTGATCTGAGAAACAATAAGATAGGAGACTCAAAGCAGTGGCTCAGAGACGTGCTACGAGACTCAAACTGTGTCCTGAGGTGAGGAAACATCACTGTGATATTAAAGAGATCTTCATTTTCCTCTGATATGTGAACAAACCTTTCAGATGATCGTGAAAGAAAATCATCATTAATCTTTATTGCAACAAACAAGATGTGAAGCTCTTGACATGTTTCAAGAGAACAAAAGCACACTGTCACAGCTTTATACAACAACACCTGCTTTATTAACTGTGTCAGTAGTGAATCATTTCAGTTTGAAAATAGACTTGGTGAGATTGTAGGAAAACGCTGCACTCCTGCTAAAATCAGTGGCGTTCAGCTTCAGCTCACAGCCGTCCAGCCTCACATGAGAAATGTCTCTGTCTCTAGTGTGTTTTTACTTTGACGAGCAACACGTCACACTACTTTACACTCACTTTACTTTCAGTGATTTACTCAGAGCCCAACAAACATGTTTCAACTAGAGGACGAACGGCTTTAACTAAAGCGTTTTGTTTGAATTCAGAATATCATTTGTATTTGCTCCCTGTGGTTTATTCCATACGCCGTACACTCATTAGTTTCTTCTTTACAGCGACTCAATAGGAGTCACACCAACACAAACAAACAAACAGATCAACGGGATTCATGGTTTCATGGATTATATTTCAAACACAAATATCTCTGCAGGATCATGTAAAGTCAGTCATTAATCTGATTACAGGAATTTAATGGAACTTCTTTTTACTCAAAAACATGAATTGAAATATAGGAACTAATTGTCACTTTGTTCCACTGAACACTGATTGTTTTCTCTTCTGTTCCTCTTTACAGAGAATAGATGAAGATGAAGATGAAAAAAGTTACAGACAGCAGCTTTAAAGGAGGAACAGGAGAAGCTCAGATGAGTCTGTCAGCAGAAATCTTCAGGCTCTTCAGTATCAGGCCTACAAATATAATAATGTTTGGATTGAACTCATCCATAATGATTCAAATGTTTCTAATCATAAACGTGATTGTCAAGTATAGCAGAAAAATCTATCAAGAGATGTCAAGTTTACAAGGGATATAAACTTATCCGTCTAAATTTAATGCACAGAATATATTTGTTTGTTTGTTGTTTTGTTTTATTTCATATGGAGTTATCTATGTGTCTGTCTGTTTCTAATGCACAGATATACAGTATATTGTCTTTCTTCTGTGGATGGAGTCTCTTCTAGCCAGAACAACTGAACATTTTTACCAGTTCACAGCATTTGTGTGTCTTTCAAAGTTCAGAACGATTGTTTTAGTGTGAAAAGTTCTCTTGTCTGTTGTATTATTGAAGCTCCAAGAGCAGATGAGAGAGATTCTCCTTCTTAAATAAAGCTGAAGTTGTAGATGTTGAGCGATCTTTAGAGTTGTTGGAGAAGAAACCATGCTGGACTGTGTTTCTCAGAGAATCGTGAGTTGATCGTAGAGACCATCGGTGGCAAAGTTTCTACGCTCTACTTTGACCTTCGAGAGCGTCCTCTGGCTTCCAGTGTGAATGAAACAGGAATGACATGAGAGTGTTTCGCTCTCCATATTGTTAAAATTACATCATTTTGGGTAAAAATAATAATAAAGTACTTTGTAATGTAGTAACTTGAGTAGTTTTTCAGCAAACTACTTTTGACTCTTACTTGAGTCATTATTTTTCAGCACTTCTACTTGTTCTCAAATTATTTCTTAAGTAGCAATATTTTAGTACAAGTTTTTAGTTCTCTTTCCTCCACTGGACGCTGCACTCGTGTAAGCGCTGCGAGTTGTTGTGACATCATGTTCGTGTCACATTGTGTCCTTCTGATCGGACACTCCCTCGGTCAAAATCAAGGGGTCGAGAGTGTCCAAATAAACTGCTCTTGTCCACTTGATGAAGTCGAATGGTGGCAGGAATTCCCCCGAGGAGACGTTAAACACAGTCAGTATGGACTAGGTACACAAGATGGTGTCGATCAACTTCCGGCCTATGAGTGTTCGCGTCAGTACTTCCGTTCTAAGCGTTTCCGCACTGCTAATAACGAGTTACATCGACACAAAGATCACGCTAGTAATTACAAATGAGTGGATTCAGGATTAAAGAAGCGCCTTCCAACAAGCGAAAAAGTCGGCATTACATTGTTGTGTGCCACTGTGTAGTAATTCGTCATGCTATAACTCAGAAATAAGTTTTCACTCGTTTCTCGTAGATAGTGTGATGCGGGCTCAGTGGCTGATCAAGATCCGAAGGGACAGCTTCAGCCCTACGAAAATCACTCGTGTGTGTCGCCGGCATTTTCAGCCGGGTGACTTTGTAGTGACTTCTGGGGGGTTGAGGAGATTAAAAAAAGGAGTTTTACCGGTTCTCTTTTCTTGGAATGAGTTCACTCTACCCACACCAAGACCTAATGTTTGGGAGCGTAAGCCGAGGGCAGAGAGCCTTACCTCGGACTGACTGCAAACTCCGAGTCCGAGATGGAAACAGCGGCTCCCGATCCCGATCACTGTGTGACTCCAGCGACGGCGGTGATGGCAAATGAGAATGAAAGCCTTGCATCGGACAATTAGGCATCTCCAACACCAACTGGAAGTGTTACAGCTGCGAACCCGTTTCGGCATACAACGCTTCGCAGGGTTGGACGAGGACATTAGTTTTTACACCAGGTTGGTTTATAAAGCTTTTGGAATAGCATTATAACAACCTGTTAATCAATGTGTTGTGTAAAAATGTTTCATTTTGAGGAAGCGAATTAAAAAAATAAAGTGAAACCTAACATGAACATCATCACATTCTTAGGTTTGCCTCATACAAACATTTCCAGGCTTTTTGGAAACTCGTGGAGCCGTCAGTCAACACCAAGATGGTGCGGATCACCGACACCACGACTGCCTCTGCCAGCAGCTCTGAGTTCTCTCGACCAACAACGGTAAGCATGTGAACAGTAATTATGTGGTGGTGGACATATTCAGATTCTTAAAGTAAAAGCACTAATACCACCATACAATTACTGGAACTCCATTGAATATGTTACTTAAAGGTTAACCCAAAAATTAAATTTCTGTCAGTAATTACTCACCCTTGTGTTGTTTCACACCTGTAAGGAAAATGTACTTTAAGTATTAAAAGTAAAAGTACTCAATGCAGGAAAATCAACAAATCCACACTTTTGTGAACCATGAAATTGTACTTGAGTAAATGTACTGAGATACATTCCACCACTGTGTGTAACAGGATGGCCATAGATGAGCTCCTGCTGTTCCTCATGCATCAGTCAGTGGGTCTGCCTCTCAGGGATCTAGCAGAACGGTTTGACATTCACCGCACCACAGCCAGCAGGATTATTGCCACCTGGACACACTTCCTATACACCCTGCTTGGAAGCCAACATCTGTGGATCCCACGTGAAACTGTTAGAGCTCATCTTCCACCAGAGTTTTCAGCTTTCCCTGACACACAAGTGGTGCTTGACTGCACTGAAATATCCTGCCAGACTCCATCCTCTCTCCTGTTGCAGACTGAGGTATTTTACACTTACAGATCTCATGCTACATTCAAGGCCATGATCGGCACTGACAGATTACATTCGTGTCTGGTCTGTATGCAGGATCCATGAGTGACCGTGAGATTTTCAAGCTGTCTGGCATCGCAAACCTACTCACACCAGACATGGCAATTATTGGGGTTCCTTGTGGACAATCTGGCTCCATGCAAGGTTTACTGGCCTGCCTTTCTCTCAAGAAACACCCAAATGAGTCGAGAGGATGTCAGGCAGACTCAATCCATCGCTCGTCTGAGGGTCCATGTGGAGACGTGCATCAGGAGGGTGAAAGAAAACAAACTTTTTGACAGAGACATTCCACTTTCTGTGTGTGGAAGCATTGAGGAGCTGTTCAGCGTGGCTTGCTTCCTGGTCAACTACCAATACGCACCACTGGTAAAGGTGTGGGCAAACTATTACAATTAGAAATACGTTCATTGAAGTATTTACAAGAAACTAATGTTTTAGAAATAATCTAATAAATGCATTTCTAATTAATAGCGTCTTGTAAATACTTTCTAATGAATGTTCTATAATTTTGTTAAACATTTACTTACCAGAATTGATTCAATAAAGAGCCTTGTTGACATCTTTTACATTGTTAAAAAGGTAATTATTTTCAAACAAAACTGTACACATATGTTATGAACGTATATAAACCCCCTCCTCCATGACTTATGAAATGGGCAGTTAGACATTACAACTAAGGAAAGGTTAGAGTTCTGCATTGTTTTACACATCTGACTCAGGAATTACAGCATTAAGAGGACGCCACACATAGAAGCACATATAAGGTAATATTTATTATAATACTTGTTTATTATGAATGATGCATTAAAGAATCAATGCTATCAGTATTATGGAATTTAACATTTTTTTCTTTAATCGAATGGAACTCTAAATACAAAAAAGTAAGAGAATCCTCTTCAAACTTACATGTAAAAATAAACATAAAAACAATCTTGCTTCTCCCTTATGGCTTTAGCCACCTCGCAGTCTCTGTAGATGCGTTGTATGAGAATGTCCTCCTCAGCAAAAACAACAGAATCGCAGCACTCCATCCCTGTTAGAAGCAGCTGGCCTTGCACCTGCCAGCATTCGCTGTGAGTCTGCTTTAGTTTCAATGCGCCACTCTGCATTTTCAAGTAGCTACAGTCCACATCGCTCTTTGCGTTGGGACATTTAATTTCCAGCAATCTGAAGGGTGGGCTCTCCGTTGGGTCAAACACCAGACCTTCAGGAGATGACCCTAACCAGGGTGCTTCTGGGTGGATGATGAACCCACAAGGCCAGTAATTTGTGTTTTTTACCCGGCAGTACTCCTTTATGGCAACCGGTTCCAGTGCCAGTCCCCTCTTCATTGCAGCCGTCTGAGCCTTTTTAATTCTTTCTGCCAAGTTTTCTGCAGAACTCTGGCCTCTGACATGGCATATTTCCCTGAATCGGGAAGAAGTTATTCTTGGCCTCCTGACACGGTGCCACTCTACAGTGTTGCTCTGCTCCCTGGTGCCAACCTCTATTTTCCTTGCCATGTCGTGGCCTAATAGTGAGGGAGTTGGGCTTGTAACGTGAAGGTTGCTGGTTCGATTGCCACGCCGTCAGGAATTGAAGGTGGGGATTGTGAATGAACAGCACTCTCTCCACCTTTGATACCATGACTAAAGTGCCCTTGAGCAAGACACTTAACCCCTAATTGCTCCCCTTGTAAGTCGCTTTGGATAAATGTAAATGTCTGTAAATGTAAATGTAGTGTCAAGTGACTGTAGATGGAGGTGTTGCTGGTGACTGCACACAAACTGACAGCTGGTAGGCTCCAGCCTATAGCCATCTACAGGTAGAAGTGGTGGTGGAGGGGCATCTGGGTGGAGTACTACACCCCGGCTCACTAGTACAGGATGTTGGTAAGATATAGGGCTACCTTCCTGGACTTTCCCAAAAGCAGAGTCAACCAATGGGATGTCAGCCATGGTGTTATTGCCATGGTGGTGATGAGTGGAGCGACGTTTGGCAAGAAATCAGTGTAGACCTCATCAACTTTGAGGACATCTGGATCTGGCAGCTCCCCACGCACTGCTTTGTAACGTGTACTCCTTCGGATAATTTAATTTCACAATTAGCACTTTAAGAAAACTTTAACAACAATCAAAGAGTTATATAGTAGGTTATACAATTACATAGGACTTTATGCTTTAATAACACTTGTGTTATGGTTCGTTTAGAACAAGGATATGAAGACCCAGAGACCTGACTGCATGATTATACTCTCGTTTTACTCGAAACACTGCAACAACAACCAACAGCACGGGAGCGCCCTCTAGTGGACATCAGGTATATTAACAACAACTCAAATACATTACAGTAGCGGTTACTGCAAAATAAGACAAGAAAAAATTTGAACAACAAATGAATAAATAAATATATAAATTGTACAAAGATTGATGGACAATATGTTCTCACACAAATCAATGAAGTCAAAAGCAACGGCCTCAACGTTTCCTATAAAAAATTATATCCTATTAAACAGAGATAAACAAACAATGAGCTACGATAATTATTAAATAAAAAATAATAATTATAATAATAACAATTCAAAAAGCAATGAAACGGATGAAACATGTAATTACACACCTAAAACAATAAATGAAGTGTCAGCGCAAACACATTTTGAAGCCCTCTGCTGGCTGAAACATGTAATTACACACCTAAAACAATAAATGAAGTGTCAGCGCAAACACATTTTAGAGCCCTCTGCTGGCTGAAACATGTAATTACACACCTAAACAATAAATGAAGTATCAGCTCAAACACATTTTGAAGCCCTCTGCTGGCTGAAACATGTAATTACACACCTAAACAATAAATGAAGTATCAGCTCAAACACATTTTGAAGCCCTCTGCTGGCTGAAACATGCAATTACACACCTAAAACAATAAATGAAGTATCAGCTCAAACACATTTTGAAGCCCTCTGCTGGCTGAAACATGTAATTACACACCTAAACAATAAATGAAGTATCAGCTCAAACACATTTTGAAGCCCTCTGCTGGCTGAAACATGTAATTACACACCTAAAACAATAAATGAAGTGTCAGCGCAAACACATTTTAGAGCCCTCTGCTGGCTGAAACATGTAATTACACACCTAAACAATAAATGAAGTATCAGCTCAAACACATTTTGAAGCCCTCTGCTGGCTGAAACATGTAATTACACACCTAAAACAATAAATGAAGTGTCAGCGCAAACACATTTTAGAGCCCTCTGCTGGCTGAAACATGTAATTACACACCTAAACAATAAATGAAGTATCAGCTCAAACACATTTTGAAGCCCTCTGCTGGCTGAAACATGTAATTACACACCTAAACAATAAATGAAGTATCAGCTCAAACACATTTTGAAGCCCTCTGCTGGCTGAAACATGCAATTACACACCTAAAACAATAAATGAAGTATCAGCGCAAACACATTTTGACGCCCTCTGCTGGCTGAAACATGCAATTACACACCTAAAACAATAAAATGAAGTGTCAGCGCAAACACATTTTGAAGCCCTCTGCTGGCTGAAACATGCAATTACACACCTAAAACAATAAATGAAGTGTCAGCGCAAACACATTTTGAAGCCCTCTGCTGGCTGAAACATGCAATTACACACCTAAACAATAAATGAAGTATCAGCGCAAACACATTTTAGAGCCCTCTGCTGGCTGAAACATGCAATTACACACCTAAACAATAAAATGAAGTGTCAGCGCAAACACATTTTGAAGCCCTCTGCTGGCTGAAACATGTAATTACACACCTAAACAATAAAATGAAGTGTCAGCGCAAACACATTTTGAAGCCCTCTGCTGGCTGAAACATGCAATTACACACCTAAAACAATAAATGAAGTATCAGCACAAACACATTTTGAAGCCCTCTGCTGGCTGAAACATGCAATTACACACCTAAAACAATAAATGAAGTGTCAGCGCAAACACATTTTAGAGCCCTCTGCTGGCTGAAACATGCAATTACACACCTAAACAATAAAATGAAGTGTCAGCGCAAACACATTTTGAAGCCCTCTGCTGGCTGAAACATGTAATTACACACCTAAACAATAAATGAAGTATCAGCGCAAACACATTTTAGAGCCCTCTGCTGGCAGAAACATGCAATTACACACCTAAACAATAAAATGAAGTGTCAGCGCAAACACATTTTGAAGCCCTCTGCTGGCTGAAACATGTAATTACACACCTAAACAATAAAATGAAGTGTCAGCGCAAACACATTTTGAAGCCCTCTGCTGGCTGAAACATGCAATTACACACCTAAAACAATAAATGAAGTGTCAGCGCAAACACATTTTGAAGCCCTCTGCTGGCTGAAACATGTAATTACACACCTAAACAATAAATGAAGTGTCAGCGCAAACACATTTTAGAGCCCTCTGCTGGCTGAAACATGCAATTACACACCTAAAACAATAAATGAAGTGTCAGCGCAAACACATTTTGAAGCCCTCTGCTGGCTGAAACATGTAATTACACACCTAAACAATAAATGAAGTATCAGCGCAAACACATTTTAGAGCCCTCTGCTGGCTGAAACATGTAATTACACACCTAAACAATAAATGAAGTATCAGCTCAAACACATTTTGAAGCCCTCTGCTGGCTGAAACATGTAATTACACACCTAAACAATAAATGAAGTATCAGCTCAAACACATTTTGAAGCCCTCTGCTGGCTGAAACATGCAATTACACACCTAAAACAATAAATGAAGTATCAGCAGAAACACATTTTGAAGCCCTCTGCTGGCTGAAACATGTAATTACACACCTAAACAATAAATGAAGTATCAGCTCAAACACATTTTAGAGCCCTCTGCTGGCTGAAACATGTAATTACACACCTAAAACAATAAATGAAGTATCAGCGCAAACACATTTTGAAGCCCTCTGCTGGCTGAAACATGCAATTACACACCTAAAACAATAAATGAAGTGTCAGCGCAAACACATTTTAGAGCCCTCTGCTGGCTGAAACATGCAATTACACACCTAAAACAATAAATGAAGTGTCAGCGCAAACACATTTTAGAGCCCTCTGCTGGCTGAAACATGTAATTACACACCTAAAACAATAAATGAAGTGTCAGCGCAAACACATTTTAGAGCCCTCTGCTGGCTGAAACATGCAATTACACACCTAAAACAATAAATGAAGTGTCAGCGCAAACACATTTTAGAGCCCTCTGCTGGCTGAAACATGTAATTACACACCTAAACAATAAATGAAGTATCAGCTCAAACACATTTTGAAGCCCTCTGCTGGCTGAAACATGTAATTACACACCTAAACAATAAATGAAGTATCAGCGCAAACACATTTTGAAGCCCTCTGCTGGTTGAAACATGCAATTACACACCTAAAACAATAAATGAAGTATCAGCTCAAACACATTTTGAAGCCCTCTGCTGGCTGAAACATGTAATTACACACCTAAACAATAAATGAAGTGTCAGCGCAAACACATTTTAGAGCCCTCTGCTGGCTGAAACATGCAATTACACACCTAAAACAATAAATGAAGTGTCAGCGCAAACACATTTTAGAGCCCTCTGCTGGCTGAAACATGCAATTACACACCTAAAACAATAAATGAAGTATCAGCACAAACACATTTTGAAGCCCTCTGCTGGCTGAAACATGCAATTACACACCTAAAACAATAAATGAAGTGTCAGCGCAAACACATTTTAGAGCCCTCTGCTGGCTGAAACATGCAATTACACACCTAAACAATAAAATGAAGTGTCAGCGCAAACACATTTTGAAGCCCTCTGCTGGCTGAAACATGTAATTACACACCTAAACAATAAATGAAGTATCAGCGCAAACACATTTTAGAGCCCTCTGCTGGCAGAAACATGCAATTACACACCTAAACAATAAAATGAAGTGTCAGCGCAAACACATTTTGAAGCCCTCTGCTGGCTGAAACATGTAATTACACACCTAAACAATAAAATGAAGTGTCAGCGCAAACACATTTTGAAGCCCTCTGCTGGCTGAAACATGCAATTACACACCTAAAACAATAAATGAAGTGTCAGCGCAAACACATTTTGAAGCCCTCTGCTGGCTGAAACATGTAATTACACACCTAAACAATAAATGAAGTGTCAGCGCAAACACATTTTAGAGCCCTCTGCTGGCTGAAACATGCAATTACACACCTAAAACAATAAATGAAGTGTCAGCGCAAACACATTTTGAAGCCCTCTGCTGGCTGAAACATGTAATTACACACCTAAACAATAAATGAAGTATCAGCGCAAACACATTTTAGAGCCCTCTGCTGGCTGAAACATGTAATTACACACCTAAACAATAAATGAAGTATCAGCTCAAACACATTTTGAAGCCCTCTGCTGGCTGAAACATGTAATTACACACCTAAACAATAAATGAAGTATCAGCTCAAACACATTTTGAAGCCCTCTGCTGGCTGAAACATGCAATTACACACCTAAAACAATAAATGAAGTATCAGCAGAAACACATTTTGAAGCCCTCTGCTGGCTGAAACATGTAATTACACACCTAAACAATAAATGAAGTATCAGCTCAAACACATTTTAGAGCCCTCTGCTGGCTGAAACATGTAATTACACACCTAAAACAATAAATGAAGTATCAGCGCAAACACATTTTGAAGCCCTCTGCTGGCTGAAACATGCAATTACACACCTAAAACAATAAATGAAGTGTCAGCGCAAACACATTTTAGAGCCCTCTGCTGGCTGAAACATGCAATTACACACCTAAAACAATAAATGAAGTGTCAGCGCAAACACATTTTAGAGCCCTCTGCTGGCTGAAACATGTAATTACACACCTAAAACAATAAATGAAGTGTCAGCGCAAACACATTTTAGAGCCCTCTGCTGGCTGAAACATGCAATTACACACCTAAAACAATAAATGAAGTGTCAGCGCAAACACATTTTAGAGCCCTCTGCTGGCTGAAACATGTAATTACACACCTAAACAATAAATGAAGTATCAGCTCAAACACATTTTGAAGCCCTCTGCTGGCTGAAACATGTAATTACACACCTAAACAATAAATGAAGTATCAGCGCAAACACATTTTGAAGCCCTCTGCTGGTTGAAACATGCAATTACACACCTAAAACAATAAATGAAGTATCAGCTCAAACACATTTTGAAGCCCTCTGCTGGCTGAAACATGTAATTACACACCTAAACAATAAATGAAGTGTCAGCGCAAACACATTTTAGAGCCCTCTGCTGGCTGAAACATGCAATTACACACCTAAAACAATAAATGAAGTGTCAGCGCAAACACATTTTAGAGCCCTCTGCTGGCTGAAACATGCAATTACACACCTAAAACAATAAATGAAGTATCAGCGCAAACACATTTTAGAGCCCTCTGCTGGCTGAAACATGCAATTACACACCTAAAACAATAAATGAAGTGTCAGCGCAAACACATTTTAGAGCCCTCTGCTGGTTGAAACATGTAATTACACACCTAAAACAATAAATGAAGTGTCAGCGCAAACACATTTTGAAGCCCTCTGCTGGCTGAAACATGTAATTACACACCTAAACAATAAATGAAGTATCAGCACAAACACATTTTAGAGCCCTCTGCTGGCTGAAACATGCAATTACACACCTAAAACAATAAATGAAGTGTCAGCGCAAACACATTTTGAAGCCCTCTGCTGGCTGAAACATGCAATTACACACCTAAAACAATAAAATGAAGTGTCAGCGCAAACACATTTTGAAGCCCTCTGCTGGCTGAAACATGTAATTACACACCTAAACAATAAATGAAGTATCAGCGCAAACACATTTTGAAGCCCTCTGCTGGCTGAAACATGCAATTTCACACCTAAACAATAAATGAAGTATCAGCTCAAACACATTTTAGAGCCCTCTGCTGGCTGAAACATGTAATTACACACCTAAACAATAAAATGAAGTGTCAGTGCAAACACATTTTGAAGCCCTCTGCTGGCTGAAACATGTAATTACACACCTAAACAATAAAATGAAGTGTCAGTGCAAACACATTTTGAAGCCCTCTGCTGGCTGAAACATGTAATTACACACCTAAACAATAAATGAAGTATCAGCTCAAACACATTTTGAAGCCCTCTGTTGTCTGAAACATGCAATTACACACCTAAAACAATAAATGAAGTATCAGCTCAAACACATTTTGAAGCCCTCTGCTGGCTGAAACATGCAATTACACACCTAAAACAATAAAATGAAATTTCTGTGCAAACTTTCACATTTTATTTCAAGAATAGTACGGTTGGTAAAATTCTAAGTATAAAATATTTAAATAACTCAAGTGAATTTACAGAAATCAAGTACAATAAAATTATGAAATATACACATCAAGTAATCAGAGCAGAAAATATCTACCAAAGATCATAAAAGCCTGATTAAGAATGCATAATTTTGGTTACCAAGACCGCATCATCTCTTTAAAAATATATCACACAGACACAAACAATGTAGATTTCACACGGTTTTCAACATAATATAAAACAATGAATATCATTCATTCACAATTCCGGTGTCTCTTAAAAATTAGGTTTTATGATTAATCATTAGTCAAATAAATAAGATTATTCAATTTCAAGAAAACAAATAAAAGTGTAACCCCAAACACACGGGACGAATGTTTCTTCTCATTTCAGAAAACACCGTTCTCCACAAAATATAGAAAACAGACAACGTTGAAACATGAGTCTAAAAGCTAAATTAATCACAATAAAACACTTCAATACGTCTGTAATTCCTTGAAGTGATACGAATTAATTACATCGAAAATGACTGTTTAAACAGCAGCAGATATGCCGCATTACAAGACATCATTATTTATCATATAATGAAATTTACTTACCTTTATATTTTGCCATCTTTTCAATATTAGCTGAAAAACTGCAGAAGCGTTGAAAGTTTTTCCGTCCAAGTCAAGAGAGTTGGTGAATGGAGGAAGTTGTGTTCGCGCCCCGATTTTAAAACGGTATTCGCGGGTGTGATAAAGGGGTTGGTGCTTGTATTTTATTGTACCCCGGATGCGACCAACCACTTTTTCTATGTATCATCGTTATTGGAAATTTGTAAATAGTTTTATGTCAGAACAGCTGGTATATATTTTAATACAGTTAGTCATCTTCATCCTCTAGATGGCGATAGTACAACATGCATTGCTTTTTCTAGGTGTGCGCCACCGTGTCTCGGCGCCCGTCTGTCTTCTTTCCATGTGAGATTTTCAGCCAATAATCATTCCAGCAAGCATGTTTTCAGTGAAATCTATGCATATCACCCACGTGGTAGTCTATTTGATATATAAATTGAAACATTTTAGGATATTTTACCCCACCACTATTATATCCGTGATTACTCATATAGAAACATAGTTTGAATAACCTCTAGTTTAATATTTTTTAATGAGATTGTCTAGGTTAAATCACTACGCGTATTTTATCAATGAACGATATGAAATGTGTTTTGTCAATATGTATTGACAACTTTCATTGAGTGGGTTCAGTAAAATTTTTTAGTACATAATTAAAATAAAAACTGAAAGAATAAAATGTATGGTAAGATCTCAGCCGTGTAAAACTTAGCTTTGATCACTCAAAAATGAACCTTAAGAGGTGTTTGATTTCCGAGAGGAACAGCCCAGCCACTTTCCCACAGACACTGTTTCACACTTTCAAGTCAAGACAGGTCTGGAGACGAATGCAATAGGAAGAGGGATATTAGTGTTGACCCACCATTTGTTGTTGTACATTTTACACCTTTTAGAATGATTTGACCAGCAGCTGTGCTGGAAGGAAGGAAGATTTTAGCTTTGATCACTCAAAAATGAACCTTAAGACGTGTTGTAGCAAATTTGACTGGCTCTGAATTGTTTGACATCCTCAGACAGAGACTGAACCGCCCCAGCAAAGCTGGAAAGAAGCTCATTTCAGTTCAGCTACTGGACTTCATGGAGCTCAAAATCAGGTAAGAACTCTTAAATCTTATTTTCATCTTATTTCACATAATTTCATATGATTTGTTTGATTCTATTTTATCTACTTTATTTACCATCAGTGTTTCTTAAGCTGGATTCTCTTAAAGTAAAAGTTCTCTTAAATCTTCAAATATACTTTCTATATAAATATATTCATTTATATAGTGATTTTCACAACACAGATTGTTTCACAACAGGTTCACAGTGAAAACTGGTTAATGGACAAAGATTGTTTTGGCTTTACAACAGCTCTAAGAAAATATTATTATCCAGCTTTACTCATTTCCATTGTTTAATCCTATTACTAATAAACACTTATAGGAATTGTTTAATTCTTTGTTTTATTTTATATGCTTTATGTACCATCAGTATTTCTTATTTATTAAACATATGCCTTGTTTTAATTTTATCTTATTACATATAAAACATTATATGCGATGTTTTAATTCTGTTTTTATTTCACATTATTATTTATTAAACTTATTTGCATTGTTTAATTCTGTTTTATCTACTTTATGTATCATCAGTAATTCTTTATTAAACTCATTTTGATTTGTTTCATTCACAGACATTGTGAATGTTGCTGAAAACAAACCCCTGACAGGTCACAGCTGTTGGTCATAAAAACACACAGTCCGGATATGGCAAAGGTCAAAGGTCACACCTGTCATCTCATCAATCATAGGGTCATAAATCAAAGTGGCAGAAGCACCGGCTATCACTACTAATGTCAGTTCTTGTTCATGATCAGCCGTCCATTTGAACTCGCCTTTATCTCATAACAGCTCTCTCAAGTAGACTGTTTTTGTAGACAGGTTTGGTATAAACTTTCCAACGAAACTGATCATCCCCATCGCTCTTAATACAGCCTTATTGTCTGTGGGTCTGGGCATTTTGAGTATTGCCTGTATTTTACTCGTGTCTGGTTCCACACCCCCTTCTGACAGATTTTCTCCTAGGAATGTGATTTCCTTCGCCCCAAACTGACATTTGTCCTCATTCAACTTCAACCCATACTTCTCCACTCGCTGTAGGACTTCCATGAGCCTCTTATTGTGCTGTTCTATGGTGGATCCCCACAACACAATGTCATGCACATACACACGCACACCCTCGATGCCTTCAATCACGTGTTCCACAGCTCTGTGGAAAACTTCAGGAGCAGAGGAAATTCCGAACGGCATCCTCAAGAAGGAGTATCGTCCAAAGGGTGTGTTAAATGTACAACAACTCATGCTGGTCTCATGTAGTTTCAGCTCTGAGACACATCCAGTTTTGTAAAGAACTTTGCACCTGCCATCTCGCTTATGATTTCTTCCCATGTCGGAATTTGATAATGTTCTCTTTGAATGTTTGCGTTTAAGTCCTCTGGATCCATACACACACGTAGATCACCGTTGCTTTTCTAACACACACCATCGAATTAACCCACTCCGTAGGCTCTTCAACTTTTTCTGTGACTCCCATGGATGTCATTCTTTCTAGCTCTTGCCTCAGCTTATCACGAAGTGGTGCTGGAACCCGTCTTGGTGCATGAACTACTGGCCGTGCGTCTTTTTTCAACTGTATTTTGTAGGTGAACGGTAATACTCCAAACCCTTCAAAGATGTCTGGAAACTGTTCTGTGTTTCTCCATTATTTATGGTGTATATTCCTATTCCTATTCCTATTCCTCTGTTCTTCACGTTCATCTTGAGCTGCATGTTCCTTTTGTTGGAATGTTCTGTCCATTATAGGCTTTGAGTTGCACCGTTTTCTGACTCATGTGTGGCTTGATTTTCATTGCTCTGATGTCATGCTCCGAAATCAGATTGACTTTTGCTCCTGTGTCTAATTTAAGCAATACTGTTACTCCATTGATTTCCAGAGCAGTCGTCCACTTGTCCCGTGCAACACTCTTCACATCAGTCTGTCCTGTTCTTTCTGGACTGATATCGGCCTGCTGTACCATTCCAACGAAGAATGAGTCACTGAGGGCTGTTTCTTCACTGCATGCACACGCTCTCTTTGACTCTGTCCGCCCTTTGAAAAGCATTGCTTGGCAAAATGATTCTGCCCTTTACATTTGGCACAGACTTTGCCGTAGGCTGGGCATTGCTTTGGTGGGTGTCTTCTGCCACATCTCTTACAGTTCAACAGTTCTTTCTCCTTTTGCTGTTTCAGTTTTCTCACTCTGCACTTCTGCATCTTCTCTGTTGCTGCAGCTTCAGCTGAACTGTCACTTCCACTCATCTTTGTGTTTTCACCAAAAGATTTATCATGCTGAAGAGCTCTCACTGGCATGACATATCCACACCGCTTCATTCAAGGTTAGCTCTGTCTCTCTCAAGAGCCTCTCTCTCGCTTTTTTATCATTGATGCCGAACACAATTTGGTCACGGATCATTGAATCTTGCAACAGTCCGAAATTGCATGTCAACTTTAAATCCACTAAGAAAGTGTCAAAAGTCTCTCCTTGTTGTTGTAGACGAGAATGAAAAACATCCCTCTCAAAGGTCTCGTTTTTTGTCGGCGAGCAGTGTGAATCAAACTTCTCAATTACCATGTCGTATTTATCTTTGTCTTCGGCCCGTCCAAACACCAGCGTGTGAAACACTTCTATCGACGGAGGTCCCGCAACGGTGAGTAGCGATGCAATCTTGCCTTCATCCGACGCTTCATCAAGTACAGCGTGAATCTTGGTTTAAACGATCACCATTCGTGATCAATATTTCCAGTCCAGTTCACTGCGTCAGGCGGTTTAACACTTTCCATGACGACTATGAGTGTTGGTGATCATCAGCACTCCTGGAACCATGTAATGTTTCTTTTTCCAGTGAAGAAACTGCTTTATAGTAGAAACATCTCTTTATTATATTGCAGATCTGTGTCTGAAACCACTATATAGTGCACTATATCGGCTCTCTCTCAAAAAGATTTGCTTATGAATTACGTGTTTTTTTTTCTTTGAAAGTAAAAGAATAATTAAAAACCGCATCGAGCGTTGTGAGAGTGAGTGACATCTGGACTAGGAGCACAAGATGGAGCTTGAGATGTTTATTTCCCCTCTGCGTTTCTGTGAATTACTGCATTTATTTTTGTGTAAGAGAGATGAAGAGAATCTGTTGAATAAATCATCGTCTGTCTCGTGTCTACAAGCGGTCTGGTGTCCTGATACAAAACTAAAGGATTGAGTAACAAATACAAACCTCAGGATGTCAGTCATTTACAATATCCAGCATCTTAGATCATATTCCAGAAACAGGGAATAAAACAAATCCACTGTTGAAATTTCAATTTAAGTGTTTTTAAACAGGATTTAGATTTATGTGGTAGAATATCCTCCAGTACAGTAGGTGGCGCTGTGAAACTGATCAGCTGGTTAGAAACAGTAGGGTTAACACCCACGAAGAAGAGGAAAACAAAAGTAAACACTGTGAGGTGATAAAAAATTGTATATTTCACTGTATATTATATGAGGTGGAAAGTCGGTGTTTCAGGGTTCTGGAGGAAGAGCAGGAGTGAATCTGATGGAGATACTGGGAACAGAAGGAGAGGGAGAGGATGAGAATTACCAGAAGACACTATTTAAATTAAATAAAGAAACAGGGTTGATGAGCAGAATATGAGAACACTTTCACATGACATGATGTGACACACTCCTGTACAGTAGGTGGCGCTGTGCTCTTCAACATGTTTCCATTCATCAAGAGAAGAAGAAGAAGAAAACGAAAGTAGCGCGACATCTCCGTGAACAACACCAAAGTAATCCTGTTTCTCTCTGGAATTGATCCATGATGTGTTCCGGAAAACAGGTTTACAGATGTCAGTTTATCACAATGAGGATCAAATCTAACTCTCGCGGTCATTTATGAATATTTAATCCTCGATGAACGGCGCGTGCTGACAGACAACAAGCGTCTGAGGTAAATGTGTTTTAAACACTTATAAATTCTCTTCTTAGTCGACGAGACTTTAAACAAGTAAGAAAGAGGGTGGGAGTGTGTTTTCAACAACTCTTATTGAGAAAGAGTTATTAAAAACAAATATATTTCTGAAGGTTTTCTCTCCCGGTTTAGACTGTTGTTTTTGAAATTGAAATCGAAAGTGTTTTTGAAGCAGATATTTACAGTGAACAGATGAAGAATAACGTGTTTTTATTATTAAATTGAATATTTCACTTCATATATAGCAATTATGATTAATAATTATACAGTATGTCCATTATAATTCAGTACTTTTACTCAGTTATTTTATGATCATTTGAAAGTAATGAAATCAACATCATTGTGAACTTGAAGAAATGATTACATGTCAAAGTATTAAACAATTACTAAAGATTGGGTAAATATGATTGTAATGAATTCATATTTGGAGTCATGAATCAGTTAAACTCATTAAATCTGAAATGATTAAGTCCATTCAGTTCTGTGACATGACAATATATTTGTAAGTGACTTTATTTCACACATTGTTCTTGCTAACTCCTCATTCTTCATCATCTTCATGTTCTTCATCTCTGTAAATCTTGTCATTTCCAGGTCCTGCTGAACGATTGATTGTTTTCTCAAAGCAGTGCTGATCAGAGGAGCGAGGAAAGATGAGTCTCTCAGAGAAACACAGGTAAGACTGCGTCTGTTTCACACCATCATTTACACTCGACTGGAGTTTGTCAATTCCTGAACTTTAATCATTTCTGTGGAGGATTAGATAAAGACACGGATGTGTTTCAGACACAGTTGAACCTCCTTTACTAAAGTGTTTTTCTCTGTTCTTTGTGTCATTAGTGTGAGATCAGACTCACATGTGTCCAGCTCTGTGTCTCTGAAGAGTGACCGGTCAAAAGATGCAGGACCAGTCTTCAGTGAGAAAACACCATCATCTAATAAAAGGTATTTTGTGTGTTTCATTATAGAGTTTCATTATTTGTCACAGTGGTGTGTGTGATTGAACTGGACTGAATAAAACAATAAATCCCATCCATCCAACCATAGTCAAACATTTATGAATGTACAACTATCCTGCATTTAATTACTTTTTGCAACATTAAACCTTTTCAAATGAGACTAAAGTATCTCCTGTAATAAAGTGTTTTTCTCTGTTCATTATGTCATTAGTGTCAGATCAGACTCACACGTGTCTCTGAAGAGTGACCGGTCAAAAGGAGTACCACCAAACTTCAGTGGGGAAAAACCATCATCTAATAAAAGGTATTTCGTGTGTCTGATTTTTGGTTACACATTCTAACTACTTGTTAAAAAGTTGTATCAGTGAATATCAATCATGAAACATTCTTATATCAAATATCTATCAGAGCATTCACAGCAAATGCTTTTTTTAAATGCTGTAATATTTTATTTGATTCCAGGCTTCAATATGAGACATTAGACTCAGACGATGAGACTCACAGGAACCAGAAGAATTTCAAAGACAATCTCCTGTGGATCTTCCAGGTAGAAAAACACATTTTCATAAATGTTTAATATTTATAGCAAACATATATGTTAATGAACACAGAAATTTAATTAAATTCCTCTTGATCACTTATTTTTCCTTTTTAAGCACATTTGTTCTATATATATATATATATATATATATATATATATATATATATATATATATATATTTGTGAAAAATAACAGCTGGTTAGGATGTTAGTCTATTAAGTGGATTTGTTTTTTTTGTTAATTTTTTTGTTTTTTTACAGGTATTGTAATTATTGAATAAATAGTGTTGATCAAATGTTGATGTACAATTTGGTTTAAATTGTGTTATTCTGTATTTTTTCTTACTTTTGTTTGTAGGATCTTGAGAGCAAAATAATCACATTTCTGAAGAAAGAGCTGGAAAAGTTTAAGAAAATATTACAAAATGAGAACACAGAAAACTTTGTTAAGGACTTTAATGAGAACAGATGCAGTATCAAAGCAGCAGCTCTTGATCTCACACTACATTACCTGAGAGAGATGAAGCAAGATGAAGCTGCTGATGCTCTAGAAGGTCAGAGACTCTTGACCATCTGACAGATTGACTCTTATTAATGTAGACTGTCTATAAAACTATAAATGAAGACTAAAACTGTTTTTTGTTCCTGTGTTTAGTTGAGCTGATCTACAGTCATCAGCTAAAATGTGGCCTAAAGAAGAAGTATCAGTGTGTGTTTGAAGGAATGGCGAAGCATGGTGACTCCATCCTTCTGAATAACATCTACACAGATCTCTATATCACTCAGGGTGGCAGTGAACAGGTCAATACTGAACATGAGATCAGACAGATTGAAGTTGCTTCCAGGCGTAATGAATCTCAAGAGATTCAGGTTAAATGCACAAATTTGTTTGAAGCTCCTGAACAAGACGAGGAGATCCGAACTGTACTTACAAAAGGAGTCGCTGGCATCGGAAAATCAGTCTCTGTGCAAAAGTTTGTTCTGGACTGGGCTGAAGGAAAAGAAAATCAAGATATCCATTTCATATTTCCTCTTCCATTCAGAGAGATGAACTTAAAGGAGAAAGAAAAACTAAGTTTGATGGACCTTATAACTCACTTTTTCCCAGAGACAAAAGGACTGAACCTTACAAGAAGGAATCAGTTCAAAGTTCTGTTCATCCTTGACGGACTGGACGAATGTCGTCTTCCTCTGAAGTTCCATCATAATGAGTCGTGGTGTGATGTATCATCACCAGCCTCTCTGGATGTTCTCCTGACGAACCTCATGAAGAAAAATCTGCTTCCTTCTGCTCTCATCTGGATCACCACCAGACCAGCAGCTGCCAGTAAGATTTCTCCTGACTGTATCGACCGGCTGACGGAGATACGAGGATTCAGTGACGCACAAAAGGAAGAGTACTTCAAAAAAAGATTCAGGGATCAGGATCAGGCCAACACAATCATTGATCATGTTAAAAAATCAAAGAGTCTCTTTATCATGTGCCACATCCCAGTCTTCTGCTGGATTTCAGCCACTGTTCTCCAGAACATTCAGGAGAAAAGAAATAATGATGTGAAAAACAATCAGGCTGATGAGATCTCTAAAACACCACAGGAATCAAACACTGAAGACACTCCCAAGACTCTGACACAAATGTACACACACTTTCTCCGCTTTCAGATCCAGCAGAGCCACCGAAAGTATGATGGAGAATACGCAGCAGATGTTTCCTGGGATAAAGACGCCATCCTTTCACTGGGGAAACTGGCATTTCATCAGCTGGAGAGAAACAACGTGATCTTCTATGACACAGACCTGGAAGCCTGTGGTATTGACGTCTATAAGGCATCAGTGTACTCAGGCATGTGTACCCAGATCTTTAAGGAGGAAACAGGGATCATTCTTGGTACCGTGTACTGCTTTGTTCACTTGAGCGTTCAAGAGTTTATTGCAGCCATTTATGCACATCTGTTTCTAGACATCAATAAGAAAAGTGTGTTTGTTCATGAGTCTACAGAACAGGAAAACAAAACTGAAACCATGATTGATTTTCTCAAGACTGCAGTGGACGAGGCACTCGAGAGTGACAATGGACACCTGGACCTTTTCCTTCGCTTCCTCCTCGGTCTGTCAGTCCAGTCCAATCGACGACTCTTACGGGGTCTGTTGACACAGCGAGACGACAATGACCAGAGCAACAAGGAAATAGTTCAGTACATCAAGCAGAAATTAGAAGGTAATCTGTCTGCAGAGAGATCCATCAATCTGTTCTACTGTCTGAATGAACTGAACGACCAAACTCTGGTGAAGGAGATTCAGACCCACCTTAGCAAAGGAAGTCTCTCATCTGGTGACCTTTCACCTGCCCAGTGGTCAGCTTTGGTCTTTGTGTTGTTGACATCAGAGGAAGAGCTGGAGGAGTTTGAGCTTCAGAAATTCAGGAAATCAGACGAGTGTCTCATTAGATTATCGGCAGTCATCAAAACCTCCAGAAGAGCTCTGTGAGTCATTTAATACAATTTGTCATGTTTTACTCTCATCTGAAAAATGCATTTATCTTCATTATTCTATAGTGATTTCCCATCATGAACATGAACAATCCTGTAAAGCCTGACATGTGAAATAATAGTCTAAAAAAAAAACTAACTTTTTCTTAAAGGAGACTGTTTATCAAACATTTAGGCAAAATATAAAAGAACATTAAAAATTGTTTGCATGTTTATTTTATATAATTTGATACACCAGACTTTTATGACTCATTTACAATTATATATTGGCTTATACTCATTTTAGAAGAAGGAAAAATACATACATTTTATTCATATGCCTAAACTGTGAATTTAAAAAAAAAAAAAAAAAAAAAAAAATATATATATATATATATACAGATGTTATTTATATTGCCCAAAAGTAAGATGAAGTTCTGAGAGGTTATAATATAAAATAATGAGATTTTTATAGAACAGGCTAAATAAAGAACATATGTATTATCAGTTGGTTTTGTCAGCGATCTGGTTTATCTGTCTGCCTGTTTTGTCGATCTGTCACATGTGTTCTTTGTTTTGAGTTTCCCACTCCTCCTTAGTTTCCATGGTCACCTTTATTAGTTCATTTTGTTCAGCTGTGTTTGTTAATTAGTTATGTCATTCACCTGTGCCCCGTTCATTTCTCCTCATGTGTTCCTGTGTATATCTGCCCTGTGTTCTCCCTTAATCCTTGTTGGTTATTGTTTGTACCTAGACGTGTTTGTGTGTTACTTTCATTGATCTTCACTTAAACGACTTTGTGCTTCCCTGGAAACACATTTCATGACGGGTTTCCTGTCTCTCCCAATAATTTTATATTTTAAATGCTTAGTTTTATGACTAATTCTGTAGGTTTAAATGTGTGTGTGCTGCAATAGATTATTGAAAGATTTGTCATATTTGATGTTCACATTTTAGGATGGTTTTTCTACAAAAAAATGTATCAAGTTCGAATTCTTTTTTTCATATATTTTTATATAATTTTAGTAATACATATTTAATTTCAGCAGTTGTTATGGATGTGTTCTTACTATCTTTAAATGAATGATAATTCGCACATTGGTCACCCTGCTCTGTAAGATATTGGCATCGGCCATCTCTGAATAATAAAAAAACCTCAATTGCTTTAATCCAATAAATATTAATCTTGAAATATTAATAACAAAAAGATTTCATAGCAAAAAGATATGTACATGTGAATGGAGGCATTTTTTGAATTACAGTTGAAGGGCTTTAACTTGCTATGAAAGTGTGAACTGTCTCATCTAATAGTATCAGTGCTGTCAAGTCAATAATATTACTGAATATTAAGTGTCCCCAACTAAGCAAGCCAAAGGCAACATTGGCAAGAACTCAAACTTCATCAGGTGACAGAAATAGAGATAAAGCTATAAAAAGTTATAAATCTTATATACAAATACTATATATATTTTTCAAACATGCTTCATTTTAACTAGGACATTTGTCACTGATTAAAAATAATGTACAGGAAATAGTAGTTTTTGAAGAGTAATGTTAATTTAGTTCAGCCTCTTTATTCTATATAGTATATGTTGTTTATGTAAAAAGATAACAATGGAAAATATATGTACTATATTTATATAGAAAATGTATTGTATGTGATACACCTAATTCTGTGATGTGATTTATTTCCCTTGTAGGTTAAATGATTGTAACTTAACAGACAAAAGTTGTTCAGTTCTGGCTGCAGTTCTTGGATCAGATACCAATCTGAAAGAGCTGAACATGAGCAATAATAATCTGCAGGATTCAGGAGTGAAGCTGCTCTCCACTGGACTGAAGAACTTAAACTGTAAATTGGAGATATTGAGGTAAATTGAGGCACAGGAGTCACATGAGAAGAGTGAATTATTGTACTATTCCAATAGTACTATTTTAAAAAGTACTACTTGATTTTGTTGTGTCTTTCAATAAGACTAATATTGAATCAACATCAAGTATTTCTTTTGTTCCAAGAAAAGGAAAGATTGAACGTTAAAGAACAAAATGGGCTCGGTGCACAAGACGGCACCTGTGAGATTCAGCGATGCAAATGTTTGCATGTTTACTTCAATCTTAGTGATGTTCACATTTAATTGTAAGAAGAAACTTATATATGAAACTTGGCTAGATATAATGAATGTTTTTTAAATTAAAGAGAAGATGGTGGTCTATCCGAGACAACAAAAAAAAAAAACCTCATTCTTATGTTTTTGTGTAACTCTGTGTGGTAATTCATCGAGATACGCAGAGATTATCTTTCGTTCTTTCTCCTGTTGTTTGCCTCCATATTTAGTTACCAGTTTCTGGAACTAACTTTCAAAACCTTTGTACAAAGAACAAAATAAAATTCACTTTAAGGATTTATATTGTTCAGGTTGAACTGATGAATCATCTGAATGTTGTCATTCCTGTTCTAGACTCTCTAACTGCAGTGTAACAGAAGAAGGTTATAAAGCTCTGGCTTCAGCTCTGAGATCAAACCCTTCACACCTGATAGAGCTGGATCTCACAGGAAATGATCCTGGACAATCAGGAGTGAAGGAGCTCAGTGATTTACTACAGGATCCAAACTGTCAACTGAAGACACTGAGGTGAGACAGGATGAAATAATGAACTGAATTATTTATATGCAGGCTAAATAGTCATAAATATTTTAGTTAAGTTATACAGTTAGCTGGACAATTTGTTGCATCAAAATGATCAAGATCAGATGCTGCGGCTTCTGACATGATGATGATAACCGTCAACACAGTTGTGGTACAAGCTACAGGTCAAATAGACATTATGGATTATGCACACTTCTCATTATAAATTCTAGATAATCTTTGTCAAATTGTTTTCTGAACACAATGTTTTCCATCAAGCCCAAATTCACTGTATCTCTACAGCAAGTCTATGAGTCTCCAGATGTTCATAAACATGCTGATGTTTCTCACACCTCCTGCTTAAAATCCAGAAAGATCTTGAGGCCTTAATTTCACACTCTGTATTCATACTGAAAATCATGATCTAGTGAGCTTTTTTTTCTTTTAAATAACTATTAGACTTCTTTTCAAGTATTTATATATTTATTCAAATATACACTACCGGTCAAAAGATTTAGAACACCCCAATTTTACAAAGGTAAGCGGTAAACTGCCATAGGTTAAAAAAAACGTTTGGGTTACTAAAAACTGAAAAATAATGTACATTTCAGAGTTATACAAAAAGGCCTTTTTCAGGGAACAAGTAATAGGTTAACAACTTGCAGCTGTTCTGCAGCAATGGAAGTAAATTAAGCCTTGAAAGTTGATGCTAACAATTCCTACAGGTGTCCCAACTTTTGTTGATTACTTACAAACCCTCTGTCTGTATAAAAGCAGTGTTGGAACAGACTGTGTTACTACACGCTCTTAAGCATTATTTGGACAGTATTGTACCGCAGGAAGTAGTATATTGCTCTCCTAATGGCGAGAAAAAGGCAATTAACAAAGGAAGACAGACAGACCATTATAACCCGTAAAACTGTAGGTCTTTCCTTTAGAGAAACTGCAAAGAAAGCCAAGGTGTCAGTGAGTACAGTTTCCTATACCATCAAAAGGCATTTGGAAACTGGAGGAAACTCTGACAGGAAGAGGTCTGGCAGACCCAAAGCCACAACAGAATCAGAAGACAAGTTTCTGAGAGTCAACAGCTTGCGTGATAGGCGGCTCACAGGACAACAGCTTTAAGCACAGCTTAACTCTGGTCGAAGTAAGCAAGTCTCAGTTTCAACTGTGAAGAGAAGACTTAGAGCTGCAGGTTTGACAGGTCGAGTGGCAGTAAGAAAGCCATTGCTAAGATGGCAAAATAAGAAAAAGAGGCTTGCCTGGGCCATGAAGCACCACCAGTGGACTACTGAAGACTGGAAGAAGGTGTTATGGACTGATGAATCGAAATTTGAAATCTTTGGCTCATCACGCAGGGTTTTTTTACGCCGTCGAGTAGGTCTGGGGGTCTGGGGCTCTTTTGCTGGATCTAGAGTCGGCGACTTGCACAGAGTGAGTGGCACCCTGAACCAAAACTGCTACCACAGCATTTTGCAGCGCCATGCAATACCCTCTGGTATACGCCTAGTTGGTCAGGGGTTCATCCTACAGCAAGATAATGACCCAAAACATACCTCCAGGTAATGTCAGAACTACCTTAGAAGAAAAGAACAAGACGGTAGGCTTCAAATCATGGAATGGCCAGCACAGTCTCCAGACTTAAACCCCATCGAGCTGGTTTGGGATGAACTGGACAGAAGGGTGAAAGCAAAGCAAGGGTGAAAGAAAAATGGAGGCGTTCTAAAACTTTTGACCGATAGCGTACAGTTGTGTTCAAAATTATTCAACCCCCCAATGCTGTAAATGGTTTTAGAGAATTTAGAGTACATTTGTAATTGAATTCAGAATGAAATCCTACAAGGACTTCTTAAAGAAGCATATGCAACTAAAATGACATCAATTGGTTTTGTAATACAGTAGTAAATGTTTCTTTTGTGAATTCTTCATTGACACAATTATTCAACCCCTTAAAGACTACCACTCTGAAGAACAGAGGTCCATTGAAGTGTTTTCAATCAGGTATTGAAAGCACCTGTGGATGTCAGGGAGCAGCAATAAAGCCTAATAAGCACCAATTAGGCAGCTTTAAAATGACTGTGATACTCAGCTCCTTCTAGACATTTACTGGTGTGGTTACAAACATGGTGAAGTCAAGAGAATGGTCCAGGAAGACAAGAGAAGAGGTGATTACTCTTCACAGGAAGGGCAATGGCTATAAGAAGATTGCAAAGATGTTAAACATACCAAGAGACACCATAGGAAGCATCATTCGCAAATTCAAGGCAAAGGGCACTGTTGAAACGCTACCTGGTCGTGGCAGAAAGAAGATGCTGACTTCGACTGCTGTGCGCTACCTGAAGCGTAGAGTGGAGAAAAGTCCCCGTGTGACTGCTGAGGAACTGAGAAAAGATTTGTCAGATGTAGGTACTGAAGTTTCTGCTCAGACAATACGGCGCACCCTGCGTAATGAAGGCCTCCATGCCAGAACTCCCAGGCGCACCCCCTTGCTGTCTCCAAAGAATAAGAAGAGTCGACTGCAGTATGCCAAAAGTCATGTGGACAAACCACAGAAGTTTTGGGATAGTGTTCTGTGGACTGATGAAGCAAAATTAGAACTGTTTGGGCCCATGGATCAACGCTATGTTTGGAGGAGGAAGAACAAGGCCTATGAAGAAAAGAACACCTTGCCTACTGTGAAGCATGGCGGGGGGTCAATCATGCTTTGGGGCTGTTTTGCTTCTGCAGGTACTGGGAAGCTTCAGCGTGTGCAAGGTACCATGAATTCTCTTCAGTACCAGGAGATATTGGAGGACAATGTGATGCAGTCCGTCACAAACCTGAGGCTTGGGAGACGTTGGACCTTTCAACAGGACAATGATCCCAAGCATACCTCCAAGTCCACTAGAGCATGGTTGCAGATTAAAGGCTGGAACATTTTGAAATGGCCATCGCAGTCACCAGACTTAAATCCGATTGAGAACCTCTGGTGGGACTTAAAGAAAGCAGTTGCAGTGCGCAAGCCTAAGAATGTGACTGAACTGGAGACTTTTGCCCATGATGAATGGGCGAAGATACCCGTAGCTCGCTGCAAGACTCGCTGTCAAGCTATGCTTCACGTTTAAAAGCTGTTATAACTGTAAAAGGATGTTGTACTAAGTATTAAGATTGAATGTCACTTGGGGGTTGAATAAAACTGATAATGATGTGAGCAGAGAAAAGACATTTGTGGTTATTTCATTATAAATGTTATGTTATATTTGTCTGACCTACACGTGCCTCTTTGATTTAATTGTAAGCAGGATGACTGAATCATCAAAATCAATGTCAAACCGGCCAAAACAATCAATTTCAGTGGGGGTTGAATAATTTTGAACACAACTGTATATGTTCAAAGAAAAGTGTTTCATCTAAATAACTAACTAGAGCTTTTCTTTAGAACAATAATTAAGTTTTTTGTCTTCAGTCATGTTTGTAATGAAACAGACATTTAGTTGAGAACTGAATCGACTCTTCTGCAGGTTTTTGAGTGTTGCTGCAGATGAAGCCTGTCAGTATGTGGAGAGAATTGTGGGTAAAAACCTGTTACTCCAGAGAGAGCTGAATCTGAGAGGACATGAACTAGGAGACACAGGAGTGAATCAGATCGCTGCTCTACTGCAGGATAAACACTGTTGACTCAACACACTGACGTGAGTATTGTTCATTTATTTAAATATTACAGTACTTTTAATTGTAATGTTACTGTAACTGATAATATTTCCTCATGTATTTGAGTCAGAGCAGTTTTTTTTCTCAGCGTCACACAGAGCCTCAACAATGTAAAGTGATACAATTAAACAGGAAATTAAAAACAATTAAAACGTGACATCAAGCTTTAAATATTTGACTAAGACAGTTTGATCATGAGTCAATAATTATTTCAGTGACTGTAGAGGGAGAACAATGGTTTTCTTCCAGAGCTTAAACTCTTCAAATAAGTGACAGATAAAAAAACAGAAAAAACAGCTGCACTATAAACACAGAGATGTGTTTCCTAACTTTCACAGGTTAATTCTGTGTGAATTAAATATAAGTGTGTAAATATTGATTGCTCTTTTTGAACATGACTGTGAATGTGATCATGTTTACTGATTGCTGGTGTGCTGGTGTGTTTTTTTGTGACATCAGAACTGTTATTATCACTTTCTGCTTCTCGTAGTGACATTCGTGCTGCGATTTTATACTTTATCACAGCTGAAGTGAAATAAATGCAATATTTGATACACTGATGTTTCAAAGATTATGCCGCTCTTAGTCACAGTGCGAAGGCCGAGGTTCTTTTTCACAGATGTTTAATGCGCTCATCGACACAGACACCGACATAGACGGCAACATCAACACCAACACAGAGAACTGAGTAAAAAGGACGAAATATAACATCAGTCACACATTCAGTTACATGGGAAACAAACACATCACATTAAACCCGTAAATAAACAGAAAATACATCCACACACCACTTTTACCTGTTTGTGAGCGAAGAGAGGAGATTATATCTTCAAGTTTCTTGGTTGGATGGCTTATAACTATAGAGAGAAACACCTTTTAACTTTGCTATGATTACATATTTCCAACTCTTCGTGTGTGTGACAAAACAGGAAGTGATATACAAAGCACAATGGGGATAAAATAAAATATAACCAAAAAATACTTAGAAAGAACAAATCTTGCACAAATAAACAACAGTTTAGTGTAGAAATCACCATAAACATTATAAAATAGTGAAAATATGAAAATATACAAAATTAGATTATTCAAAAGTAACTTAAGTAAATAAACGCTGAAGTATGCAAGAGCTTTCTAGTGGAAATAAACATTATAGACAAAGCTTTGTGACAGCAAACACAAAGATATTTCCATTCAATACTTTATGTACTGTTTACAGTTTCTGTTTTTACAAGTATAAAGTTCATCAATAGCATATATTATTTAAATATGAATGTAGTGGGTCTACATTTTTTTTATCAGTTTTATTTTGATGATACAATATAACATCACGACTACATGGAAAGAGTGTTAACTGTTACAAAAATACACATTTGTGAAAATTAGTGGGTCTGAAGTTTTCAGAATAAACACGAAACATACGTGATCGTCGCAATGTAGTGAATCCGGCCAATCGTCTGTGTCGTCATCAGAACTCGTGCAGCTGCTCTTCAGAACAGATTATTGGAAACTAAATGAAGCTCTTCAATAAGATAATCATCATAGATGTGAACTATTGTTATTTCTGTCTTCAGTCTGAATAGATCCAGTATTACAGAGAAACAGTGTGTCATCCTGACTTCAGCTCTGAAATCAAACCCGTCACTCCTGAGAGATCTGGACCTGAGCAGGAATGAACTAGGAGACTCTGGAGTGAAAAACCTCAGTGATCTACTGATGAACCCACAATTCAAGCTGGAGAAACTACAGTTAGTATCATTATACTGTACAGCAGTTACAGTGAGATTGAAGTTGATTTATTTTAAGACAGCAGGGCTTATGTTTCATTCTTTATAGCAGTGAACTTTCTGGGTTTCCCTTTTGGTCACATTTTATTCATTTTTTTTTTTTAATCCAGTAAATAATTATTTACTAATAATTTCCAGCATTATGATGTACTGATTGTGTACTTGCAAAAATATGCCTTTTCAACAGAGAATAAAGAATAGAGACATCAAATAAATAGTTAAAAATGGAAGAGAAGAAGGTCCGTGAACTTTTGTGTCCATTCCTTTTTTAAACCAGAAATGAAATATGGAAAACGTTCCTTTTTGTATTTGATTATCAGATGAAAGCTAATTTTCCTTATGCAAGATTATTATTTTATTAAAAATAATATAAATGATAGACAATTTGTTTATTAATACGTAATAATGATAAATTTAATTTCTAGTGTTTTTGTGTCATACAGACAGTAAAGCGCCCTCAAGTGCTGTTTCCTCGGGCGTCAATAGAATGACTCGCATCAAAACGCCTAAAAAACATGCCATTTATTTAAATCTAATTTGTTAAATTATAATTTTTTTACATCGATATTTTAACCTAAACATGCTCATTTCTAAACCTTATAGCTCTTGTTTAGCTCTCAAACACATTATCGAGTTCCCGCGTGTATGATCTCCATCCCGCTTTGCCTTTCACTCTGTTTTATATGAATGAAGGCCAAAACAACATCTAAATTACTGTGACTTTTTGTCTGGCTGTTGTCATGATGTCATGATGACAAAATTAAACCCCAATAATATGTCATTTTCATGAAGACAAAATTCAATGCCCTTTGCCTCAGTGGAGGTTTGACATGAAATGTTCCTCAATTCTCATTGAAAGCAGTGTGTTATGGCCGAACGCTTTATGAGCTTAATCCTACTAAAACAACAACCAGGGAGAAACTATTTTCTCACATGTTTTCGTGTCATCAACAACATCTAGGCAAAGACAACGGCAACACAAACAAAGTGGAAGGACAATATATTTTATTAACACTTTATTTTACAGTGCCGTAGTTACACTTTACTACATGTACTTACTATAGTAATAACAGTAAATTATGCAAAATTACAAGTAATTAAACCTAAACCAAATCTTAACCCTTACTGTAATTCTATTGTAAATACATGTAATTAATTAATAATACTCAGTACTTATTTGAGTAATTACAATGTAACTCTGGCACTGTAAAATAAAGTGTAACCGATATTTTTATGATAAGTCTTTCTAACGGTTTTCTATAAGTGGAAAACGCTGAAAGTGTAAGAGCGTTTCCTTCATATTCGGCCTGACCTGCTTGTCTAAAGCTTTATCGGTTGTTTAATATCACTGTCTTAATGCATGAAGCGTTATTAAAACAGTATTTTATCTTCTAGGAAAACACTTTACGTGTAATTAATTGTTCATAGTCTGCTTGTCTGTTCATAGCCTATTCTTTATTTATAAGGTGTGTAACTGAATTTGCTGCTCCAACATCACTGTCTTAGTAGTACATTAAGCATTTTTCACGTTAAGCGCTTGAATGTTCCGCTTCACTGCCGTGTTTGCTGCAGGTATGCTATATAACATTCTCTTGGACGTGCGGCAGTATCGAACCCCTCGTGAGTGAGAAAGTGTTGAAAATCAAGTCAAGTATTATCATGTTTCTGAAAGATTGTGTATTTTCATCATCTTTAGTTAAATTCATTTACATTGTGACTGTGTTTCAGATGTGATCAACTCTGTCTGTGTCTGTAAAGGTGTGAACCAAATGTCTCATACTGATGTATGGTCCACAGAAACTGATGGGTGTAGGGTAGATCAATCTCCTGTGGGACGTCCTAGCAGTTTTCTATTGTTTGTAGCTCTTTTGACTTCATGTATAAAGTTCTGTCCAACAGACAGAACGGAATTTTGGTTAAGATATTTTAAAGGCAGACATACTGACACTACTGCCTTCAATAAACTCTTCTCCCCACAAGAACTCTGGTCAAGCTTACATATTTTATGTGTTAGACAATTCTAATACATTGGCGAGAAACCCCGAAAGACTGCTCTGCCAAATACAGCAAAATCTAACAATTCTCAGAGACATGACTCTCGAAAGCGTGTGAGAAACAACAATTTTACAAACAAAAATTCTAGATTGAAATTTCTTCAACTTTAATCTGTCCCATTTTAATTTTGGTTTATAAAGATACAAAACAAAAAAAAAAATTTGAAAAGAAGTCAATATTTATTTCTCGGTTTTAATTTAAATTTCAGTATTCAACATAGGTTTTTGTAGTTTTAAATGCTTTCATTTTGTTTTTCTCGACGTGGTTAAAAAACAAAAAAGCAATGGATGCAAAAGTTCACAAACAGAAGAAACCGTATCTTCCAGCACACAGAACTAGTGTAACTGCGTTTTTAAAACGGACTATTGGAAACTAAATGAAGCTCTTCAATAAGATGATCATCATAGATGTGAACTATTGTTATTTCTGTCTTCAGTCTGAATTACTGCAGAATTACAGAGGAACAGTGTGTCATCCTGACTTCAGCTCTGAAATCAAACCCGTCACAACCTGAGAGATCTGAACCTGAGCGGGAATGAACTAGGAAACACAGGAGTGAAAAACCTCAGTGATCTACTGATGAACCCACAATTCAGGCTGGAGAAACTATCATTATCATCATCATCATTATTTCCCAAGCAGTTAGTATCATTATACTGTATTTACTGTTTATTTTATTTTAAGTCAACAGGACACAAGTCACATCATTTGTAGCGCTGCATCTCCATCTGAAGAGATTCAGAAATGGTATTAGTTCACGGGTTTGTATGTGAATCAGTAAAAAGAGCATTAAACTTTGTGGCTATAAAATAGTTTCATATGCTGGAATCTGACAAATCTTTGCTGTGAAACAAGACAGAAGTGAGAACAGACTAAAAAACAGTGACAAATTGTGACGAATGTCTGGTTGTAATGAAGCTCACGACGATGGAGAATACAATAACACTGTCTTTAATCACAAATCTAACATGTAGGAGAGAGAAAACACAAGCACTTCAACATAAACGACACGCAACAATGAACAGACAGAACTAAGAGTTTAAATACACAGAGAGTAATCAAGGTGAAACAGAACAGCTGAGGAACTGATGAACAACCAAGAACACTAACTAGGGAACACACACAGACAGCAACACCATGATAATAAAACACAACAAAACTGACACACAAATAGATTATTCTGAAATGTTACATTTATACTGGACTAATGTGCTTTTCACTAAATCTGCTTTTATTGAGCAAAATGTGTATTTAGAGACTGTAAATTATAATCTAATATTATTTAATAATCCATTCATGTCTAAGATAATATTGGATTAATAATGTGAAAATAGTCCATTTAAATGTTGATTTTCTATTGTTTCTATATTGATCCTATATATCAGGGGTGTCTAACTCATTTTAGGTTGGGGATAACTATAACTAACATGCTACTCTTTGAAAACGGCCTTTTTACAGTGAAAAGACTTTATAAAATAATGTTTTATTTAATATTTTTTATTAGGGATCCCCGATTATGATTTGTTGTGGAGGATTTCAATTTTTCTCAAGCTGATTTCGATACCCAGATGCAAATTTTGCTCTTTTTCTTTAAGCAAATGTATTTGTTGTTGATTTGCTCTATAACAGCCTTAAACTAAATATATCTGTATCCAGACATTTGAAATTAGAGGAAACCACTGACTATATTTTATTCATGATGCTACACACATGTATCATGAGCAGTTATTTTTTATTTAAATTAGATTGTATAATTTCAAGATTTAAAGCAAAAACAGAAACAGTGTGACTTTTGTTTTGTGAAATTATGCTAGAACACACCTGGACAAAACAAAAACAGCAGACGGACTGAATGAAAATGCAAATTCACTGTGTGACAGTAGGTGGCGCTTGTGGAACAGCAGCAAAAAGCCTTTCCTTGTTTACTGCTGTAAACAGAGTCTCCTTTATTAGAAGAAAATGCCATCGAAACTATTCTGAAGACATTCATATAAACTCCAGCCCCCATTTCACTGTTTGTATTTTCTTCCTATACAGTGATCTTTCTTCTCCTGGTGCAGTTTTTGCTCTTCAGCGTGTCTCATCTCTGACCTGTGTTGCTGTCACGTGCTGTTTATTTCCAGATCTCTCGTTATGTCAGTGTGACCTTTGCTGGACAAATTTATAATGTCTGAATAGAACAGAATATCTGGTCCTTTTTAAAAATTTTGGACGTCGTCTCGCGGGCCGGATGATTGACACCCCTGATAAATATTAATCTACAGTGATAAATTCACTGATTTTTGGGAGTGAGGACGGATCCAGACTTGAATTGTAACTATTATCCTCAAATGCTCCTGTCTTGGTTTATTCGTTTATTTCATTAATTTTCCATGTTTTTGCTGCTTTATTAGTGACTGTATGACATTTATTCATGATTCATTTAACATGAACTGAACATGATTTGAGTCATTTTCTCTTTCTGTCTTCAGTCTGAATAGATGCAGTATTACTAAGAAACAGTGTGTCATCCTGACTTCAGCTCTGAAATCAAACCCGTCACTCCTGAGAGAGCTGGACCTGAGCTGGAATGAAGTAGGAGACTCAGGAGTGAAAAACCTCAGAGATCTACTGATGAACCCACAATTCAAGCTGGAGAAACTACAGTTAGTATCATTATACTGTACAGCAGTTACAGTGAGATTGAAGTTGATTTCTTTTAAGACAGCAGGGCTCATGTTTCATTCTTTATAGCAATGGACTTTCTGGGTTTCCCTATTGGTCACATTTTTGTGTGTTTTTTTAATCTCATTAATAATTGTTGAATTTCCATTCCAATTGCATTTGATATGATGAACTGATTGATTACATGCAGAAATCTGCCTTTTCAACAGAGAATAAAGAATAATCAAATAAAGAATTAAAATGAAAGAGAAGAAACAGTGTCTTCCAGCACACAGAATGTTTAGGTTACTAATGTAACCCTCAAGGAGGGAACGGAGACATTACGTCGGACTGACGTCATGGGATCTCACTTGAGAGCCCAATCATCTCCGCATAGTAAAAAACAAGCCAATGAGAATTGGCCAGTGAGATTTACATGCCGGGCCCCTCCCCCGACATCCGGGTATAAATAGAGCCGGCATACTCACTTCATTCATACTTGCTGAGGAGCCGAAAGCTGATCTCGGCCACTCAGCGGTGACTCAGTGCTATGGCAAGGGGACGTAACGTCTCCGTTCCCTCCTTCAGGGAACGGGGGATACATTAGTAACCTAGACGTTCTCTATCAGTCAGTCACGTTCGACGTTACGTCGGACTGACATCATGGGATCCCATGGAAAACGCCATAGCAACTGAGCCACGCTACGAGCGTCGGGGAAGCAGATGCTGGCAGGCCTAGGCCTGTGCAGGCCTTGTGCTACCGCAAATGTCGTAACCCTCCAGCGCCCAGAGTAAGCCCTACAATGTCTTCCATACCAGAGGAATGGAGAGGACAGGATCTTACTCAGGAGGTGGTCGAAGCTGTTGTTCCTTACCTCAGGGGAAGAGTGCTTCGGACTCAATTCCCACGTTTTTTCAGCTGACCAAAATCGCCAGGAAAGCATCCCTCTTGGGGAAGCTACGGAGACCACACCCTGCCCGAAGGGAGGTAACGTGTGTAGCACATATGCTCTGACCCGCGGGGCAGTATCTGCATATGGAGAGCTCCCTGAGGAAGGTCCTACCCAGTCTGGGGAGGAACGCTACACCTCAGGGGCAGGGCTGGCCGCCCAGGGAAGACACGGGTTTACCCTCGGGGAAACCGTACCGTGGACCATACATATATGGGATTACCTGCAGGGAACCACAACCATATGGGCATCTAGCCCAGTACAAGGACTGACCACTGGGGGCATGTACACGAGTACTGGACCTAGCGTCTGACGCCTCCACCTCGTCTGACTGCCGAAGGATGCAGGTGGAACTCCACAGGGTTCACCAACTGGGGAACTGAACTGAGGAGTAGACCAGCGCTCGCATCTCCTCGTGAGAGGAGAATGGCGCAGCAAGCGGTCTCTCGTGGCTATCTTGTAGACAGCACATGAGAGGACACCGGGTCCACTTGGAGGTTATAAAACCTGGCGAATGTGCTCGGTGTCGCCCAGCCCGCAGCTCTGCAGATGTCTGCCAGAGAGTCCCAGGAGGAGGCGACGGCATCCACTATCCAGTGGGCCAACCTGTTTGGAGACAGCCTTCCCTCTCTGCTGTCCTCCAAAGCAAACAAAGAGCTGCTTGGAGCTTCTCAAGCTCTGCGTGCGGTCCACGTAAGCGCGAAGAGCACGAACAGAACACAGCAACGCAAGGGTTGGGTCTGCCTCCTCCCGGGGCAGCGCTTGCAGGTTCACCACCTGGTCCTGAAAGGGAGTGGTGGGAACCTAGGTCGCGTATCCAGGCCGGGGTCTCAAGATCACGTGAGATAAAGCCGGCCCAAATTCCAGGCACGCTCTGCTGACCGAAAATGCTTGCAGGTCCCCTACCTTCTTAAAGGAAGCGAGCGCGGTCAGGAGCACTGTCTTGAGAGACAGGTGTTTCAGCTCAGCTGACTCAAGGGGCTCGAAGGGAGCTTTCTGTAGCCCAGCTAGGGCAACAAAAAGGTCCCAAGAGGGAATTAGGGGAGGTCTAGGAGGGTTTAGCCGCCTAGCACCTCTTAGGAACCTGATGATCAGATCGTGCTTTCCTAGCGACCTGCCATCGAGCACATCGTGATGTGCTGCGATGGCGGCCACATAGACCTTCAAGGTGGAGGGGGACAGCCTCCGGTCCAAGCCACTTTGAAGGAAGGAAAGCACTGAACTGACCGGGCATCTCCGGGGGTATTCCTGGCGGGAAGAAAACCAATCAGCGAAGAGACTCCTCTTCAAAGCATAGGCGCGCCTTGTAGAGGAAGCTCTAGCTGAAGTGATCGTGTCAACTACCGCGAGCGGTAGGCCACTTAAGTCCTCCGCGTCCCCTCCAGGAACCACACGTGGAGGTTCCAGAGGTCGGGACGTGGGTGCCATATGGTGCCCCGTCCCTGAGAAAGCAGGTCCTTCCTCAGGGGAATTCGCCAGGGAGGGACTGTCGCGAGGAGCATGAGTTCCGGGAACCAGGTCCGGTTGGGCCAGTACGGCGCAACTAGCAAGACCTGCTCCTCGTCCTCCCTGACCTTGCACAGTAGCTGTGTGAGAAGGCTCACTGGAGGAAACGCATACTTGCGTAGGCCCCGGGGCCAGCTGTGTGCCAGTGCATCCGTGCCGAGGGTCCCCTAGGTCAGGGAATAAAACAACTGGCAGTGAGCAGACTCCTGAGAGGCAAACAGGTCTACCTGTGCATCCCAGAATCTGCTCCAGATCAGCTGGACCACCTGGGGGTGGAGTCTCCATTCCCCTGGGAGCGTGAGCTGTCATGACAGCGCGTCGGCCGCACGATTGAGCTCGCCCGGGATATACATGGTGCACAGCGACCTGAGTCGCCACTGACTCCAGTGGAGAAGGTGGCGGGCGAGTTGCGACATGCGGCGCGAGCGTAGACCACCCTGATGGTTGATATACGCTACTGCCGATGTGTTGTCTATCCGGACCAGTACATGCTTGCCGTGCAGCAACGGTCGAAACCGGCACAGGGCTAGCAGTACTGCTAGCAACTCGAGGCAATTGATATGCCACCGCTGGTGGGGTCCTGTCCAGGAGTCCGACGCAGCATGCCCATTGCACACAGCACCCCAGCCGGTGGTGGAGGCATCGGTTGTGACAACAACGTGCCTGGATACTTGTCCTAGGGGCACCCCGGCCCGTAGGAAAGCAAGGTCCGACCACGGGCTGAATGTTTGGTGACAGCTCGGCATGATGACCACACGGAGTGTGTCATGGTGCCATGCCCACCTCGGGATTCGGCTGTGTAGCCAATGCTGAAGTGGTCTCATATGGAGTAATCCGAGCGGCGTGACCGCGGCTGCGGATGCCATATGCCCCAGGAGCCTCTGAAAATGTTTCAGTGGGACCACTGTTTTCTGCGAGAACGAATTCAGGCAGCTCAGCACCGACTGTGCACGCTCGTTGGTGAGACGTGCCGTCATGTTGACTGAGTCCAGCTCCACACCGAGAAAAGAGATACTCTGTACTGGACAAAGTTTGCTCTTTTCTCAGTTGACCCGAAGCCCCAACCGGCTGAGGTGCGTGAGCACCAGGTCCCTGTGTTTGCACAACTGTTCTCGGGACTAGGCCAGAATGAGCCAGTCGTCGAGGTAGTTGTGGATCCGAACGCCCACTTCCCTGAATGGGGCAAGGGCCCCCTCCGCGACTTTGGTACATTACATTTACATTTACATTTAATCATTTAGCAGACGCTTTTATCCAAAGTGAGGAAAACAAACAAGCGATTCTTCATGAATTGGCAAATAACACAGGAAGTGCTCACATTACAGGTTTCAAACATTGCTCAGTACCATAAGCTAGAGTAGTAAGGGAAAAGGGGATCAAGGACTCATTTTTTTATGAGGGGATCAAGTGTTCACGGAAGAGATGAGTTTTCAGCTGTCTTTTGAATATTGCCAGGGATTCAGCATTCCTGATGAAAGTAGTAGCCTTCGCTCCTTTAGTGTTTGCAGGCTTCTGGTGGGGACGTAGCGTTGTAGCAGTGTGTGGAGGTAGGAAGGTGCAGAGCCGGTGGTGGATCTGTAAGCAAGCATCAGCGCTTTGAACTTGATGCGAGCAGCAAGGGGTAGCCAGTGCAGAGAGATGAAGAGGGGCGTGATGTGGGCTCTCTTAGGTTTGTTGAATACAAGACGTGCAGCAGCGTTCTGGATCATTTGAAGAGGTTTGATTGCACTTGACGGTAGACCAGCCTGAAGAGCATTGCAGTAATCAAGCCTTGAAATGAGCAGGGCCTGGACAAGCAGTTGTGTTGCGTGCTCAGTCAGGAAGGGACAGATTTTCCTGATGTTGCGAAGTGCAAATCTGCATGATCGCGCCGTCTTTGAGATGTGGTCTCTGAAGGTCAGTTGGTCATCGAAGATATCTCCAAGATTTCTGGCTGACTTTGATGGGGTAATGGTTGTTGTACCAAGCTGTATGTTGATGTCGTGTTGTAGAGTAGGAGTGGCAGGGAAGACTAAAAGCTTATTTTTTGCCAGGTTGAGCTGCAGGTGGTGTTCTTCCATCCACGTCGAGATGTCCACCAGACAGCTTGAGATCCATGCAGCTACTGTGGAATCATCTGGTTGGAAGGACAGGTAGAGTTGTGTGTCATCAGCATAGCAGTGGTAGGAGAAACCATGTGCCTGTATGATGGGACCCAGTGATGTAGTATAAATGGAGATTAGGAGGGGGCCAAGAACTGAACCCTGAGGAACCCCAGTGATCAGTTCATGAGGTTTGGATACCTCCCCTCCCCAGGCAACTCTGAAAGACCTACCTGTGAGATAGGACTCAAACCACTGAAGTGCAGTACCTGAGATGCCCAGTGACGAGAGGGTGGACAGAAGAATTTGATGGTTCACGGTGTCGAAGGCAGCAGATAGATCCAGCAGAATGAGAACAGATGTTTTGGAACCAGCCTTTGCAATTCGCAGGGATTCCGTGACAGACAGTAGCGCAGTCTCTGTAGAATGGCCGCTCTTGAAACCAGATTGGTTGACGTCCAGATGGTTGTTCTGTGTGAGGAAGGATGACACCTGGTTGAACACAAATCGTTCAACTGTTTTCGATATGAATGGTAGGAGAGAGACAGGTCTGTAGTTGTCCACGAGTGATGTGTTTAGCGTGGGTTTTTTAAGCAGTGGGGTTACTCGAGTCTGCTTGAATGTGGTAGGAAAAGTGCCTGTGTGGAGAGACGAGTTAATAATGTGTGTAAGTGCTGGTAAAAGAGTGGGAGAGATGGCTCGTAGAAGGTGTGAGGGGATGGGGTCTAGAGGGCAGGTGGTGGGATGAGTGGAGAGGAGAAGTTTTGATTCTTCCGCCTTCATGAGAAGGGAGAAGGAAGAGAGAAGATTAGTGGATGAGGAGGGGATGAGTTCCTGTGTGGGTGGTGCAGAGAACTGGCTACTGATGGCAGATGTCTTGTCGGTGAAGAAATTGGCAAATTGATCAGCAGATAAAGATGTGGTGGGTGGTGGTGGAGGGGGACAGAGGAGTGCGTTGAATGTCTTGAAGAGTGAGCGTGTGTTTGTAGCGACGTTGATCTTTTCGTGGAAGTATGAGGACTTAGCTGCATGGACTCCACCAGAAAAAGATGATAGCAGATCTTGGTACGAACCTAGGTCAGATGGGTCTTGTGATTTGCGCCATTTCCTTTCTGCTGCCCTGAGTTTGGTCCGGTCTTTACGAAGCGCATCGGATATCCAGGGGTTCGAAGGAGTTGCTTGTGCTTGTCTGGATGACAGAGGACAGATACTGTCTAGGGAAGAAGATAAAGTGGAGCATAACGTGTGTGTTGCAGTATTTACATCCAAAGATGAGAATTGTGTTTGTGTGGGAAGGGAGTATGACACAACAGAGGAGAGATGAGAAGGGGAAAGAGAGCGCAGGTTTCTTCTGAAGGAAACATGTGAAGTGGTTGGTGGTGCACAAATAAGTTGCAGATTGAAAGTGATGAAGAAATGGTCAGAGACGTGCAGAGGCGTGACCAGAATGTTGTCAGTGATACAGTTACGTGTGTAGATCAGGTCCAATTGGTTTCCAGATTTGTGGGTGCTTGTGGTGATGAGTTGGTTGAAATCAAATGAGGCTAGGAGAGAGAGGAAGTCAGAAGCATAGGATTCATCAAGGTGAATGTTGAAATCGCCCAGTAGTACAAGTGGACTACCATCGTCTGGGAATGAAGACAGCAGCATGCCCAATTCCCCGACAAAGGAACCCAATTGACCTGGGGGGCGATAGATGAGTACAAGATGAATTTTGACAGGGTATGTAATTGTAATGGCATGAGATTCAAACGAATAGTTGTTGTATAGAGTAGGGTGAGTTAAGTATTTCCAATTGTTAGAAATGAGGAAACCTGTGCCCCCTCCTCTTCCTGACTGTCGAGGGGTATGAGTAAAAGTGAAGTTGTTAGAAAGAGCAGCGGGGGTTGAGGAGTCCTCTGGACGAATCCATGTCTCAGTCAAGCCTAAGATATTGAGAAAAGAGTTAGTGGCAAAGGCTGGAATGAAGTCAGCTTTGTTAACAGCTGACTGACAATTCCATAAGCCTACAGAAACAGAGGTTCGTTAGGAGAGGAGTAAATAGGACGCAGGTTAGTAGTGTTGCGCTGCCTTCTACGGATGATAGTGGAGCGTATGCGAGTGACAACAGGAATATATTGAAAGCACATGTTGAGAATGGGAGCAAAGAAAAAGGGGGGGGGGATACTTAAGTGTCCTGTCGGTGTCCTTGCTCGGTGGGGTCGCGCAGGTAGAGTCGCAGGTCTTTACCCAAGTCGGTCTTCACACGAGGAGGCTGAACGCTGATGCTTCCGCGATAGCGTGGTCACACTAAATAAATAGCGTGGTAAAGACACGGGGGGACAGGGACAGCCCGAATGGTAGGACCTTGTACTGGTATGCCCGACCCTCGAACGCAAAACGTAGAAACGGTCTGTGTCGAGGGAGGATCGAGACATGGAAGTATGCGTCCTTCAGGTCGATTGCTGCAAACCAATCTTGTGCATGAACACATGCGAGCATGCGTTTCACGGTAAGCATCTTGAACGGGAGCTTGTGCAGGGCCCGATTCAAGACACGTAAGTCCAAGATTGGTCGTAACCCTCTGCCTCTCCTGGGTACTATGAAGTACGGGCTGTAAAACCCTGACTTCATTTCGGCTAGTGGGACCGGCTCTATTGCGTTCTTCGCCGACAGGACCGCAATCTCCTCCCGTAAGACAGAGGCATCTCTGTCCACTACTGAGGTGGGTAGGACGCCACTGAATCTGGAGGATGCCTGGCAAACTGAATTGTGTAGCCGAGTCTGACTGTTTGAATGAGCCAATGGGACCCCAGGCCCCCAGACATCGTACGAGTGGTATCACCCGAACACCAGAAGTACCCGCGGGGGGGCAGCATGGAGCACTGGGGCCCAACCCAGGAAGCAGAGCGTCCCGAAGTAGAGGCAGTGAGTGATGTGAACCCACTTGGCTCCGTGTGTCCTGTGAGGGACGGGGCAGGGGGGCGTGGGGAGGCGGTGTGTCCCTGACACGCCCGGAAACTGCTTGTGGTGAAAGCGGGAGTGGTTGAGAGTGAGGAAGCGGTGCATCGCACACTGTCAACACAGACCCTTTTTGACTCAGAGGTAGTGGAAATTGCTCTTTTATTGATGAGGTGGGTACCAAAATGGTGGGAACAAAAAGAAAAGAGAATGAAGGATTTACCCCCTGGCCCACTCCGGGGGGAAGGAGCGGTGCCTTCACCGTCTCCTGGGGCCGAGCAACTTCCACCATCTCTGGGCCACCCGTCTCAGGACCGCTTTTTCTGCTTTCTTTTAGCAGTTTTAGCGGCCTGGGCGGGTTGCGCCGCCATCCTGCAGGAGGTTTGCGGGGGACGGGATTTCTCCGATCCACCCGAAGCCTGTGCAGACGCAGGGGGGCACCCTCGGTGACGAGCAGGCTGAGGGCCGTTCCTAGGAGGGACAGGAGCCGCATCTCGCCGGGGCAAGATGTGACTGATGGCCTCAGTCTGCTTTTGCACTGCCGAGAACTGCTGGGCGAAGTCCTCGACAGTGTCGCCGAAGAGGCCGGCCTGGGAAATGTGGGCGTCGAGAAAGCGAACTTTGTCGACATCCCTCATTTCAGCCAGGTCCAGCCAGAGATGGCGTTCCTGGACCACCAGGGTGGACATCGTCTGGCCCAGGGCACGTGCCTTTCGTCACCCGGAGGGCGAGGTCGGACACAGCACACAGTTCTTGCAAAATCCCTGGGTCAGAACTACCCTCGTGCAGCTCTTTGAAAGCTTTCGCCTGATGGACCTGCAAGATGGCCATGGCGTGCAGGGCGGAGGCCGCCTGTCCAGCGGCCGGAGTAAGCCTTAGCAGCGAGAACCGCTGTCGTCTTACCCGCCTTGGACGGGAGACGCGGACGATTCCGCCAGGTGGCAGCCGACTGCGGGCACAAGTGCACCGCAATTGCCCGTTCCACCTGTGGAATGTCCATGTACCCCCTGGCGGCCCCACCATCGAGGGTAGTGAGAGTGGAGGTAGAAGAACGACTTCGGGCAGTGTGGGGTGCCTTCCACATCTTCTGAACCTCCTCATGCAGCTTGGGAAAAAATGGCACTGGGGTGGGACGCAGCTGTGAACCACGGCCCGCGTCCAGAAACCAATCATCAAGCCGCGAGCGCTCGGGACACGGTGGAGGGTTCCACTCGAGCCCGATGGACTCCAACCACCCCGGAGGGCGGAAGTTCGGCTTCGTCTTCCTCTGCAGAAGATAACAGCCCGCTGTCCGATGCAGCGATCGACATCTGATCCTCATCCGGAGCGCCGATTGAGATACGGGGAACCTCACGAGAAGGACCCGCACCAGCACTCGGCAACTCGACGGCACATGGCATTGTGGAGGAGTGGGAGATTCGTGGGGGCTGACCCGACAAAGAAGCTCCCACTGTAACCCTCAGATCTCCCAGAGTGCTAACCATCCCCGCAGCTCTCCCTTGGAAAGTCACGGGGGATTGGGTAGCAGCAGAGGGGACTCCACCTTCCGCATTAAAGAAGGAGAGTCGCGATCACAATGCCAACATGGTCATGCTCTCGCAGTGAGAGCATGAACCATCCACGAGCGCTGATTCAGCGTGCTGTTTACCCAGACACATGAGGCAGCGCTCGTGGCCATCAGATGAAGTCAGGAAACGACCGCATCCAGAAACACACGGGACATCTTGAAAAAGACGTTTTTCTCCCGTGCTGCTCTTTTAGAAGTGCTCTACCCGCTGGAACACCGAGGGATGGAGATGCGCGCTGGTCTCGTTCCACACCAGCGCCTTCTGCACCCCACCGCTGCTATGTTGTCACCGTCAACGAGAGAACAAGAGCTCAGGAAAATTGACCCGTAGCAATGAAAATTGCTGTTGTAAGGGAATAATCCCTAGCAATTAAAATTGCTGTTGTCGCTCTTTTCCCTTTTTCACTGCACAGAGATGAAAGGAAGATCAGTTTCCCGATCGGCAAAAATATGAATGAAGTGAGTATGCCGGCTCTATTTATACCCGGATGCCGGGGGAGGGGCCTGGAATGTAAATCTCACTGGCCAATTCTCATTGGCTCGTTTTTTACTATGCGGACATGATTGGGCTCTCAAGCGAGATCCCATGACGTCAGTCCGACGAAACGTCGAACGTGACTGACTGATAGGGAACTAGTGTAACTGTGTTTCAAAACAGACTATTGGAAACTAAATGAAGCTCTTCAATAAGATGATCATCATAGATGTGAACTATTGTTATTTCTGTCTTCAGTCTGCGTGGATGCAGAATTACAGAGGAACAGTGTGTCATCCTGACTTCAGCTCTGAAATCAAACCCTTCACACCTGAGAGATCTGAACCTGAGCTGGAATGAACTAGGAGACTCTGGAGTGAAGCACTTATGTGACGTACTGAAGGATTCACACTGTAAACTGGAGAGATTGAGGTCAGTAACATTCTTCACATACAAGAATCAAAATGCTTCAAACCACTTTAACAGTTTAAACTAAAACACTTTATACTCAATATCTCACAATGAGTCTGAGTTCACATTATATTTGATTTGTTTGTAAGATAATCTCTCTTCCTCTGTTTGTCTTTCTAGTCTACATTACTGTGGCATTACAGATGTTTCTTCTTTAGCTCAGTCTTTGACTAACTCAGAAGCTCTGCAGTTTTTAAAAGCACTTGATCTGAGACACAATAAGATAGGAGACTCAAAGCAGCGGCTCAGAGACGTGCTACGAGACTCAAACTGTGACCTGAGGTGAGGAAACATCACTGTGATATTAAAGAGATCTTCATTTTCCTCTGATATGTGAACAAACCTTTCAGATGATCGTGAAAGAAAATTGTCATTAATCTTTATTTCAACAAACAAAATGTGAAGTTCTTGAAATGTTTCCAGAGAACAAAAGCACACTGTCACAGCTTTATACAACAACACCTGCTTTATTAACTGTGTCAGTAGTCAATCATTTCAGTTTGAAAATAGACTTGGTGAGATTGTAGGAAAACGCTGCACTCCTGCTAAAATCAGTGGCGTTCAGCTTCAGCTCACAGCCGTCCAGCCTCACATGAGAAATGTCTCTGTCTCTAGTGTGTTTTTACTTTGACGAGCAACACGTCACACTACTTTACACTCACTTTACTTTCAGTGATTTACTCAGAGCCCTACAAACATGTTTCAGCTAGAGGACGAACGGCTTTAACTAAAGCTTTTTGTTTGAATTCAGAATATCATTTGTATTTGCTCCCTGTGGTTTATTCCATACGCCGTACACTCATTAGTTTCTTCTTCACAGCGACTCAATAGGAGTCACACCAACACAAACAAACAAACAGATCAACGTGATTCATGGTTTCATGGATTATATTTCAAACACAAATATCTCTGCAGGATCATGTAAAGTCAGTCATTAATCTGATTACAGGAATTTAATGGAACTTCTTTTTACTCAAAAAACATGAATTGAAATATAGGAACTAATTTTCACTTTGTTCCACTGAACACTGATTGTTTTCTCTTCTGTTCCTCCTTACAGTGTGGATGAAGATGAAGATGAAAAAAGTTACAGACAGTAGCTTTAAAGGAGGAACAGGAGGAAGAAGCTCAGATGAGTCTGTCAGCAGAAATCTTCAGGCTCTTCAGTATCAGGCCTACAAATATAATAATGTTTGGATTGAACTCATCCATAATGATTCAAATGTTTCTAATCATAAACATTATTGTCAAGTATAGCAGAAAAATCTATCAAAATATATAAAATCTACATGTTACTTCAAACATTTACATTTATGTTTATGTTTTTTGTTCTGTTTTATTTCATATGAAGTTATCTATGTGTCTGTCTGTTTCTAATGCACAGATATACAGTATATTGTCTTTGTTCTGTGGATGGAGTCTCTTCTAGCCAGAACAACTGAACATTTTTACCAGTTCACAGCATTTGTGTGTCTTTCAAAGTTCAGAACGATTGTTTTAGTGTGAAAAGTTATCTTGTCTGTTGTATTATTGAAGCTCCATGAGCAGATGAGAGAGATTCTCCTTCTTAAATAAAGGTGAAGTTGTAGATGTTGAGCGATCTTTAGAGTTGTTGGAGAAGAAACCATGCTGGACTGTGTTTCTCAGAGAATCGTGAGCTCAGTTGATCGTAGAGACCATCGGTGGCAAAGTTTCTACGATCTTCTTATGCCTACGATGCTTTTGAGAAACACTTCCTGCTCTGACTTGTATATTAATACAGAAATGTTTCCATTGTAAATATGTTTGAAGGGACAACAGAGTTGTTGTGTTCATTTCATTCTGTTGTTTTAATCATTTTCATTATTCATGAATCATTAATTCTATATAAAAAATGTGTCTTTGGTGTTCTGCATTTTATTAAGCGGAACAATGTAAGATATTGTCAAGAAAACAATCTGTACTATGAGTCTGCGTGAAACATTCTGAAGAGAGATTGTGATGTATTTGCAGACCTGAACAGATGATTGTTGTAACACTGTCCCATTTCATGTTTGCAGTAACACCTAAGAGAAGGCATTACTGGAGTTTGTCTTTATTTGGGCTGATCCTGTGCTGCATCCAGTGTCCCGCTACAATATCCTGTATCACACGTGTGACTTCTACTGTAAAGATATTTTTCACACAGAGAAATGTTTGTGTTTGATTGATTGCCAACATTCTTCAGAAGGAGGGAACGAGACAGTGTGTCAGAGCTGATGTTATGGGATTTCTCCTTCCTCGAATCTCCTGAAGCCTCATGAAATCTCCTGCCAATGTTCAAGCACACAAAGTGGAGGCGAGCTCCCCGCTGGACGCCATTTCCTCTGAATCTTTGGACTGAAGCAGAGCGTCGCTGACAGACTCTGAGCTCCTGACCACAGCAGCTTCACACCAACGCAGATGACCATCGTGTTCTGTGACCGTAGAGTTCGCTGGTGTCACGGTGCCGCTTGATCTCCATTTCTGTACAAAAACAGTGTGAATCCTGACTAGAAGCAGGTGAAATCTGTGTGGGACTGTTGATCAGAAGTGCTATTCACATCACAAATGCTTATTTGCTTGTCATGTTGTAGATTAAACACAATGTGGTTCTTTACAGAGTATATTAGTGTGTTTCAACCCTTTAAATCTCTGAAGAGGTTTAAATCAGTGACTATATTTTGCTGTGCATTAAATATTCATGCGAGAATGTTGTCGTTTCCACGCACGTCTGTTTTTGTCTGTTTGTTTTTTATTAAAATAATTCATTACATTAAGGCTCTGGATAACAATAATTTAGAAAAGACAATAATTTCACACAGAATGGCTGTAATTTCAATAGTTGTAACATGACTGTTTGGAAACAATTACAGTTTATAATGAAGTTTGGAGAGTCACATCTCCTCCTCATTGTTGTGGACGTCAGTAGGATGAAGGTTGGTTCAGGTTTTCTGCAACTTCTAACATCATCAGCCTCAGAAATCTGAACTAATAAAACTACATTTAAATGCAGCTTAAAACAAAACATTGATGAAACGTAAATGATCTCCAGTGTGTTGAATCAGTTGAATGTGTGGTGGACAGGACATGACGTGCAGTAGCTACAAACACTGCTGTCGCCGCTCTTATCTGTCCTCGTTCAATAAAACTACAAGAGAAACATCCAAAAACGTTATATTTTCATAATTGTCTATTTATCTCTCATCAGTCAAAACACTGTTATTCTCTCTATGGAGTTTCTCAGTCTGGATTACACGCTCACGAGTGACGAGAAACACAGAGGAGATGGAAGGATTGCAGACCCTCCGAAGCTTCAACTCTCCACTGATGTTGCTGAGAATTGGAAAGTTTCCTCTGAAAGGCAGCGATTTTCACATTCATGCAGAAAAGTGTGGAAACTATTGATCAGAGTGTGATGGAGATCAGACACAGGAGTGAAACGTGTTTGAAGAGTTCACAGATTCCCTGATAAAAGACAGAATTGTGTGTGGAAAACCAGACACTTTTCTTCTCCAGTTCTTGAAAAACTGAAGTATGGTTTCAGGTTGAACTGCAACATTTACATTTTGAATAATAGTTTTGATGGGATTTAACGCTGATCTGGAATTAAATGAACAGGAAACACAGGAGTCCCTCTTTGAGGAAGAGCCAGACCACTTGGTGTCCTCATCGTCACAATTCCTCATGGAAAGCGATCTGTTCCTCCAGCGGGAGAACGCTGGACCGTTCCTTTCTGCACGTGTTCATGTCTTGAGCTCAGCAGAGCTTGTGTTCATGAGCTCGAGCTTCAACCGCTCTGTGATTGGACGACGGCCCAGATGTTGACATACGAGAGACCGTCTCCATTGAATGAGGACCAGTAGAGTAAAGTCCTGGATCTCTGTTCGTTTCGGGATCTTCCTGGTCCAACAGAAGAAGACAGAAGGTGGCTTTATGAACGTCTGCTGTCGCATGCGGTAATTCACATTTGAAGTTAGTGTTTGTGACAATGGAAAGTGCCTTTATTTCTATATATTTCAATTATAATATAACTAATTTTACTTGAATATTTGTTAATGCATGTTTTATCATGTTTTAATGTCACTGTTATACAGGTATAAGAATAGTTTTTTTTACTCATTGACTCTGTTTAGATTGCATTTATATCAGCGTTCATGATCTTTCTCACAGATATATCGTATGTTACGGGTTTCCTGATTCTCTTTCATATTTGAGATTTTACTGTGAACTTCTTTGAAGCAGCAGCTCATAATTGATGTTGTGTCCAACTTTGTTCTCCTGGGATTTTGTTCATTAGATTTTTCTTCCATTTTCACTCTTCAGTTTTGTATTTTTGTTTTGTTCTTTGAATGAGAATGAAAACAGCAGGAACATGCTCTCATGTGTTTGTGCGACACTGAAGACCTCGACAACAGTCTGAGAGGAAACATGCAGGAACATCACATAAATAATCATCAACACATTAACAGAAGAAATCAAATCTGCTATAATTAGATCTATTGATTCAGGATATAATGTAATGCAGTTGAGTTCATCACATCATGTGAAGTGAATTTATGACCATCAACCGGGAAAAGTCATGACAGGATCAGAAACCAGTTAGACAGGAAACTTTAGATGCTGCTTTTGGACTGAAAACTTAAAAGCGTATTAGTGGACTATGTTTAAGATAGATGAGATGATCCTGGACATATTTAATAAGTTATGGATAGAGGACAGGCTGCCAGGAAAAACAGGAAAAGATTCTTCAGGTTTATGGGATGAATGTCAGAGCAGAAAGAACTGAATGTATAACAAACACAAACCGCAGGATGTCAGTCGTTTCCAGGATCTTAGATAATATTACAGTAATAACATGTTTATAACACTGTTGAAATGTTAAGTGCTCTTAAACAGGATTTAGATAAATGTGGTAGAATATCCTCCTGTACAGCAGGTGGCGCTGTGCAACTGTTCAGCTGATTCAAAACCCTCCTGCAACAGCCACGAAGAAGAAGAAAACGAAAGTAATACTGTGGAAAGAAGGATTATTAATTATTAATGCGGATACAAGGTTAACTGGATACAGCAGTTTTTTACAGAGATCATTTAAAGTTAAAGTGGGAAATGAAGTGTGGAGGACCGCGAGGAAGTGAAATTAATCCAACACTATTTAACATTATGATTAATGACATTTTTAATATAATTGATTTAGGAATTGGAGCTGATTTATACACAGATGATTGTACATTAAAGCGGAAGAAATATTGAATATATAACAGAAGTTCATCAAAAATCAATAACAGGTGGAAAGATGGTCCATAACATGAAGTTTTAAGTGATCTGTCCGTAAATGAAACTATATGTTTTTCTCAAGGAAAAATATTCCTGAAAATGTCAAACTGTACTTGAATGGAAATCCATTAGAAAGAGTGTCAGTATTTAAATACTTCAGATGATGGTTTGATTGCAAGTACACATGGAGAACTCATATAAATATGACAGAGAATAAAAGTAGAACAGTTTTAATGGTGATGAGGAACGAATCAGGACGAGGACGAGCTAAAACATCCAGATAGAGGAACGCTTGGACCCATTTCTGATGATGCTTGTGTAATATACAGAGCAGCAGCTGAAACAAACCTAAAACATGATCAAAATAATGCCTTATATATGAAGAAACAACATATCTCTGGCATATTGGAGTCGACTGGAAAACAGCAAACAAGAACATCAAACTAAGAGTTCCTGAAGACTGTAATATAAATATATAGAGAAATACAAGAGAAATATTTCTCATATTTACAGATCTTTACAGATGATCAAACGTACCAGCATATATGAATATCTATTCCAGAATTCGAAATGTTCAAAAGATTATCAAATAATTTAGCAATATATACAGTAGAATTAGTTGCAGTAATGGAGGCATTACGACAGAAGATGTGATGCTGTAAAAGTGTTTTGATTCATCAAACTTTGTTTCTAAGAGAAAACAGGAACAGAAAGACCGGCTACGGGATGATCCGTTGTTTTCATTATGAGGGAGAATATACACAGTTTTTGCAGAATGGAAATCGTGACTCTTTCACACAGAATTTAATCTTGGTGTTTGTGAAGCGTTATAATCGCACTCGTTTCTTGAGCTGCACGTGTTTGTTCAGAAGAATGTTTCGTGTTCTTTTGTGCTGCTGATGTGTGTTGAACATCAATGAAACCTTCTGAAGAGAGACTGAAACCAGAACAGATGATTGTGACACTGTCCATTTCTTACAGTAAACACCCAAGAGAAGAGAAGACATCGCTGCTGTTTGATCCTGTGGAGCATCAGTGTTCTGATCTGAGACCAGCAGAGACATCGTGCTGAATACTCTGGTGTCAAATAAATCCATTAGAGAAGACATTTTAAACCATATGATATATTCATGACATTAAAATCACTAAATAGTATGAGAATTGATGACAAATTTTGTTGGATACAAAGGGATCAATGGAAAGGAAATATTGATATTGAAACTGAAGTCCCATTAGAAAGAGGAAAAATGAAATCCATTATTGAACCAAATATTCAAAAAGAGTGTCAGAAGAAGTGGGACACGACTGATCCAGGAGGATTTTATTATGAAATTCATCCATCAGGCAAAGAAATGTACAAATTCAGAAGATGAAAGACGAGGTGATTTTAACTAGATTACAAAAGACACACAGGAATAAATGCAACACTTTACAAAATAAATATTACAGGAAAATGCGTCTTTTGTGAGGAAATAGAAACCGCTGAACATGTAACATTAAAATAATAAACATGCGGAAATATAATATAGAGAGAATTACAATGATAAAATACTTAAAAGTGAAACAGAAGATAAATTGGATATTAGGAACAGGATTAAAAGAGGATATTAATAAAAGAATATATAGTAGAAACAGGATTAAACAAATGAATTTGATTGAAATAAATAAAACAAGGGAACAAACGAGCTGTTTCTGGTGTGGGATCTGAAATACAGCTTGAACCCGAGATAAAACAAACAATAACAGAATATAAAAATAACATATGAATAGAGACGGTCCATGTGTGAATAAAAACATCTGTTTGTGCTGAATACAGCAAGATTTCATAAAAGAGGAAGAAGAAAACGAAAAGATCACATGACAGCGATAAACCTGTTGCTCACTGGATTTGATTCAAGCTGCGATCTAAAATACATTTTTACAGTCAGTTTATCACAATGATGATCAAATCGCGGTCATTGATGAATATTTAATCCTCAATCCATCGATTCCAGCAGGAGATTCTGACAGACAACAAGAGAAGGAGGGAAATGTGTTTTAATACTATAAATTCTCTTCTTAGTGGACAAGAAAACTTTTTTTTTCAGATACAGTTTGTACATAAAAAATATTTTAAATAAATATAAGAAATATTCATGCGAAATCCAAATTATTTTTGAACCAGACATTTACAGAACTGGATGACGTCTAACGTTTTTATTATTATTATTATTAAATTCAATCTTTCAGTTCATGTATAACAATGATTAGTAGTTGATGAATTCAACATCATTGTGAACCTGAAGTAATGATCAAATGACAAACGATTAAACAGTTAATAAAGATTGTGTAAATAGGATTTTAAAATGATATTAAACTGCGATAGAGAATATAACTGTTGTGTCTTGCGCCTGTTGTTTCCCTCCACTCACCACCAGAGGGCACCCGTTCACCATTTAAGACTTTTCTCCATGACATAAAGCAGGGGTGGCCAACGTCGGTCCTGGAGAGCCACAATCCTGCAAATTTTTGCTCTAACCCTAATCAAACACGCCTGAACAAGCTAATCAAGGTCTTAAGGGTTACTAGAAAGCTACAGGAAGGTGAGTTTTTATCAGGGTTGGAGCTAAACTCTGCAGGATTGTGGCTCTCCAGGACCGACGTTGGCCACCCCTGGCATAAAGTTACATTAGTTACTCTCGACTACATTTCCCATGTCCCGTTTATCTAATTGCTTTTACACCTGTAGTCAATCACAAGGACTATAAAACACTGACTTACACGCTCTGAGGATTGTTTGTGTATATCACTGTCTAGCTGAGAGCAACTTTTCGAAGCCTCTGAGTATTCATGCTCTAGTCTTGATCCTTACCTGGTTTCTCATGTTGTGTCTGTACTCTGTCTGCTCAGGACTCTCTCTTGCCTCGGATTACCCCTCTGGACTCTAGCCTGGGTATCTGGATTACCCCCTAGCCTTGCCTAGTGGAGGACATTCTCCGTTTGTTGACCCTTGCCTGTCCCTGAATGCTCTTTGTCATGTCTATATCACACGTGTTTGCCTTCGTTTGTAAATAAAAGGCTTTACAGATGGATCTGCATGCCTCGCTTCTTAGTGACTCTGTAACAATAACAGATTAGGTGTAAATTTCTGTTCCTCAATAAATTCATATTTGGAGTCATGAATCAGTTGAACTCATTAAATCTGAAATGATTAAGTCCATTCAGTTCTTTGACATGACAATATATTTGTAAGTGACTTTATTTCACACATTGTTGTTGCTGTTGTTGCGAACTCCTCATTCTTCATCATCTTCATGTTCTTCATCTCTGTAAATCTTGTCATTTCCAGGTCCTGCTGAACGATTGATTGTTTTCTCAAAGCAGTGCTGATCAGAGGAGCGAGGAAAGATGAGTCTCTCAGAGAAACACAGGTAAGACTGCGTCTGTTTCACACCATCATTTACACTCGACTGGAGTTTGTCAATTCCTGTCAATAACTGAACTTTAATCATTTCTGTGGAGGATTAGATAAAGACACGGATGTGTTTCAGACACAGTTGAACCTCCTTTACTAAAGTGTGTTTTCTCACTGAATTCTGGTGGTTCATCTTTTGACCGGTCACTCTTCAGAGACACAAAGCTGGACACATGTGAGTCTGATCTTACACTAATGACACAAAGAACAGAGAAAAACACTTTTCATTCAGAAAATATCTGTTTCATTCACACTGGAAGCTGGAGGGCGTCCTCATAGCAGGGCCGGTGCCACGGGGGGCCGTGTGGGGGCGACGCCCCCTCACCGGGACTCTCCCGCCCCCTCAGATCACCATGAATGTTAAAGTAATTTTAATGATAAATAAAATATTTTATTTAAAAAAAAATTACATTTGCCAAGTGCCCTTTCTTCCAGTTCCTAGAGTCAATATTAATCTTAAATAGCAACATTTTAGTAAAGAAAAGTCTGTTAGGCAAAGTCAAATTTTGATTGGTCCTGTCGTTTGATTAGCGCGCTTCCCCACCCCCACTCTAACGTCACATTACATTTCTCGCGCACCAGAACATACACAATTAATTAAATTTTCGAAGCTACTACGGATGATCATTACTCTTGTTTCACAATGGGTATTCGAAAGTGGATTAAAAAGACAGAGTCTACCATAACACCTGCTGCTGCTACTTCAAGTTCTGCTTCACCTGACAGTGCAGGCCCGCTTACGCCACCGGTGGCAGTTACTCAGCCGTCCAAAAGCAAAGACTCACCATCACTGTCCAGTGCACCAGAGGATCTTGGTATAGACAAGCCAGTCCAGGTTCGTTTAAAACAGTTTCCAAAGAAACAGCAACATAAAAATGACTGTCAGCGGTCGTTTTCGCAAAATTGGTACAATGATAGGGAATGGCTAGAATATTCGCAGCAAGGAGATTCGGCATTTTGTTTTCCTTGTCGTAAATTTGGCGGGAATGACTCTTTACAAGCACTGGTTTTAGCAATTGGAAGCACGCGACCGATAAAGCCAAAGGATTTTACAGACATGCTAACTGTAAAGAGCACCTGTCATGCATGGCTAATTGGAAAGAGCAGCAATTGCGGTGTTCCACAGGAAAAGAGATTTCAACACTCGTCAATTCTGATCAGCTTTCTCGTAACCGCCTATATGTGTCTGCAATTGAAGAATCAACATTGTGAAAAAAAGTGTGCAGTCAAATGTCCCGGTGTGTATGAAGCTTCAGCGAGTGTTTTTACCAATATATTTGTTGTACTTTTTGTTTTCTAGACTCGATATTGTTTAATAAAATTTAAAAAACACCCTGTTTATGTGATCACCGCCCCCTTTCAGTTTTTCACATGCCCCCTCTTCAGGACTCGGCTGGTGCCGGCTCTGCCTCATAGGCCTCAGAAAATCGTAGAACGTCTCGGCAGAACGATCGTAGAATTTATAAAGTTTTAAATATGGAATGGGGTGGAGAGTACTCTGGGTTCAGGAGCCTTCCGCCTGGACTGCATGCCAGACATGCTTAACCTTTACTCTACTTCACTATATGTGAGTGTGAACTCGTGAATCTGGTTCAGCTGGTTCAAACCCTCCTGTTAAATCCTGAAGAAGAGAAAGAACAAGAAAGCAACAACACTTCACTGCGAACAACACATCACAAAGACACCGAGTTAAAGTGTTTCTCACTGGATTTGATCCAAGCGATATTCCAGAAAACGTTTTTACAGATGTCAATTTAGCACAATGTCTACAAAAATCTTACACTCGCAGTCATTTATGTATATTTAATCCACAATCATCGATTCCAGGAAGAGATTTTGAGAACAACACGTGCTGACAGAAAACAAGCGAAAAGAGTTTTTAAATGCTTATAAATTCTCTTCTTACTGGACAAGACTGTAAGTTTTAATACATTCTCGATTACTGTTATTTGTTATTATTGAATTATTGTATATGAAAGATTGATTTTAATATGAAGTTACAGAAGGTCTTATTATTATTGTTGTTTCTTGAACAGACAAAGAATCTTCCAGAAATGACAATCTTTTGAAGGCCACGGATGTTAAAACATGAAGTTTATTGAGAAAGAGTTATTGAAAACGAGTAAGTTTATGAAGGTTATGAAACTTTTATATTAAGGTTATGCCATATTTTCTTCTGTTTTAGGCTGTTGTTTTTGTGATCGAAATCGAAAGTATTTTTGAACGAGACATTTACAGTAGACGTACATGAAGACTAACGTGAATGTGTTTTTTGTGAAAGAACAAACATCTGCTGTTATTAAATTGAATATTTCAGTAGATATACAGCAGTTATGATCAGTATACAGTATGACATTATAATTCAGATTACTTTCACTCAATCATAATGAACTTGATGTAATGATGAAACGATTCAACAGTAAAGAATGAGTAAATATGATTGTAAAATGATATTAAAGTGCAATAGAGGAGAACAAATTGTGTTCAGTTTTTCCAGTGTGAATTTCTGTTCTCCAGTGAATTCATATTTAGATCCATGAATCAGTGAAACTCATTAAACAATCTGAAATGATCAAGAACATTCAGTTATTTTACATGAATATATTGGTCTTTATTTCATTCATAGTTTTGTTGTTGTTGTTTGTAACTCAGTATTCTTCATCATGCTCTTCGTCTCTGTGAAATCATGTCATTTCCAGGTTGAGAGATTGATTGTGCTGATCTGAGTTCAGTGTGAGTTTATCTGAGTGAGGAAAGATGAGTCTCTCAGAGAAACACGGGTAACACTGTCTGTTTTCATTTCTACTGTCAATAAACTCTGACATCGTCTGTAAAGCCTCGTTTCCACTACAGACAATATCACAGTTAATAATTTAATATCCTTCTAGATGTGAACACACTCAATTAATCCAAATACATGACTTTGGTTTTTAGATCATAAACTTATTGACAGACATTAGGAAACAACTAAACACTTAATTTAATTGAAGTATGAAAACAAAACTGAGTCACACAGACATTTCTGCTCTAGATTTCTGTCAATAAACAAAATCTTGACATGTTCTCTTGAATTAGAGTCTTTTTAAAAAAGAAAAAAAAGTATTCTTTTACATATTTAATCTCACTCATGTATATTTAAATGTAAGAAATCATTAAACTAGTGTGAGCCAGTAAAATAAATGGTTATTAAGGATAAAACTGTAAATTGTGTGAGTGTGTTCATTTCTGTGGAGGATTAGATAAAGACACGGATGTGTTTCAGACACAGTTGAACCTCCTTTACTAAAGTGTTTTTCTCTGTTCTTTGTGTCATTAGTGTGAGATCAGACTCACATGTGTCCAGCTCTGTGTCTCTGAAGAGTGACCGGTCAAAAGAAGAACCACCAGAATTCAGTGAGAAAACACCATCATCTAATAAAAGGTTTTTCATGTTTCTAATTCTTGGTCACATGTTGACTGTTGAAAAGTTGTATCAGTGAATATCAATCATGAAACATTTTTATATCAAATATTTATCAGAATATTCACAGCTAATGCTTTTTTTTTCCTTTTTGTAATATTTTGCTAGAAAATCAGTATTTTATTGTATTTCTTTGATTCCAGGCTTCAATTTGAGACATTAGACTCAGACGATCAGACTCACAGGAACCAGAAGAATTTCAAAGACAATCTCCTGTGGATCTTCCAGGTGGGAAAACATATTTTCATAAATGTTTAATATTTATAACAATCAAATATATTGTTGATCAAAGAAATTTAATTTAATTACTCACTCATTAATAATAATCACTTATTTTTCCTTTTAAGCACATATTTGTCTTTTTGTTGAAAATAAGAGCTGATGTTAGCATGTTAGATGTTTACTGTTTTTTTTGTTTTTTTACAGATATTATAATTATTGAATAAATTCTGTTGACCAAATGTTGATGTACAATTTGGTTTAAATTGTGTTATTCTGACATTTTTCTTACTTTTGTTTGTAGGATCTTGAGAGCAAAATAATCACATTTCTGAAGAAAGAGCTGGAAAAGTTTAAGAAAATATTACAAAATGAGAACACAGAAAACTTTGTGAAGGACTTTATTGAGAACAGATGCAGTATAAAAGCAGCAGCTCTTGATCTCACACTACATTACCTGAGAGAGATGAAGCAAGATGAAGCTGCTGATGCTCTAGAAGGTCAGAGACTCTTGACCATCTGACAGATTGACACTTATTAATGTATACTGTCTATAAAACTATAAATTAAGACTAAAACTATTTTTGTTCCTGTGTTTAGATGAGCTGTTCTTGATTCGTCAGCTAAAATGTGGCCTAAAGAAGAAGTATCAGCGTGTGTTTGAAGGAATGGCGAAGCATGGTGACTCCATCCTTCTGAATAACATCTACACAGATCTCTATATCACTCAGGGTGGCAGTGAACAGGTCAATACTGAACATGAGGTCAGACAGATCGAAGTTGCTTCCAGGCGTCATGAATCTCAAGAGATTCAGATTAAATGCACAAATTTATTTGAAGCTCCTGAACAAGACGAGGAGATCCGAACTGTACTGACAAAAGGAGTCGCTGGCATCGGAAAATCAGTCTCTGTGCAAAAGTTTGTTCTGGACTGGGCTGAAGGAAAAGAAAATCAAGATATCCGTTTCATATTTCCTCTTCCATTCAGAGAGATGAACTTAAAGGAGAAAGAAAAACTAAGTTTGATGGACCTTATAACTCACTTTTTCCCAGAGACAAAAGGACTGAACCTTACAAGAAGGAATCAGTTCAAAGTCCTGTTCATCCTTGATGGATTGGACGAATGTCGTCTTCCTCTGAAGTTCCTTCATAATGAGTCGTGGTGTGATGTATCGTCACCAGCCTCTCTGGATGTTCTCCTGACGAACCTCGTGAAGGGAAATCTGCTTCCTTCTGCTCTCATCTGGATCACCACCAGACCAGCAGCTGCCAGTAAGATTCCTCCTGACTGTATCGACCGGCTGACGGAGATACGAGGATTCAGTGACGCACAAAAGGAAGAGTACTTCAAAAAAAGATTCAGGGATCAGAATCAGGCCAACACAATCATTGATCATGTTAAAAAATCAAAGAGTCTCTTTATCATGTGCCACATCCCAGTCTTCTGCTGGATTTCAGCCACAGTTCTCCAGAACATTCTGGAGGAGAAAAGAAATAATGATGTGAAAAACAATCAGGCTGATGAGATCTCTAAAACACCACAGGAATCAAACACTGAAGACACTCCCAAGACTCTGACACAAATGTACACACACTTTCTCCGCTTTCAGATCCAGCAGAGCCGCCGAAAGAATGATGGAGAATACGCAGCAGATGTTTCCTGGGATAAAGACGCCATCCTTTCACTGGGGAAACTGGCATTTCCTCAGCTGGAGAGAAACAACGTGATCTTCTATGGCACAGACCTGGAAGCCTGTGGTATTGATGTCAATAAGGCATCAGTGTACTCAGGCATGTGTACCCAGATCTTTAAGGAGGAAACAGGGATCATTCTTGGTACCATGTACTGCTTTGTTCACTTGAGCGTTCAAGAGTTTATTGCAGCCATTTATGCACATCTGTTTCTAGACATCAACAAGAAAAGCGTGTTTGTTCATGAGTCTACAGAACAGGAAAACAGAAATAAAAAGTCGTTCAAGACCCGTTGTGCAAATCTTTTTCGAGACATCAACAAGAAAACTGAAACCATGACTGGTTTTCTCAAGACTGCAGTGGACAAGGCGCTCGAGAGTGACAATGGACACCTGGACCTTTTCCTTCGCTTCCTCCTCGGTCTGTCGCTACAGTCCAATCGACTCCTCTTACGGGGTCTGTTGACACAGAGAGACGACAATGACCAGAGCAACAAGGAAATAGTTCAGTACATCAAGCAGAAATTAGAAGGTAATCTGTCTGCAGAGAGATCCATCAATCTGTTCTACTGTCTGAATGAACTGAACGACCAAACTCTGGTGAAGGAGATTCAGACCCACCTTAGCAAAGGAAGTCTCTCATCTGGTGACCTTTCACCTGCCCAGTGGTCAGCTTTGGTCTTTGTGTTGTTGACATCAGAGGAAGAGCTGGAGGAGTTTGAGCTTCAGAAATTCAGGAAATCAGACGAGTGTCTCATCAGATTATCGGCAGTCATCAAAACCTCCAGAAGAGCTCTGTGAGTCATTTAATGTTTTGTCATGTTTTGCTCTCATCTGAAAAATACATTTATCTTCATTATTTTATAGTGATTTCCCATCATGAACATGAAATTTTAGGGGTAAAATGGAGTTTGAAATACTTGAGCAGTGATTACTGTAATCTAACATCTGACGCCACCCACACTGCTGAGAGTGACGGTTAAATGAAATGTTGCATGCTTTCCTCTCAGTAACAAAATCAACACCAAAAAAATTAGAAACTAGCAAGGATTTTTTAATAAAGCATAAGAAAAGCGTCTGATCATGGCATCGTGGATATGTCTGTTTGCACAAGCTCTGTAATTCGGCTCTCCAGTAAAGTCACGTCGTGTTTACATTATAACTCTTTATAAAACAGATTACTTTAAATCACGTAGATTTAGCATTTTAAACACGGAAAACTGTCAGTCTCTCAGTTCATCAGTAGTACAACTTTGTTTTCCACTATAAAGCAGGTCTCCAATGTTCATGTTTTCACTCGCGGACATTTGATTTCTACGGACTCGAGAGGAGAAACTGGAAAAGATTTTCTGAGTGAAAAGGCGGAGCCTCAGTGCACACCTACCTTACATCATAGACATATACACTAGACATCGCCTGGCTATGGAATTTCATTGGAACGAATGCGTCAATAGCGCCACCATCTTGGAACGGGACTCCTCCTCTTTAATGCATCAGCGTTAATGTGTAAATACAACCAGTATTTGAAACACGAGCAAACAAACTGTCTTCCTTTTGAATGTTTATGTCAGGGTTCTGTCACTTCGGTCTAGTTTATGTTATTGGTTTTGTGACAGAGCTCTGACACTCCCTTCATGTCTAGTCTTTGTGTGAGCGTACGGTCTCGCGTTCTCGAGCCGTGCGCTCTCTTGTCTGTGTGTCTCGTTTCATGTTGGGGCGCGTGGATGTTCGGATCCCGGCATTCATGTCTGATTCGGTTTCAGGTCGGGATTCGGACACTCGCGCTTCCTGTCTTTTTTGTGAGCGCACGGTTGTGTTTCTCACACCGTGCGTTCTCGTGTTCCGTGAGTCTTGTCTTGTTGTGTCCTGTGTTGCACGCGGTTATTTACATCTGCCGCGTGCTTTCATGTCGTGTTTTGTGTGAACGCGCGGTCTGTGAGTGCGCTCGCTGGCTGAGCTTTCTTGTTACGTTCGTGTCTCGTTTTGTGAGCACATGGCTTGTGATTGTTTTCATTAGCCATGTGCTCGTGTTCTTGTCATGTTTGGTGTGAGCACATGGCTTGTCATGTTTTCTTGTGCCATGTGCTCTCTTGTCATTTGTCTTGACCCCACCCATCTTGTTTCCTGATTATTGGTTAATTTGCCCCACCTGTCTTCCCTCGTTACCTGCCTTGTTTGTCACCCTTCTTATTCTCCCTGTGTTGTCAGTCCTGTGCTGGATCGTCTTCGACTACTTGGTGTTTTTGGTGTTTCCCAAGTCAAGTCAAGTCGAGTCTGTGTCAAGTCGAGTCTGTGTCAAGTCGAGTCTGTGTCAAGTCGAGTCTGTGTCAAGTCGAGTCTGTGTCAAGTCGAGTCGGTGTCAAGTCGAGTCGGTGTCAAGTCGAGTCGGTGTCAAGTCAAGTCGGTGTCAAGTCAAGTCGGTGTCAAGTCAAGTCAAGTCTGTTTTCCCCCTTGTGGGTTTGTTTGTTTGTTTTATTTTTACTTTAAGTAAAGAAAACCCATTCTCTAGCGATTGAGTCCTCGCTCTCTTCCCTACACCCCCCGCAACCTGACAGTTTACTTCAAAAACATAAAATTAAACATAGACATGGTACGCACGGTCAAAAAACTGTGTTGCTTCCAACGTCTCTAACTTCAAACTAAAAAACTAACTACATCCAATCGCTTCCGCTATGATGTAGTGCTATCTGACTGGAAGCTCAAAATACAGAAATGTTATCAAATCTAAACATTACTTAATCATACATTTTAAACTAATACATTTCTTATTTATAAAATCTTTTGTTATTACTGTTTAAACTAAATTATTATTTCAAATGAACTAGTTCTTATGTGGCTCTTACCTTATCCGGCCCCTAATTGGTTAGGCAGGAGGACTAAACAATTATAAACTTAAACACTAAGAGCCAAACTATTTTTAAATGTCCATAAACTATCAACTTGCTTCTTCTTTCTTCATTCCTTTGACGTCGCCTCTTCTAATAAGCACAGTTTTTGTTTACAGGCCTTTCCAGAGTGTTAGTCTTGGTCTTTATCTTCACTCTTCGAACTGTTCCATTAGAGTCCAGCAACGTTTCAACTACTTTTCCCATGAGCCAGGAGTTCCTAGGAGAAGAACTGTCCACTAGTAGCACAACATCTCCAGTCATGAAGTTTCTTCTTGGCTTTAGCCATTTCTGGCGCTCCTGAAGTAGTGAAAGGTATTCACGTGTCCATCTAGTCCAAAATAAATCCACAAGATACTGGACCTGCTTCCATCTCCTTCTTGTGTGCATGTCATCTTTGCTGAAAATCCCTGGAGGCATGTTGGGTTGAGATTTCAACAGCAATAAGTGATTGGGTGTTAGAGGTTTTACGTCATTCACATCATCTGAAACAGTTGTAAGCGGCCTGCCGTTGATAATACTTTCGACCTCGCACATTATTGTCAGAAGACAATCATCGTTCACTGCTTGCTCTTTCAAAAGGGAGTTAAGGATTCTTCACACAGTCCGAATTTGTCTCTCCCAAACCCCACCTTGGTGCGAAGCGGCTGGGCTGTTGAACATCCACTTTATTCCATTTGGTTGCAAGGCCTTTTCAATCTTGTGGTTATCCAGTTGTTGAATGGCTTCTCTCAACTGTCTTTCAGCAGCCACAAAATTTGTGCCATTGTCAGAACGCGTGATGGTAACTTGACCTCTCCTACACATAAAGCGACGGATTGCATTAATGCAGGAGTCTGTGTCTAGGCTATCTGCAACTTCGATGTGCACCGCTCTGCGAGTGAGGCAAGTGAACATCATGCCGTACCTTTTGATTGTACCCCGGCCCCGCTTGACATCAAACGGCCCAAAGAAATCAACTCCGGTATTTGTGAAAGGAGGCTTGTCTGGCAAGAGCCATCTTTTGCTCACCAATCTTTCCATAATTCCTGCGGCACACTGTACATTTGTTGATTATCTTTCGAATTGCAGAATTGACTTGTGGGATCCAATACCTTCATCTCAATTGTGCCAAGACATAGCTGTGTCCACAGTGTCCTGTCCTTTGGTGTATGTTTCTCAAAATCAGTGTAGCAACTCTGCTGTGTTTTGAAAGAATTGCTGGATGTTTAGCATTTTCTGGCATGGCAGACTTGCTGAGTTATCAGTTTGCTATGTTTCTATGAGTGAACACCTTAGATAGCTCAATGAACTTGGTGTCTTCCAACCTGCAAACTTCCAGGTCTGATATGACAAAACTGTTAATGAGCTTCTGTTCTGCAGGTTTTATTATTATTTCAAATTAATTTCAAATTATTATTTCAAATGAACTAGTTCTTATGTGGCTCTTACAATTTACTTCATTAAAGATTTCATAGCAAAAAGACATGTACATGTGAATGGAGGGATTTTTTGAATTATAGTGAACGGCCTTTAACTTGCTATAAAAGTGAGAACTGTCTCATCTAATAGTGTCAAGTCAATAATATTATTGAATATTAAATGTCCCCAACTAAGCAGGACAAAAGCAACAGTGGCAAGAACCTAAACTCCATCAGGTGAAAGAAATAGATACAAATCCTTGGGAGAAATCAGGCTCAGCTATAAAGCTTTAAAAAGCTAAAAATCTTAACACAAATATATTTTTATCAATCTTGCTTAATTATATCTAGGAAATTTATCACTGAATAAAAATATTATACAGGAAATACTAGTTTTTGAAGAGTAATTTTAGTTTAGCTCAGCCTCTTTACTGTATACAGTTTATGCTTTTATAATAGTAATCAAAAACATTTAATATCATATCTAGGAAATGTATAGTATGTGTTCCATCTAATTCTGTGATGTGATTTATTTCTCTTGTAGGTTAAATGATTGTAACTTAACAGACAAAAGCTGTTCAGCTCTGGCTGCAGTTCTTGGATCAGATACCAATCTGAAAGAGCTGAACATGAGCAATAATAATCTGCAGGATTCAGGAGTGAAGCTGCTCTGCTCTGGACTAGAGAACAAAAAGTGTAAATTGGAGACACTGAAGTAAGTTGAGCCACAGAGGTCACATGACGAAAGTGAATTATTGTACTATTCCAATAATACTATTTTAAAGACACTATTCATTGAACCGTTTTATTGTTGTTGTGTTTATCATTAATAGTAATATCGAATCAACATTAAGTACTTTTCCGAGAAAGGAAAGATCTAATGTTAAAGATCAAAATGATCTCCGTGCACAAGATGGCGTTTGTGAGCTTCGGCGGTGCGAGTGTGTGCATGTTTATTTCCACTCGTACTTTTTCAGTCTTGGCGACATTTACGTTTATTGTAAGAAGAAACTTATATATGAAACCTGGCTAGATATAATGAATGTTTATAAATGAAATGGAAGTTAAGATGGTGGTCTATCAGAGATGAAAGAAAACATCATCATTTATCTTTCAATGTTTTTCCTGTTTGCCTCCATATTCATTTGTCATTGTCTGCAACTAACTTTCAATACATTTGTACAAAGAACAAAATAAAATTCACTTTAAGGATTTATATTGTTCAGGTATAACTGATTAATCAGCTGAATGTTGTCATTCCTGTTCTAGACTCTCTAACTGCAGTGTAACAGAAGAAGGTTATAAAGCTCTGGCTTCAGCTCTGAGATCAAACCCTTCACACCTGATAGAGCTGGATCTCACAGGAAATGATCCTGGACAATCAGGAGTAAAGGAGCTCAGTGATTTACTACAGGATCCAAACTGTCAACTGAAGACACTGAGGTGAGACGGGATGAAATAATCAACTGAATTATTTATAAGCAGGCTAAATATTCATAACAAATATATCATTTTAGTTCTACAATAAACTGGACAATTTGCTGCATCAAAATGATCAAGATCAGATCAGATGCTGCAGGTTCTGACATGATGATGATGATGATGATGATCGTCAACAGTTTAGTTGTGGTTCGAGCTACAGGTCAAATAGACATTTGACATATTTGTGTATTTAAATATTCAAAGAAAAGTGTTTCATCTAAATAACTAACTAGAGCTTGTCTTCAGAACAATAATTCAGTTTTTTATCTTATCATTTTTTAAATGCAACAGACATTTAGTTGAGAACTGAATCGACTCTTCTGCAGGTTTTTGAGTGCTGCTGCAGATGAAGCCTGTCAGTATGTGGAGAGAATTGTGGGTGAAAACCCGTTTCTCCAGAGAGATCTGAATCTGAGAGGACATGAACTAGGAGACACAGGAGTGAATCAGATCGCTGCTCTACTGCAGGATAAACACTGTCGACTCAACACACTGACGTGAGTATTGTTCATTTATTTAAATATTACAGTACTTTTAATTGTAATGTTACTGTAACTGATAATATTTCCTCATGTATTTGAGTCAGAGCAGTTTTTTCTCAGCGTCACACAGAGCCTCAACAATGTGAAGTAATACAATTAAACAGGAAAATAAAAATTAAAAACAATTAAAACATGACATCAGGCTTTAAATATTTGACTAAGACAGTTTGATCATGAGTCAATAATTATTTCAGTGACTGTAGAGGGAGAACAATGGTTTTCTTCCAGAGCTTAAACTCTTCAAATAAGTGACAGATTGAAAAAACAGCTGCACTATAAACACAGAGATGTGTTTCCTAACTTTCACTGGTTAATTCTGTGTGAATTACATATAAGTGTGTAAATATTGACCAGTAGTGCACAATACAACGGAAATGCTCTCTGTGAATTGGCAGACATTCATCATGCGCCGTGTTAACGCGTCAAATCATTCACGGGAATAAATATGAAGCTATTGTGCATAAATGTGATTTTTAATTAATATTTCATATAGATATGCAATGTTTACATATTTAAAACTAATCATGGTATTGTAAGACTCTGGACTCTTAGAACAGTGGCAAGGATCTCTAACTTTACTGAGCACCGAGAGCATTTCCATTGTGGCTTTTATGGTGAGGCTTAACTTGTTTGTGGCTCAGTGTTTCTCCTGGTTTCAGCGCTATTTGATCTGATATCTTTGGTCTAAAGCAGAGAAATCTGTGCTGAATTTGAAGCTTCTCTCTAGTTCTCACAGCGAGGTTATTAATTTTGCTGCAAATTCAAACGCTTTCTCTCTGGATCTCCCAGCGGTGTGTAACTGTGTAGTAAACAGAGTCACGTGATCGAGATCGCGGTCTATTATTGGTCAGATAAACGGTCCGCGCCGCACAGCTCAAGCGAGTACCGCTTGTCGTTTGTCTGTTATTATCACAGTGACAGTCACAGGTGAAAGCAAAGATATTTATTTAACAGAGCTCGTGTGACCCATGCGACATCACACACATGAACATAGCGCCCGCGTGTTCGCACATGCGCACAGGGTTCAAGGACATTCTTAAAGAACCCAAGACCTGTTTAAGGTGCATTACATGCAGTGAATAACAGAATGATAACGAATACAAATCTCAGGGTGATCTCTGTATGCATGAAGAAAACACATCAACAAAGAATTACACTGGCAATGTGGAAATGGCCATAATAAACATGTTTAGCAGGCACTCAATATAATAACCAAAGTGTCACTATATCCACCATTACTGGAATTCACTGTTCATACCTTGGATTAGGCTTGCAAATGCGACCTGAACGTGTTCTGTAAGGTGCATTACTGACCTCAGTAGGATATTGTACAATGTGCTTTGGCAGGTCAGTAGGTATGGATTCTGGTTGTGGAAGGTGTATTTGTGGTGAGTGTGGTGTAAGGGGAGCAAAGTCCTGCGTATGTGCAGTGGTGTTTTGAAAGTCAATGTCCTCGGGTTGAGCCGTGATGGAGGGGGCTCCGCAACAGGAAGGATGTGGCGTCGATTCCTCCGATACGTTCTCCCATTGCATTGGATATTGTATGATCGAGGCTCCTTATTCACCTCCTTTACTATGCCAAGGTGGTCGTGTCCTTTCAGGGTTTGCATTCTGACAACTTGTCCCTCTGCCAATGGTTGCAGTGGACGACTTGAGGCATCGTAGTATCGCTTTTGGGCCATCCTCTTTCGAAGTAGCTGTGCGGTGACTTGGCGGGCATGTTTGGGGGCTGGCTCCAATAGCCTAGAGTTAACAGGAATGGCTGACCGTGTGTGTCGAGACAACAGGCGTTGTGCAGGGGAACCCAACGTCGGGTCCCGGGGAATGTTTCTCAGATTTAAGAGATTGAGGAATACATCCGTCCCATCTCTGTGAGATTTCTCCATCAGCTGTTTGGCACTGCGGACCGCTCTTTCTGCCAGGCCGTTTGACTGTGGGAACTCTGGACTACTGGTGATATGGGTAAAGTCCCACTGCTTGGCAAAGTCTTTGAATCGCTGACTTGTGTACTGTCTAGCGTTATCTGAAATGAGTGTGTGCGGTGTGCCGTGCACAGAGAAATGTCTCTTCAATTTCCTGATTACAGTTGATGATGTTATGTCACGGAGGAGGTCAATCTCATACCAACCCGAGTATGAGTCCACAAGCACGAGGTAGTTTTGGCCATGCCATTCAAACATATCTGTTGCCACAGTAGACCAAGGCAAGTCTGGAACCGGGTACAGTTTTAATGGTTCTTTCTGTTGATGTGGCTTCGTGCTGTTGCAGACCGAGCATGTGAGGAGTTCCGCCGTGTTGTCCGCCGTCATCGTTGGCCAGAAAATTATACCTCTTGCTCTGTGCTTGGTAGCATCTAGACCAGGGTGACCTCTGTGGACTATTCCGATGTATTCTCTCTGTAATGAGTGAGGAATGACTGTTTTGTGGCCTTTCATCACTATTCCGTCTTCAACAGCTAGCTCATCTCTGTAGGGAAAATACGGACGCACTGAAGGGCACAAATTATGTTCTTTGGTTGGCCAACCTCGTTGAACCACAGTGCTGAGGGCCTGTAGCACCTCATCCTCTGCTGTATGCTTTCTGAGTTCCTCCAGTCGAGCAGTCGAGATGTAATTGACAGTCATGACCTCAAATGTGTCATTTTCAGTGTCTGGAGGAACTTCTGTGTTTGGAGCTCGAGACAGGGTGTCTGCAAGATACATGTGCTTACCCTTCTTGTACACCAGAGTGATGTCGTAGCACTGTAACCTGAGCATCATTCTCTGTAGTCGTGCAGGAGGTGTGTGGATCGGTTTCTTTAGAATGGTCACCAGGGGCTGGTGGTCCGTTTCAACGAGTGTTGGTTTCCTGTATACATAGTCTCTGAACTTAGTACAGGCAAACACGACAGCTAGGAGCTCCTTTTCTATCTGAGCGTATCGTGTCTCCGTGTCTGTGAGTGTGCGGGACGCATACGCAACTGGTCTGCCCTCCTGCATGCAGGCAGCACCAAGCCCGAAACATGAGGCATCGCAGGTTAGCGTAACTGGCTTCTTTACATCATAGTACGCTAAAACAGGTGGGGTGGACAAACATGCCTTGAGGGTGTCAAATGCCTTTTGGTGTTGCTGGTACCAGCACCATTCAGTCTCTTTGTGTGTCAGCTTTCTGAGGGGTGCAGCAATGTCGCTGAAGTTTGGGACAAATTTCCCCAGATAATTCACCATTCCAAGGAAACGCTGCAATGCAAGGACATCCTTCGGGGCCGGCATCTCAGAGATTGCTTTTGTTTTGGAAGGGTCGGCTTTTAGGCCTTCACTAGTAAAGATGTGTCCCACATAGCTGACTTGATCCAGGCGAAATTTGCATTTAACCGGGTTTAGCTTGAGCTTAACCTCGCGTGCACTGTTCAACACCCTTTTCAGATTTCTGTCATGTTCTGCTGCATTGCGACCTCCGACGATGATGTCGTCGACAATAATTGCACAGGGGTACCCTGAAAATAACTGCTCAATCGAGAGCGATGAAAGATTTCGCTTGCAGAGTTTATGCCGAAAGGCATACGGAGAAATCTATAGCGCCCAAACGGGGTGCTGAATGTGGTCATTATCGAGGAATTGTGGTCTAGGTGAATCTGCCAGAAAGAGTTCTTAGCGTCTAGCACTGAAAATACAGTTGCTCCCGACATGTGAGATGCCACTTCCTCTACGCTGCGCATTGGGTGATGGGGTCTTTTTAAGGCAGTGTTGAGATCTTTTGGGTTGATACACAGCCTGATTTCTTGTCTGTCCTTTTTATGTGCCACTACCATGGACGAGACCCAATCTGTCGGCTCTGAGATCGTCGTTATGACACCAAGGCTCTCCATGCGGTCCAGCTCTGCTTTTACACGGCTTTGCATTGCCAAAGGAATGCGATGAGCAGGGCGAACTACAGGCTGTACACTGGGGTCCACTGTCATAGAATATGTAATCGGGAGTTCTCCAAGCTCATCCGTGAACAAGTCTTTGTACTCAGAGAGAATATCTTCAGAGCTGCCCTCCATACTGACATGATGCACATCTGGGCTGATTGTAACGAGTCCCATGTCGATGCATGCACGAAATCCCAGCAGGGGTTGGACATTTTGATCCACCAAGAAGAATGAAAGTGAATGATTTTGCCCATTTAGGCCACACTGCAATGTGACAAAGCCTTTTGTTTTGATCTTGCTTCCACCATAAGCTACAAGGTTAACTGTCTTTGATTGCCTCGCTGGCCGTTCGTCGTTGGCAATTTGTTCGAAAGTCATTTGTGACATTACGTTGCATTTTGCCCCAGTGTCAACTTTCACTTCAACTGGAGTTTTATTTATGTGTAAAGTGACAAATCCCTCCTCCAACCCTGGCATATAAGGGTTAACAGCGTTGACGCACTTGTCAAATTCGATGCCATCAACATAAAAGGTGTCATCGTGGTCAAGGGGTTTGTCTACCTCGAGTTCATGTACCGCTTTCCTGTGGCTGGATTTCTTCTGACCCAGCTGATTGCGCGCTTTGCAACATTTCTTGTAATGATTCATTTTCTTGCAGTTGTGACACTGTTGTCCGAAAGCTGGGCATTTTTCTTTCTTTGCTGCATGATTACTTCCACAATTTCTACAATTGGTAATGGTTGGTGAATCATTTTGATCTGTTCTTTGTTTATGTATTGTGTGTTGGTGGCTCCTGCCGGAAACTGGCAGTATTGCATCCACATTAACGGTAGTCTGAGGTATAGCCAACGTTTTGTTATTCTCCTCGGTCATTTCATGTATGCGACAAATTGAGATGGCTTTAGTCAAAGTTAAATCGCTGTCTCTCAACAGTACTTTCCTTAAGCTTTCATTGTTGATGCCACATACAATCTTATCACAGATCAGCTCGTCAGTCAATTCTCCAAAATGACAACTTTTAGCCTTAATTCTGAGATCACTGATGAATGCCTCAATAGTCTCACCTTGTTTCTGGTTTCTAGAGTGAAACCTGTGCCTCTCCATTGTTTTATTTTGTTGAGGGTTGCATATTTCACAAAATTTTCTCTTTAGGCACTCCGGATCTTCTCTGGATTCCGCGGCAGTCAAGATTGCGCCATTTTCGCCCGGTTCACGCACCTCCGCTGAATAGACAAATGAACGCTCTCGTTCTATGGCTTCCGGCCCTGCGAGATTGAGGAGGATATAGGCCCTTGTCTTGACAGGCTTATCATAGTGCGCGGCGGCGATGAAAATGTCATACTCTTGGTCGAAGATTCGCCAATTCTCGCGATATTTCCATCAAAAGTGAGCAGGTCTGGTCTTCGAAAACAATCCGCCATAGTAACTCACTGCGCGGTTTTGAAGGACAGAAGACAAAAAAAACTTACGAGAGCAGTTTAGTCTCTGTTTTCTAAAGTTGATTCATTCACAGGCGAAAAGTCCGTACCGTCTTTCTGTTGTTTCTATATTGATCCTATATATTAATCTACAGTGATAAATTTACTGATTTTTGGGAGTGAGGACGGATCCAGACTTGGATTGTTACTAGTATCCTCAAATGCTCCTGTCTTGGTTTGTTCGTTTATATCATTAAGTTTCCATGTTTTTGCTGCTTTATTAGTGACTGTATGACATTTATTCATGATTCATTTAACATGAACTGAACATGATTTGAGTCATTTTCTCTTTCTGTCTTCAGTCTGTATGGATGCAGTATTACAGAGGAACAGTGTGTCATCCTGACTTCAGCTCTGAAATCAAACCCGTCACTCCTGAGAGATCTGAACCTGAGCGGGAATGAACTAGGAAACACTGGAGTGAAAAACCTCAGTGATCTACTGATGAACCCACAATTCAAGCTGGAGAAACTACAGTTAGTATCATTATACTGTACAGCAGTTACAGTGAGATTGAAGTTGATTTATTTTAAGACAGCAGGGCTTATGTTTCATTCTTTACAGCAGTGAACTTTCTGGGTTTCCCTATTGGTCACATTTTTGTTTGTTAATCTAGTTAGTTTGGCTGCCACTAACAACTATTTTTATATCAATTAATCTATCAACTAATTTTCCACCAAAAACTAACAGTTTTTCTTGAACATTTAGACGTTCATCGTTGTCATTCAGGACTCTCAGTAAGAGCTGCAGTCCTTCTTCTGCAGGAATTCAGTCTCATGGCTTTTCCTACAACTGAGAGAAAAATAAATTCAGCTAAATTATATCGGCCTAAATGTGAACATTCAGAGTGGAAAAAACATTCCTGATGTTTTTTTAACTTCGTAATCTCTTGATATTGTAAATTAATAGTATTTATTAACTATGTTCATATTATATATAAATGAGTATTTTAAATGTTGTTCATTATGTCATTTATGTCGTTATGTTCGTTTACTGTCACGCAATGAAATGTTCTTGAAACAGCAGAAGTGAGTGAGTTAATAACAGTAGGAAACATCAAGCTGCACATGAACAAACGCAGACACAGGTTGGTTCTTCAGGCGTTCTGAAAAGTTGAGATGTTTTCATCTCGCCGCGGCAGAGGAGCACCTGGGAAAAGACGAGATGTGTGAACGTGCCTTTAGCAGCTTAAAGGACGGCGGATTTTAAACGTTCTGCCTTCAAAGGGACTTCATTTAATGGACAGAACACTTCCATCATCAGAACATCCTAACGGTATATTCCTCTTCAGATGTTCATGGAGCTCGTGCTGCTGTGGTGTGCCAATGAAACCAGGGAACAAACACCTTTGGGATTTTCCTTAGTTGTCAGTTATAATCATCAACATTTGAAATATATCAGTCTGTGTGTAATGAATGAATATAATTTACAAGTTTCACTTTTTGAATGGAATTAGTGAAATAAATCAAGATTTTGATGATATTCTAATTATATGACCAGCACCTGTAAAATTATCAGTCCATTAAAAATATTGATGTCGACTAATTATCAGCGTCAACAGTCGATTATATCGACCAATCGTGACAGGCCGACTAGTTAGTCATTGTTGAATTTCCAGCATTTGATATGATGAACTGATTGATGACATGCAAAAATCTGCCTTTTCAACAGAGAATAAAGAATAATCAAATAAAGAGTTAAAATGAAAGAGAAGAAACAGTGTCTTCCAGCACACAGAACTAGTGTAACTGCGTTTCAAAACAGCCTATTGGAAACTAAATGAAGCTCTTCAATAAGATGATCATCATAGATGTGAACTATTGTTATTTCTGTCTTCAGTCTGTTTAGATGCAGAATTACAGAGGAACAGTGTGTCATCCTGACTTCAGCTCTGAAATCAAACCCATCACTCCTGAGAGATCTGGACCTGAGCGGGAATGAACTAGGAAACACAGGAGTGAAGCACTTATGTGACGTACTGAAGGATTCACACTGTAAACTGGAGAGATTGAGGTCAGTAACATTCTTCACATACAAGAATCAAAATGTTTAAAATCACTTTAACAGTTTAAACTAAAACACTTTATACTCAATATCTCACAATGAGTCTGAGTTCACATTATATTTGATTTGTTTGTAAGATAATCTCTCTTCCTCTGTTTGTCTTTCTAGTCTACTGGACTGTGACATTACAGATGTTTCTTCTTTAATTCAGTCTTTGACTAACTCAGAAGCTCTGCAGTTTTTAAAAGCGCTTGATCTGAGTTTCAATAAGATAGGAGACTCAAAGCAGCGGCTCAGAGACGTGCTACGAGACTCAAACTGTGACCTGAGGTGAGGAAACATCACTGTGATATTAAAGAGATCTTCATTTTCCTCTGATATGTGAACAAACCTTTCAGATGATCGTGAAAGAAAATCATCATTAATCTTTATTGCAACAAACAAAATGTGAAGTTCTTGACATGTTTAAAGAGAACAAAAGCACACTGTCACAGCTTTATACAACAACACCTGCTTTATTAACTGTGTCAGTCGTGAATCATTTCAGTTTGAAAATAGACTTGGTGAGATTGTAGGAAAACGCTGCACTCCTGCTAAAATCAGTGGCGTTCAGCTTCAGCTCACAGCCGTCCAGCCTCACATGAGAAATGTCTCTGTCTCTAGTGTGTTTTTACTTTGACGAGCAACACGTCACACTACTTTACACTCACTTTACTTTCAGTGATTTACTCAGAGCCCTACAAACATGTTTCAACTAGAGGACGAACGGCTTTAACTAAAGCTTTTTGTTTGAATTCAGAATATCATTTGTATTTGCTCCCTGTGGTTTATTCCATACGCCGTACACTCATTAGTTTCTTCTTTACAGCGAATCAATAGGAGTCACACCAACACAAACAAACAAACAGATCAACGTGATTCATGGTTTCATGGATTATATTTCAAACACAAATATCTCTGCAGGATCATGTAAAGTCAGTCATTGATCTGATTACAGGAATTTAATGGAACTTCTTTTTACTCAAAAAACATGAATTGAAATATAGGAACTAATTGTCACTTTGTTCCACTGAACACTGATTGTTTTCTCTTCTGTTCCTCCTTACAGTGTGGATGAAGATCAATCTCCAGACGTCCATGATAGAGTTCAGTTGCCAGAAGTCTCTAAAGGAGTTCAATCTCCAAAAGACTCTTATAGATGTCTTCTATCATAGTTTGAGATGGTCATGAGAGGATCAGGAATCATCAGGTGATCACAGAAGAGTCTCACTACTGTGTCTATGAGGAGAAATAAATGTGTGATTAATGTGTAAATGTTTCATACAGACTTTACAATAAGGGTAAATGAATAATCATGTACTAATACCTTAATTAATACTTAATTCAGCATCAACTAATGATTACTGAAAGAATGAACTAATCATGAACAAATTAGTTTGATAGTTAATGCATTAATTAACATTAAACTATAATAATATCATAATGCCTACATTTTGCCATTAATTACATGGATCCATCTAATCAACCGTGGAAAATAGACTAATAACTACCACTAATAAATTTAATTTGACCTTAATCGTTTTCTGATTTTTACTGTTCATTTATGTTTAGTCATAACTAGTTTATGAAGGGTTTGTTTCTGGAGGGACGCTCATTAGTGGCGCACTGTAGGTGCTCTCTCTGCGCTTTAGTTACGCTACGGTATTGCTAACATCTTAATCTAATAAATGTTGACTGCTTTGGTAACCCGAGTTGATGATTAAATCATGTTCTCATGTGTTTTGCATTGCATTTTTTTCAGGAAGTTATACAGTAATTAACTGTATTGTTTTGTCCCTTAATTGTCTATATGCTTCGATTAGCATTAGCTTGTGGACGCGCCATATTTGATTGTAAATGTACCTTATGTGTCTTCACTGGTATATTTGGGCTTTCTTTTGAGTCTATATATGTTTGATGAAAATAAATAGTAAAGAACTCCAAATAACTTAACTTTGTTTTTATTTTTTGTACTTGTGGTCTATAGGAACAAGAATTAAGCTGTTAATGTATATTTAATCATATTTAAAGGTTTTGTGAGTGCATCATCGTGTCATGACTTTACTTTGAGGGGCCCATCATTTACTAACTCATTATTCATGAACATCATCTCATGACTTAATTCATTATTTTGTCTTGACTTTACCTGAGAGAGCTCAATCATAATTGATTCGCTGTTAACTATTTACTAAATTCAGCACATTATTTATCATAAACTTACTATCAAATACACATGCACTAACACAACTAGTATTCAGCCCAGTGAAGTGATGTCGTGTGGCTTTTCCAGGAGTCCGAGTGGAGGTACAGTATCATCACGGCCTGCCTCTGGATGGAGACGGATCTGTACTGATCCCAGCAAACGTTCTGACCATGATTTCAGTTTGGTTCTTTGGGAACTGTTCCACAAATGTTCTTTTTAGGTTTTGAATTTGACTTTTTATTTAGTTGGGTGAGTTTGAAGGAAATGAGAACAACACAAAACAGATAAATACATTTTAAGATCAGTTATTGGTTTAGTATTTTCTACATGTGATGAGGAGGATCAGTTAATTCTGTGCTGTTCAGTAATGTTTATGACAAAGCTGCAGTCAAAAGTTCAAACCATGATAATATTCTTTAAATTTGTTTCAAAGTCAGATTACATCTTCCTTCCTAAAGAGGCTGTTTGATTTGGTTTAGCCCTAAATGTTAGAACATGTTTGTTAATGCATTAATTAACATATGTGTATGTAGCATTATACGTAGAATAATGGCAGTTGCTATGGTAACCTAGGTGGTTGCTAGGCAGTTGCTAGGGTGTTCTGGGCAGTTGATCTGATAACCTGGGGGGTTGCTGGGCAGTTGCTTTGGTAACCTGGGTGGCTGTTAGGGTGTTGCTAGACCGTTACTAAGGTACTTGGAGTGATTGCTATGGTGTTGCTAGGCAGTTGATCTGATAACCTGGGGGGTTGCTGGGCAGTTGCTTTGGTAACCTGGGTGGCTGTTAGGGTGTTGCTAGACAGTTACTAAGGTACTTGGAGTGATTGCTATGGTGTTGCTAGGCAGTTGATCTGATAACCTGGGGGGTTGCTGGGCAGTTGCTTTGGTAACCTGGGTGGCTGTTAGGGTGTTGCTAGACAGTTACTAAGCTACTTGGAGTGATTGCTATGGTGTTGCTAGGCAGTTGCTAGGGTTTTCTGGGCGGTTGCTAGGCCATTGCTATGGTAACCTGTATGATTGCTTGGGTGTTGCTTGGCAGTCACAGATGGTTACTATGGAGTATTTATAAATGTTTTTAACCAGATTGAACACTTAGCTAATCACTATTAGCATGTAGCTATTCAATTCTATCATGTGTTGGAAGTCCTGTTTGCTAGCATGAGTCAAACGAGCCAACCACCATGTCTCTATGATATTCTGATGCAGAGATGTAGGTCTTGCTGAACGGTTGCTAAGGTACTCTCTTTGGTTGCTAGGGAGTGAGTTGGCCGGTGACAATGATGATATTGGAAAGACGGCTTGCCAATATGAATGATGGAAACCAATTGCAGTTCCTCTCTGACATTCAGATTTGAAGATGTCCCTCTTTGTGTTTGGGTTGCTAAGGTGCTCGACAATGGTTGCTAGGGCATGGGCACTAACTATAAATAAAGGCTGAAGCTGTAGATCCTGAAATGAGTTTTTCTTTGGAACTGGAATGATGCTGCTGTATTTAAAGCACAGGTGGGAACTGTTGATGTACTTATTGGAAATGTCTGCCGTTAGAACAGTCTCTCACACCCTTGCAAATGGATAACAACACTTTATTTGGGAAAGAGCCCTTGCAGGGGTGAGCGTTGTTTGTGTAATATTCTATGATCCTTCATATTTTTGAAATATTAACATTTTGTAAGTAAAACTTATGACCTCAACTGCACTTGTGATTGAACCCTGTTTGTGAAATACAAGCATTGTTTGTGGGAAACTGTGGACTTGTTCATTAAACTTGTTCATTGCTCCATAACGAAGAAAAATAAGAAAAGACTGATAGATTGTGCCATATTTTTGAGTAAACAGGAACTTTCATTAAGAAGACATGATGATCCATAAATAAGAGGCAACTATTGAGTTTCTTTCTTTTCTTGCTGAAAACACAGAATCACATCACCATCTGTCCACTAACAGTGTTTTATGGATGTCAGGCAAAATACAAGAAGACCTGATTAATGCTTTAGCTGAAGTGATGGGAGAAGAAATAAAAAGGGAGATTAATAAAGCAACCTTTGTCACTGTTCTGGTGGACGAGACGACAGACACGAGTAACGCAGCGCCGCTCTCACTGTCCTGAGTCATGTGACGGACACCGGTGGAGAGCAGCGCTTCGGCAGAGTTCAAGATGTTACTAGTCCCAAATGAGCCGATGACATCGCTGCTCTTATTTTCTGTTTCTTGGAGGAATATAGTCTGGAATGAGTTGTGGCACAGTGTTTTATATCTATCTGTAGTGATTTGCTGGTGTAGGTTATAAAGGGATAATGAGGTGATGGGAAACAGCCGCTCTTCCTCTTCACCCTCAGATTTCAGACACTGACGGCTGTGTCCTGCTCAAGTTCTCTCACGACTTTGCCATCATTGGCTTGATCAGTGACGACGACACGGAGGACTTCGTGGACTGGTGTCGGCCAAACCACCTCCTCATCAATGCAGGGAAGACCAAAGAGATGGTGGTGGATTTCCGCAGACACCGGTGAACATCCAGGGAATGGACAGTGAGAGAGTGGACTCTTATAAGTGGGTGTCCAGCTGAACCATAAACTGGACTGGACCCTCAACACGGATGCATTGTACAGGAAGGGTCAGAGCCGGCTCTACCTCCTGAGGAGACTGAGGTGTTTTGGAGTGCAAGAGGCGCTCCTGAAGACTTTCTCTGACTCTGTGGTGGCATCAGTCATCCTGTACGGTGTGGTCTGCTGGAGCAGCAGCATCACTGAGAGGAGAGGAGGAAGTTGGACAAGGTCATCAGGAAGTCCAGCTCTGTCCTAGGCTGTCCCCTGGACTCAGAGCGGGAGGTGGGTGACAGGAGAGTCCTGGCAAAACTGTCATCTATGCTGGACCATGAGTCTCACCCCCTGCAGGACACACGGTCAGCTCAGATTCTGCAGGGATTTTCTTCCTGCTGCAGTCAGACTGCACAATAAACAATAACACTGCTAACATACAACTATTTTCACTTTTGCAATATTTTGTACAAGTAATGAGTCATTTCACTGTGCAATATTTGAAACGTGCAATATTTTTTCGTAATGTCTGTATTAGTTTATTTGTAGGTTTTCTGTTTTTATCTCAGTGTGTGTGATACTGCTATTTTACCACTGTACCCCTGCTGTTGCTGAATGCAATTTCCCCACGGCGGGACAAATAAAGGCTTAATTTACTTATTTAATCTGGGAGATCAAACATGTCCAAAAACTCTTGAATATGGTCCTCAATTGATCTAATGATACGAACTGCTGGATCCATGATATGGTGAAGTCTTCTGTATTTGCTGGTGTAGTTGTTGGACGCACTGAGCAACAACAATGAAGATCCAAATGCAGTTTATTAGTATCAAGAATCTTTCTTGCTGAAAACAACACAGACTTACATTTCCAAATGTTCAGAGTTATTTTTATTGTAAGAAAAAAAAAGAAACAGAAACATAATTCAACTGTAATAGTTAAAAACAACTCCAGTGAAACACTTTGGTAGCACGTGCTTCAGCTCTATTTCACTGTTCATTTCTGCTGCTCCAGCAGCGCCCTCTGCTGTCAGAGAGAGAATCTGCATCTTCTGTCTTCGGTCTCCTTCACTCGATCCTTCACGCGCTTCTCATCAGCGTCATTTATTTAATTAAATAATCGCCTTTTAAAGTTTAATAATCATATTAGGCTGTATCGCTGTTTTTTCCATAACCAAATTGAAACCCTCTTAAAATGACACGACGTTACTTATACCATTTAAGATATTTAATAAGTTTAATTCGCACTCATCCTCCTAAATACAGTTCGCACACATCTATTTTAACTTAGTCATAAATGCGAGTGAAAATCTGTAGCAAACGAGCACAATATGATACACTAATGTTGAAAAGAAAATACTTTCAGTTTTACCTCAGAGCGCTGACAAATCTGATCACGAGCGCGTTTGTGAGACACTAAAGTAGTAAACTTCCTTAAAACTGCATCAAACACGCAAAAAAACATTAAATATGCACACGATGAAATCAAAGCGCTTTATTATACGTACCAGTGTATAGAATTGGTGAAATAAAAGTTTTTAATCTATAATCTTTAATCTCTGACGATTGTCGAATCTGTCGCAGTCAAACATCTGCTGGAATCCAGGTAAACATCTGCGTGCACGCGCATGTCCGGAGTTTTTAACCGTCACACCTGATGATGCTCCGAACAGACGAAGAATCTTCCAGAAACGACGATCTTTTGAAGGCCACGGATGTTCAAACATGAAGAAAGGGTTCCTGAGAAAGAGTTATTGAACACGATTATGTTTCTGAAAGTTTTCTCTCATTTTCTCTTCCGGTTTAGACTGTTGATTTTGTGACTGAAATCGAAAGTATTTTTGAAGCAGATATTTACAGTAGACAGGTAAGTTAGGCCTAGATGGAGCCTAACGTAAATTTGTTATTTTTATCATTATTATTCGTAAAAAAATAATATATATATATATATATATATATATATATATATATATATATATATATATATATATGTGTGTGTGTGTGTTATTAAAAATATGTAAATATGTTATTAAAATGAATACTAGTTCATATATATATATATAGCAGTTATGATGTACTTATACAGTGTGAACATTATAATTCAGGTACTTTTACTCTACTGTCACTTATTTTAGGATCATTTGAAAGTAATGAATTCAACCATCATTGTGAACTTGAACTTAAATGTCAAACAATTCAACAATTAATAAAGATCGGGTAAATATGATTGTAAAATTATATTAAATTTGTAAATTTCTGTTCCCCAATAAATTCATATTTGGAGTCATGAATCAGTTAAACTCATTAAATCTGACATGATTAAGTCCATTCAGTTCTTTGACATGACAATATATTTGTAAGTGACTTTATTTCACACATTGTTGTTGCTAACTCCTCATTCTTCATCATCTTCATGTTCTTCATCTCTGTAAATCTTGTCATTTCCAGGTCCTGCTGAACGATTGATTGTTTTCTCAAAGCAGTGCTGATCAGAGGAGCGAGGAAAGATGAGTCTCTCAGAGAAACACAGGTAAGACTGCGTCTGTTTCACACCATCATTTACACTCGACTGGAGTTTGTCAATTCCTGTCAATAACTGAACTTTAATCATTTCTGTGGAGGATTAGATAAAGACACGGATGTGTTTCAGACACAGTTGAACCTCCTTTACTAAAGTGTTTTTCTCTGTTCTTTGTGTCATTAGAGTGTCTCTGAAGAGTGACCGCTCAAAAGAAGGAGTACCACCAGAATTCAGTGAGAAAACACCATCATCTAATAAAAGGTGTTTCATGTTTCTAAGTTTTTGGTCACACGTTGACTGTTAAAAAGTTGTATCAGTGAAAGCCAATCACAAAACATTATTAGATCAAAAATGTATTGATTTAGAGCTAATGCTTTTTTTCTCTCTCTTTATTTAATATTTTGCCTGGACAATCACTATTTTATTATATTTATTTGATTCCAGGCTTCAATATGAGACATTAGACTCAGACGTTCCGACTCACAGGAACCAGAAGAATTTCAAAGACAATCTCCTCTGGATCTTCCAGGTAGAAAAACACATTTTCATAAATGAGTATTATATATGTACACTGATCAGGCATAACATTATGACACTGACAGGTGAAGTGAAGAACACTGATTATCTCTTCATCACGGCACCTGTTAGTAGGTGGGATACATTAGGCAGCAAATGGACATTTTGTCCTCAAAGTTGATGTGTTAAAAGGAGGAAAAATGAGCAAGCGTAAGGATTTGAGAGTTTGACAAGTGCCAAATTGTGACAGCAAGACGACTGGGTCAGAGCATCTCCAAAACTGCAGCTCTTGTGGGGTGTTCCCAGTCTGCAGTGGTCCGTATCCATTAAAAGTGGTCTAAGGAAGGAACAGAGGTGAACCGCCGTTAGGGTCGTGGGCGGCCGAGGCTCATTGATGCCCATGTGGTTCGATCCAACAGACGAGCTCCTGTAGCTCAAACTGCTCAAGAAGTTCATGCTGGTTCTGATAGAAAGTGTCAGAACACACAGAGCATCAGTTTGATGTATATGGAGCTCATAGACGAGACCAGTCAGGCCGTCCACCGCCAAAAGAGCCAACGGTGGGACGTGAGCATCAGAACTGAACCACGGAGCAATGGAAGAAGGTTTTCTCGTCCGATGAATCACGTTTTCTTTTACATCACATGGATGGCCGGGAGCATGTGCGTTACTTACCTGCGGAACATGTGGCTCCAGGATGCACTATGGGATGAAGGCAAGCCGTCGGAGGCAGTGTGATGCTTTGGGCAATGTTCTGCTGGGAAACCTTGGGTCCTGCATCCATGTGGATGTTACTTTGACACATACCACCTATCTAAGCTTTGTTGCAGACCATGCACACCCTTTCATGGAAATGGTATTCCCTGGTGTCTTTAGCCACTTTCAGCAGGAGAATGCGCCCAAAAATGGTTTGGGAATGGTTTGAGGAACACAACAGCGAGTTTGAGGTGTTGACTTGACCTCCAAATTCCCCAGATCTCACTCCAATCGATCATCTGTGGGATGTGCTGAACAAACAAGTCCGATCCATGGAGGATCCACCTCACAACTTACAGGACTTAAAGGATCTGCTGCGAACATCTTTGTGTAATAAACCACAGCACACCTTCAGTTAGAGGAGTCCACGCCTCGACGGGTCAGGGCTGTTTTGGCAGCAAAAGGGTGGCCAACACAATATTAGGAAGATGATCATAATTTTATGCCTGATCAGTGTGTGTGTATATATATGTGTATGTGTGTATATATATAAATATATATACAGGGAGTGCAGAATTATTAGGCAAGTTGTATTTTTGAGGATTAATTTTATTATTGAACAACAACCATGTTCTCAATGAACACAAACTCATTAATATCAAAGCTGAATATTTTTGGAAGTTTTAGTTTTTAGTTTTTAGTTTGAGCTATTTTAGGGGGACACATCAACATTCACAAATATACATTTCTGACATTCAAAAACCAAACAAATCAGTGACCAATACAGCCACCTTTCTTTGCAAGGACACTCAAAAGCCTGCCATCCATGGATTCTGTCAGTGTTTTGATCTGTTCACCATCAACATTGCGTGCAGAAGCAACCACAGCCTCCCAGACACTGTTCAGAGAGGTGTACTGTTTTCCCTCCTTGTAAATCACACATTTGATGATGGACCACAGGTTCTCAATGGGGTTCAGATTAGGTGAACAAGGACGCCATATCATTAGATTTTCTTTTTTTATACCCTTTCTTGCCAGCCACGCTGTGGAGTACTTGGACGCGTGTGATGGAGCATTGTCCTGCATGAAAATCATGTTTTTCTTGAAGGATGTAGACTTCTTCCTGTACCACTGCTTGAAGAAGGTGTCTTCCAGAAACTGGCAGTAGGACTGGGAGTTGACCTTGACTCCATCCTCAACCCGAAAAGGCCCCACAAGCTCATCTTTGATGATACCAGCCCAAACCAGTACTCCACCTCCACCTTGCTGGCGTCTGAGTCGGACTGGAGCTCTCTGCCCTTTACCAATCCAGCCACGGGCCCATCCATCTGGCCCATCAAGACTCACTCTCATTTCATCAGTCCATAAAACCTTAGAAAAATCAGTCTTGAGATATTTCTTGGCCCAGTCTTGACGTTTCAGCTTGTGTGTCTTGTTCAGTGGTGGTCGACTTTCTGCCTTTCTTACCTTGGCCATGTCTCTGAGTATTGCACACCTTGTGCTTTTGGGCACTCCAGTGATGTTGCAGCTCTGAAATATGGCCAAACTGGTGGCAAGTGGCATCTTGGCAGCTGCACGCTTGACTTTTCTCAGTTCACGGGCAGTTATTTTGCGCCTTGGTTTTTCCACACGCTTCTTGCCACCCTGTTGACTATTTTGAATGAAACGCTTGATTGTTCGATGATCACGCTTCAGAAGCTTGGCTATTTTAAGACTTCTGCATCCCTCTGCAATATATCTCACTATTTTTGACTTTTCTGAGCCTGTCAAGTCCTTCTTTTGACCCATTTTGCCAAAGGAAAGGAAGTTGCTTAATAATTATGCACACCTGATATAGGGTGTTGATGTCATTAGACCACACCCCTTCTCATTACAGAGATGCACATCACCTAATATGCTTAATTGGTAGTAGGCTTTCCAGCCTATACAGCTTGGAGTAAGACAACATGCATAACAAAATTCTGCACTCCCTGTTTGTGTATATATATATATATATATATATATATATATATATATATATATATATATGTATGTATATATGGCTTATACATGTATATATGGTTTATACATGTATATATTTATTCATAAACAAATATGTTGTTGACAAAGGAACTTCATTTAAATCCTCTTGATCATTTGTTTTTCTTTTTAAGCACACATTTTTTCTATTTGTTAAAAATAACAGCTGGTTAGCAGGTTGGTCTTGTAAATAGTGGTTTAAATTTTGTTAATCTGTCTTTTTTTTCTTTTTGTTTGTAGGATCTTGAGAGCAAAATAATCACATTTCTGAAGAAAGAGCTGGAAAAGTTTAAGAAAATATTACAAAACGAGAACACAGAAAACTCTGTGAAGGACTTTAATGAGAACAGATGCAGTATCAAAGCAGCAGCTCTTGATCTCACACTACATTACCTGAGAGAGATGAAGCAAGATGAAGCTGCTGATGCTCTAGAAGGTAAGAGACTCATGAACATCTGTCAGATTGACACTTATTATCCAGATCAGATGGAGGACCTGCGCTTAGACAGGACCACAACACATCACTGAAATGTTAGCTATTCCCTGTGAAGGCCACATTGACATGACAGCCAGTGGCTCAGATCCTCAACAAAACCATGTCCATACCTGCGTGATGAATTCGATCTTCAACCAGATGGAACTGGATTAAATATTTTGATTGTTCTGATACCAATCTGATTTATGACCTGTAACTGTAACACTGAGTCAGCGGGTTGAAATCCAAGTGCAGCTTTATTTCCAAAACGTAGTCATACAGGCAATGGTCAACTCAACAGCAAACAGTAATAACAGGGAAAAGGCAAGCTCGTAGTAAATAATCTAGGCTAAGGTCAAAGGCAGGCAGATAAACATCAAAAAACAAAGAAACTGGCAGGATCAGGAAACTAGACAGGCAAGACAGGAATAGCGTTCAGAACTGTAATGGTGAAATGAAACAAGACTTTGCAAATCACAAGTGTTAGAGGGTTAGCTTAAATAGTGTACTAGATTGTTTGCAGCTGGGGCGTAATCAACATAAGGGACTTATGGGAAATATAGTGTATGGAGTCCATGATATGAGCGTGCGACCTCTGGTGGCAGGTGGATGAGGACAACAGAACGGATTCATAACAGTAACATTGGCTGAATCATAATCAAGCACTGTTCCTTGTTGGCCAGAGGAGAACTGGCCCCCGGACTGAGCCTGGTTTCTCCCAAGGTTTTTTTTTTCTCCATTTTTGTCATCTGTTGCAGTTTGGGTTCCTTTCCACTGTTGCCTCTGGCTTCTTTAGTTGGGGATACTTGATATTCAACAATGTTTTTGATCTGACATCATTCTATGAAAATTGAAGTGAGCTGGACAATGACATCACTGTTTTCTCCAGAGCTGCTGTATAGATAAATGAACTAAATTAATACCTAAAGATTTTTACAACCGAATGACTCGATACTGAATTTACTTAAGCTGGATAATGACGCTATTTTCCTCTAGATTTGCTGTGCAGCCAAATTTATTTGCCTATTATCACTGTTAAGTTGCTTTGACACAATCTGCATTGTAAAAAGTGCTATATAAATAAAGATGATTTGATTATTAAAGTAGACTGTCTATAACACTTTTAATTAAGACTAAATTAATCTATTTTCTGTTCCTGTGTTTAGTTGAGCTGCTCTTCATTCATCAGCTAAAATATGGCCTAAAGAAGAAGTATCAGTGTGTGTTTGAAGGAATGGCGAAGCATGGTGACTCCATCCTTCTGAATAACATCTACACAGATCTCTATATCACTCAGGGTGGCAGTGAACAGGTCAACACTGAACATGAGGTCAGACAGATCGAAGTTTCTTCCAGGCGTCATGAATCTCAAGAGATTCAGATTAAATGCTCAAATTTGTTTGAAGCTCCTGGACAAGACGAGGAGATCCGATCTGTACTGACAAAAGGAGTCGCTGGCATCGGAAAATCAGTCTCTGTGCAAAAGTTTGTTCTGGACTGGGCTGAAGGAAAAGAAAATCAAGATATCAGTTTCATATTTCCTCTTCCATTCAGAGAGATGAACTTAAAGGAGAAAGAAAAACTAAGTTTGATGGACCTTATAACTCATTTTTTCCCAGAGACAAAAGGACTGAACCTTACAAGAAGGAATCAGTTCAAAGTCCTGTTCATCCTTGATGGATTGGACGAATGTCGTCTTCCTCTGAAGTTCCATCATAATGAGTCGTGGTGTGATGTATCATCACCAGCATCTCTGGATGTTCTCCTGACGAACCTCATGAAGAAAAATCTGCTTCCTTCTGCTCTCATCTGGATCACCACCAGACCAGCAGCTGCCAGTAAGATTCCTCCTGACTGTATCGACCGGCTGACGGAGATACGAGGATTCAATGACGCACAAAAGGAAGAGTACTTCAAAAAAAGATTCACGGATCAGAATCAGGCCAACACAATCATTGATCATGTTAAAAAATCAAAGAGTCTCTTTATCATGTGCCACATCCCAGTCTTCTGCTGGATTTCAGCCACGGTTCTCCAGAATATTCTGAAGGAGAAAAGAAATAATGAGGCTGATGAGATCTCTAAAACACCACAGGAATCAATCACTGAAGACACTCCCAAGACTCTGACACAAATGTACACACACTTTCTCCGCTTTCAGATCCAGCAGAGCCGCCGAAAGTATGATGGAGAATACGCAGCAGATGTTTCCTGGGATAAAGACGCCATCCTTTCACTGGGGAAACTGGCATTTCATCAGCTGGAGAGAAACAACGTGATCTTCTATGACACAGACCTGGAAGACTGTGGTATTGACGTCTATAAGGCATCAGTGTACTCAGGCATGTGTACCCAGATCTTTAAGGAGGAAACAGGGATCATTCTTGGTACGATGTACTGCTTTGTTCACTTGAGCGTTCAAGAGTTTATTGCAGCCATTTATGCACATCTGTTTCTAGACATCAACAAGAAAAGTGTGTTTGTTCATGAGTCTACAGAACAGGAACACAAAAATGAATCCATGATTGATTTTCTCAAGACTGCAGTGGACGAGGCGCTCGAGAGTGACAATGGACACCTGGACCTTTTCCTTCGCTTCCTCCTCGGTCTGTCAGTCCAGTCCAATCGACGACTCTTGCGGGGTCTGTTGACACAGCGAGACGACAATGACCAGAGCAACAGGGAAATCGTTCAGTACATCAAGCAGAAATTAGAAGGTAATCTGTCTGCAGAGAGATCCATCAATCTGTTCTACTGTCTGAATGAACTGAACGACCAAACTCTGGTGAAGGAGATTCAGACCCACCTTAGCAAAGGAAGTCTCTCATCTGGTGACCTTTCACCTGCCCAGTGGTCAGCTTTGGTCTTTGTGTTGTTGACATCAGAGGAAGAGCTGGAGGAGTTTGAGCTTCAGAAATTCAAGAAATCAGACGAATGTCTCATTAGATTATTGTCAGTCATCAAAACCTCCAGAAGAGCTCTGTGAGTCATTTAATACAATTTGTCATATTTTGCTCTAAACAGAAATGCATTTATCTACTCTATTCTATAGTGATTTCCCATCATGAACATGAACTTAACCTTGTGAAGCCTGACATGAAAATAATAGTGTGAATTTTTTTTTTTTTTATGAAAACAGTTCATCAAACCTTTAGATGAAAGGGTTTTTTTTTCTCGTTTTTTAAGACGAGAGGGTACTCGTGGCCTAATGGTGAGGGAGTCGGGTTTGTAACCTGAATGTTGCCAGTTCGATTCCCACACCGGCAGGAATTGAAGGTGGGGATTGTGAATAAACAGCACTCTCTCCACCTTCAATACCATGACTAAGGTGCCCTTGAGCAAGACACCTAACCTTATTTCCACTTTTAGAACATTATTTTCATTTATATTGATTATTATTGGTAAATTCTATCCCGCATCGATTAAAAGCCAGGTCTGCGAGCCTTACTTGCTTCTGCTGTGCCACTGAATAGGTTGAATTGCACGTATCTTTTTTAAAAACTTGAGTTGCCCAACAAGATATTGGTGGGTGGAGCTAGAGTAAATAGCATTTGCCAACAAGGGACGCTATTTGCACTTAGTGTAAACAGATACTGTCTTTGTTTTTTTTTCTCTCCATCGCCTCTGGCTTGCTTAGTTTGGGACACTTGATAATCAACAACATTTTTATCTGCCTGTATTGACACCATTGAATGCAAACTGAACAGAGCTGGACGATGACAGCACTGTTTTCTCTTGAGCTACTGTATAGATAAATTAATTAAATCAATAACTAATGATTTTTACGACGGAATGAATCAATACTGAACTTAAGCCAGATAAATTGACAGTATTTTCTTCTAGAGCTGCTGTGTTGCCAAAATTATTATATAAATGTGACACAATCTGCATTGTAAAAAGCGTTATATAAATAAGGTGACAATGTAAGACTGATACGGTTCGGAAAAATGGATTCATGATGTACTTGCTTATTATATAATTTATTGTAATTAAAGTTACAGACAGCAGCTTTTATATTTCTATATATAAACATGTATTGTATGTGTTCCATCTAATTCTGTGATGTGATTTATTTCCCTTGTAGGTTAAATGATTGTAACTTAACAGACAAAAGCTGTTCAGCTCTGGCTGCAGTTCTTCGGTCAGATACCAATCTGAAAGAGCTGAACATGAGCAATAATAATCTGCAGGATTCAGGAGTGAAACTGCTCTGCACGGGACTGAAGGATGTACTGTGTAAATTGGTGATACTGAGGTAAGTTGAGCCACAGGAGTCACATGACAAGAATGAGGTGCAATTACTGACAGGATGATGTCGGAGGCAAAAGCGCAAGAAAACTTTTGTTAAAGTTGCATTTCTTTGTTTAATATAAGTGAGTTTGTCTTTGTTTTGTTGTTGTTGTGTTTTTAATTAAACAATAATAATGAACCACGAACTAAGCATTCATTTCCATTTAACCCTTATGTGCTGTTCGGGATGTTTTCATCCACTATGGGGAATTTTTGAGTCTTAATTTGGCCATAACTTTCTCCGTGTTTCAGCAAATGGAATGATTTTTGGTGACAAATCTTATTTTGACACATATTTTGGGAAAATGCTTTGAAAATGTTCAAAAACTCAACAGTACTCTGTGGGCAAATTCACTACCCTTTCGTTATGTTTGTGACTGAAAACAGCCATGACTTTTAACTGCTTTAAAAATGTATCAGATAAATATTTTTTTCAAATTTTTTTGCTTAAATCTATTAATCAGCCTCAGTCCTGATCAAAACTACTAAATTTAAAAAAAAAAAATCAGGATTTTAACTCTTTAATTGCCAAATTCATAAATGATGTTGTAACGACTGAGACAAATCAGACACGATTATTTGTCATACTTAACAAATAATCTCTAAAAACTCACTCTGAGGTCTGGAACCCTCCTCCATGGACACCATCTGATAGGGTTTTACGACCGTAAAGAAAGTGCAGAGGATGTGACGCTGACTTCATTCTTGTTGAGAAGGACAAATAAACCATTTTAATCATATATATATATTCTATATATAACCACTTGAGAAATGCATAAACGTGTATCCAATTTTTCCCTCTCATAATTTTCCTTTTATAGGGTTTGACCTATGTATTAATTCTCTTTTTTGAACTTTAATGTTTCAGAGTTGCATATTATGACTAACTATAATCACATGGGTAGCACGCTTGGTCTCTCTGGACTCCAATCTTCGCTCCCAAGCTCTTAATTTACATTACATTTTGTTAACTCTGACACATCAAGTATAATAAGAATCTAGAAGGTTCTTCTCTCATCCATCCAATATTTGTTCCCTCCGAAGGAACAAATCCTTATTGGCTCAGGCACCTCCAGAGGGTGTGACATCTTCACACTTTAAAAATCACTAATCACAAGATCAAGCTCTCTCTCTTATCGTCGACTGTTCCAAAGACAGCTCCTGCGGCCTGGCCTCCATCGGACCGAACTCAGGGCTTTCTACTGCAACCGTATATTCAGACGGTCTTCCATCTCTGAGGCAGAATGCAAGTATCGTACGATATACTAAATTGCTGCTAGTTAGTTAAAGTTGTGAACCTCCTTTGTCAACAGAGGAGCTTTGTATTGAATGCTAATGATTCCTTCCGGGTTTTTGACTTAACTTCCCCTTTTACCCCTGTAAGCGTGATTTGTGTGTATGTATGTGTTTGTTAGTTAGTCGTGTTCGTGATGTAGTTAATAAAATTTGTGCACAGTACATGTTTGGTTCTGACTCTGCCTACGCAGGTGAATTGTCACTTAAATGATTCTGACCCTATACATGTTTTTAAAAGTACTGGAAACGGGACAGAAAGATTATTCTTCTGTCAGGGGAAATATCCTTCTCTTAGAATCAATTAATAATCAACATTGAGTGTTCACAGGATGAACAGATCGATTGATTGTAGTCTGAATGCAGCTACATTAAGTTAACCTGATTAACTGATTCAAATATTCATAATTGATCATAATGAATAATCATAATTAGTTATGAATAATTATTAATATTTCCCTTTTGAGCTAATTTGCTACAATGTCACTGATTTGGGAAAAAACGTGTCAAAGATTAGAAACAACATTGGCTTTGATGCGTTGTTAGTTTTTGTGCAGCATCAGATTTTAACGTTTTAAAGAGTTAAAATCCTGATTTTTTTTTTTTTTAAATTTAGTAGTTTTGATCAGGACTGAGGTTGATTAATAGATTTAAGCAAAAAAAAAAATGAAAAAAATATTTATCTGATACATTTTTAAATAGTTAAAAGTAGTGGCTGTTTTCAGCCACGAACATAACAAAAGGGTAGTGAATTTGAACAATGCACAAGGGTTAAGAGGAAAATCCAAAGACCTTTCATTCATTGGTTACAGTGTGGGAGTTTGTCATTGTAATATTTTATTGTTGTTATGCTTTTCATTAAGAGTAATATTGAATTGACATTAAGCATTCATTTTTTTCACCAAGAAACAGAAAGATCTAATTTTAAAGATCAAAATGGAGCTTCGGCGATGCGAGTGTGTGTATGTTTACTTCTGCTCAAACTCTTTCAGTTGTAGCAACGTTTGCATTTACTGTCAGAAGAAACTTAAATGTGAAACTTGTCTAGATATAATGAATGTTTTTTGTTTTTAATTAAAGATATGGTGGTTTATCAGAGACGAAAGAAAACATTTTTATATTATTGTGTACCTTTGTGTGGTAATTCATCAAGATGCGCAGAGATCTGTTGTTTGCCTCCATGTTCAATTGTCAGTTGTTGCAACTAATTTTCAATACATTTTTATACAACATAATAAAATTCACTTTAAGGATTTACACTCACCTAAAGGATTATTAGGAACACCTGTTCAATTTCTGATTAATGCAATTATTTAATCAACCAATCACATGGAAGTTGCTTCAATGCATTTAGGGCTCTGGTCCTGGTCAAGACAATCTCCTGAACTCCAAACTGAATGTCAGAATGGGAAAGAAATGTGATTTAAGCAATTTTGAGCGTGGCATGGTTGTTGGTGCCAGATGGGCCGGTCTGAGTCAATCTGCTCAGTTACTGGGATTTTCACGCACAACCATTTCTAAGGTTTACAAAAAATGGTGTGAAAAGGGGAAAACATCCAGTATGGGGCAGTCCTGTGGGCCAAAATGCCTTGTTGATGCTAGAGGGCAGAGGAGAATGGGCCGACTGAATCAAGCTGATAGAAGAGCAACTTTGACTGAAATAACCACTCGTTACAACCGAGGTCTGCAGCAAAGCATTTGTGAAGCCACAACACGCACAACCTTGAGGCGGATGGGCTCCAACAGCAGAAGACCCCACCGGTACCACTCATCTCTTCTACAAATAGAAAAAAGAGGCTACAATTTGCACAAGCTCACGAAAATTAGACTGGAAAAATGTTGCCTGGTCTGATGAGTCTCGATTTCTGTTGAGACATTCAGATGGTAGAGTTAGAGTTTGGCGTAAACAGAATGAGAACATGGATCCATCATGTCTTGTTACCACTGTGCAGGCTGGTGGTGGTGGTGTAATGGTGTTGGGTTGTTTTCTTGGCACACTTTAGGCCCCTTAATGCCAATTGGGCATCGTTTAAAAATCTCCATCAACTGCAAGATGCTATCCTATCAATATGGGCCAACATTTCTAAAGAATGCTTTCATCACCTTGTTGAATCCATGCAATGTAGAATTAAGGCAGTTCTGAAGGCGAAAGGGGGTCAAACACAGTATTAGTATGGTGTTCCTAATAATCCTTTAGGTGAGTTTATATTGTTCAGATGAATCAGCTGAATGTTGTCATTCCTGTTCTAGACTCTCTAACTGCAGTGTAACAGAAGAAGGTTATAAAGCTCTGGCTTCAGCTCTGAGATCAAACCCTTCACACCTGATAGAGCTGGATCTCACAGGAAATGATCCTGGACAATCAGGAGTGAAGGAGCTCAGTGATTTACTACAGGATCCAAACTGTCAACTGAAGACACTGAGGTGAGACGGGATAAAATATTTAACTAAATTACTTATGCAGGCTAAATATTCATAACAAATATATAATTTTAGTTCTACAATTAGCTGGACAATTTGTTGCTTTAAAATGATGAAGATCAGATCAGATGCTGCAGGTTTTGACATGATGATGATGATGATGATGATCGTCAACAGTTTAGTTGTGGTTCAAGCTACAGATCAAATAGACATTATGGGTCAGTATATGTGCTGTTCTGGAGTATGATATGCCTTGACAATTAACTGCACAATTGTGTTTTTGTGCACACTTTTCATTAAAAATTCTAGATTCTTTGTCAAATTATTTTTTGAACACTCAAGCCCAGATTCACTGTATCTCTACAGCAGGTCTGTGAGTCTCCAGATGTTCACAAACATGCTGATGTTTCTCACTCCTCCTGCTTAAAAGCCAGAAAGATCTTGAGCCTTAATTTCACATTCTGTGTTCATACTGAAAATCATGATATAGACTCTTTTGCCCTTCTGCTCTGTGGGACGTTTCTGTTCTTATGAGTTTGCTTTAGGACTGAGTGCCGCTCTAATTTCTTTTAAATAATTCGATTATACTTTTTCAAGTATTTATATATTTATTTTATTATTTAAATGTTCAAAGAAAAATGTTGCATTTAAATAAAAGCTTGTCTTCAGAACAGTAATTAAAGGGTCAGTTCACCCAAAAATGTTTCCAAAAAAAATTTATGTCTTTAATTCCTCACCCATTTTTACATTTTACATTTTTTTTTTAGTCATTTAGCAGATGCTTTTATCCAAAGTGACTTACAAGTGAGGCAATTAGGGGTTAGGTGCACTTTAGTCATGGTATCGAATCCCCACTTTCAATTCCTGCCAGCGTGCGAATCAAACCGCCAACCTTCACGCTACAAACCCAACTCCCTCACCATTAGGCCACGACTACTCTCACGTCATTATGCATCCGTAAGACCTTTGTTCATCTTCAGAACACAAAGTAAGACATTTTCTAACTTCTCAGTCAACAGCAATTTAATTACCATTTTCAAGGTCCAGAAAGGAACTAAAGACATTGTTAAAACAGTCGACGTGACTGCAGTGGTTCAACATTAATTTTATAAAGTGACCAGAATATTTTTTGTGTGCAAAAACAAATCCAAAATAACGACTTTATTCAACAATCTCTTCCCTTCCCTGTCATTATCCTCATGCAGTCCACACAGTACACACAGTGAAGGCTTCTGTGTTTATGTCTGAACGCTGGCTCAGTATTGGCCAAATCTGATCATGTGAGCGGCACGACGCATGCGTGTGATACTGATGCAGCAGCTGAACAATAATGAGTCTGTGTTCTGGTGTAGAACCTGGAAGCGCTGAACGTAAACAGGGTTAGAGAATGGCACAGAAGAGAGTATATTGTTGAATAACGGCATTAGACTGTTTTGATCGTAACTCTCTTAACCCACAGACAGAACTTTGGGTTGAGATATTTTGAAGGCCGACATGCTGACATTGTTGCTGAAGACTACCTTCAATAAACTCTTCTCCCCACAAGAACTCTGGTCAAGCTTACATATTTTATGTGTTAGACACATCTAATACATTGGGGTGCCACCCCAAAAGACTGCTCTGCCAAATACAGCAAAATTAGTCTTGGAATTGCTGTTTTTATTTTTGTTTTTGCGCACAAAATGTACTCTTCTTGCTTCATAAAATTAAGGTTGAACGACTGCGGTCACATGGACTATTTTAATAATGTCTTTAGTAACCTTCTGGACCTTGAAACTGTTGGTTAAATTGCTGTCTATGGACGAGTCATATGCCTCTCGGATCAAAAATATCTTAATTTGTGTTTTAAAGATTAATGAAGGCTTTGCTGGTGTGGAACGACATGAAGGTGAGGAATTAATGACAGAAATTTCATTTTTGGGTGAACCAACCCTTCAAGTTTTTTTTATCAAATATGTTTGTAATCCATCAGACATTTAGTTGAGAACTGAATCGACTCTTCTGCAGGTGTTTGAGTGCTGCTGCAGATGAAGCCTGTCAGTATGTGGAGAGAATTGTGGGTAAAAACCCGTTCCTCCAGAGAGAGCTGAATCTGAGAGACCATGAATTAGGAGACACACGAGTGAATCAGATCGCTGCTCTACTGCAGGATAAACACTGTCGACTCAACACACTGACGTGAGTATTGTTCATTTATTTAAATATTACAATACTTTTAATTGTAATGTTACTGTAACTGATAATATTTCCTCATGTATTTGAGTCAGAGCAGTTTTTTCTCGGCGTCACACAGAGCCTCAACAATGTAAAGTGATACAATTAAACAGGAAATTAAAAATGCGCAATTAATACGTGACTTAAATATGACTAAGACAGTTTGATCATGTGTCAATGATTATTTCAGTGACTGTAGAGGGAGAACAATGGTTTTCCTCCAGAGCTTAAACTCTTCAAATAAGTGACAGATTGAAAAAACAGCTGCACTATAAACACAGAGATGTGTTTCCTAACTTTCACAGGTTAATTCTGTGTAAATTAAATATAAGTGTGACGGCGGGGAGGAGCTGAAAACGGCGAGGTGAAGTCAGACAGTTTCTGCTTCCCGTAGTGACGTTCACGCTGCGTTTGGATTCTTTATCACAGCTGAAATGAAATAAATGCAATATTCAACTAATACACTGAAGTTTCAAAAACATACATAATCGTTGTCATGTGGTGAATCTGGCGTCGTCATCAGAGCTTGTGCAGCTGCTCTTCAAAACAGAAGAATGAACTAGGAGACTCTGGAGTGAAAAACCTCAGTGATCTACTGATGAACCCACAATTCAAGCTGGAGAAACTACAGTTAGTATCATTATACTGTACAGCAGTTACAGTGAGATTGAAGTTGATTTATTTTAAGACAGCAGGGCTTATGTTTCATTCTTTACAGCAGTGAACTTTCTGGGTTTCCCTATTGGTCACATTTTTTTTTTTTTTTAATCTAGTCAGTAAGGCTTGACCTGCTTTTCTAAAGCTTTATCGGTTGTTTAATATCACTGTCTTCCTGCATTAATCGTTAATAAAACAGTATTTTATCTTCTAGGAAAACACTTAACTTGTAATTAGTTGTTCATAGTGTGGCTCGTCTGCTTGTCTGTTCATAGCCTATTCTTCATTTATAAGGTGTGTAACTAAATTTGCTGCTCCAATATCAGTGTCTTAGTAGTACATTAAGCCACATTGAGCATTTTTCACGTTAATCGCTTGAATGTCCCGCTTCACTGGCAGTATGCTATATAACATTCTCTTGGACGTGCGTCAGTTTTGAACCCCTCGTGAGTGAGAATGGGTTGAAAATCAAGTCAAGTATTATCATGTTTCTGAAACATTGTGTATTTTCATCATCTTTAGTTGCATTTACATTGTGACTGTGTTTCAGATGTAATCAACTCTGTGTCTGTAAAGGTGTGAACCAAATGTCTGATACTGATGTATGGTCCACAGAAACTGATGGGTGTAGGGTAGATCAATCTCCTGTGGGACGTCCTAACAGTTTTCCATTGTTTGTAGCTCTTTTGTCTTCATGTATAAAGTTCTGTCCCACAGACAGAACAGAACTTTGGGTTAAGATATTTTGAAGGCCAACACGCTGACACTACTGCCTTCAATAAACTCTTCTCCCCACAAGAACTCTGGTCAAGCTTACGTATTTTATACAAATCTAATACATTGGCGAGACACCCTGAAAGACTGCTCAGCCAAATACAGCAAAATCTTAACAATTCTCAAGAGACATGACTCTGGAAAGTGTGTGAGAAACAACAATTTTGCAAACAAAACTTGTAAATTGACATTTCTTCGACTTTCAAGTCAAGTCATCTTTATTTATATAGCACTTTTTACAATGCAAATTGTGGCAAAGCAGCTTTAAATTAATAATTGGCAAATAATTTTGGCTGCACAGCAGCTCCCAAAGAAAATGGTGTCATTGTGCAGCTTATTCTATATATTATTGATTCATTCCTTTGCAAAGATCAATAGTTATTAGTCTAGTTAATGTATGTATAGCAGCACTGCAGAAAACAGTGACGTAATCATCCGGCTCAGCTCAGTTCGCATACAACGGCGCCAATGCAGGCATATCAAAAACACTGCTGAATATCAAGCAAGTGTCCCCAACTTAAGCAAGCCAAAGGCAACAGCGGCAAGGAAAAAAACCTTGAGAGAAACCAGGCTTAGTCGGGGGGCCAGTTCTCCTCTGGCCAACAGTGAACACTTGTCAACTTTAATCTGTTCCATTTTTATTTTGGTTGATAAAGATGTAAAACGTAATAAAAAAAAAAAATCTGAAAAGAAGTCAATATTTATTTTGTGCTCTCGGTTTTAATTTAAATTTCAGTATTCAACATGGCATTTAAAACTACGACAACCTTTCATTTTTCCTTTATCGACATGGTTGAGAAACGAAAAAAGCAATGGACTCAAAAGTACATGGACAGAAGAAACAGTGTCTTCCAGCACACAGAACTAGTGTAACTGCATTTCAAAACAGACTATTGGAAACTAAATGAAGCTCTTCAATAAGATGATCATCATAGATGTGAACTATTGTTATTTCTGTTTTCAGTCTGTTTAGATGCAGTATTACAGAGAAACAGTGTGTCATCCTGACTTCAGCTCTAAAATCAAACCCGTCACACCTGAGAGAGCTGAACCTGAGCGGGAATAAACTAGGAAACACAGGAGTGAAGCACTTATGTGACGTACTGAAGGATTCACACTGTAAACTGGAGATATTGAGGTCAGTAACATTCTTTACATACAAGTTATTGGCGATTCTAATACACGGAACATGAAAATAGAGACACCAGCCACCATAGTCACATGTTTGCCGGGAGCCAGAGCGCCTGACATCAAAGCAAATTTAAAAGTGCTGGCTAATGCTAATCGGTAATACTCTAAGATTGTTATTCACGTCCACGCTAATGATGTTCGACTTTGCCAGTCGGAGATCACCAAAATTAACATTAAAGAGGTGTGTGAACTCGCATGTTCAATATCAGACACTGTAATTTGTTCTGGACCCTTTCCTGCTCGTAGGAGTGATGAGATAATTAGCAGACTATCATCACTCAATGGCTGGCTGTCTAAGTGGTGTCCACAGAATAATATAGGTTTCATAGACAATTGGAAAAGTTTTTGGGGCAGACCTGACCTGTTGAAAAGAGATGGTATTCATCCCTCCTGGGGTGGTGCCGCTCTTCTCTCTAGTAATATGGCACATAGTCTTAGAGCTCAACCTTGACTAACTGGGGCCCAGGTCAGGAAGCAGACAGACTGGCTAAACCGACCGTCTGCTAGCTGTCTCACGTCACAGAATTCAGATAAATCCCAACACATAGAGACTCTTTCACCTAGATATCGTCAGATAGAGACTGTGTCTGTACCCCGAACTAATAAATACAGAAAACTTCCAAACCCATTTAAGGATGATAATTTAATTGATGTTCAACAAGTAGAAAACAAAGATAATAAAGATAAACGAATGATAAAGCTTGGGTTGCTGAATATTCGATCCCTTTCTTCAAAAGCACTTATTGTAAATGATATTATCACAGAAAATAATCTGGATGGTATTGTGTTTGACAGAAACCTGGCTCTAGCCCTCAGGGTTATTATTATCGACACGAACCTCGTCGGAAAGGTAAAGGGGGAGGTGTTGCTGTAATCTATAGTAATATCTTCAGTATTTCTCAAAAGTCTGATGCCATGATACAACAAGCACACTCGGGCCCTTAAGAGAGCAGCCAGAAAAATGGAGCGAAGCTGTAAGAATTCAAAACTAGAGGTTTTTCGTATTTCATGGAGAGAGAAAATGAGAGTACAGAAAGGCCTTAAACTGCTAGATCTGCTTATTTTTCAAATCTTTTAGAAGAAAATAAACACAACCCTAAGTACTTATTTAATACAGTGGCTAAATTAACGAAAAATACAGCCTCAACTTCTGATGTTTCCAAACAGCACAGCAGTAATGACTTTAAGAACTTCTTTACTTGCAAGATTGACAACATTAGATAGAAAATTATAGCCATGCAACTGTCTACTACAGTATCACATCAGACAGTGGATTGTAATATCCCTGAGGAAAAATTCCATTCATTCGCTGCTATAGGAAAGGAAGAATTGTCTAAACTTGTTAAATCATCAAAATCAACAACATGTATGTTAGACCCTATACCAACTAAGCTATTGAAAGAGATGCTTCCAGAGGTCATAGATCCTCTTCTTAAGATCATTAATTCATCTTTATCACTAGGTTACGTACCGAGAAATTTTAAGCTGGCTGTTCTCAAACCTCTTATTAAAAAACCACAACTTGATTCCAGAGAATTAGTCAATTATACAGACCGATTTCCAATCTACCTTTTCTGTCAAAAATACTAGAAAAGGCAGTATCATCTCAACTCTGTTCCTACTTGGAAAGAAATGGTATCTGTGAGGATTTCCAGTCAGGATTTAGACCGTACCATAGTACTGAGACTGCTCTCATTAGAGTTACGAATGATTTGCTCTTATCATTAGATCATGGTTGTATCTCTCTATTAGTGTTACTAGACCTCAGTGCTGCTTTTGACACTATCGACCACAACATTCTTTTGAATAGACTAGAAAATTATGCTGGAATTAGTGGAATTGCATTGGCATGGTTCAAATCATACTTATCCGACCGTTATCAGTTTGTAGTAGTAAACGAAGAGATGTCATTTCGATCACAAGTTAAATATGGAGTACCACAAGGCTCAGTTCCAGGATCGTTGCTTTTCACTCTGATCGTTGCTTGTCACTCTGCTACCCTTGGGAGATGTCATTAGGAAGCATGGCATTAGTTTTCACTGTTACACTGATGATACTCAGCTCTATATTTCCTCGTGCCCTGACGAAACCTACCAATTCTCAAAATTAACAGAATATGTAGCTGATATAAAAAATTGGATGATTAGTAATTTCCTACTACTAAATTCAGAAAAAACAGAGATTCTAATAACTGGACCAAAAACTTCAGCACATAAAAACCTAGAATACTGCTTAACACTTGATGGCTGCTCTGTTAAGTCGTCTTCGTCAGTTAGGAACCTGGGTGTGCTCTTTGATACCAATCTTTCATTGAAAGCCACATTTCTAACATATGTAAAACCGCATTCTTCCATCTTATAAATATATCTAAATTACGACATATGCTCTCAATGACAAATGCGGAACAGCTAGTTCATGCGTTTGTGACCTCGAGGCTAGATCCTTTTCCTATTTGGCATCTTAACTCTGGAACGATCTTCCTAGCATTGTTCGGGAAGCAGACACACTCTGTCAGTTCAAATCTAGACTAAAAACGCATCTATTTAACCTGGCATACACATGATGCACTATCAATTTTTGTCTTCATATCCGTTAAAGGATTGTTTGGCTGCATAGATCAGGTCAGCCGGAACCGGGAACACTTCCTATAACACCAGATGTACTCGTTACATCAGAAAAAGAATGGCGTCTACGCTAATTTTTGTCTCTCTGCTTATCCAGAGGTTTATCAATTAACATGATTGGCTGGATCCGGGCCTTGTCCGGGTCGGATGGGGAACCTGTGCCTGTGTGCGGCAGCAGCATGGCCCTGTGGTGTCGGCGGACACTGTTAACTAGCTCATCCTTTGTTAAGACCTTACCAACTCATCAGCCAGTGGCACATATCCCAACAAACCGTCCCATACCGGTGTGATCAAAAATATCTTAAACTAGATGGAACTGGATAAAATAATTTGACTGTTGCGATTCCAAATCGGTTTAATGACCTGTAACTCTGCCTGAGTATCGGACAAGTGTTCACTGTTGGCCAGAGGAGAACTGACCCCCGACTAAGCCTGGTTTCTCCCAAGGTTTTTTTCTCCATTTGTTGGAGTTTTGGTTCCTTGCCGCTGTTGCCTTTGGCTTGCTAAAGTTGGGGACACTTGCTTGATATTCAGCAGTGTTTTTGATATGCCTGCATTGGCGCCGTTGTATACAAACTGAGCTGAGCCGGACGATTACGTCACTGTTTTCTCCAGTGCTGATATACATACATTAACTAGACTAATAACTATTGATCTTTGCAACAGAATGAATCAGTAATATATAGAGTGAGCTGGACAATGACACCATTTTCTTTGGGAGCTGTTGTGCAGCCAAAATTATTTGCCAATTATTAATTTAAAACTGCTTTGCCACAATTTGCATTGTAAAAAGTGCTATATAAATAAAGATGACTTGACAAGAATCAAAATGTTTAAAATCACTTTAACAGTTTAAACTAAAACACTTTAAACTCAATATCTCACAGTGAGTCTGAGTTCACATTATATTTGTGCAACATTTTCATCTTAGTATTTTGTGATCTGGTGAAATAAAGATGATCTTCCTCTGTCTGTTTTATTTGCTTTTGAAGATGACGTGACTTTAGGGAATTAGTTTTCTTCTGTCTTATTTTCTGCTCTTTCTCTCTGCTAATGTAGGTTAAGCTCCTGTTTTATGACAGATGAAGGTTGTTCTGCTCTGACTTCAACTCTGAAATCAAACCCGTCACACCTGAGAGATCTGGACCTGAGCTGGAATGAACTAGGAGACTCTGGAGTGAAAAACCTCAATGATCTACTGATGAACCCACAATTCAAGCTGGAGAAACTACAGTTAGTATCATTATACCATTATACTGTATTTACCGTTTAGTTTATTTATCTGAATTAAAAATGATATTAACAGGTTTGTTTGTGTATCAGGTAAAAGAGCATTAAACTTTCAAGCATTTAAACTTTGTGGCTATAAAATAGTTTCATATGCTGGAATCTGACAAATCTTTGCTGTGAAACAAGACAGAAGTGAGAACAGACTAAAAAACAGTGACAAATTGTGACGAATGTCTGGTTGTAATGAAGCTCACGACGATGGAGAATACAATAACACTGTCTTTAATCACAAGTCTAACATGTAGGAGAGAGAAAACACAAGCACTTCAACATAAACGACACGCAACAATGAACAGACAGAACTAAGAGTTTAAATACACAGAGAGTAATCAAGGTGAAACAGAACAGCTGAGGAACTGATGAACAACCAAGAACACTAACTAGGGAACACACACAGACAGCAACACCATGACAATAAAACACAACAAAACTGACACACAAATAGATTATTCTGAAATGTTACATTTATACTGGACTAATGTGCTTTTCACTAAATCTGCTTTTATTGCGCAAAATGTGTATTTAGAGATTGTAAATTACACTCTAAAATGATTTAATCATCGATTCATGAATAAAATTCTTGCAATAAAAGTATGAAAATAGACCATTTAAATGTTGATTTTCTATTGTTTCTATATTGATCCTATATATTAATCTACTGTCACACCATGGAAGGACAGGAACAAACACTCGTAGCTTTCTTGATATGAACTTGATTTAATGAATAACAGGATACAGGCAGATACATCAAACACCACGCATGAAACGTTAACAACCGACAAGGACTGGACTGACACAGAGGGAATATAAACACTGAAACACAGCAGGATAACAAGCGGGACACAGGTGACGGACATGATTACAAACGAGACACAGCTGACTTAAATGAACTGATGAAGATGCACATGGGGAACCAAAACAAAGATCACATGACAGATGACAGGACAGGACTCAAAACAAAGAACATCTGACTAAGGACATGACTGGGGAACAGATAAACAGACAGATCCTGACATCTACAGTGATAAATTCACTTAATTTTGGGAGTGAGGACGGATCCAGACTTGGATTGTAACTAGTATCCTCAAATGCTCCTGTGTTGATTTGTTTGTTTATATCATTAAGTTTCCGTGTTTTTGTTGGTTTATTAGTGACTGTTTTATCATGTTCATTTAACATGAACTGAACATGATTTGAGTCATTTTCTCTTTCTGTCTTCAGTCTGAGTGGATGGAGTATTACAGAGAAACAGTGTGTCATCCTGACTTCAGCTCTGAAATCAAACCCGTCACTCCTGAGAGATCTGAACCTGAGTGAGAATAAACTAGGAGACTCTGGAGTGAAAAACCTCAGTGATCTACTGATGAACCCACAATTCAAGCTGGAGAAACTACAGTTAGTATCATTATACTGTACAGCAGTTACAGTGAGATTGAAGTTGATTTATTTTAAGACAGCAGGGCTTATGTTTCATTCTTTATAGCAGTGAACTTTCTGGGTTTCCCTGTTGGTCAATTTTTATGTTTTTTTTTGTTTGTTTGTTTTTTATTAAATCTAGTTAGTAATTGTTGAATTTCCAGCATTTGATATGATGTACTGATTGTGTACTTGCAGAAATTTTGCTTTTCAACAGAGAATAAAGAATAGAGACATCAAATAAATAGTTTAAAATGAAAGAGAAGAAACAGTGTCTTCCAGCACACAGAACTAGTGTAACTGCGTTTCAAAACAGACTATTGGAAACTAAATGAAGCTCTTCAATAAGATGATCATCATAGATGTGAACTATTGTTATTTTTCTGTCTTCAGTCTAAGTGAATGCAGAATTACAGAGGAACAGTGTGTCATCCTGACTTCAGCTCTGAAATCAAACCCGTCACTCCTGAGAGATCTGGACCTGAGCGGGAATAAACTAGGAAACACAGGAGTGAAGGACTTATGTGACGTACTGAAGGATTCACACTGTAAACTGGAGAGATTGAGGTCAGTAACATTCTTCACATACAAGAATCAAAATGATGAAAATCACTTTAACAGTTTAAACTAAAACACTTTATACTCAATATCTCACAATGAGTCTGAGTTCACATTATATTTGTGCAACATTTTCATCTTAGTATTTTGTGCTCTGCTGAAATAAAGATGAAGATCTTCTGTTTTATTTGTTTATAGTCCTATTCAGACAGGATCAGTTTTACATGGAGAGGTGGAGTGTAGTTATTATTACCAGAGCTTCTCAGTGATTTCAGTCCTTTCTGAATGTGTCGTCTCAGTAATCATTATGGACACTGTCAGTAAAGATTACAGTGACTTTTACCTTCTGTAAAAAGATCCAGAAATATTACCTCACGTAATGCTAATCCTGTGCGAATAGACCAGCTGTAAATATGTAAATATTCTGTCATTTCCTGTTTAAAAGTAGTTTTCCATGGTTTTTAAGTATGGAGGCGCTTGAAGCGTTCAGTTGTGTTCGAGGCAGTGAGTCTGTGGCAAACCTCAAGTGTTTTTTCGTACCATTCAGATCAAAAAGAAGTCAAAAGCACTTGTTAGAGGCACAAAACGTCTTTTAGCTTTAGTGCCTGTTACCTACAGAATCCAATCAGAATTTAATTCATTTGCTTTAAATGTTTTGTTTAATTTCGTTTAATTAAAATCTTTCGACTGGACCTGACTTTTTTATATTGTTTATGCGTATGCAGTGTAATACACACATGACAACAGGGAAGTGTGTAAATCGAGTTACCCTTCCAACTACTGGTAGTTCCCTTTGAAGGGAATCTCAACGCTGCATCGGAATTGACGCATTGTGGGAACACCTCTGCGTGATTGCGTCGTGAAGCACATTTGAAATCTGTCCAATGGTGTGACGGGACGTCATAGGCAGGTGACGTCATAAAGCACACCAGAAACAAACGCTGTTAGCTTCTGTGTCTTCAGCAAGCACTCTCTGTTGAAACTGTTTGTCCTGGTGTTGTCTGTCTCTCACGAAATCATATATATATAGAAATGGCGAATAAGCAACAATTCAGGCAGTGTGTTCCTCCCTGCCCGCGTTTTATAACGGGTGGGGATACACATCAGCTATGTGTTGTTTGTTTGGGACCGGAGCATGCCCGGTCAGCTCTCGAGGGAGCTGACTGCGAGCTTTGCGAACTGCTGTCTGCGAAGACGCTCCGGTCCGAAGACTGAGGTGTCGAGATCATGGAGGAAACCGGTGTCATATCGAGTTTTCAGTCCCCAAACGTCTAACTATTCCAATATTATGGGACTGAAGCCATATGGCTATGGGGTGGTGCCTCGGGTTTATCTCCCCGCACCTTCACCAAATGCAGGATGCAGGTCTGGCTCCGCTAAGACTCCAGGGCATTCGCGTGTTAAACTATATAGACGATTGGCTCATTCTGGCATAGTCAAGAGAGTTAGCCGTTCAGCATCGAGATGCTGTCCTGGCTCACATGGAAGTGTTGGGGTTGAGGTTAAACACCAAGAAAAGCGAGCTATCTCAACTACAGAGAACCTCTTTTCTGGAAGTCATTTGGGATTCGACTACCATGCAGGCATGTCTTTCCCCTGCTTGAGTAGATTCGATTCTCGTGGCCGTGAACAAGTTAAAGTTAGGCCAGTCACTCACTGTGAAACAGTTTCAGAGGCTGTTAGGGCTGATGGCGGCAGCGTCCAACGTGATACCTTGGTTTCTTTCCCAAGGGCCGGTGTTGGGAGTTCCTTGTCGTCGTGTAACGCTTACAACGGATGCTTCCCTCACCGGCTGGGGGGCAATCATGAGTGGTCGCTCTGCTCAGGGTCTTTGGCAGGGCCATCATCTGTCATGGCATATAAACCAGTTGGAGATGAAGGCTATGTTCCTGGCAATCAAACATTTCCTCCCAGACCTGAGGGGCCACCATGTGTTGGTCCGAACAGACAACACAGCGGTGGTCTCATGTTTAAATCATCAAGGGGGTCTGTACTCACGCCCACTATGCAGATTGGCGCACCAGATCTTCTTGTGGGCCCATGGGAAGTTGCTGTCAGTCAGGGCAGTATACATCCCAGGGCACCTGAACCTGGGGGCAGACATCCTGTCGAGACAGGGGCTGAGGCCCGGGGAGTGGAGACTTCACCCCGAGGTGGTGGAGCTCCTGTGGGACAGATTTGGGCGAGCCCAGGTGGATCTGTTTGCATCTCGAGAGACGGCTCACTGTCCACTTTTCTTCTCCCTCACATATCCAGCCCCTCTGAGGTTGGACGCGATGGTAAACACGTGGCTGAGGCTGCGTCTATGCGCTTTTCCCCCGATTGCGCTGCTCCCGGGGGTTCTGGAGAGAATACGCCAGGACGGGGCTCGTCTATTATTAGTAGCCCCGTTGTGGCCGGGCCGAGTTTGGTTCGTGGACATTGTGTCCCTTCTCGCGGCTCCCCCTGGGAGATTCCGATCAGGAGGGACCTTCTTTCTCAGGCGGCTGGATCAATCCTGCACCCCCGCCCGGAGTTGTGGAAACTGTGAGCTTAAACTTATTCGCCATTTCTATATATATATGATTTCGTGAGAGACAGACAACACCAGGACAAACAGTTTCAACAGAGAGTGCTTGCTGAAGACACAGAAGCTAACAGCGTTTGTTTCTGGTGTGCTTTATAGCTTCCAGGTCATGACGTCACCTGCCTATGACGTCCCGTCACACCATTGGACAGATTGCAAATTTGCTTCACGACGCAATCACGCAGAGGCGTTCCCACAATGCGTCAATTCCGACGCAGCGTCTCGTTTCCTCTCAGGGAACCATGGTTACATGAGTAACCTGAGACCTTTTACTAAGATTTCTTATCCCGTGCAAATTGGCCATTAATATTACAGACATCCTGTGGTAAAATTACATTACTCCAACACCACTTGAAAACTAATCCTGTCCAAATAGGGCTTATGAAGATAACGTGACTTTAGGTAATAAAGAGCTTTCTTTTTTCTTTTGAGACTGTTTACACGACACCAACTAAAAATTGAAAACGTTTTATGAGTTTTGTCTGTTCATTTACATGACAAAAGCATTTTGGGGACCTTAAAACGGATTTCAAAATACAAGTTTTTAAAAACGATACTGTTATTATCTCTGTACACACGTGAAAAACACGGATCTGTGAAATCGGTGACAGCATTATTTTCTACTCTCTCTCTCTGCTAATGTAGGTTAAGGTGCTGTGATCTGACAGATGAAGATTGTTCTGCTCTGACTTCAGCTCTGAAATCAAACCTGTCACACCTGAGAGATCTGGACCTAAGCGGGAATAAACTAGGAAACTCAGGAGTGAAAAACCTCAATGATCTACTGATGAACCCACAATTCAAGCTGGAGAAACTACAGTTAGTATCATTATACTGTATTTACTGTTCAGTTTATTTGAATTCAACAGGACACAAGTCACATCATTTGTAGCGCTGCATCTCCATCTGAAGAGATTCAGAAATGGTATTAGTTCACGGGTTTGTATGTGAATCAGTAAAAGAGCATTAAACTTTGAAGCGTTTTAAACTTTATGGCTATAAAATAGTTTCATATGCTGGAATCTGACAAATCTTTGCTGTGAAACAAGACAGAAGTGAGAACAGACTAAAAAACAGTGACAAATTGTGACGAATGTCTGGTTGTAATGAAGCTCACGACGATGGAGAATACAATAACACTGTCTTTAATCACAAATCTAACATGTAGGAGAGAGAAAACACAAGCACTTCAACATAAACGACACGCAACAATGAACAGACAGAACTAAGAGTTTAAATACACAGAGAGTAATCAAGATCACTAATGCTGGGTAAACACTTAAATATTTTCGAAATGTGAGGGACCACAAACATGAGGACAAAAAATCCTAGATTTAAGTGTTTTGTTCCTGTAGTGTGTGCCGTGATGTGACGAAGACAACACACCACACACAAACAGATTTTCAATCAGATTCCTGTCTGTGATCACGGGAAATCTCGCGAAATCTCTTGAGACTTCATAATAAACATGGCGGATGATTGGCAAGAAGAAACTGCGAAGATAGTGTTTGGAATGAGTTTGATATGTTTTACAGGACACGTTGCATAAACACTCATGCTGTTGCCACAAATCAACAAGCCAACAAGCCTCCATCTCTGCTGTCCAAATCCATTTAACTTTGTGCTTCACCATGACTGCGTTTGTTATACTTCTGCCTTCTGTCAGCTCGCTTTCTGATTGGATATTGTTTCGTTTCACGTGATAATCAAAATCAGCTCGATTATCTTGTGGTGTGAACCCAGCATAACACACTGACAGCAACACCATGATAATAAAACACAACAAAACGGATTCACAAATAGATTATTCTGAAATGTTACTGTCATAATCGTGTCCTTGTTTGTCTGTTTATTCTGTTCCCCTGTCCTGTCATTTTTCACATGTTCTTTGTTGTCCTGTTATTCAGTCATGTGCTCTTTGTTTTGTTTCCATCGGTTGTCACATGGTCTTTCTCTGTCAGTTCTTAACGTTACGTGCGTGATATTGTTCCGTGTATTCCTGTCTCCTGTTGATTATTAAAACGAATTATATTGAAGAAAACTCCTTGTTCCTGGTCCTTCCAAACCACGGTGTTGCAGTTACATTCATACTGGACTAATGGTGCTTTTCACTGAATCTTCTTTTATTGAGCAAAATTTGTATTTAGAGATTGTAAATTACACTCTAAAATGACTTAATAATCATTTAATGTCTAAGATAATATTGCATTAATAATAGGAAAATAGTTTTAGTCCATTTAAATGTTGGTGTTTTTTTTATTTCTATATTGATCCTATATATTAATCTACAGTTGATAAATTCACTGATTTTTGGAAGTGAGGATGGATCCAGACTTGGATTATAACTAGTATCCTCAAATGCTCCTGTCTTGGTTTGTTTGTTTATTTCATGAAGTTTCCATGTTTTTGCTGCTTTATTAGTGACTGTATGACATTTATTCATGATTCATTTAACATGAACTGAACATGATTTGAGTCATTTTCTCTTTCTGTCTTCAGTCTGTATGGATGCAGTATTACAGAGAAACAGTGTGTCATCCTGACTTCAGCTCTGAAATCAAACCCGTCACTCCTGAGAGATCTGAACCTGAGCGGGAATAAACTAGGAAACACAGGAGTGAAAAACCTCAGTGATCTACTGATGAACCCACAATTCAAGCTGGAGAAACTACAGTTAGTATCATTATACTGTACAGCAGTTACAGTGAGATTGAAGTTGATTTATTTTAAGACAGCAGGGCTTATGTTTCATTCTTTATAGCAGTGAATTTTCTGGGTTTCCCTATTGGTCAATTTTTATGTTTTTTTTTTAATATTGTTTGTAATTGTTAAATTTCCAGCATTTGATATGATGTACTGATTGTGTACTTGCAGAAATGTGCCTTTTCAACAGAGAATAAAAAACAGAGACATCAAATAAATAGTTTAAAATGAAAGAGAAGAAACAGTGTCTTCCAGCACACAGAACTAGTGTAACTGCGTTTCAAAACAGACTATTGGAAACTAAATGAAGCTCTTCAATAAGATGATCATCATAGATGTGAACTATTGTTATTTCTGTCTTCAGTCTGAGTTACTGCAGAATTACAGAGGAACAGTGTGTCATCCTGACTTCAGCTCTGAAATCAAACCCGTCACACCTGAGAGATCTGAACCTGAGCGGGAATAAACTAGGAAACACAGGAGTGAAGCACTTATGTGACGTACTGAAGGATTCACACTGTAAACTGGAGAGATTGAGGTCAGTAACATTCTTCACATACAAGAATCAAAATGCTTCAAATCGCTTTAACAGTTTAAACTAAAACACTTTATGCTCAATATCTCACAATGAGTCTGAGTTCACAGTATAGTTGATTTGTTTGTAAGATAATCTCTCTTCCTCTGTTTGTGTCTTTCTAGTCTACAGGCCTGTGGCATTACAGATGTTTCTTCTTTAACTCAGTCTTTGACTAACTCAGAAGCTCTGCAGTTTTTAAAAGCACTTGATCTGGGATTCAATATGATAGGAGACTCAAAGCAGCGGCTCAGAGACGTGCGACGAGACTCAAACTGTGTCCTGAGGTGAGGAAACATCACTGTGATATTAAAGAGATCTTCATTTTCCTCTGATATGTGAACAAACCTTTCAGATGATCGTGAAAGAAAATCATCATTAATCTTTATTGCAACAAAGAAGTTGAAGTTCTTGATCTGTTTAAAGAGCACAAAAGCACACTGTCACAGCTTTATACAACAACACCTGCTTTATTAACTGTGTCAGTCGTGAATCATTTCAGTTTGAAAATAGACTTGGTGAGATTGTAGGAAAACGCTGCACTCCTGCTAAAATCAGTGGCGTTCAGCTTCAGCTCACAGCCGTCCAGCCTCACATGAGAAATGTCTCTGTCTCTAGTGTGTTTTTACTTTGACGAGCAACACGTTACACTACTTTACACTCACTTTACTTTCAGTGATTTACTCAGAGCTCTACAAACATGTTTCAACTAGAGGACGAACGGCTTTAACTAAAGCTTTTTGTTTGAATTCAGAATATCATTTGTATTTGCTCCCTGTGGTTTATTCCATACGCCGTACACTCATTAGTTTCTTCTTTACAACTCAATAGGAGTCACACCAACACAAACAAACAAACAGATCAACGTGATTCATGGTTTCATGGATTATATTTCAAACACAAATATCTCTGCAGGATCATGCAAAGTGTCACAGTCTGTCTCGTCATGTCTAGTTTAGTCTTCACTATGTCTAATTAGTTATTGTCATCACCTGTTTCCGTTTTACCCTCGTCATCTGTGTATTTAAGTTCCTCCCCTTGTCTTGTTCATTGTCTGTAATTGTTTGTGCTTGTAGCACGCTGTACGCATGTTCTTCGTTACCACTTGGATTAAACCTGTTTGTTTTTCGTCTACCCTTGTCTCCTGTGTACCCTCGGTGTGACAGAATTACAGACCTCTCAACGCGAGAAAAAGCAATGGATTTGATGGACTTATCCTCGCTGAATTATCTTCTGAGCCTGGACTACTGGGTCTGGAGGTCCAAGAAGGACGAACGCTCCACCTCAGCTTGGCAGCCCGGGGTGCGCTCCGAGGTCAGAGCGGACGTTGATGACTTCGGGGCCCCCGGTGGCGAAGTGAGTGGAACAGCCCATCACAGAGCCAGAAGCGGTCCACAAAATCATCCAGCAGTGGGCTGCGGATCCTTTCCCCACCCAATTCCCTACCCTTGTGTCTTCATTCCTGGCCCCTTCCCGGAGATCTCCTTCCGTTTCGGCCGCTGATCCCAGTCAGCTCCCTGGATCCGTGGCCACCGCTGCTAACGACCAGCTCCTCAGCTCTGCCCCCGCCGCTCGCCCTGTGCGGCTGTCCTTCCACCAGCAAGGCTCGAGGTGGAGTCCCCGGCTTCCCTTCAGGCCTCCAGGCCCACATCACCTTCTAGACCTTTCAGCCCGTCACCTGCACCTCGACCCACAGCTCCCTCATCACCTCCTCGGCCCGTCAGCCCAGAAGGTCCGCTTGACTCACTCGTCTCTCCAGGTCGGCCTACGGGGGTCGACGCTCAGCTTCCGCCACGGACTTCCGGGTTGGCGGCTGCACCGTCACCCGTCACCCCTACGCCGTCATCGAGCTCCTCCCTCCCTATAACCTCCCCATCATCCTCACTCGCCACAGCGTCACCCCGGTCTGCCAGACCAGCGTCGGCTCGGCGCCAAACTTCCGGGTCAGCGGCGGCGCTGAGGTCTGTCTGCTGAGAAGTTCCCCGGTTCCTCCACCAACTGCCATGGTTCCGCTGCCATCGATCGGCCCCAGCGCGTCATCCCGCCTCACAGTCTGGACTCCTCCCTGGCCCCTCCCACTGTCAGCTTCACCATGGCAGCAGTGGCCATCTTCACCTGGGCACTGCCTGTCTCCAGCTCCACGCCCTCCTCTAGAGTCTCCACCTTCTCCCTCTTACGGTGCGAGGACGTGCCTTTCTGAGGGGGGCGTACTGTCACAGTCTGTCTCGTCATGTCTAGTTTAGTCTTCATTATGTCTAATTAGTTATTGACATCACCTGTTTCCGTTTTACCCTCGTCATCTGTGTATTTAAGTTCCTCCCCTTGTCTTGTTCATTGTCTGTAATTGTTTGTGCTTGTAGCACGCTGTACGCATGTTCTTCGTTACCACTTGGATTAAACCTGTTTGTTTTTCGTCTACCCTTGTCTCCTGTGTACCCTCGGTGTGACAGTAAAGTCAGTAATTAATCTGATTACAGGAATTTAATGTAACTTTTTACTCAAAATATATGAAATAATTTGCACTGAACACTGATTGTTTTCTCTTCTCTTCCTCCTTACAGTGTATAGATGAAGATGAAGATGAAAAAAGTTACAGACAGCAGCTTTAAAGGAGGAACAGGAGGAAGAAGCTCAGATGAGTCTGTCAGCAGAAATCTTCAGGCTCTTCAGTATCAGGCCTACAAATATAATAATGTTTGGATTGAACTCATCCATAATGATTCAAATGTTTCTAATCATAAACGTGATTGTCAAGTATAGCAGAAAAATCTATCAAGAGATGTCAAGTTTACATGTTACATTTACATTATCTCTTATATTTTATGCACAGAATATATTTATTTTTGCTATTCTGTTTTATATGAATTTATCTATGTGTCTGTCTGTTTCTAATGCACAGTGTGATACGGTTCAAGGCAATGAAGGAAGAAGACCGGGTCAGCGTGACTGGGAGTCGAGGTTTCTTTATTTTCAGTTCCTCAAAATGATAACAAAACATTCGTCGGCTTCCCACAGCGCGACTTTCAACACAATCAAACTTTCACTTTCCAGTCTCTGTTCAAATCCACACTCCTCCGGCAGCAAACCGATCTCCTCCAGCTCCCAGTCCGTCTCTCCCCCTCTCTCTCGCTGAGTGGTGCTTTTAAGCCGTCTCTCCACGCCAATTACTGCAAGTATGCACAGGTGATCGTTATTAAGACTTAATCCGCTTACTCACCGCTCCTCTCCCGTCTCTCTGTCCCGCTGCAGCTTTCGCTAAACCACGCCCCCCTCGCCACATACCCCCACCGCCCGACTCAGGCCGGGGAGCCCTCCGGCCTGCGGCCCCCCCCCCCCCATTCCTGGAGAGAAAGTCGGCCACAGCCATCCGTACCCCCGGCCTGTGGACCACTTTGAACTTAAAAGGCTGTAAGGCCAGATACCAACGAGTGATCCGGGCATTGGTATCCTTCATGCGGTGGAGCCACTGGAGGGGCGCGTGGTCCGAACAGAGAGTGAATTCCCGTCCCAGGAGATAATAGCGGAGAGTGAGGACCGCCCACCGGATCGCTAAGCACTCCTTTTCAATGGTGCTGTACATCGTCTCTCTCTTTGAGAGCTTCCGACTGATGTACAGCACCGGTCGCTCCTCACCCTCTATCTCCTGGGACAGGACCGCCCCCAGCCCCCTGTCCGACGCGTCCGTCTGCAACACAAAAGGGAGAGAAAAGTCAGGAGAGTGTAAGAGCGGCCCGCCACATAAGGCAGCCTTTACCTGGGTGAAAGCCCGCTGGCATGGCTCCGTCCACTGGACCGGATCTGGTGCTTCCTTTTTAGTGAGGTCAGTCAGCGGGCTGGTGAGGTCCGAATAATTAGGTACGAATCTTCTATAATATCCCGCCAGCCCCAGGAACTGCCTCACCTCCTTTTTGGTCTTAGGTCTCGGGCAGGTTGCAACCGCTGCTGTCTTGTCAATTTGGGGACGCACCTGTCCGTGACCCAAGTGGAAGCCCAGATACCTGACCTCCACGCGCCCAACTGCACACTTCTTCGGGTTGGCCGTTAGCCCGGCCCGTCTCAGCGACCTCAGGACAGCGCGCAGATGCTGCATATGCCGCTGCCAATCGTTACTATAAATAATGATGTCGTCTAAGTAGGCAGCGGCAAAAGCTGCGTGCGGCCGGAGAATCCTGTCCATGAGCCGCTGAAAAGTGGCCGGTGCCCCGAACAGCCCGAACGGAAGCGTTACAAATTGGTGTAATCCAAACGGCGTCGTGAAAGCTGTCTTTTCTTTAGATAATGGAGATAAGGGGATCTGCCAATATCCTTTTGTTAAATCCAGTGTCGAATAAAATCGAGCTGAACCTAGCCGATCAAGCAACTCGTCAACCCGGCATTGGATATGCGTCGAACTTCGACACAGCGTTCACCTTGCGATAATCCACACAGAACCGAACCGAGCCGTCCGTTTTAGGAACCAAAACTATCGGGCTCGCCCAATCACTGTTGGATTCTTCTATTACTCCCATCTCTAACATTGCCTCTAATTCAGCCTGAACTACTTTTTTCTTGTGTTCGGGCAATCTATACGGGCGGCTGCGCACCACCACCCCCGGTTCCGTCTCAATATGGTGCTGGATGAGGTCGGTCCGACCCGGCAGGGGCGAGAACACATCCGCAAACTCTGCTTGCAACCGGGCTACATCAGTGAGCTGGGACGGTGAGAGGTGGTCTCCCCCCGGGGGCCAGGGCCAACGATTGGTCCATTTTGTTGATCTCTGGCCCAAGATCCTCCTCCCCACTCACTGCCGTCGCCAGCATCACTGACTCCGCCTCATTCCACTTTTTAAGGAGATTGAGGTGGTAAATTTGACGTGTTCCACCCCTGTCCGTTCGTACTACCTCATAATTGAGTTCCCCGACTCGTCGTGTGACCTCAAACGGTCCTTGCCACTTGGCGAGTAATTTAGAATTAGAGGTGGGAAGTAATACAAGCACTTTATCTCCCTGTGCAAATTCACGGAGGCTGGTTCCCTTGTTGTACAGCCGGCTTTGTTTGTCCTGGGCCTGTAACAAATTCTCCATAGCCAGCCGCCCCAAAGTGTGGAGTTTTGTTCTCAGGTCCAGCACATACTGAATTTCATTTTTAGCATCTGACGGTCCGTCCTCCCAAGCCTCTCTTAGGAGGTCAAGCACCCCGCGGGGTTGACGCCCATAGAGAAGCTCAAAAGGGGAAAACCCTGTGGAGGCTTGCGGGACCTCGCGCACAGCGAACAAGAGGGGTTCCAGCCATTTATCCCAATTCTTGGCGTCTTCGTGAACGAACTTTCGAATCATGGTTTTTAAAGTGCGATTAAATCGTTCCACCAGCCCGTCTGTTTGTGGGTGATAAACGCTGGTACGAATCGACTTAATGCCCAATAATTCGTACAGTTCGCGGAGAGTTCGTGACATAAACGCCGTGCCTTGGTCCGTGAGAATCTCTTTCGGGATTCCCACGCGGGAGATCAAACGAAACAGAGCGTCCGCGACACTTTTCGCCGAAATGTTGCGGAGTGCTACTGCTTCGGGGTATCGGGTTGCATAATCCACTATGACTAATGCAAAACGATGCCCCCGTGCTGACCGCTCTAATGGCCCGATGAGGTCCATACCAATTCGTTCGAAGGGGACCTGCATAAGAGGGAGGGGGCACAATGGTGCTTTTGACGTGGCCGGTGGGTTCACCAACTGACATTCCCGGCACGACGCGCACCACCTGCGCACGTTTTCGTGAATGCCCGGCCAGAAAAATCGGGTCATGAGACGGTTCAGTGTCGCTGTTTGCCCCAAATGTCCGGCCATAGGATTACAATGAGCCGCCTGGAAAAGCATTTCCCGACGGCTCTTCGGAATCAACAACTGGGTTATATCTTTTTTTGACTGAGCGTCCTGGGTCACTCGATACAACCTGTCCTTTACGATGGCAAAATACGGGTACGAGAGCGGTCGAGTCGGCTGGAGAAGCTGCCCGTCAATAGTACGGACCTGTTCAAAGGCGTGTTTGAGCGTTTCATCCTGAGACTGGGCCCGGGGAAAATCATCACGATCGGTGAGCGACCTTCTCTCCAGATCGCTCCGTTCCCCTGACGCCGTTCTCACCGGGTCCGGTTCAGCTTCTCCCAGCTGAGCCACCGCCCTCTTTTCCCTGCGCCTATGAGCCCAGGAGGCACCCGCACATAAAAACCCCAATAATCGCTTAAAACCCGGCCAATTCGTCCCCAAAATCAGCGGGTGCCTGAGGTGCGGACTGACCGCTGCCTCCACTGTCTGTTTTTGTCCCCGAAATTGAATCGTCACGGACAAAAGAGGATACTCCACCACATCCCCGTGCACACACCGCACCTTAACCACGCGGCTCTTATCCAATGCCTCCGATTGAATCAGGCTTTGATGTATGGAGGTTTGGTTACAGCCTGAATCCACCAAAGCCTGAAATGTACTCCCCTTAATACTCACGGGTATCTGGTACAGGCCATCTTGATCGGGGGCAGCCTGCGGTGCGTCCGGGACCCGTATCAGTGTCCCCACCTCCATGACTGGACAACGATCAATGAAATGAGACGGGTCCCCGCAACGCCAACAGGCCGGCCCGGACCTCCCCGCTAACCTTGGGGCGGGAAGCGGACCAAGGGATTGGCGTGGAGAGAGGGGATCCCCTGACCCCATGGCGGGACTACTGCTGGTTATTCCCGCACCCCTGGGTGGCGCCCGCGAGTCCGCGGCTGGGTCCGGGAGCGACGAACCCCTCCAGCGTGGTGCAGCTCGGGGTGGGAGGCCTCCTCGGGACCTGGGAAACGGGACAGGTTTGGGAGAGAGAGGGGACACAACAGGGGAGACAGGGGAGAGAGAGAGAGTAGCTGCTGGCAGTGTCTCGCTGACCCTCGGACACGCCGCCATCTGGTCCTCCGCCAGTTGGATGGCCTGGTCCAGCGACGTCGGACGGTGGCACTGGACCCACTGCGCGGTCTGGGGGGGTAACCGCGCCACAAACTGCTCCAGCACCACTTTGTCGATAATGTCCTCGACGCCACTGGGTTCGGCCATCAGCCATTTGCGGCAGGCGTCCCGGAGCTGTTGCGCCATCACGAAGGGCCGACCCTCATCGCCCAGGCTCAAGGAGCGGAAGTGCTGGCGGTGTTGTTCCGGACTCCGGCCGACCCGTTGGAGGATGGCGCGTCTGAGGTCCTTATAGACCAGGAGGTTCTGGACTGGCAGTTGCTGTGCGGCCACCTGCGCCTCCCCGGACAGCAGGGGAATCAGCCGCACTGGCCAGTCCACTTTGGGCCACCCACATGCCTCCGCTGACCGCTCAAAAAGATCAAGGAACACCTCCGGATCGTCCTGCGGTCCCATCTTGTTAAGAGGCACGTGGATGGGCGGGGCTGGGGTGGCTAGAGATCCCGCAGCCTTAACCTCCCGGTCAATCCAGCTCCGGAACAGCTCGCGGTCCTCCTGCTGGGCTTTGACGAGGGCCAGGAACCTCTTCTCCTGATCGTCCCTCATGCCCAGCAGCGCCTGATGGTGTTCCTGATGGAGGCCCGCGAGCGACTGGATGATATCCGCAAACGGCCCAGCTGACGGATTCTGCATTGTAACGGCGGCGTTCTTCTTCCTTCCCGGGTTTCGGCACCAGTGTGATACGGTTCAAGGCAATGAAGGAAGAAGACCGGGTCAGCGTGACTGGGAGTCGAGGTTTCTTTATTTTCAGTTCCTCAAAATGATAACAAAACATTCGTCGGCTTCCCACAGCGCGACTTTCAACACAATCAAACTTTCACTTTCCAGTCTCTGTTCAAATCCACACTCCTCCGGCAGCAAACCGATCTCCTCCAGCTCCCAGTCCGTCTCTCCCCCTCTCTCTCGCTGAGTGGTGCTTTTAAGCCGTCTCTCCACGCCAATTACTGCAAGTATGCACAGGTGATCGTTATTAAGACTTAATCCGCTTACTCACCGCTCCTCTCCCGTCTCTCTGTCCCGCTGCAGCTTTCGCTAAACCACGCCCCCCTCGCCACACACAGATATACAGTATTTTCTCTTTGTTCTGTGGATCGAGTCTCTTCTTCATTTTCACCAGTTAACAGCATTTGTGTGTGTTTCTCTTTCTCTGTTCTAGATTGTCCAATTCATTTTTTTAGCAATTATAATCTTTTCTTCACCAAATTTACATGGAAATAAAATGATACATATAAAGTTCAGAACGATTGTTTTAGTGTGAAAAGTTCTCTTGTCTGTTGTATTATTGAAGCTCCATGAGCAGATGAGAGAGATTCTCCATCTTAAATAAAGCTGAAGTTGTAGATGTTAAACATAAAACCATATGAATGATCTACTTTGGCCTACGATGCTTTTAAGAAACATGATCTGGTCTAATATATAAAAACTGAAATGTTCCCTTTGTAAGTTTGTTTAAAGAGACATTTCATGATTTCCAAGTGCAACATGTTTCTGGATCAATCAGATTTGAGGGACAAGTTTACAGTTTGTCAAGTTTAGTCTTACAGTCAGGGTTTGGTGCTTCTACATCAGTGTTATTCACTGTCATTCCCCTCTGATTTTAGGGGTAAGTTCAGTTTAGGCCGTTTAGGTTTAGGGTAACAACTGTGTTTTTGGACAGGAATGTTGTTCCAGAATCAACAAAAGATGTTTATACAGGAACATTTCTTACTTGGCAAAATCACTGTGATCCTGATGGAAAATATAACTATATTGGGACTGTAACTGGAGAGAGTGCTGAAGCTCCTCAGGTCATATTTTGGTGGAAAATATATTATGTAGAAATGATCATTATTTCTAAATGTGATGTAAACATATTGCCCAAATACGTCTGAATAAGTAGGTAAATACCACATTATTTCTATGCAATCTTGACACAAATTAATTCATTATGATCAGTGTATCACTTATTATTGTAAAACTGGTAAAACATCGATGATTGGGTTTTAAATATTTAAGTAAACAACAAAAATGATAAACGGCTGCTTTTATCATGTCTGTTTTGTGATATCATTTGTAATTTCTTTGGTTAGTTTTCTGATATAAAACTTCTATTTGTTGGTGAAATGATGGGTTTGTGTGACGTTGTTAGAGAAGTGTGTTCCCTTTCAAAAGCTTTACTCGACCTGCGCTTTGTTTAGTCTTTAATCGTGATCAGCTGTGAATATGTGTAGAAGACGTCAATGAAATTGGCGTGATGTCATAAGAATGCGCCGGTACGAGGCTATAATTAGATGAACCGCAGGTGCATCTGCAGGTGTTTCGTCTTCAGAGGCCATTGTGTGAAGTGTGTAACAAGCTCTGCTCAAGCTCTTTCTTTCTCTCTTTGTTAGGAGTTAGATTTGGCAGGCAGTGTGCAGAAACTTTCTCTCTTAATCCTTTTCATCTCTGTCACACAAGTGAAAAGCGATCACATAGATAATATGTATACGTATATACGCAGTAGGAGAAAGTTTGAGTGATCAAAACAAACGGTGTGTGTCCCGTGTTCATGGCTCGTGCCTGTATGCCACACACCCGTTTGCTTTGTGTGTTTGGGGGAAGAACATGCTGCCCTTGAGTTTGAGTTTAGTGATTGCGAGCATTGTGAATGTTCACAGTTAAAATGCTTCGCGTTCGCTTTGCTTATTTCAAAGGTGAAGCACCAGTGGTGGATGAAGTACACAAACCAAGTACTTGAGTTAAAGTAGAGATACACTAGGTAAAATATTACTCCAGTAAAATTAAAAGTACAAAAGTATTTGCCTTTGAATGTACTTAAGTATTTGAAGTGCTATAATTTATTAAGGCTATAATGTCCTCAATTTTTGTCACAAGTCTCTTGCTTAATCATCTCAGTTTATGTGAAAAGACTTTGTTACTCTCAGCACACTGATCTATTAATAGAATATTGTTATTCAGACACTGATTAACTCTATTAAAATTACCATGAGCTTAAAACCTGGAAGCAAAACAATTTCCTTTAGAAACAAATGAAATAACAGGATTTGAGAGCAGGCAGATTCAATTTAAGGTTTATTTGTGACAGATGCAAGTTTAAGTTTAATAAACGCTTATATTAAACACAGGTTCACATGAGTTTTCTTTTACTATATTATATCTGAATGTCTCTTCAGAAATATCAACTGGCCATATCAGATTTACTGTAACGGGAACTATTTTTTTGTATCACACTTCCTAGAAACACACTTCCCAGTAGGGCGTGTGCGATATTGACAAAAAAGGGTTTCTAGATAACGATAATCAGACGATATTTTGCATCATTCAAAAATGTGTTTATGGTTAGTCACGCGCTGAACGCTTCGTACACTTTCAAAAATCAATGTTAATGGTAAGGGTTACGCGCTGTGGCTTAGTTCCCTTTCTATGTGGATCAGACCCCGGTTCTTCACCTTGGGTCCCACTCTAGTTGCGTTGATGTTGCAAGATGCAACAAATGCTTCCCGTACGGGCTGGGGAGCGGTCTTAGGTGGCCGTCCAGTCCAAAGGGATATGGTGAGGTCATCATCTCGATTGGCACATCAATTGCCTCGAATTGATGGCTGTATTTCTGGCCCTGAAGTACTACCTCCACCAGTAAGGTATTAACTTGTCCTAGTGCAGGTGGACATCACTACGGTAGACTCTAATACAAATCAACAGCGTGTAGTGTATTCTGCTTTGGACTCTGGACAAGTTCCTGTCCCTCAGGGCGATTTTATATCCTTGCATCCAATATGGGAACAGATCTGCTGTCCAGATATAGCATACCGACGTGGGAGTAGAAACTCTACCCGGGGTAGTGAAACAAATCTGATAAAGATTTTACGAACGAGTGATTGACCTCTTCGCCTCCCAACAGAGTTCTAGCCAGAGTTCGTCAACAAGGGTCTTGCCTCTTACTGATGGCGCCGTGTTGGCCGAACAGAATATGGTTCTCTGAGATAACTCTCCTCGACTGCTTTACTGGAGAGGGGAGGGACCTTCTGTCTCAGGCGCAGGGGACAATGTTCATCTCCGGCCAGAGATTCGGAACCTTCATGTTTGGCCCCTAATGAAACCAAGTGAGGGATACTGGGCTTTCACCTGATGTTATTGAGACCATTCTAAGCGCTTGGCCTCCCTCCACTAGATTAAGTTATGCTAATTATCGGGTGTCTTTGAAATGGTGCACTGCACACAATGCAGATCCAGTAAACTGCCAGATTGCTACAGTTCTGGACTTCCTGCAGGAGAATTATCAATAGGTTCATGCCCCGCAATTCTCGGGGTTTATGTGGCCGCTCTTTCAGCTTGCCACGCTCTGATTGAATTTGGGCAAGCATGTCCTGCTCTCTCCTTTCGTTCGAGGAGCTAGGCAGCGGAGGCCCCCTGCTAAAACCAGGTTCTCTTTGTGGGACCAAGCTATAGTCCTAAAGGGCCTGGTTGAGACCCCCTTGAACTGTTAGAGTCAGTTTCTGATAAGTGGTTAACTTTGAAAATGTTTTTTCTGTTCTGCCGCAACGAAACAGACTGTCATGTTGGGTGAGAGATGCTATTGCCCTTGCCTATGAGCCACGTGGTCACACTTCGCTAACGGGCATCAGGGCTCATTCCACCAGGGCGGGTTTGCCTCTTCTAGAGCTTTGGCGGGGAGTGTCCTCCTGCAAAATGTTTGTGATGCGGCAGGTTGGTCCTCTCCGCACACATTCATAAGGTTTTATAGTTTGGATGTTCATGTTACTCCGGACTCTTTCATCCTTGAGTCGCTTTATTGCCGCACTGGGATGTCCCAGGACTGCACTAAAGAAGAAATGTCTGCAGATGCACCTGTGGTTCATCTAATTAAAGCCTCGTACTGGTGCATTATCATGACGTCACGTAGGCTATAAATATAGGTCAATTTCATTGTTTTCTACACATTCACAGCTGGTCATGACTAAAGACGTTTCCCATAGTGCTGAAGCATAGCTTTTCGTTCCCTCTTTTTCAGGGAACAGGGTTACAGTGAAGTAACCCGGGGCGTTACGGCAGGGTTTTAGTGAAGAGCTTCAGGCCTGATGGTGGAAACACAGGTCCAGCCCGTTGAAAGCCCTGGCTTGCAGGGGCCTGATGTGGAAAAGCAGCTTTTGTGAGGGGTGTAGTGATATTGGGCAGTAGTCATTGAGACTGAACTTTGTTTTCTTTTTTGAGAACTGGCATGGTGTATTTAAGGCAGGTGAGTACTGTTTTAAATTAACATTTTGCAGATCTAAGTAAAACTTATGTCCTCAACTGCACTTGTGATTTGAATCCTTGCGAAAGAGCAAGCATTGTCTGTGAAATACCTTTGTGCACTTATGAAAGAGACCGTACAGGGGAGGGGGTTGTTGTGTTTTATGTTTGTACAATAACAATATTGCACAAACAAACAATGACCCCAATTGTGTCATTCAGTGTCAAATCAACCAAATTACAGACCAAAATCAAACTTTCCAGGCTCAATTTAATATTGTTCATATTTTTTTTTGAAGAAACACAAACATAATTGGTGAGGAACTATGGTCTTAGACAAACGTTGGGGTCCAACTTGTCTGAGGTGACGTCTTTAGTGTGTTTAAGCACCAGCCTGCCAAAGCTCTTCATTGTGATCGTGTGTAAGTGCTATTGGCCAGAAGTCATTGAGACTGAACTTTGTTTTTCTTGAGAACTGGAATGATGGTGGTGTGTTTAAGGCAGGTGAGTACTGTTGATGTACTTGGAGAGAGATTGGAAAAATGTATAAAAACAACAGCTAGTCACGGCAGATTTTCAGAACATCCTCATTCCATCTGGTCCAGCAGCTTTTGGGATAATGATTGTTCTCTGATACCATCCGTGAGTAAAGTCTCACACACCCTTGTAAAAGGATAACAACATTATTTGGGGAAGAGCCCTTGCTTAAAGATAGCAATGCTTTGGCTTATTAAGAGTAAGAACAATTGTGCAATACTTTTACAAAACAATGTTGCATGGAGAGAATATGAATTTGATATTGTGTAGACTCTTGCACAAGAATAACAGTGCTATCACAACAATCACTACCAGAGAGGCATGATGAATAATGATAGAAATGGACAACAGATGGTAATTGACAGTCTTACTAAACTCATGAATCTCCAAGTCAAAAGTAACATTTCTTTTTCTTCTTTTTCAACAATTTCTGGTATGTTTTCATGTGCATAAGAGCTTTTAAGGACATTTAGGTCTGCTGAAAGTTAGTGTGGTCGAACAGCTGATGTAGATGGAGGGAACAAGCACTAGACTGCTGTGAATTATATTTAACCCTTGAGCAACAAGCTGAGCTGATCAAATCTCAAAGTTAATTTTTGGTTTGTAACAGAGGAGGGAGACTGTTAAATTACATATATGAAGAGCCAATTATACTAGAGAGAAATGAAGTAATCATATCATGCTATCTTTGCTCATGTACCTGTCCTGAACAAACTTGTCATCTTTTTGCTGGTGAGTTTTCTCTGTGATTTGTGATGAGCCATTTCACTGTGCAATATTTGAAACGTGCAAAAAAATTTTTGGATTGTCTATATTAGTTTATTTGTAGGTTTTCTGTTTTTATCTCTGTGTGTGATACTGCTATTTTACCACTGTACTCCTGCTGTTGCTAAATGCAATTTCCCCACGGTGGGACAAATAAAGGCTCAACTTACTTATAATTTAATCTGGGAGATCAAACATGTCCAAAACCTCTTGAATATGGTCCTCAATTGATCTGTTACGTTTGCGTAGGCTAATGATTCGAACTGCTGGATCCATGATATGGTGAAGTCTTCTGTATTTGCTGGTGTAGTTGTTGGAAGCACTGAGCAACAACAGTGAAGATCCAAATGCAGTTTATTAGTATGAAGAATCTTTCTTGCTGAAAACAACACAGACTTACATTTCCAAATGTTCAGAGTTCTTTTTGTTTTAAGAAAAAAAAAGAAAGAAACAGAAACATAATTCAACTGTAAGAGCTATTACAATGAGTTAAAAACAACTCCAGTGAAACACTTTGGTAGCACGTGCTTCAGCTCTGTTTCACTGTTCATTCCTGCTGCTCCAGCAGCGCCCTCTGCTGTCAGAGAGAGAATCTGCATCTTCTGTCTTCGGTCTCCTTCACTCGATCCTTCACGCGCTTCTCATCAGCGTCATTTATTTAATTAAATAATCGCCTTTTAAAGTTTAATAATCATATTAGGCTGTATCGATGTTTTTTCCATAACCAAATTTAAACCCTCTTAAAATGACACGACGTTACTTATACCATTTAAGATATTTAATAAGTTTAATTCGCACTCATCCTCTTAAATACAGTTCGCACACATTTATTTTATATTAGTCATAAATGCAAGTGAAAATCTGTAGCAAACGAGCACAATATGATACACTAATGTTGAAAAGAAAATACTTTCAGTTTTACCTCAGAGCGCTGACAAATCTGATCACGAGCGCGTTTGTGAGCGCGACACTAAAGTAGTAAACTTCCTTAAAACGGCATCAAACACGCAAAAAAAAAACCATTAAATATGCACACGGTGAAATCAAAGACCTTTATTATGCATATTGTAATCAGTTGGTGAAACATAATTTTTTAAAAATCTTTAATCTCTGACGATTGTCGAATCTGTCGCAGTCAAACATCTGCTGGAATCCAGGTAAACATCTGCGTGCACGCGCATATCCGGAGTTCTGGTCCGTCACACCTGATGATACTCCGAACAGACGAAGAATCTTCCAGAAACGACGATCTTTTGAAGGCCACGGATGTTCAAACATGAAGAATTGGTTCCTGAGAAAGAGTTATTGATCACGAATATGTTTCTGAAGGTTTTCTCCCATTTTCTCTTCCAGTTTAGACTGTTGATTTTGAGATTGAAATCGAAAGTATTTTTGAAGCAGATATTTACAGTAGACAGGTAAGTTAGGCCTAGATGGAGCCTAACGTGAATATATATATATATATATATATATATATATATATATATATATATATATATATATATATATATATATATATATATATATATATAGGATCATTTGAAAGTAATGAATTCAACCATCATTGTGAACTTGAACTTAAATGTCAAACAGTTCAACAATTAATAAAGATTGGGTAAATATGATTGTAAAATGATATTAAACTGTTATAGAGAATATGACAGATTGTGTAAATTTCTGTTCCTCAATAAATTCATATTTGGAGTCATGAATCAGTTAAACTCATTAAATCTCAAATGATTAAGTCCATTCAGTTCTTTGACATGACAATATATTTGTAAGTGACTTTATTTCACACATTGTTGTTGCTGTTGTTGCGAACTCCTCATTCTTCATCATCTTCATGTTCTTCATCTCTGTAAATCTTGTCATTTCCAGGTCCTGCTGAACGATTGATTGTTTTCTCAAAGCAGTGCTGATCAGAGGAGCGAGGAAAGATGAGTCTCTCAGAGAAACACAGGTAAGACTGCGTCTGTTTCACACCATCATTTACACTCGACTGGAGTTTGTCAATTCCTGTCAATAACTGAACTTTAATCAATTCTGTGGAGGATTAGATAAAGACACGGATGTGTTTCAGACACAGTTGAACCTCCTTTACTAAAGTGTTTTTCTCTGTTCTTTGTGTCATTAGTGTAAGATCAGACTCACATGTGTCCAGCTCTGTGTCTCTGAAGAGTGACCGGTCAAAAGGAGAAGTGCCAAACTTCAGTGAGAAAACACCATCATCTCATAAAAGGTATTTTGTGTTTCATTATAGAGTTGCATTATTTGTCACAGTGGTGTCTGTGATTTAACTTGACTGAATAAAACAATAAATCACAATAAAACTCAATTCCTGGGAACATTACAGGGAGTGCAGAATTATTAGGCAAATGAGTATTTTGACCACATCATCCTCGTTATGCATGTTGTCTTACTCCAAGCTGTATAGGCTGGAAAGCCTACTACCAATTAAGCTTATTAGGTGATGTGCATCTCTGTAATGAGAAGGGGTGTGGTCTAATGACATCAACACCCTATATCAGGTGTGCATAATTATTAGGCAACTTCCTTTCCTTTGGCAAAATGGGTCAAAAGAAGGACTTGACAGGCTCAGAAAAGTCAAAAATAGTGAGATATATTGCAGAGGGATGCAGAAGTCTTAAAATAGCCAAGCTTCTGAAGCGTGATCATCGAACAATCAAGCGTTTCATTCAAAATAGTCAACAGGGTCGCAAGAAGCGTGTGGAAAAACCAAGGCGCAAAATAACTGCCCGTGAACTGAGAAAAGTCAAGCGTGCAGCTGCCAAGATGCCACTTGCCACCAGTTTGGCCATATTTCAGAGCTGCAACATCACTGGAGTGCCCAAAAGCACAAGGTGTGCAATACTCAGAGACATGGCCAAGGTAAGAAAGGCAGAAAGTCGACCACCACTGAACAAGACACACAAGCTGAAACGTCAAGACTGGGCCAAGAAATATCTCAAGACTGATTTTTCTAAGGTTTTATGGACTGATGAAATGAGAGTGAGTCTTGATGGGCCAGATGGATGGGCCCGTGGCTGGATTGGTAAAGGGCAGAGAGCTCCAGTCCGACTCAGACGCCAGCAAGGTGGAGGTGGAGTACTGGTTTGGGCTGGTATCATCAAAGATGAGCTTGTGGGGCCTTTTCGGGTTGAGGATGGAGTCAAGCTCAACTCCCAGTCCTACTGCCAGTTTCTGGAAGACACCTTCTTCAAGCAGTGGTACAGGAAGAAGTCTACATCCTTCAAGAAAAACATGATTTTCATGCAGGACAATGCTCCATCACACGCGTCCAAGTACTCCACAGCGTGGCTGGCAAGAAAGGGTATAAAAGAAGTAAATCTAATGATATGGCCTCCTTGTTCACCTGATCTGAACCCCATTGAGAACCTGTGGTCCATCATCAAATGTGCGATTTACAAGGAGGGAAAACAGTACACCTCTCTGAACAGTGTCTGGGAGGCTGTGGTTGCTGCTGCACGCAATGTTGATGGTGAACAGATCAAAACACTGACAGATTCCATGGATGGCAGGCTTTTGAGTGTCCTTGCAAAGAAAGGTGGCTATATTGGTCACTGATTTGTTTTTGTTTGGTTTTTGAATGTCAGAAATGTATATTTGTGAATGTTGAGATGTTATATTGGTTTCACTGGTAAAAATAAATAATTGAAATGGGTATAAATTTGTTTTTTGTTAAGGTGCCTTATAATTATGCACAGTAATAGTCACCTGCATACACAGATATCCCCCTAAAATAGCTAAAACTAAAAACTAAAACTTCCAAAAATATTCAGCTTTGATATTAATGAGTTTTTTGTGTTCATTGAGAACATGGTTGTTGTTCAATAATAAAATTAATCCTCAAAAATACAACTTGCCTAATAATTCTGCACTCCCTGTATTAAACTCATTCCAGTGACACATCTATATCCATCCATCCAACCATAGTCATACATGTATGAATGCACATCTATACTGTATTTAATTACTATTTGTAGCATTAAACCTTTTCAAATGAGACTAAAGTATCTCCTTTACTAAAGTGTTTTTCTCTGTTCTTTGTGTCATTAGTGTAAGATCAGACTCACATGTGTCCAGCTCTGTGTCTCTGAAGAGTGACCAGTCAAAAGATGAAGGACCAGAATTCAGTGGGGAAAAACCATTATCTGATAAAAGGTGTTTCATGTTTCTAATTTTTGGCCACACATTGACTGTTAAAAACTTACATGGAACATTTTTAGATCAGATATTTATCAGAGTATTCACAGCTAATGTTTTTTTCCTTTCTGTAATATTTTGTGTACAAAATCAGTATTTTACTATATTTATTTGATTACAGGCTTCAATATGAGACATTAGACTCAGACGATCAGACTCACAGGAACCAGAAGAATTTCAAAGACAATCTCCTGGGGATCTTCCAGGTGGAAAAACACATTTTCATAAATGTTTAATATTTATAAAACAAAAATAATTTAATTCCTCTTGATTTCCTTTTAAGCACACATTTTCAATTTTTCAATTTTTTAAAAATAACAACTGGTCAGCATATTGGTATTTTAACTGTTTTTTTTAAACACAGATATTGTAATTATTGAATAAATAGTGACAAACTCATTCCAAATTTTGCTATATATCCTTGTCAAGTGAATCCTCACTATTTTGCAAGGGTCTCAATGTGCAGAACTCTCTCCATTGAAAAAGAAAGTCCACTACAAGAAGAATCCAACTGGACACTCATTGACCACACTTTTGCTCTTCTCCTTCTTAATTTTGAAGGTTTGATGCAGTGATCAGTCAGTCAGGTCAAAAACCTGTAAACACAAATACAAACACCATTTTTTTAGAGCACAAGTAGATGCAGTCAAATACAGACCAGATTCAAATGCTTGATTTTAAGTTTCCACAAAAAAGACCACGTAAGTAGTCAGTAGATATTAATCTAAATATATTTTGTATAAAACTGGACATTCATCCACAACCCAATAATGTCGAAATACACCCATAGAACTATATAATGTGCAATACAAATCCAATTTCATACAAGAAAAATAAAAAAGTTTAAAAGCTCAACGGCTGCTACTTCAATTTTTGTAGTAGGCTTAATTCTGCACAGAAGTTTTACTCCAACGTAAATGATAGTTAGATGAGCTCACGCTCCAATCCTGCGTTCTGCTGCTGCTCTGCCTGACTGTGTCTCTACCCTGATGATTATCAGATCAGCTTCACCTGCTGCATTCTGGGAGGGGCGTGGCCGGCAGTTTGCCACTACAATCCTAATCATTGTTAACATGCATTCATTACTTCCATGAGCTCATTGTTTCATTGTTTCTACCTTTAAATGAATACGTTGCTTGAGTTAATACATTGTTAGCTAACTGTGTGATTTGTAAATATACATTTCTGAAATTAGATAATTTTGACAATCACATCTGATAACAGCTTCATCTAAATTGTAATGTTGACATGCATTTCCTGTAAAGCTGCTTTGAAATAATATCTATTGTGAAAAGCACGATAAGAATTTAATTGAATTTAATTATTGACCAGATATAGATGTACTATTTGGTTTTAATTGTGTTATTCTGTCTTTTTTCTTTATTTTGGTTGTAGGATCTTGAGAGCAAAATAATCACATTTCTGAAGGAAGAGCTGGAAAAGTTTAAGAAAATATTACAAAATGAGAACACAGAAAACTTTGTGAAGGACTTTAATGAGAACAGATGCAGTATCAAAGCAGCAGCTCTTGATCTCACACTACATTACCTGAGAGAGATGAAGCAAGATGAAGCTGCTGATGCTCTAGAAGGTCAGAGACTCTTGACCATCTGACCGATTGACACTTATTAATGTAGACTGTCTATAAAACTATAAATGAAGACTAAAACTATCTATTTTTGTTCTTGTGTTTAGATGAGCTGTTCTTCATTCATCAGCTAAAATGTGGCCTAAAGAAGAAGTATCAGTGTGTGTTTGAAGGAATGGCGAAGCATGGTGACTCCATCCTTCTGAATAACATCTACACAGATCTCTATATCACTCAGGGTGGCAGTGAACAGGTCAATACTGAACATGAGGTCAGACAGATCGAAGTTGCTTCCAGCCGTCATGAATCTCAAGAGATTCAGGTTAAATGCTCAAATTTGTTTGAAGCTCCTGAACAAGACGAGGAGATCCGAACTGTACTGACAAAAGGAGTCGCTGGCATCGGAAAATCAGTCTCAGTGCAAAAATTTGTTTTTATTCAAAGTAAAAAATAAAACAAACAAACAAACAAACCCACAAGGGGGAAAAACAGACTTGACTTGACACCGACTTGACTTGACACAGACTTGATTTGGGAAACACCAAAAACACCAAGTAGTCGAAGACGATCCAGCACAGGACTGACAACACAGGGAGAATAAGAAGGGTGACAAACAAGGCAGGTAACGAGGGAAGACAGGTGGGGCAAATTAACCAATAATCAGGAAACAAGATGGGTGGGGTCAAGACAAACGACAAGAGAGCACATGGCACAAGAAAACATGACAAGCCATGTGCTCACACCAAACATGACGAAAACACGAGCACATGGCTAATGAAAACAATCACAAGCCATGTGCTCACAAAACGAGACACGAACGTAACAAGAACGCGCAGCCAGCGAGCACACTCACAGACCGCGCGTTCACACAAAACACGACATGAAAGCTGCAGTGTAACAGAAGAAGGTTATAAAGCTCTGGCTTCAGCTCTGAGATCAAACCCTTCACACCTGATAGAGCTGGATCTCACAGGAAATGATCCTGGACAATCAGGAGTGAAGGAGCTCAGTGATTTACTACAGGATCCAAACTGTCAACTGAAGACACTGAGGTGAGACGGGATGAAATAATTAACTGGAGTATTTATATTCAGACTAAATATTCATAACAAATATATTGTAACAAGGTTCAAATAAAAGGAAGGAAGAAGACAGGGTCAGGGTGGCTGCTACTGCTGAAAGTTTTATTAATTTCTTCACAACACATCAAGTGCGCAACACACGCTAAGCATCAATCACTTTAATTAATCTGTTTAATGAATCAGTTCTTTTCTTTCTCTATCACACAATATCTAGCAACAGGGTTCAGCAGTGCAGCCAGTCTCTCTCTCCCCCTCGCTACCACCGAGTGGCCTCTTAAACCGCCTCCCCACGCCAATTACTGCAAGGATACACAGGTGTCAGTTATTATCACTTGATCTGCTTACTCACCGCTCCTCTCCCGTCTCTCTCTCCCGCTGCAGCATTGGCTGAACCACGCGCCCCCCTCACCACATATATCATTTTAGTTCTACAATAAACTGATAAGATGATAACTGTCAACACAGTTTAGTTGTGGAACAAGCTACAGGTCAGATATACCAGTATGATATACCTTGACAACATGCACAATTTTGTTTTTGTGAACACTTCTCTTGATAATCTTTCAGTCAAATTGTTTTCTGAACTCAATTGTTTTCCATCAAGCCCAGATTCACTGTATCTCTACAGCAGGTCTGTGAGTCTCCAGATGTTCACAAACATGCTGATGTTTCTCACTCCTCCTGCTGAAAAGCCAGAAAGATCTTGATGCCTTAATTTCACACTCTGTATTCGTACTGAAAATCATGATATAGTGAGCTTTTGCCCTTCTGCTGTGTGGGATGCTTCTGTTCTTCTGAGTTTGCTTTAGGACTGAGTGTCGCTGTAGTTTCTTTTAGATTACTCTTAGACTTTTAGATCTAAATAACTATGTAGAGCTTGTCTTCAGAAGAATAATTTAGTTTCTTATCAATCAATTTTGCAATGAAACAGACATTTATTTGAGAACTGAATCAACTCTTCTGCAGGTTTTTGAGCGCTGCTGCAGATGAAGCCTGTCAGTATGTGAAGAGAATTGTGGGTGAAAACCCGTTTCTCCAGAGAGAGCTGAATCTGAGTGGACGTGAACTAGGAGACACACGAGTGAATCAGATCGCTGCTCTACTGCAGGATAAACACTGTCGACTCAACACACTGACGTGAGTATTGTTCATTTATTTAAATATTACAGTACTTTTAATTGTAATGTTACTGTAACTGATAATATTTCCTCATGTATTTGAGTCAGAGCAGTTTTTCTCAGCGTCACACAGAGCCTCAACAATGTAAAGTGATACAATTAAACAGGAAATTAAAAATGCGCAATTAATACGTGACTTAAATATGACTAAGACAGTTTGATCATGAGTCAATAATTATTTCAGTGACTGTAGAGGGAGAACAATGGTTTTCCTCCAGAGCTTAAAGTCTTCAAATAAGTGATATATTGAAAAAAAAATTAAATAACAAAGACTTGACTAAGGAACATGAACATAAACCTCACAAGCAGCAGTTACAGGGAACAAACCTATACAAAAGGCTTGTTCGACTTCATACAGCACTGCACAGACCGATAGGTGTCTGACTACAAGCACTTCCTGTCAGTAAGAAATTTTGTCCGACTTGAAACAGCGCCAAGAGCAGCTGCACGAGCTCCGATGACATCACAGCTGTTCCCCGATTGGCCGAATTCATCACATGACGATGATTGTGTTTTGTGTATATTTCAGTTCCACTAATGTTCAAAAATCTGTATATTTATAACAGTTAAAGCTCTTTCATGTAGTCGCGATGATGTATTGTGCCATGTTTATGAAAATAAAATTAAAAACGTAGCCCCACTACATTGGCATTTAAATAATATATGCTTACGTTGAACTTTATTCTTATAAAAACAGAAGCTGTAAACAGTGAAGTATTTAATGAAAATATCTTTGAAACATCAGTGCATTAGTCAAATATTGCATTTATTTCTCTTCAGCTGTGATAAAGTATGCAAGCGCAGCGTGAATGTCAATACGTCACTAAACAAAGTGTCCGACTTCACGTCTCCATTTTCAGCTCCTTCCCGTCTGCTCGCGGATACTCTAGCCGATCAGTTGCATCCATCCGCATCTGATGTTGAACACACCTAATGGTAACGTGAGGGCTATAGATACTTCCAGACACTAATAATCAAACAAGAAACACCTGAACACGATGAACCAGTGAAAACGTGACACAACAGAACCAATCCGAACATGACACATGAACAGGGGAGTACATGACAAGATCACATGAGGAATAAGACTTTGAAAATTGATCCTTCGCCGACAGTTTGATTGACAGGCGATCTAACCAATCAAAACCCTGAATCCACCATTTTGTCTGACAGAGCAGTCAGGGGAGTCAGTAGATTAACGTTGGTGAACTTGATAAATTGTGTGTCCTCACGTCTTTCCGCACTTGTAACAACATTCCTTCTGATGTTCATTCATGTTTATTTGATGCTATAAATGAACTAGTATGAAGAGATGATCGAGGAGCTACAGCGATCTGTCACCACACATTAAACACACACTAGACACTATTTATTTATTAAACTTCTTTAAAAAATTACAATGTTTTAAATATGAAACTGTTTCATATCAAAAGTAACCTGCTCTGTCTTGTCTGTCGACATGTTGTCAGTGTCCTCTTTGCTCTGCGATTGTGTTTTTCACTGTGAGAACATGATGTGTGGCATTAGAGAGCATGGCTTGTCGGACATAGCAACAGTAACTAAAGGGGGCGGGTCTTTATGAAGGGTCAATTATTCAAAATAAAAGACATGAAAACATAAACTAAAGAGAACCTAGAACAGACGTGACACTGCCTCACGGTGCAGCACTAAAGCAAATGAACGACCTTTAACAAAACTAGTTTGTCTTCTGATTGAGGAAATACTTTTATTCCTTAATCTGTTCATGTTAATTTATACAGTTATTCTGTACAGTTATGCTGTACTAGTATTGTCCATCATTGGCTCATGTTCACTAATGTAGTTCATGTTAACAAATGAAAGCTTATTGTAAAGTGTGAGTGAGTAGATGATGAGTCTGAAAACAAGCGACATAAACACATTTGTCCCAGTGAGAAAACCAAGAGTGACATTGACACGAAAGAACCTTAAAGATGAGATGAAATGAATGTGTAAACTAACATAAATAGATCCACCATTTCAATCTTTGTATTGTTACAATGTCAGTAAGTCAAGTCACCTTTATTTATATAGCGCATTTTACAATGTAAATTGTGGCAAAGCAACTTTACATTAATCATTGGCAAATAATTTTGGCTGCACAGCAGCTCCCAATGGTGTCATTGTCCAGCTTATTCTATATATTTTATCGATTCATTCCGTTGCAAAGATCAATAGTTATTAGTCTAGTGTCTTTATCCATGATTTCCTGCACCTGGAGATCCTGTTTATCTGTCAGCAAAAATCTGGATGAAGATGAACATGTTAGTTGATCATCAGAGATCTGAGTCATTGTCTTTTCTCTTTCTGTCTTCAGTCTGAATAGTTGCAGTATTACAGAGAAACAGTGTGTCATCCTGACTTCAGCTCTGAAATCAAACCCGTCACACCTGAGAGATCTGAACCTGAGCTGGAATAAACTAGGAGACTCAGGAGTGAAAAACCTCAGTGATCTACTGATGAACCCACAATTCAAGCTGGAGAAACTACAGTTAGTATCATTATACTGTACAGCTGTTACAGTGAGATTGAAGTTGATTTATTTTAAGACAGCAGGGCTTATGTTTCATTCTTTATAGCAGTGAACTTTCTGGGTTTCCCTATTGGTCACATTTTTATGTGTTTTTTAATCTAGTTAGTAATTGTTGAATTTCCAGCATTTGATATGATGAACTGATTGATTACATGCAGAAATCTGCCTTTTCAACAGAGAATAAAGAATAATCAAATAAAGAGTTAAAACGAAAGAGAAGAAACAGTGTCTTCCAGCACACAGAACTAGTGTAACTGCGTTTCAAAACAGACTATTGGAAACTAAATGAAGCTCTTCAATAAGATGATCATCATAGATGTGAACTATTGTTATTTCTGTCTTCAGTCTGAATAGATGCAGAATTACAGAGGAACAGTGTGTCATCCTGACTTCAGCTCTGAAATCAAACCCGTCACACCTGAGAGATCTGAACCTGAGCGGGAATAAACTAGGAAACACAGGAGTGAAGCACTTATGTGACGTACTGAAGGATTCACACTGTAAACTGGAGAGATTGAGGTCAGTAACATTCTTCACATACAAGAATCAAAATGATGAAAATCACTTTAACAGTTTAAACTAAAACACTTTATACTCAATATCTCACGATGAGCTGAAGTTTGGACTTTAATTTGGCCATTCCCAAATTTGATGATGTTTGGGAATGTTGATGTGTAACATATTAAAGTTCTCTGTGTCTTTTGTTTGCCTCCATATTCAGTTGTCAGTTTTTGCAACTAACTTTCAACACATTTGTACAAAGAACAAAATAAAATTCACTTTAAGGATTTATATTGTTCAGGTTGAACTGATGAATCAGCTGAATGTTGTCATTCCTGTTCTAGACTCTCTAACTGCAGTGTAACAGAAGAAGGTTATAAAGCTCTGGCTTCAGCTCTGAGATCAAACCCTTCACACCTGATAGAGCTGGATCTCACAGGAAATGATCCTGGAGAATCAGGAGTGAAGGAGCTCAGTGATTTACTACAGGATCCAAACTGTCAACTGAAGACACTGAGGTAATTTCAGTTCTAAAAGAAAAGTGTTGAGTTTTTTTTTTATCTTATCAATTATTTTTGTAAAGAAACAGACATTTAGTTGAGAACTGAATCGACTCTTCTGCAGGTGTTTGAGTGCTGCTGCAGATGAAGCCTGTCAGTATGTGGAGAAAATTGTGGGCAAAAACCCGTTTCTCCAGAGAGAGCTGAATCTGAGTGGACATGAACTAGGAGACACACGAGTGAATCAGATCGCTGCTCTACTGCAGGATAAACACTGTCGACTCAACACACTGACGTGAGTATTGTTCATTTATTTCAATATTACAGTACTTTTAATTGTAATGTTACTGTAACTGATAATATTTCCTCATGTATTTGAGTCAGAGCAGTTTTTCTCAGCGTCACACAGAGCCTCAACAATGTAAAGTGATACAATTAAACAGGAAATTAAAAACACACATTTAAAACATGACATCAAGCTTTAAATATTTGACTAAGACAGTTTGATCATGAGTCAACAATTATTTCAGTGACTGTAGAGGGAGAACAATGGTTTTCTTCCAGAGCTTAAACTCTTCAAATAAGTGACAGATTGAAAAAACAGCTGCACTATAAACACAGATGTGTTTCCTAACTTTCACAGGTTAATTCTGTGTGAATTAAATATAAGTGTGTAAATATTGATTGCTCTTTTTGAACATGACTGTGAATGTGATCATGAGTCCTGCACGGGTTTGATCACTTCTACAGAAGGTGGCGCTGTTTTTAAATCATAAAGGTCATTTAATCATATTACTATTAATAAGTGCAGTTACTAAAACATGTTTATTCATTGGAAATTTGACTGTAAAGCACTGAGCTTGAATTGAGATGCAGATAATATTAGGTTAATAACAGTAACGTGCAAAAACATTTTTATAGGGAAAAATGTAAATATTCTACTCTTATTAAATATACCGTACTGAACTGACAGACTTCAGTGATTATTAAGAGCTCTTGCTTTCTAATTCAGTCACAATTTGAAGAAGTTTGTTTTTCATGAGACTTTTCCTACTTTTCCATCTATTATGGAGTCAGTAAGTGCTCCTCTGCCGCCATCTAGTGCTAATTTCATGTTTTTTTCTTTAAGTTTTGTTTGCCTAGAAGTGTTAGTTTTCCTTCAACTTTTAGTTTTAGTAATCATCATTTAAATTGGATAATTTTTAGAGTTTTTAAGTGCTGGAAAAAGTGTGAATCACTTTAAAAAGACCTTGAAAAGTGTTTGAATTTCACTCTCAAAGGTTGAAATGAACCCTGAAATTAATCATGTAAAAGCGTTGGAGTATTTCTGCCACAATACCATAGTTTCAGTAAGTGTTTCTACATTAAATGGTGATTTGTGGACTGGTGAGGCTTAACTTGTTCGTGGCTCAGTGTTTCTCCTGGTTTCAGCGCTATTTGATCTGATATCTTTGGTCTAAAGCAGAGAATTCTGTGCTGAATTTGAAGCTTCTCTCTAGTTCTCACAGCGAGGTTATTAATTTTGCTACAAATTCAAACGCTTTCTCTCTGGATCTCCCAGCGGTGTGTAACTGTGTAGTAAACAGAGTCACGTGATCGAGATCGCTGTCTATTATTGGTCAGATAAACGGTCCGCGCCGCACAGCTCAAGCGAGTACCGCTGTTTAGATTCACTCTCGTTTCGTTTGATGTTTCTCATATGAAACAGAAATAGCAGCTCGTATCAGTTGTGGTGGAGTCACCAGTGCGACCTCGAACCAAATTTAGTCGTACTGGCAGAAAGAAAGATTGAATAAGCGACCATTTACTCTCAGTCTGGAGGCCTGGATAGACGTTATGTGCAATTTAACTTCCTTTATTCTGTAAAACAGATCGGATCACTTCCGGTTTAGTTCTTTTGTATGTGCCTCATGAATAAATTTGCTGTTTTATTCAAGATAACTTAAAAGGAGTCAAATATGAGCATAACTGATGTTGCTCACATATGCAGATTGATTTAAGCTTTTTTCATTTTTCTTCACAGTAACGTTTAGATATTTAATAGAATACTTTAACACTTATAACAATGTGAAATAGGTAGATTTGCCGATTACCTTAAAAGTTCATAGATGTGCCGTCAGTTCAAACTGCTGTTAACACTTTCTCTGACAAGCGGATGAAATGAGAGCAGTTTTCCGGTTTGGTCATGTGACGTTCGACGTGTACCCTATTACCTGATCTCTGACCAGTTTTATACATTTGTAGACGTTTTAATGAGGTGTTTGTATAATTAAATGGAATAATAGTAGTTAAAGCTCTGTTTAGCTGACCCATCCATAGAACAAACAAAACATCCTTGAAAATTGATAAAAGAATATTATACAGACACTTAATATTTCATGGCATTAGATGATTAGTCAATTGCTTCTGAAAGATTATACTTTCAATAAAACATCTGAAATGGGTTTGTAAAAGCTTTTTTTATGCATGTTTGGCATTAGTTTTTTGTTGCTTTACACTGTTCTGACCAGCAGGTGTCACCAGCGCGTGGTGTTTCAAACGCTTCGAAACAGTGAATCATTTTGCAAAGCAATTGGTTTTGGAAGCTTTGAAAAGCTTCATTTCTCCCATCACTACAATGAACAAATAGATTCAAAGCAGAAGGAGTTGATGCTCTGCAAACGCTCTCGCGGTACTTTGATGTCATACACCGATCGGTCCTGCGCATCTCCAACAAGCCTATAGAAAACATGAAACAAGGAACCAATCAGAACACATGAACAGGGGATCACATGACAAGATCACATGAAGAACAAGACTGTGAGAATTAAACAAATTAAAAGACATGAAAACAAACTAAACAAAACCTAGAACAGACGTGACACTGCCTCACGGTGCAGCACTAAAGCAAATGAACGACCTTTAACTAAACTAGTTTGTCTTCTGATTGAGGAAATACTTTTATTCCTTAATCTGTTCATGTTAATTTATACAATTATTCATTGTTCATGTTCACAGTGGATTAACTAATGTTATCAGAAAACTTTGTATTTAAAACTGTTTTAGTAAATGTTGAAACTTACATTAAGGTTATTAAATGCTGTACTAGTATTGTCCATCATTGGTTCATGTTCACTAATGTAGTTCATGTTAACAAATGAAAGCTTATTGTAAAGTGTGAGTGAGTAGATGATGAGTCTGAAAACAACCGACATAAACACATTTGTCCCAGTGAGAAAACCAAGAGTGACATTGACATTAAAGAACCTTAAAGATGAGATGAAATGAATGTGTAAACTAACATAAATAGATCCACCATTTCAATCTTTGTATTGTTACAATGTCAGTAGTTTATTTAAATGAACAATGTGTGTCTTTCTCCATGATTTCCTGCACCTGGAGATCCTGTTTATCTGTCAGCAAAAATCTGGATGAAGATGAACATGTTAGTTGATCATCAGAGATCTGAGTCATTGTCTTTTCTCTTTCTGTCTTCAGTCTGAATAGATGCAGAATTACAGAGGAACAGTGTGTCATCCTGACTTCAGCTCTGAAATCAAACCCGTCACACCTGAGAGATCTGGACCTGAGCGGGAATGAACTAGGAGACTCTGGAGTGAAAAACCTCAGAGATCTACTGATGAACCCACAATTCAAGCTGGAGAAACTACAGTTAGTATCATTTTACTGTATTTACTGTTCAGTTTATTTTGTGGCAGTTTATTTAAGTCACATCATTTGTAGCGCTGCATCTCCATCTGAAGAGATTCAGAAATGGTATTAGTTCACGGGTTTGTATGTGAATCAGTAAAAACAGCATTAAACCTTGATGCATTTTAAACTTTGTGGCTATAAAATAGTTTCATATGCTGGAATCTGACAAATCTTTGCTGTGAAACAAGACAGAAGTGAGAACAGACTAAAAAACAGTGACAAATTGTGACGAATGTCTGGTTGTAATGAAGCTCACGACGATGGAGAATACAATAACACTGTCTTTAATCACAAATCTAACATGTAGGAGAGAGAAAACACAAGCACTTCAACATAAACGACACGCAACAATGAACAGACAGAACTAAGAGTTTAAATACACAGAGAGTAATCAAGGTGAAACAGAACAGCTGAGGAACTGATGAACAACCAAGAACACTAACTAGGGAACACACACAGACAGCAACACCATGATAATAAAACACAACAAAACTGACACACAAATAGATTATTCTGAAATGTTACATTTATACTGGACTAAAGTGCTTTTCACTAAATCTGCTTTTATTGAGCAAAATGTGTATTTAGAGATTGTAAATTACACTCTAAAATGATTTAATAATCCATTCATGAATAAGATTTTCTGACATTAATAACGTGAAAATAGTCCATTTAAATGTTCATTTTTCTGTTGTTTCTATATTGATCCTATATATTAATCTACAGTGATAAATCCACTGATTTTTGGGAGTGAGGACGGATCCAGACTTGGATTGTAATGTAAGGATCACCCATCAGCCCAATGGCGGAATCTGACAGTCTGTTGAAGGTTTAATGCGTGCATGCCTTTTCTGCGCTCGCGTGAAGTTCACATAAATTTTTAAGATTTAGTTTAAGTTTTCCTTTTGCTGTTCGCTTAATCTGCCTCCAATTGTAAACGATCTCTAATTGATAATGTTTCTGATGTAAAATGAATAGCTGATCGCGCGATTAAATATGAATTCATTTAGATCTTTGATTTTTTTTTTTTTTTTTTCTCTTAATTTCAAATATCCTTTCATCAGGGCATCGCATCACTCAAAAGTTATATACGGCCGTTTATACACTTTACGTCACAACCTCGTTAGTTTAGAATCAAAACAGAGGAATATAGTGTTTACTAAAAAAACACAAATTATGGAATCGCCTCATGCTTATTCACACAAAAGTGCCATTTGTTTTAGTCACGTTACTATAACATGTTAAGCCATAATAGTCAGAAATCCAAAATCTTAATATCGTTCCACATGCTCCGTATATTAAGATTTCAGTATGATCTACACCAACCCTAGAATTGCGGAAATGTCGAAAGCCCCATTGATCTACCGGTGATAATGATTTCAGACGAATTCAAAATAAATCAAGATGTAGCAATTTATTTATCAGGTAAAAATGTATCAATGCCAATTACATAATCACAAAATTATAAACCAATTCATATATAATAAATACATAACATCAATTACTCAAAAGATTTCTCTAAGAGTATTTAAAGTTATGCATACACATAGAGATGTGAGTGGAAAACACTCACCACCTCTATGTATAGCTGATCGCGCGATTAAATATGAATTCATTTAGAGCTTTGATTTTTTTTTTTTTTTTTTATTTCTCTTAATTTCAAATATCCTTTCATCAGGGCATCGCATCGAGATGTGAGTGGAAAACACTCACCACCTCCATGTGGGGGTTCTGTCTACAGAATGTCCCGTCTTGCTGCTGTGTCTTTTCCCCTAAATACCCAGACTAGAACAAAAGGAGTGTAAATATTTATTGCCCCCGGACCTGGTTTTGGGGGAGAGAAGGTTTTCTTGAAGAGAAAAGAGAACAGAATTCTCCTAAGTTTTCAAACTTTCTCATAATACTAGTGACTGCTGTGAAACTGAGACCATTTTACCAATCGCACTGAGACATTTAAAATGATGCTAAACATGAAATTGGAAAATAATAGATTCACAAGATACATCCTACATAGTACATATGCATTCTTGGAGAATTTCAGTTATTTGAATCAGGGGAAGGAAGGGAGTGGAGGGAGGGGGGTTTCATAGATGAGTGAGGGCAGTTTGGGGAAGGCTTTGTCCTATTCCTTTGAAATCTTCTTTCCAGATGAGTTTTATTGCTTTATTGCAGAATGCTTGATCTCAGATTTTATCTTAGCAGGAAAATCAAACCTTACAATAACTAGTATCCTCAAATGCTCCTGTCTTGGTTTGTTTGTTTATATCAAAAGTTTCCATGTTTTTTCTGCTTTATTAGTGACTGTATGACATTTATTCATGATTCCTTTAACATGAACTGAACATGATTTGAGTCATTTTCTCTTTCTGTCTTCAGTCTGAGTGGATCCAGTATTACAGAGAAACAGTGTGTCATCCTGACTTCAGCTCTGAAATCAAACCCGTCACACCTGAGAGAGCTGGATCTGAGCGGAAATGAACTAGGAAACACAGGAGTGAAAAACCTCAGTGATCTACTGATAAACCCACAATTCAAGCTGGAGAAACTACAGTTAGTGTCATTATACTGTATTTACTGTTTAGTTTATTTTAACAAGTCACATCATTTGTAGCGCTGCATCTCCATCTGAAGAGATTCAGAAATGGTATTAGTTCACGGGTTTGTATGTAAAACAGCATTAAACTTTGAAGCATTTTAAACTTTGTGGTTATAAAATTGGGGTGTGTGATATATATCCTGTGCGATAATATCGTAATTGATGTTTTAACGACATGCCAAATCATTTTATTGAGTATTTCACTTTTTTTTTTATAAACCAATCAAAACTCTGTATGAAGTGCTTATGAATTCAGTGTGTGATGTAGCTCAGTATATACTGAGTGCTATTGTGTGTGTGTTCAGAGTGTGTGTTTGATAAAAGTTACAATGAGTGAAGAAACTGCAAGAAGCGTGTCACAGTACGGCTCCAAATGCGAATCTATTTGAAAACACTGCGAGTTTGAGTCGCTTTTAATGAACATTTGAAAAAGCAGCGCACGTCAAACATCTTTCCAGACATGAGAAGCATTTATTAACATCTTGTCCAACAAAAGACAACTTTTTTTTACGTGTTTACTCCAAACTCACTTCATTATGGCAGTTCAGCATCCTTCTGAGAGATGATGTGGCTTCTTACACAGAATAAAGCAGTCATGTGTTTATTATTCATGTTTAATCAAAGCGTTTCAATCTTCTGTTTATTACAGCTACAGTGATATGAGGTGTTGTCTTCTTCTGCTGCAGGGCTTTTTTCTAATAGGTTAGTTTCTGCGCAAGAGTTTCTCTGGCTTTCAGATGAAGAAGCATTTACTACTGATCACAGAGCAGTACAGCTCTGACAAGCTGCACATTAATAATTGTTGCCCTTGTCCTAATATGAAGATTATGAAAGGCTTCAGGAGTCGTCTGAACACAGCGCGTCTGCAGCAGACAGAACAAAATCAAAAACACATGCAACAAACATCGGCGAATCATTTTAGCAAGAAAGGTCCTTACGACAGAAAAAGGGACAGAAGGAAAGATTGTAATGATGTGGAGTCAGCGAGTGAGATCCAAATGCAGTACTTTATTTATAAACGTGGTCAGACGGGCACAGGTCAACAACGGCGAACAACAATAGGAGAGGGTAGACAAGCTTGTGGTAATATCCAGGCGGGAGGTCAGAGGCAGGCAGAGAATCAAACAAACAGGGAACAAACAGGATCAGAAACCGGGTAAGTGAACAGGGAAAATAACGCTCGGAAATTGTTACAGAATCAACAATACTTCGCAAAGTGGAAGTGGGTGAGTAGTGCCTTTATAGTGGAGTGATGAGACTAGTTAAGTTAATCTGGAACAGCTGCCAGATGATTAGTGACTGGGTGAGGGATTATAGGAAGTGTAGTGCACCGTAGGGAGACTACAGTGTGAGCGGGGGACCTCTAGTGGTGAAAGGGTGGAAGGAAGATGGGCCGAACTCATAACAAGGACAAGGGGGACCAGGACCATGGGGTGAAAATCTATGAAAGTGTGTGGGTTGATTGAGTGAGCAGTGTGAAATGAACTGTGCCGGCGACCAGGGCGGAACGGGCTGTGCAGGCAACCAGGGAGGAACGGGTCGTGCTGGAAGCCATGGTGGAACGGACTGAGCAGGATGCCAGGGCGGAACAGGCTGTGTAGGTGGCCAGAGCGGGACGGACTGTGCAGGTGACCAGGGTGGAACCGGTTCTGAAACATAGATTATACAACAGTTAGTGGAGGCCGTTAGGGCCACAACAGAGTAGGCCAGGTTGTCAGGTGGGCCAAGGCTGACAGGCAGAGCGAGACGGACAGACAGGGCGGAGCAGACTGACAGAGAAGGACAGACAAACAGAGATAGACACACCGGGATTTCTGGGATATTAGAGAGTTCAGGGTAGGCAGACGGAACGGGGCTGAGAGATAGAGCTGGGCTGACAGATGTGACGAGAGTCGTGAGTGATTGAGTGGATGTGGCTTGAAACGTTGACTGCTGGGCAAGCTTGACTTGTGACATCTGGAACTGGACAGACGTGACGAGAGTCATGAGTGGTTGAGTGGATGTGGCATGAAACGTTGACTGCTGGGCAAGCTTGACTTGTGACATCTGGAACTGGACAGACGTGACGAGAGTCATGAGTGGTTGAGTGGATGTGGCATGAAACGTTGACTGCTGGGCAAGCTTGACTTGTGACATCTGGAACTGGACAGACGTGACGAGAGTCGTGAGTGGTTGAGTGGATGTGGCTTGAAACGTTGACGGCTGGGCAGGCTTGACTTGAGCTGTGTAGAACTTGACAGCCATGACTTGAACCGTCTGAGGCTGGTCAGGCGTGGCGTGAGCAGTCTGTGAATGGGCAGGCATGATTTGAGTGGTCTGAAGCTTGACAGGCGTGACCTGAGTCGACAGAGGCTGGACAGACATAACATGAATCATTTGCTGTTGGGTAGAGTAGGCTTGAACTGACTCACAGTGATTTGCGCTGACTTGATTTGACTCACAGTAGTCTGCGATGACTGGGGTTGACTCACAGTGATCTACGAAGACTTGTCTTGACTCACAGTGATCTGAGATGACTTGGCTTGAATCACGTTGATCTGGAGTGACTTGACTTTGCTCATGATGTTCTGTGATGACTTGGTTTGTGTTACTGTGATCTGTGATGGCTTGGCTTGAGTCACGATGATCTGAAATTACTTGATTAGGCTCATGATGATCTATGATGACTTGGCTGGACTCACTGTGAATGATGATGACTTGACTTGGATCACTATGATCTGTGACGACCTGGTTTGACTCACTGTGAACTGTGAGAACTTGGCTTGAATCACGATAATCAGTAGTGACTTGACTTGGCTCATGATGATCTGTGATGATTTGGCTTGAATCACGATGATCTGTAGTGACTTGACTTTGCTCATGATGATCTGTGATGACTTGGCTTGTGTCACGATGACCTGAAGTGACTTGACTTAGCTCATGATGATCTGTGATGACTTGGCTGGACTCACTGTGAACGGTAATGGCTTGACTTAAGTCACGATGATCTGTGACGACTTGAATGACTTGACGTGACTCGTGAAGATCTTGAATGACTGGACTTATCTTGTGAAGATCTTGCATGACTTGACTTGTGAAGTGCTTGAGTGACTTGCCTTATTTCGTGGAGATCTTGAGTAACTTGACGCATGAAGATCTTGTATGACTAGACTTGACTCAGGAAGATCTCGGAGGACTTGATTTGGCTCAGGAAGTTCTAGGACGACTTGACTTGGCTCGTGCTTCGACTCTGGACGCGCAGCGGCGGTGTGCTTCGACTCTGGACGCGCAGTGGCGGTGTGCTTCGATTCTGGACGCGCAGCGGCGGTGTGCTTCGACTCTGGACGCGCAGCGGCAGAGGGGTGCTTCGACGCTGACTGGACTGCCAGCGGCGGAGGGTCCAACACCTTGGACCCCAAGATAGCGCTGTTGAAACCCCAACGAAGATCTTTGGACTGGTTAGCCAGACTGGGATCGCTCCGTTGGGGGGGTATGTGAGGGCAGTTGTGTGTGTGTGTGGGCTGGCAGAACAGCTGCGGCTTGCCATGACTCTGGAATGGCGGCCATTTTGAGTACCGGTTCAGTGGCAGTCGCCATGTTGTGACTGAGCTCTTACTCCTCTTCTCCCACAGTAAACGGATGACCCGGACAATAGCAGAGCATAATCCATAAAGTCTCGAAGACTACACTTGAATTCCGCATCAGGGAGACAGGATTTCAGACACAATCAGAGACATTGATAAAGTCCTGTATGTAGTCCTCAATCAAAGATTGCCCTTCCCGTAGTTGCAGGAGTTGGCCGAAGTAATCCATACTGACAGAAACGTTGACGAAAAGCTGCTGGATCTTGGTGTGGCGAAGTATTCTGTAATGAGGCAGAGTCAGTGAGTGAGATCCAAATGCAGTACTTTATTTATAAACGTGGTCAGACAGGCACAGGTCAATAACAGCGAACAACAATAGGAGAGGATAGACAAGCTCGTGGTAGTATCCAGGCGGGAGGTCAGAGGCAGGCAGAGAATCATCAAACAAACAAGGAACAAACAGGATCAGAAACCGGGTAAGCAAACAGGGAAAATAACGCTCGGAAATTGTTACAGAATCAACAATACTTCGCAAAGTGGAAGTGGGTGAGTAGTGCCTTTATAGTGGAGTGATGAGACTAGTTAAGTTAATCTGGAACAGCTGCCAGATGATTAGTGACTGGGTGAGGGATTATAGGAAGTGTAGTGCACCGTAGGGAGACTACAGTGTGAGCGGGGGACCTCTAGTGGTGAAAGGGTGGAAGGAAGACAGACCGAACTCATAACAAAGATATAACACTGTCACCAATTAACATTGCCAAATAAAAAAAATTTGAATGATGCAATATATTGTCTGATTATTTTTATCGGAAAAATCTTAGAAAATATTGAGATCATTTTTTGTCAATATCGCACACCCCTAACAGAGAGTAGTCAAGGTGAAACAGAACAGCTGAGGAACTGATTAACAACCAAGAACACTAGTATCCTCAAATGCTCCTGTCTTGGTTTGTTCATTTATATCATTAAGTTTCCATGTTTTTGCTGCTTTATTAGTGACTGTATGACATTTATTCATGATTCATTTAACATGAACTGAACATGATTTCAGTCATTTTCTCTTTCTGTCTTTAGTCTGTATTACTGCAGTATTACAGAGAATCAGTGTGTCATCCTGACTTCAGCTCTGAAATCAAACCCGTCACACCTGAGAGAGCTGGATCTGAGCTGGAATGAACTAGGAAACTCTGGAGTGAAAAACCTCAGTGATCTACTGATGAACCCACAATTTAAGCTGGAGAAACTACAGTTAGTATCATTATTCTGTATTTACTGTTCAGTTTATTTTAAGTCAACAGGACACAAGTCACATCATTTGTAGCGCTGCATCTCCATCTGAAGAGATTCAGAAATGGTATTAGTTCACGGGTTTGTATGTTAATCAGTAAAAACAGCATTAAACTTTGTGGTTATAAAATCGGGGTGTGTGATATATATCGTGTGCGATAATATCGTAATTGATGTTTTAAACGACATGCCAAATCATTTTATTGAGTATTTCACTCATTTTTATAAACCAATCAAAACTCTGTATGAAGTGTTCATGAATTCAGTGTGTGATGTAGCTCAGTATATACTGAGTGCTATTGTGTGTTTGTTCAGAGTGTGTGTTTGATAAAAGTTACAATGAGTGAAGAAACTGCAAGAAGCGTGTCACAGTACGGCTCCAAATGCGAATCTATTTGAAAACACTGCGAGTTTGAGTTGCTTATAATGAACATTTGAAAAAGCAGCGCACGTCAAACATCTTTCCAGACATGAGAAGCATTTATTAACATCCAGCAAAAGACAAAATTTTTTTATGTGTTTACTCCAAACTCACTTCATTATGGCAGTTCAGCATCCTTCTGAGAGATGATGTGGTTTCTTACACAGAATAAAGCAGTCGTGTGTTTATTATTCATGTTTAATCAAAGCGTTTCAATCTTCTGTTTATTACAGCTACAGTGATATGAGGTGTTGTCTTCTTCTGCTGCAGGGCTTTTTTCTAATAGGTTAGTTTCTGCGCAAGAGTTTCTCTGGCTTTCAGATGAAGAAGCATTTACTACTGATCACAGAGCAGTACAGCTCTGACAAGCTGCACATTAATAATTGTTGCCCTTGTCCTAATATGAGGATTATGAAAGGCTTCAGGAGTCGTCTGAACACAGCGCGTCTGCAGCAGACAGAGCAAAATCAAAAACACACGCAACAAACATGGGCGAATCATTTTAGCAAGAAAGGTCCTTACGACAGAATAAACTACAGAAGGAAAGATATAACAAACACTGTCACCAATTACATTGTCAAATAAAACAATTTTGAATGATGCAAAATATTGTCTGATTATTGTTATCGGAAAAATCTTAGAAAATATTGAGATCATTTTTTGTTAATATCGCACACCCCTAACAGAGAGTAATCAAGGTGAAACAGAACAGCTGAGGAACTGATTAACAATGTTTTTGCTGCTTTATTAGTGACTGTATGACATTTATTCATGATTCATTTAACATGAACTGAACATGATTTGAGTCATTTTCTCTTTCTGTCTTCAGTCTGTTTAATTGTAGAATTACAGAGAAACTGTGTGTCATCCTGACTTCAGCTCTGAAATCAAACCCGTCACTCCTGAGAGATCTGAACCTGAGCAGGAATAAACTAGGAAACACAGGAGTGAAAAACCTCAGTGATCTACTGATGAACCCACAATTCAAGCTGGAGAAACTACAGTTAGTATCATTATACTGTATTTATTGTTCAGTTTATTTTAAGTCAACAGGACACAAGTCACATCATTTGTAGCGCTGCATCTCCATCTGAAGAGATTCAGAAATGGTATTAGTTCACGGGTTTGTATGTGAATCAGTAAAAACAGCATTAAACCTTGATGCATTTTAAACTTTGTGGCTATAAAATAGTTTCATATGCTGGAATCTGACAAATCTTTGCTGTGAAACAAGACAGAAGTGAGAACAGACTAAAAAACAGTGACAAATTGTGACGAATGTCTGGTTGTAATGAAGCTCACGACGATGGAGAATACAATAACACTGTCTTTAATCACAAATCTAACATGTAGGAGAGAGAAAACACAAGCACTTCAACATAAACGACACGCAACAATTGCGTAAAACAGAGTCCATGACTTTGTGTGTGGATGGCTCTGCTTTACCTATCAAAACTAAACTAAAAAATCTGGGGGTGATTTTTGATGCCAACTTAACATTTGACCATCATGTTCGTAACACAGTCAAAACATCATTTTTTCATCTCAGAAACATTGCCAAGTTGTGTCCCATGTTAACTTTCTCTGTGGCTCAAAAGTTAATCAACACTTTTGTTTTCTCACGCATTGATTATTGTAATGCATTACTGGCTGGAGTTTCTAAAGCTACCCTAAATAAATTACAGTTGGTTCAAAATTCAGCTGCTAGAATCCTAACTCGGACCAGTGCAAGGGTGCACATCACACCCATTCTGGAAACATTGCTCTGGCTCCCTGTTAGTTTTCGTATTGATTTTAAAATTCTCATGCTCACTTATAAGGCCTTGAATAATTTGGCCCCTCAGTACTTGTGTGAGCTTTTAACCCCCTACACTCCTACACAAGCCCTACGCTCCTCTGAAGCTGGTCTTTTAACTGTCCAAACAACACGATTAAAAACTATGGGTGATCGGGCTTTTTCCTCTTTGGCTCCTAAGTTGTGGAATTCCCTGCCCTCTGAGATTAGGAATGCAGAATCCCTCAGTATTTTTAAATTATCCCTCAAAACACATTATTTTAGGATAGCTTTTATGTGATTCATTTGATTACTTTTTATGTTATTTCTGTCACGCTGAGGTTAGGGCAAAGACACGAAGACGAAGAAGATATACAATAAACGGGTTTTAATCCAGACAGGCTTGGTACAGACGGGCAGGAACACACAGCACACATCGATAAACAAGAACCGACAATCACTGAACAAACACAAGGCGACTATAAAGGGAGGAGCGTGATTGGGAGAACTGAAACAGGTGCGGATAATTAACTAAACACACGGAGGGTAAATGAACATGATGACATCACACGACAGGACTAAACTAAACAAGACAGAGTTCATGGGTGTGACAGTACACCCCCCCCCGGAAGGCGCGTCCTCGCGCCGTAGATGGACCAACTGCGGAGGGAGGGAGGGGGCTCAGGTGGAGGACGAGGAGACGACGGGCAGACAGGACGACAGGCAGACCACGTGGCAGACGACAGGATGAACCAGGGAGGAGTAGATGGTGGGAGGAGCCAGGGAGGAAACAGACGGGTATTGGAGCAGGAGGATGGTTGGACCCGGGCCACAGTCACGCCCACCGCCCATGGTGGAGCCGCAGGAGGAAGCAGCCATGGTGGAGGAAGGGCAGGCGGCACCAGGGCGGCGACAGACTGTGGTAGAGGTGGTAGAGGAGACCAGGACGTAGCTGGAACGCCGACGAGCCAGGGCGACCCCGAGGATCCGGCGGGACGCGGCGACGCTGGCGGCTCTAGCGACCGAGGCGCAGGCGGGGATCCTGAAGGCCGCGGTGGAGCCGGAGCGACAGAGGACCAAGGCGACGTCGGAGGGAGTGAGGAAGCCAACGGAGCCAGAGGGACGGAGGGACGAGGCGCAGCCAGAGGAGTGTAGTCCAGCGGCGAGGGCAGGTCGACGAGCGACCAAGGCGGAGCTGGAGGGATGAGGGAGCCCGGCGTAGCTGGTGGACTGAGGGGCCACGGTGGAGACGAGGGAGGTTGGAGCCAACGAGGAGTCGGTGGACTGACGGGCCGAGGAGGAGTCCAGGTCGAGGAGGTGGAAGGCGGAGACTTGGGATCCACCGTCCCCAATGGAGCTGCAGATGGGCAGGCCCACTGCACACTCACGCCGCAGATGGTGGGTAGAGGGTGAACAGAGGGGCTGGCAGGATGCAGTGGAGATGGTGGTATATGGATGAGTGGAGGCGGGAGAGGGAGGTTGGGTGGGATTTCCGGACAGTCCATTGACTCGGGACAGGCAGATGATTCAAATGACTCGGGACAGGCAGACGATTCAAATTCTTCAGGACAGGCAGACGATTCCGTCGATTCAGGACAGGCAGACGATTCCGTCGATTCAGGACAGGCAGAAGATTCAGTCGCTTCAGGACTGGCAGACGATTCAGGACAGGCAGAAGATTCAGTCGCTTCAGGCCAGGCAGACGATTCAGTCGCTTCAGGCCAGGCAGACGATTCAGGACAGGCAGAAGATTCAGGACAGGCAGATGAGTCAATTGAACCGGGACAGGCAGATGATTCAAATGACTCGGAACAGGCAGATGATTCAAATGACTCGGGACAGGCAGATGATTCAGGATATTTAGAAATTAAACAATAGTCCTCTGAGCACAGTCCATGCTCACCCTCAGTGGCCGTGCAGTGGGCGGGGCTTTCCTCCTCGCCCTCGCTCTCCACCACGGGCTCCCTCACGAGCGCTGTAGCCGGCTCACGCGCTTGGTCACACTCACTTTTTTGGTCTGACTCTGTGGCGTTCCTTGGCTCTGTCGCTCCACATGGCGATGGCTCGTGCGGGCGTTCCGTGCCGCAAGATGATGGCTGGTCTCGCTCAGGGTCCGGAGTGGGGCTGGCGAGATCCTCTTCCGGGCCGATGGTGAACAACGAGTTGCAACTCGCCAGCACCCACTCCGCAAAGGCAGCGAAATCCACACGCGGACCCTCCCCGGACAACCGCGCTCTGCACGTGGCATTCAGGCTCAACTCGTAGAATGTGCAGAGGCAGTCGTCCGGGAAGTGGGTTTGATGTGCAAGTTCTAGGAAGGTCCGCGTGTGGTCCTCCAACGTTTGGTCCTCCTGCTCCAGCAGTAGGAGACGAACACCGGGCAGATCCATGGATGGGGAAAAAGGGGGAAAAAGTGCAACAAACAAAAACGAAACTAAAAAACAGGAAAACAAACGGAGAACACGCTGCTAATCAATACCACAATTTTGTGGGTCGGTTCTTCTGTCACGCTGAGGTTAGGGCAAAGACACGAAGACGAAGAAGATATACAATAAACGGGTTTTAATCCAGACAGGCTTGGTACAGACGGGCAGGAACACACAGCACACATCGACAAACAAGAACCGACAATCACTGAACAAACACAAGGCGACTATAAAGGGAGGAGCGTGATTGGGAGAACTGAAACAGGTGCGGATAATTAACTAAACACACGGAGGGTAAATGAACATGATGACATCACACGACAGGACTAAACTAAACAAGACAGAGTTCATGGGTGTGACAATTATACTGGCTTTTTATTTTTGATTTCACTGTTATGTGTATCTCTTAATTTCATTTTGTTATGTAAAGCGCCTTGAGATGCTACTTTTAAAGGCGCTATATAAAATAAAGTTTATTATTATTATTAACAATGAACAGACAGAACTAAGAGTTTAAATACACAGAGAGTAATCAAGGTGAAACAGAACAGCTGAGGAACTGATGAACAACCAAGAACACTAACTAGGGAACACACACAGACAGCAACACTATGATAATAAAACACAACAAAACTGACACACAAATAGATTATTCTGAAATGTTACATTTATACTGGACTAATGTGCTTTTCACTAAATCTGCTTTTATTGAGCAAAATGTGTATTTAGAGATTGTAAATTACACTCTAAAATGATTTAATAATCCAATCATGAATAAGATTTTCTGACATTAATAATGTGAAAATAGTCCATTTAAATGTTCATTTTTCTGTTGTTTCTATATTGATCCTATATATTAATCTACAGTGATAAATTCACTGATTTTTGGGAGTGAGGACGGATCCAGACTTGGATTGTAACTAGTATCCTCATGCTCCTGTCTTGGTTTGTTCGTTTATTTCATTAAGTTTCCATGTTTTTGCTGCTTTATTAGTGACTGTATGACATTTATTCATGATTCATTTAACATGAACTGAACATGATTTGAGTCATTTTCTCTTTCTGTCTTCAGTCTGAATGACTCCAGTATTACAGAGAAACAGTGTGTCATCCTGACTTCAGCTCTGAAATCAAACCCGTCACTCCTGAGAGATCTGAACCTGAGCGGGAATAAACTAGGAAACACAGGAGTGAAGCACTTATGTGACGTACTGAAGGATTCACACTGTAAACTGGAGAGATTGAGGTCAGTAACATTCTTCACATACAAGAATCAAAATGATTAAAATCACTTTAACAGTTTAAACTAAAACACTTTATACTCAATATCTCACAATGAGTCTGAGTTCACATTATATTTGATTTGTTTGTAAGATAATCTCTCTTCCTCTGTTTGTCTTTCTAGTCTACAGCACTGTGGCATTACAGATGTTTCTTCTTTAACTCGGTCTTTTTTGACTAACTCAGAAGCTCTGCAGTTTTTAAAAGCACTTGATCTGAGACACAATAAGATAGGAGACTCAAAGCAGCGGCTCAGACACGTGCTACGAGACTCAAACTGTGTCCTGAGGTGAGGAAACATCACTGTGATATTAAAGAGATCTTCATTTTCCTCTGATATGTGAACAAACCTTTCAGATGTTCGTGAAAGAAAATCATCATTAATCTTTATTTCAACAAACAAAATGTGAAGTTCTTGAAATGTTTAGAGAGAACAAAAGCACACTGTCACAGCTTTATACAACAACACCTGCTTTATTAACTGTGTCAGTAGTGAATCATTTCAGTTTGAAAATAGACTTGGTGAGATTATAGGAAAACGCTGCACTCCTGCTAAAATCAGTGGCGTTCAGCTTCAGCTCACAGCCGTCCAGCCTCACATGACAAATGTCTCTGTCTCTAGTGTGTTTTTACTTTGACGAGCAACACGTCACACTACTTTACACTCACTTTACTTTCAATGATTTACTCAGAGCCCTACAAACATGTTTCAACTAGAGGACGAACAATAGGTTACTGTTGTAACCCCGGTTCTCTGAAACATCGAGTGGAGAGATCCACCTATGGGAAGGGCATCCAATTGCACCAAGTCTGGCTAGACAGACAGCAGCGTGCAGCCAATGCCAGGTAAGGCCCCACCCCCCTTTCCTGGGTGCATATAAGGCTGTGCGTGCTGTTATTCCTCAGCAAGTATATTCGCTTCTCGTGCGGCAAGCTGGGCAAAGCTGGAGGAACCTATTGTTCTCTTTCATCATCTCGTGTTCACAATCTACCTATGGGAGAGACATGGACAGCTCCCCGATTGCCCAATCCACTCACAGTGAGATTCTGCAAGCCAGAAAACGGACGGTCACCCCTAGGGGCGGTGCCTGACTCGTTCCATAATAAACCACCAAGCAACCCTGATACACACACATACCTGTTGTGCATATACAGGACATGAAAATGCACCCAGCAACCCATGTGAAAAACATCTGTGCAGGAATGTAAATGCATGCTTGGTGACACGAACGTGTCCGGCCTGTTGGCCTGCCCTCCCCCCGAACCTTTACAGCAGTGACACTGAAAAGGAAGAAGAAGGGAAGGTTACCGGGGGCCATGGAGACCCCACCCCTAAGACATAGTGTGCTACCGAGGATTTGGTTACTTCCAGACAGTAGTAACGCACAAATGTATGGGGAGAAGCCCAGCTATCAGCAGAGCAGATGTCCTGCAATGAAACTCCCCTGAACAAAGCCCAAGAAGCAGTTAAGCCCCTCATGGAATGAGCTCTGATGTTCTCAGGGGGCTGCACACCCTTCGACTCGTATGCCAGAGCAATCGCCTCCACAAGCCAATGTGATAGGTGCTGCTTAGATGTGGTGGGGGGGGGTGCCCATGAAACAAAGAGCTGGTCGCTCCTGCGGAAAACACTGGTCCTAGTTATATACGTTTGTAACGCGCAAACAGGACATAGAGTATTTAACCTTTGTTCCTCTGTAGAGGAAAAAGGTGGAGGGTGAAAAGCGGACAGCTCCAACACCTCTACTGTAAATGTAGGGAAGCACTTAGGCATAAAAGCCGGGTTAGGCTTGAGAAAAACCTCATCTCCGCCAAGAGAGAATTTAGTGCACGAGGAATGAATTGAGAGTGCATGCAGCTCACTGACATGTCTAGCTGAAGCCAAGGCCAAGAGCAAAGCCATCTTGAAATTTCTTCAGCGAAATATTCCTTAGGGGCTCAAAAGGAAATTGGGACAGAGCCTCCAGCACCAGGGAGAGGTCCCACTCAGGAACAGTTCTCCTGATGACTGGCAAGGAACGACGGGCCTCCTTCATAAATCTGCAGATTAGAGGATGCTGCCTGACCGTTGAGCCCTCAAAGCCCACATGACAGGCAGAAATAGCCGTTAGGTAGACCTTAATAGTGGATAAAGACCTACCTTTATCCATAAGGTCTTGCAGGAAACACAAAATATCAGGAACTGAACACTGATATGATGTGAGACCATGCCCATCACACCATACAAGGACCGTGTGGAAACGGCCCTCTGTATAGTAGCAACCACACGCTGGGAAAGCCCTAGCGTGTTTAAGTTTGCCCTCTCATGGGCCAGGCCCAGAGAGCCATCCTGTCTGGAAGTGGGTGGTAAATTTCCCTGTTCGCTTGAGACAATAAATCTGTGCGGAGGGGAAGGCACCACGGCTGGGCACATAACAGAGGGATTATCTCTGCCAGCCACGGTGCTTTGGGCCATCTGGGTGCGATCAGAATGAGAGACGGACCCTGGGAATTATCAGGCACAGGGGAGGAAAAGCATACAGCAATCTCCACAGAGTGGGTTCCCCTTCGATAGAAGGTCCGCGCCTCTGTTCAGAATGCCTAGAACATGAGTCGTGCGTAACGTCAGGAAGAACCACCTGCTCCACACTAAAAGCCTGTGAGCTAGAGCATGGAGTTTTGATGAGCGCACAGTGCCCTGGCGATTGATATATTTTTTCATTTTCATTTCATTTTTCATCATTTAACAGACACTTTTATCCAAAGCGACTTACAAGGGGAGAAATTAGGGGTTTGGTGCCTTGCTCAAGGGCACTTTAGTCATGGTATCGAAGGTGGAGAGAGTGTTGTTTATTCTCAATCCCCACCTTCAATTCCTGCCGGCGTGGGAATCGAACCAGCAACCTTCTGATTACAAGTCCAACTCCCTCACCACACATGATGTCCCTGCAGACGGGGCAGAAAATAATTCGGGCTTTCCAAATGGTCATGAGCTCTAAATAATTTATGTTATTATGAACAGTTCACCGTTCTGCCCTCCTGGGTGGCACCCCAGCCTGTTAGGGGCGCATCTGTCGTCACAACTTTCTGCAACATCACCGTCCCCAAAGGGGTTCCCTGTGCATAAAAGTCCTGTCCTTGCCCTGATGGAGCGCCTGCAGGCTTGGATAGCCTGACGGGCATTGCGGAGGACGAGGTCGTTCACCGTGACGATCTCCTTCCAAAGGGCCGGGGAGGGAGTCCCTTTGTTCAGTTGCTGCCCCAAGCTGTCTAAAATTTCCACCTGATAAGCGGAAAGGAGAGACGATACATTCAGGGCCCTAACCGCCAATGCCAACGATGATGAATGGAGATGATGAATGGAGGCAGAAAAGCGATCCATTTTGTCAGGTCACCTATACCGAGAGCCGTCATATCCTTTACCTGGAGACCCGTGAGACCGTGCTTGAGTTTGAGGGAGGTTTGAAGTGTGACATACTGAGGCGAGCAGCCATGGAGATGAAGGGGGGCAGGTGAGAAACAGTTACAGAGTGCGGGCGGCTCAGGACGCAAAAACAGCTTGTAGGGCTGAAGAAAAAACTGTCACGTCTGGCGGAGGCTGATCTGACGATGTGTCGTCCTGAAGACACGAAAGGTGAACAGAAATCCAACCCGAGCTGAGCAGAGATCCCGAGAAGCGAATGTTGACTGAGGAAACACAGCACGCACAGCCTTATATGCACCCAGGTAAGGGGGTGGGGCCTTACCTGGCATTGGCTGCGCGCTGATGTCTGAATTGGATGCTTCTGCAGAGGTCAGGTACGGATGCCCTTCCCATAGGTGGATCTCAAACACGAGATGATGAAAGAGAACAGCTTTAACTAAAGCTTTTTGTTTGAATTCAGAATATCATTTGTATTTGCTCCCTGTGGTTTATTCCATACGCCATACACTCATTAGTTTCTTCTTTACAGCGACTCAATAGGAGTCACACCAACACAAACAAACAAACAGATCAACGTGATTCATGGTTTCATGGATTATATTTCAAACACAAATATCTCTGCAGGATCATCTAAAGTCATTAATCTGATTACAGGAATTTAATGGAACTTCTATTTACTCAAAAAAAAAACAGTAATTGTAATATAGGAACTAATTGTCACTTTGTTCCACTGAACACTGATTGTTTTCTCTTCTGTTCCTCCTTACAGAATAGATGAAGATTGATGGACCCACAAAAGTTACAGACAGCAGCTTTAAAGGAGGAACAGGAGGAAGAAGCTCAGATGAGTCTGTCAGCAGAAATCTTCAGGCTCTTCAGTATCAGGCCTACAAATATAATAATGTTTGGATTGAACTCATCCATAATGGTTCAAATGTTTCTAATCATAAACGTCATTGTCAAGTATAGCAGAAAAATCTATCAAGAGATGTAACGTTTACAAGGGATATAAACTTATCTGTCTAAATTTAATGCACAGAATATATTTATTTATTTTTGTTATTGTTTTATTTCATATGAAGTTATCTATGTGTCTGTCTGTTTCTAATGCACAGATATACAGTATATTGGCTTTGTTCTGTGGATGGAGTCTCTTCTAGCCAGAACAACTGAACATTTTGTAATACCTACTCTTTATTTTTAAAAGTATTACTCCGAGGGGGTTCAACAGAAATTCACACAGTACTGAAAAATCAACCTCACTCCATCAACAAATATACTTTGTCTTTTTTTTATTCTCACCAGTGCATATTTACCATGAAACAATAAATAAACAAAATAAAAATAAATTGATGAGATGTAATATAAATCCGAGGTATTTTGAGTGCGACGCAATGAATCCACAGTGAACAGTCAAAAGCGTTTGATCCTCCCCTCTATCGGTTGGCCACGTGCCGTAACGACGTGCGTGTGTATCCCTTGCCTTCCACGACTCGAGACATGAATTGAGAAAATAATAAGAAGAAAAGAAGTCCTTTGTTGAGCAAAAACTCTCAAAGGGATCTCAAACATGACATTATGTTGAAGATATCAGTAGCAACAGTTCAACCAAGCGGTCTTTCTCTACCAAATGACTTCACTTGCTTGGCACCTAACCTGGGCTTATATCAAGTAATCTGCAGTAAATGCACACTATCGCCCTCAAGCGGCTCCTAATGGCATTACCTCTGATTTCATTTACTTCCAAAAATAAAAAAAATACAATAAAAAAAAATGGTAACGCTTACACCGTTACAATTTTTACCAGTTAACAGCATTTGTGTGTCTTTCAAAGTTCAGAACGATTGTTTTTTAGCGTGAAAAGTTCTCTTGTCTGTTGTATTATTGAAGCTCCATGAGCAGATGAGAGAGATTCTCCTTCTTAAATAAAGCTGAAGTTGTAGATGTCGAGCGATCTTTAGAGTTGTTGGAGAAGAAACCATGCTGGACTGTGTTTCTCAGAGAATCGTGAGCTCAGTTGATCGTAGAGACCAGCGGTGGCAAAGTTTCTACGCTCTACTTTGACCTTCGAGAGCGTCCTCGGCTTCCAGTGTGAATGAAACAGGAATGACATGAGAGTGTTTCGCTCTCCATATTGTTAAAATCACATCATTTGGGGTAAAAATAGAACAATAATACTAAAGTACTTTGTAATGTAGTAACTTGAGTAGTTTTTCAGCAAAATACTTTTGACTCTTACTTGAGTCATTATTTTTCAGTACTTCTACTTGTTCTCAAGTAAATGATTTCTTAAGTAGCAATATTTTAGTACAAGTTTTTAGTTCTCTTTCCTCCACTGGACGCTGTACACGTGTAAGCGCTGCGAGATGTTGTTGTGACATCATGTTCGTGTCACATTGTGTCCTTCTGATCTGACACTCCCTCGGTCAAAATCAAGGGGTCGAGAGTGTCCAAATAAACTGCTCTTGTCCACTTGATGACGTTGAATGGCGGCAGGGATTCCCCCTAGGAGACTTTAAACACAGTCAGTATTAAGGCTGTGATTAATTGAAGTTATAATAACAAAGTTTAGATCGCCCTCAGGTGGCTGGAGGCAGTATAGGTCATAAACCCCGCCCTCTCCTGTGATCTAAAGGGACGTGAGGCAAACTGAACAATCAAAGTACAGTTCAAATACATGTTTTCCAAAGAGGGTTTCTGTCATTGTATGTAGTTTTTATCACACAAGTGTTGATTTTTTTAAATAAGTTTTGTTTTATTTATTTAATGTTAAGTGTGACGTCATGATCGACAACTTCTCTAAGGAAACAACTGACTTTTCTGGATTTTTAGGAGGAGATTGGAGCTTCAACTTTAATTTCTACATTTCCGTACCTGTTTATTTCACACTCATAATGAGTTGTTCTGCAGTGAACTGTACTGAACTGATTCTGGGTCAGTGTGAGCGGGACCTTGACACTTGATATCGGCTCCACTTCTCTCTCACTTCTGCATAGACTCCAGCTCCAAGATATCTGAACCACATCTGAACATTGGCAGCTTCACTTGGTGCACTAAGATGCCTGACTTACAGCGGCTGTCTCGTGATCATGAAGTCCACGAGATCATAGGGTGTCCCATGTTGTCATTTGATTTCAGGCCTCCTTTGTGGCCCTGAAGCCACTTTTGCAGAGACCATGAGCTCCACACACTTCTACCAGTCAAAGCATCATTACATCATGAGTGTGCAACTCAGAGGAAGATCGTGAGTGTTTAGAGCACCATTTGGGACAGGACTGTAGAAATGAGCGAGAGTGCTGTAAACTCAATCCTACCTGTGTCAAAATTACCAGTGACTTTTAAAACTGCATTTTTTCCAGTACACACTCAATATAGCTCACTTCAAAATACATTATAGATCAGTAGACAGGCTGTCAATATGTTAAGTGGTTTATTCAATGTACTGAAGCCTCTTCTCTTTCAAAGCAGCTTCACGGTAATAAACAGGAAAATAATGATCAACGGTGTAAAGTTCCTCAAATATAAGACAAATTCTGCTGTAAAGCAGCAATACAGAGGAAAATAGTGTCATTCAGCGAAGGTCAGTTCAGTGTTGATTCAGTTCAGTTCAATAACTGTAAAGTTCATCAGTTGTGAAAACGAGTTCAATTATGAACAGCTTCACAGAAACTCTAGTGTTGTTGACTGAGTCAGTTCAGTGTTGATTCAGTTCAGCTGCTTGAGTTTGTGATTCGCTGAAACTCGCGGTTATAGAAGGGGCGGGACATTTCCCAAACACACTCGATACATTTGACCAATCACAGCACTCTGGTCCAGCCGACCAATCAGAGCACATTGTGTTTTTCAGAAGGAGGGGCTTCATAGAGACAGGAACTAAACAGAGCGATACTGACAGACTGGGAAGAGAGGAGCTGAACAATGGAGAATATGAGGAAAATAATGAACATTCAAGAATGAAAACCTGTTCAAACAGACCCAATCAAGTGAATAATACAATACATCCTGCTGACATAAAACAACATCTTATTAAATGCCTTCAATATTTTTTATTATCTTTCTTGTTCCAGCTTGAACTATTCTGGACAAAGTTTGAAACTTTGTATTGTTAACACTTCTTTTGTTATTGCTTGCTTAAGATCAATCACTGTAAAGTCACTAAAAGCGAGATATAAATGTATTTATTAATTTTAATTTGATTTATTATAATTGTTTTATTATAATCTTTAACATATGTGAGACCTTCTCAATCCTACAGCCTTTCATGTCAACAACAAAACATGTGGCAAGAGTTTTCTCATTAGTTTCAGGTGCGACACACTCAAGGAGCACAAAGGCAACAAAAGGTGGAGGATTCTTCATTCATCTTGTTCTTCCTCGAGTTGGGAGGGTTTCTGCGGCTCTGATGATGGTGCTCCACGCTTCTGGAGACGCTGCAGTGCCAGAGAGAGCAGCGGTGAAGTGTGATCCTTCATGCTGTTGCTGAGACTCTCAGCGTCGCTGTGGCTCTGTTCAGAGAAATCAGAGTTTGAGATCCACGACTGTGTGAACAAGACCTGTAGGGAACTTTCTCACAACTTCAGCTCACAAGTTTCTCTCAAAGTTATGAACGCTCTTCCAGTAACGTTAATAGAATGTTTGTTCAGAGTTATCTGGTGTTTAGTGATGTTCTCAAAAACATTATTCATCATTATTATCGTTCATGGAACGTTTTTACTGGAAATGTTTTAGTTGGATGTTCGTCTGACGGTTTTTAAATGTTTCCGAACATTCAATGTTTGCAGAATGATCAAATTAAATGCTTTCTTAACGTTCGCATAACCAAGAAAAAACATCTTTGAAACATTTTGAATGTTGAGAGAACTCGTTAGCAAAACGATCCTAGAATAAATATCTGTTAGCTGCACATCTGTCTCGTGGCAGCAGAGATGTTTCCTTCACTGCCTACGATATCCCACTATTCTGTGGATTGACAGTTGAGCTAAAACATTCAGATAGTGTCTGAAAGTTTGTCAGTTTGTGTGTAAATATGTTTGTGACCAACTTTTCCCTCTTCTGATGACATTCCTCTAGAGAAATTATTGTGGTCATTAAATGTTCACTCAGGCTAGTTCTCACTGAAGCTCTCTATTTTGTTGTAGATCGTTGCGAACGCTGCCTCAGAAGTCTGTCTGAATCAGTTTCAGGAGGATCCTTCATGCCTAAACACTTCCTGTGATGTCATTTCCTGACAGGTCAGCGACCTGAGCTTTCGGACGCAGCCCAAGTGTCGTTGTGTGAGCAAGAACATCTCGCCACAAAAGCGGAGCTTGTGATGACAGGCTTGAAGAGGAAAACGCCACACAATACATCCTGAAGATGAACATCTAGTGTCTCTCGGTCTCTTGTTGTTGAGAGAGTTTATCCCAGGAGCTTTAATAAACTCATCTTCATGGTTTCAGAAGAGTCTGTGATAAAGGCAATGAAGAGGCTCAAAACCATGAATGTAAAGAGTGAGATGAAGCTGTAGATGTTCGTTCTGCTGAACAACTACACCAGATAGATCTTGTCCCGGAGCTTTTTGAAGGTGGAGTCGACTTCATCCCTGTTAATCATGGAAAAAAGACGGTCAGCTTCCATGTTAAATGTCTTAAACTGTGAAGAAATAATCATTATTATCATTTAATTTATCATTTCATTTAAATGCTTATTTCATTAGGCTTAAAACTGCTTAAATTACATAGTTTTGGGAAGTTTTATATGCTCTTGTTTCATTGGGAGAGAGGGAAGGAAGGCGGAAGAAGATCTCAGAGCAAGGTCTAATTTAACAAGACGCATAAAACATAGAGATACTTTGACTTATTTTAATTTAATGAGAACAAAACCATTTTATGTACTTCTAGAAATGTATTTGTATCCATTCACTGCAGAGACACTTTTCACATTTCATCACAAACTCATTCTAAACTCTACAGATTATCTGCATGATTTTTACTCTTCAATGTAGGAAATAATTCTGTATTTTCAGGTCTCAAGGTTTCACACTAGGATTCAGTTTCACTTCAGTCTGAAGCTGATCATCCACTGAAATCAAAGACTGATTGAAACTGATGTCACGTGTTCACATGGGCGTGGTTTGTGAGTGTGACACAAAATGGTGGGAAACTTCCTCAAAACTGCATCAAATATGCAAAAATATGGGCTTAAAAAAACAAGCAGGAAGCGCAATCAACAAATCAGCAGAGCTGCCGAAAGTCTGATGGAGAATACGCAGCAGATGTTTCCTGGGATAAAGACCCATCCTTTCATTAAAGTCATTAAAGTTGTTCATTGCTCCGCAATGAAGAAGAATAAGGAAATATTGAAAAGACTGATAGATTGTGCCATATTTTTGAGTAAACAGGAACTTGCATTAAGAAGACACAATGATCCACAAATAAGAGGCAACTATTGAGTTTCTTTCTTTTCTTGCTGAAAACACAGACTCACATCTCCATCTGTCCACTAACAGTGTTTTGTGGATGTCAGGCAAAATACAAGAAGACCTGATGAATGCTTTTGCTGAAGTGATGGGAGAAGAAATAAAAAGGGAGATTAATAAAGCAACCTTTGTCACTGTTCTGGTGGACGAGACGACAGACATGAGTAACGCAGCGCCGCTCTCGCTGTCCTGAGTCATGTGACGGACACCGGTGGAGAGCAGCGCTTCGGCAGAGATGAAGATGTTACTAGTGGCAAATGAGCCGATGACATCGCTGCTCTTATTTTCTGTTTCTTGGAGGAATATAGTCTGGATAGAGTTGTGGCACAGTGTTTTATATCTATCTGTAGTGATTTGCTGGTGTAGGTTATAAAGGGATAATGAGGTGATGGGAAACAGCCGCTCTTCCTCTTCACCCTCAGATTTCAGACACTGACGGCTGTGTCCTGCTCAAGTTCTCTCACGACTTTGCCATCATTGGCTTGATCAGTGACGACGACACGGATGACTTCGTGGACTGGTGTCGGCCAAACCACCTCCTCATCAATGCAGGGAAGACCAAGGAGATGGTGGTGGATTTCTGCAGACACCGGTGAACATCCAGGGAATGGACAATGAGAGAGTGGACTCTTCTAAGTACCTGGGTGTCCAGCTGAACCATAAACTGGACTGGACTCTCAACACGGACACATTGTACAGGAAGGGTCAGAGCAGGCTCTTCCTCCTGAGGAGACTGAGGTGTTTTGGAGTGCAAGGGGCGCTCCTGAAGACTCTGTGGTGGCATCAGCCATCCTGTACGGTGTGGTCTGCTGGAGCAGCAGCATCACTGAGAGGGAGAGGAGGAAGTTGGACAAGGTGATCAGGAAGTCCAGCTCTGTCCTAGGCTGTCCTCTGGACTCAGAGCGGGAGGTGGGTGACAGGAGGACAAAACGGTCATCTATGCTGGACCATGAGTCTCACCCCCTGCAGGACACACGGTCAGCTCAGATTCTGCAGGGATTTTCTTCCTGCTGCAGTCAGACTGCACAATAAACAATAACACTGCTAACATACAACTATTTTCACTTTTGCAATATTTTGTACAAGTAATGAGTCATTTCACTGTGCAATATTTGAAACGTGCAATATTTTTTTGTATTGTCTGTATTAGTTTATTTGTAGGTTTTCTGTTTTTATCTTCGTGTGTGTGATACTGCTATTTTACCACTGTAAACGACGGGACAAATAAAGGCTCAACTTACTTATTTAATCTGGGAGATCAAACATGTGCAAAAACTCTTGAATATGGTCCTCAATTGATCTAATGAAACGAACTGCTGGATCCATGATATGGTGAAGTCTTCTGTATTTGCTGGTGTAGTTGTTGGAAGCACTGAGCAACAACAATGAAGATCCAAATGCAGTTTATTAGTATCAAGAATCTTTCTGTTCTTGCTGGAAACAACACAGACTTACATTTTCAAATGTTCGGAGTTCTTTTTATTGTAAGAAAAATAATAAACAGAAACATAATTCAACTGTAAGAGCTAATACAATTAGAGTTAAAAACAACTCCAGTGAAACACTTTGGTAGCACGTGCTTCAGCTCTATTTCACTGTTCATTTCTGCTGCTCCAGCAGCGCCCTCTGCTGTCAGAGAGAGAATCTGCATCTTCTGTCTTCGGTCTTCTTCACTCGATCCTTCACGCGCTTCTCATCAGCCTCATTTATTTAATTAAATAATCGCCTTTTAAAGTTTAATAATCATATTAGGCTGTATCGCTGTTTTTTCCATAACCAAATTGAAACCCTCTTAAAATGACACGACGTTACTTACCATTTAAGATATTTAATAAGTTTAATTCGCACTCATCCTCCTAAATACAGTTCGCACACATCTATTTTAACTTAGTCATAAATGCGAGTGAAAATCTGTAGCGAACGAGCACAATATGATACACTAATGTAGAAAAGAAAATACTTTCAGTTTTACCTCAAAGCGCTGACAAATCTGATCACGAGCGCGTTTGTGAGCGCGACACTAAAGTAGTAAACTTACTTAAAACTGCATCAAACACGAAAAAAAAAAACATTAAATATGCACAGGGTCAAATCAAAGACCTTTATTATGCATATCAGTGTAATCAATTGGTGAAACATACATTTTTTAAAATCTTTAATCTCTGACGATTGTCGAATCTGTCGCAGTCAAACATCTGCTGGAATCCAGGTAAACATCTGCGTGCACGCGCATGTCCGGAGTTCTGGTCCGTCACACCTGATGATACTCCGAACAGACGAAGAATCTTCCAGAAACGACGATCTTTTGAAGGCCACGGATGTTAAAAATGAAGAAAGGGTTCCTGAGAAAGAGTTATTGAACACGAATATGTTTCTGAAGGTTTTCTCCCATTTTCTCTTCCGGTTTAGACTGTTGATTTTGTGTCTGAAATCGAAAGTATTTTTGAAACAGATATTTACAGTAGACAGGTAAGATAGGCCTAGATGGAGCCTAACGTAAATTTGTTTTTATCATTATTATTTGTCAAAAAAGCAAAGATATGTTATTATTAAAATGAATACTAGTTCATATATCTATATATTTATATAGCAGTTATGAAGTAGTTCTACAGTGTGGCCATTATAATTCAGGTACTTTTACTCTACTGTCACTTATTTTAGGATCATTTGAAAGTAATGAATTCAACCATCATTGTGAACTTGAACTTAAATGTCAAACAATTCAACAATTAATAAAGATTGGGTAAATATGATTTTAAAATTATATTAAACTGCAATAGAGAATATAACAGATTAGGTGTAAATTTCTGTTCCTCAATAAATTCATATTTGGAGTCATGAATCAGTTAAACTCATTAAATCTGAAATGATTAAGTCCATTCAGTTCTTTGACAATATATTTGTAAGTGACTTTATTTCACACATTGTTGTTGCTGTTGTTGCGAACTCCTCATTCTTCATCATCTTCATGTTCTTCATCTCTGTAAATCTTGTCATTTCCAGGTCCTGCTGAACGATTGATTGTTTTCTCAAAGCAGTGCTGATCAGAGGAGCGAGGAAAGATGAGTCTCTCAGAGAAACACAGGTAAGACTGCGTCTGTTTCACACCATCATTTACACTCGACTGGAGTTTGTCAATTCCTGTCAATAACTGAACTTTAATCATTTCTGTGGAGGATTAGATAAAGACACGGATGTGTTTCAGACACAGTTGAACCTCCTTTACTAAAGTGTTTTTCTCTGTTCTTTGTGTCATTAGTGTGAGATCAGACTCACATGTTTCCAGCTCTGTGTCTCTGAAGAGTGACCGGTCAAAAGAAGGAAAACCACCAGAATTCAGTGAGAAAACACCATCATCTAATAAAAGGTGTTTCATGTTTCTAAGTTTTTGGTCACATGTTGACTATTAAAAAGTTGTATCAGTGAAAGCCAATTACGAAACATTATTATTAGATAAAATATTAATCGATTCACAGCTAATGCTTTTATTTTCTCTCTCTTTCTGTAATATTTTGCCTGTAAATCAGTATTTTATTATATTTATTTGATTCCAGGCTTCAATATGAGACATTAGACTCAGATGATCAGACGATCAGAAACCAGAAGAATTTCAAAGACAATCTCCTGTGGATCTTCCAGGTAGGTTTAAAAAAAGAAAAAAAAAGAAAATATATATATATATACACTGATCAGGCATAACATTATGACAAAATACACAGAGCATCAGTTTGTTGTGTATGGAGCTCACAGACACAGACTTGTCAGGGTGTCCATGCTGACCCCTGTCCACTGCTGAAAGATCCAACAGTGGGATGTGAACATCAGAACTGAACCACGGAGCAATGGAGGAAGATGGCCTGGTCTGATGAATCAAGCTTCCTTTTACATCATGTGGATGGTTGGGTGCGTGTGCGTCGCTTACCTGGGGAACACATGACACTAGGATGCACTATGGGAAGAAGGCAAGCCGGCGGAGGCAGTGTGATGCTTTGGGAAATGTTCTGATGGCAAACCTTGAGTCCTGCATCCATGTGGATATTACTTTGACACATACCACCTACCTAAGCTTTGTTGCAGACCATGTACACCCTTTCATGGAAACAGTATTCCCTGGTGTCTGTGGCTCTTTCAGCAGGATAATGTGCCCAAAGGAATCAATGGTTCAGGAATGGTTTGAAGAGCACAACAACGAGTTTGAGGTGTTGACTTGGCCTCCAAATTCTCAGTCCAATCGATCATCTGTGGGATGTGTTGAACAAACAAGTCCGATCCATGGAGACTTCGCCTCACAACTTACAGGACTGAAAGGATCTGCTGCGAACATCTTGGAGTCAGAAACCACAGCACACCTTCAGTTAGAGGTCATAATGTTATGCTTGATTGCTTTGTGTGTGTGTGTGTGTGTGTGTGTGTGTATATATATATATATATATATATATATATATATATATATATATATATATATATATATATATACACACACATATATACAGTCGTGGCCAAAAGTTTTGAGAATTACATAAATATTGGAAATTGGAAAAGTTTTTATAATAGCAATTTGCGTATGCTCCAGAATGTTATGAAGAGTGATCAGATGAATTGCATAGTCCTTCTTTGCCATGAAAATCAACTTAATCCCAAAAAAACCTTTCCACTGCATTTCATTGCTATCATTAAAGGACCTGCTGAGATCATTTCAGTAATCGTCTTGTTAACTCAGGTGAGAATGTTGACGAGCACAAGGCTGGAGATCATTATGTCAGGCTGATTGGGTTAGAATGGCAGACTTGACATGTTAAAAGGAGGGTGATGCTTGAAATCATTGTTCTTTCGTTGTTAACCATGATGACCTGCAAAGAAACGCGTGCAGCCATCATTGCGTTGCATAAAAATGGCTTCACAGGCAAGGATATTGTGGCTACTAAGATTGCACCTAAATCAACAATTTATAGGATCATCAGCAACTTCAAGGAAAGAGGTTCAATTCTTGTAAAGAAGGCTTCAGGGTGTCCAAGAAAGTCCAGCAAGTGCCAGGATCGTCTCCTAAAGAGGATTCAGCTGCGGGATAGGAGTGCCACCAGTGCAGAGTTTGCTCAGGAATGGCAGCAGGCAGGTGTGAGCACATCTGCACGCACAGTGAGGCCAAGACTTTTGGAAGATGGCCTGGTGTCAAGAAGTGCAGCAAAGAAGCCACTTCTCACCAAAAAAAACATCAGGGACAGATTGATCTTCTGCAGAAAGTGTCGTGAATAGACAGCTGAGGACTGGGGCAAAGTCATATTCTCCGATGAAGCCCCTTTCCAATGGTTTGGGGCATCTGGAAAAAGGCTTGTCAGGAGAAGAAAAGGTGAGCGCTACCATCAGTCCTGTGTCATGCCAACAGTAAAGCATCCTGAGACCATTCATGTGTGGGGTTGCTTCTCATCCAAGGGAGTGGGCTCACTCACAATTCTGCCCAAAAACACAGACATGAATAAAGAATGGTACCAAAACACCCTCCAACAGCAACTTCTTCCAACAATCAAACAACAGTTTGGTGAAGAACAATGCATTTTCCAGCACGATGGAGCGCTGTGCCATAAGGCAAAAGTGATAACTAAGTGGCTCGGGGACCAGAACATTGAAATTTTGGGTCCATGGCCTGGAAACTCCCCAGATCTTAATCTCATTGAGAACTTGTGGTCAATCCTCAAGAGGCGGGTGGACAAACAACCCACTAATTCTGACAAACTCCAAGAAGTGATTCTGAAAGAATGGGTTGCTATCAGTCAGGATTTGGCCCAGAAGTCGATTTCAGAGGTCCTGAAAAAGAACGGCCAACACTGCAAATACCGACTCTTTGCATAAATGTCATGTAATTGTCGATAAAAGCCTTTGAAACGTATGAAGTGCTTGTAATTATATTTCAGTACATCACAGAAACAACTGAAACAAAGATCTAAAAGCAGTTTAGCACCAAACTTTGTGAAAACTAATATTTATGGAATTCTCAAAACTTTTGGCCACGACATATATCAAAGATGGAATAAAAAGGAATTTAATTTAAATCCTCTTGATCGCTTGTTTTTATTTTTAAGTGCATATTTTATTTTTATTTTTCTATCTGTTAAAAATAACAGCTGGTTAGCATGTTAGTCTTTTAACGTAAATTGTGGTTTAATTTGTGTTTTTATGTCTTTTTTTCTCTCTTATGGTTGTAGGATCTTGAGAGCAAAATAATCAAATTTCTGAAAAAAGAACTGGAAAAGTTTAAGAAAATATTACAAAATGAGAACACAGAAAACTTTGTGAAGGACTTTAATGAGAACAGATGCAGTATCAAAGCAGCAGCTCTTGATCTCACACTACATTACCTGAGAGAGATGAAGCAAGATGAAGCTGCTGATGCTCTAGAAGGTCAGAGACTCTTGACCATCTGACCGATTGACACTTATTATCCAGTTCAGATGGAGGACCTGCGCTTAGACAGGACCACAACACATCACTGAAATGTTAGCTAGTTATCACTGTAAAGCTGCTTTGACACACTCTGTATTGTAAAAAGTTCTATGTAATTAAAGGTGACTTGACTATTAATGTAGATTATCTATAAAACTATAAATTAAGACTAAATTTATCTATTTTCTGTTGCTGTGTTTAGACGAGCTGTTCTTGATTCATCAGCTAAAATGTGGTCTAAAGAAGAAGTATGAGTGTGTGTTTGAAGGAATGGCGAAGCATGGTGACTCCATCCTTCTGAATAACATCTACACAGATCTCTATATCACTCAGGGTGGCAGTGAACAGGTCAATACTGAACATGAGGTCAGACAGATCGAAGTTGCTTCCAGGCGTCATGAATCTCAAGAGATTCAGATTAAATGCTCAAATTTGTTTGAAGCTCCTGAACAAGACGAGGAGATCCGAACTGTACTGACAAAAGGAGTCGCTGGCATCGGAAAATCAGTCTCTGTGCAAAAGTTTGTTCTGGACTGGGCTGAAGGAAAAGAAAATCAAGATATCAGTTTCATATTTCCTCTTCCATTCAGAGAGATGAACTTAAAGGAGAAAGAAAAACTAAGTTTGATGGACCTTATAAGTCATTTTTTCCCAGAGACAAAAGGACTGAACCTTACAAGAAGGAATCAGTTCAAAGTCCTGTTCATCCTTGATGGATTGGACGAATGTCGTCTTCCTCTGAAGTTCCATCATAATGAGTCGTGGTGTGATGTATCGTCACCAGCCTCTCTGGATGTTCTCCTGACGAACCTCATGAAGGGAAATCTGCTTCCTTCTGCTCTCATCTGGATCACCACCAGACCAGCAGCTGCCAGTAAGATTCCTCCTGACTGTATCGACCGGCTGACGGAGATACGAGGATTCAGTGAAGCACAAAAGGAAGAGTACTTCAAAAAAGATTCAGGGATCAGAATCAGGCCAACACAATCATTGATCATGTTAAAAAATCAAAGAGTCTCTTTATCATGTGCCACATCCCAGTCTTCTGCTGGATTTCAGCCACGGTTCTCCAGAACATTCTGGAGGAGAAAAGAAATAACAATCAGGCTGATGAGATCTCTAAAACACCACAGGAATCAAACACTGAAGACACTCCCAAGACTCTGACACAAATGTACACACACTTTCTCCGCTTTCAGATCCAGCAGAGCCGCCGAAAGTATGATGGAGAATACGCAGCAGATGTTTCCTGGGATAAAGACGCCATCCTTTCACTGGGAAAACTGGCATTTCATCAGCTGGAGAGAAACAACGTGATCTTCTATGACACAGACCTGGAAGCCTGTGGTATTGACGTCTATAAGGCATCAGTGTACTCAGGCATGTGTACCCAGATCTTTAAGGAGGAAACAGGGATCACTCTTGGTACCATGTACTGCTTTGTTCACTTGAGCGTTCAAGAGTTTATTGCAGCCCTTTATGCACATCTGTTTCTAGACATCAACAAGAAAAGTGTGTTTGTTCATGAGTCTACAGAACAGGAAAACAAAAATGAAACCATTACTGGTTTTCTCAAGACTGCAGTGGACGAAGCGCTCGAGAGTGACAATGGACACCTGGACCTTTTCCTTCGCTTTCTCCTCGGTCTGTCACTCCAGTCCAATCGACGACTCTTACGGGGTCTGTTGACACAGCAAGACGACAATGACCAGAGCAACAAGGAAATAGTTCAGTACATCAAGCAGAAATTAGAAGGTAATCTGTCTGCAGAGAGATCCATCAATCTGTTCTACTGTCTGAATGAACTGAACGACCAAACTCTGGTGAAAGAGATTCAGACCCACCTTAGCAAAGGAAGTCTCTCATCTGGTGACCTTTCACCTGCCCAGTGGTCAGCTTTGGTCTTTGTGTTGTTGACATCAGAGGAAGAGCTGGAGGAGTTTGAGCTTCAGAAATTCAGGAAATCAGACGAGTGTCTCATTAGATTATCGGCAGTCATCAAAACCTCCAGAAGAGCTCTGTGAGTCATTTAATACAATTTGTCATGTTTTGCTCTAAACAGAAAAATGTATTTATCTACATTATTCTATAGTGATTTCCCATCATCAACATGAACTTAATCCTGTAAAGCCCGACATGAAAAAATAGTCAGAAAAATGTTTTTTTTTTCATGAAAACAGTTCATCAAACCTGTAGACGAAATCTAAAAGAACATTTAAAAGTGTTTGCATATTTTGTATTATATGATCACCAGACTTTTGACTCGTATAGAATTATATATTTGCTCATACTCGCACTCTGATTGAGAGATTTATAAATAAACGTATATCAAAAACCTGCTGAATCATATTTGATGCACACAAGATGGTTTTTCTACAAATTAGTTTTATCAAGTTCAAATTAAATTATTTCTAATTTAGTAAATTTGAAGTAAAAAACTATTAATTTTAGCAATTGTTATGGATGTGTTTTACTGTCTTTAAATTATTGATATTTCACCCATTGGTCGCCCTGCTCTCTAAGATATCAGCTTCGGCCATCAGTTGAACACTATGAACAATAAAGAAAATCTAAAGTGCTTTAATTCAGTAAATGTTAATCTTGAAATATTAATAACTAAAACAAGGTTCTTAGGTTCTTCAATTTAAGTAATCTTATCTTAAATCATATTATAGAGAAGAAAAAGATTTCTTGGCAAGAAAAAATATACATGTGAATGGAGGCATTTTTTGAATTATAATGAAAGGCCTTTAAATTCCTCTAAAAGTGTCTCATCTAATAGTGTCAGTGCAATATTATCATAGTGTAAATGATTATATTTATTAAAGTCATTAAATGGATGCTTCCTTATTCGGAGAATAAAAACCCTCCCTACATCTTCCCCTAACCCTACCCAATAAACCCTTTTAATATTACTAAACGCTCGCTCGCAGTTTATTTCCACTTTTAGATTATTATTTTCATTTTTAGTGATTCTTATTGGTGGATTAGAACCCGCTTCGATTAAAAGCCAGGTTTGCTAGCCTTACTCACTACTGCTGTGCCACTGAAGAGGTTGAATTCCATGTGTCTTTTTTTAAAACTTGAGTTTCCCAGCCAAACATTGGTGGGTGGAGCTAGAGTACATAGCTTTTGCCAACAAGGGACGCTATTTGCACTTAGTGTAATTGGATACTGTTTTTTTTTTTCTCTCCATTGCCTCTGGCTTGCTTAGTTGGGTACACTTGATAATCAACAACATTTTTATCTGCCTGCATTGACACCATTGAATGCGAACTGAACAGAGCTGGACGATGACATCACCGTTTTCTCTTGAGCTGCTGTATAGATAAATTAATTAAATTAATAACTAATGATTTTTACGACGGAATGAATCAATACTGAACTTAAGCTAGATAAATTGACAGTATTTTCTTCTGGAGCTGCTGTGCAGCCAAAGTTATTTTCCTGTTATCACTGTAAAGCTGCTTTGACACGATCTACATTGTAAAAAGCGTTATATAAATAAGGTGACAATGTAAGACTAACACTGTTTGTAAAAATGGATTCATGATGTACTTGTTTATTATATAATTTATTGTAAATTAAACAAAGTTACAGACAGCAGCTTTTATATTTCTATATATAAACATTTATTATATGTGTTTCATCTAATTCTGTGATGTGATTTATTTCCATTGTAGGTTAAATGATTGTAAATTAACAAACAAAAGCTGTTCAGCTCTGGCTGCAGTTCTTGGATCAGATACCAATCTGAAAGAGCTGAACATGAGCAATAATAATCTGCAGGATTCAGGAGTGAAACTGCTCTGCACGGGACTGAAGGACGTACAGTGTAAATTGGAGATACTGAGGTAAGTTGAGCCACAGGAGTCACATGACAAGAATGAGGTGCAATTACTGACAGGATGATGTCGGAGGCAAAAGCGCAAGAAAACTTTTGTTAAAGTTGCATTTCTTTGTTTAATATAAGTGAGTTTGTCTTTGTTTTATTGTTGTTGTGTTTTTCATTAAACAATAATAATGAACCACGAACTAAGCATTCATTTCCATTTAAGAGGAAAATCCAAAGACCTTTCATTCATTGATTACAGCGTGGAAGTTTGTCATTATAATATTTTATTGTTGTTCTGTTTTTCATTAAGAGTAATATTTAATTGACATTAAGCATTAATTTTTTCACGAAGAAAAGGAAAGATCTAATTTTAAAGATCAAAATGGAGCTTCGACGATGCGAGTGTGCGTATGTTTACTTCTGCTCAAACTCTTTCAGTTGTAGCGACGTTTGCATTTACTGTCAGAAGAAACTTATATGTGAAACTTGTCTAGATATAATGAATGTTATTTTTTAATTAAAGAGATGATGGTGGTTTATCAGAGACGAAAGAAAGCATTTCTATATTATTGTGTACCTTTGTGTGGTAATTCATCAAGATGCGCAGAGATCTGCTGTTTGCCTCCATATTCAGTTGTCAGTTGTTGCAACTAATTTTCAATACATTTTTACACAGAACATAATAAAATTCACTTTAAGGATTTATATTGTTCAGGTTGAACTGATGAATCAGCTGAATGTTGTCATTCCTGTTCTAGACTCTCTAACTGCAGTGTAACAGAAGAAGGTTATAAAGCTCTGGCTTCAGCTCTGAGATCAAACCCTTCACACCTGATAGAGCTGGATCTCACAGGAAATGATCCTGGACAATCAGGAGTGAAGGAGCTCAGTGATTTACTACAGGATCCAAACTGTCAACTGAAGACACTGAGGTGAGACGGGATGAAATAATCAACTGAATTATTTATATGCAGGCTAAATATTCATAACAAATATATCATTTTAGTTCTACAATAAACTGGACAATTTGTTGATTTAAAATGATGAAGATCAGATCAGATGCTGCAGGTTCTGTAATGATGATGATGATGATGATGATAACCGTCAACACAGTTTAGTTGTGGTACAAGCTACACGTCAAATAGACATTATGGGTCAGTATATGTGCTGTTCTGGAGTATGATATTCCTTGACAATTAACTGCACAATTTTGTTTTTGTAAATACTTTTCATTAAAAATTCTAGATTCTTTGTTAAATTATTTTCTGAACACAATTGTTTTCCATCATGCCCAGATTCACTGTATCTCTACAGCAGGTCTGTGAGTCTCCCGATGTTCACAAACATGTTGATGTTTCTCACTCATCCTGCTTAAAAGCCAGAAAGATCTTGAGGCCTTAATTTCACACTCTGTATTCAGACTGAATACCCTTCTGCTGTGTGGGATGTTTCTGTTCTTATGAGTTTACTTTAGGACTGAGTGCCGTTCTAGTTTCTTTTAAATAACTCGATTATACTTTTTCGAGTATTTATATATTTATTTTATTATTTAAATGTCCAAAGAAAAATGTTACATCTGAATAACTACAGCTTGTTTTCAGAACAATAATTAAAGGGTCAGTTCACCCAAAAATGTTTCCCAAATATTTTCTGTCATTAATTCCTCTCCCTCATGTCATTCTGCACCCGTGAGACCTTCGTTCATCTTCAGAACACAAAGTAAGACATTTTGATGAAATCTGTGAACTTTCTAACTTCTCAGTTGACAGCAATTTAATTACCATTTTCAAGGTCCAGAAAGGAACTAAAGACATCGTTAAAACAGTCGACGTGACTGCAGTGGTTCAACATTAATTTTATAAAGTGACTAGAATATTTTTTGTGCAAAAACAAATCCAAAATAACAACTTTATTCAACAGTCTCTTCTCTTCCCTCTCATTATCCTCACGCAGTCGACACAGTACGCACAGTGAAGGCTTCTGTCTTTACGTCCGAACGCTGGCTCAGTATTGGCCAAATCTGATCACATGAGCAGTACGACACATGCGTGTGATACTGATGCAAGAGCTGAACAATAATGAGTCTGTGTTCTGATGTAGAACCTGTAGGCGCTGAACGTAAAGAGGGTAAGAGAATGACACAGAAGAGAGTATATCGTTGAATAACGTCATTAGACTGTTTTGATCGTAAATATCTTAACCCACAGACAGAACTTTGGGTTGAGATATTTTGAAGGCCGACATGCTGACAGTGTTGCTGAAGACTACCTTCAATAAACTCTTCTCCTCACAAGAACTCTGGTCAAGCTTACTTATTTTATGTGTTAGACAAATCTATTACATTGGGGAGCCAGATACAGACTGCTCTGCCAAATACAGGAAAATTAGTCTTGGAATTGCTGTTTTTATTTTAGTTTTTGCGCACAAAAAGTATTCTTGCTGCTTCATGAAATTAAGGTTCAACAACTGCTGTAACGTGAACTATTTTAATGTCTTTAGTACCTTCTGGGTAAAAAAATAAAAAATAAAAAATTGAGCAATTCAGTTAGTATATGCATATTTTGGTATGCAAGCAAAACAATTGAGTAACAAATAAAAAAAAGATTTTTATGTGGCAAAAGATAAGCGAAGTATATTTATATTTAATTTATACACGAAGTATAAATTTATGGAGCAAGTTATATTTTAATAACTCTTTCAAATTTATCAGATAATCCCGACCCGCCTGTAGTACCGAGAACAGCTCTGAAAAACACGACGATTTCATCAGCCTGTATACCAGACGCACCAACATCTCAATGTATTTATTTGTCTTTATTTTCATCATGGAAACAAGTCAAGACTTCTCGCTTTACACCTACCTTTGACTAGGCATAAGATTTAGTCTCAGACGTGCGCTACGCTCAGATATTAATTCTATGCCGGATTTAAAACACATTTTACGTTAAGCTTAGTCTTACGACCGGGTGTGCGTCCAGCTGGTGCAACCGGCCCCTGGACCTACAAATTGGTTGTTAAATTGTTGTCCATGGATGAGTCATATACCTCTCGAATAAAAAATACCTTAATTCGTGTTCTAAAGATAAATGAATGTTTTACTGGTGTGGAACGACATGAGGGTGAGGAATTAAAGACAGAAATTTCATTTTTGGGTGAACTAACCCTTTAAGTTTTTTTATCAAATATGTTTGTAATGCATCAGACATTTAGTTGAGAACTGAATCGACTCTTCTGCAGGTTTTTGAGTGCTGCTGCAGATGAAGCCTGTCAGTATGTGAAGAGAATTGTGGGTAAAAACCCGTTTCTCCAGAGAGAGCTGAATCTGAGTGACCGTGAACTAGGAGACACACGAGTGAATCAGATCGCTGCTCTACTGCAGGATAAACACTGTCGACTCAACACACTGACGTGAGTATTGTTCATTTATTTAAATATTGCAGTACTTTTAATTGTAATGTTACTGTAACTGAGAATATTTCCTCATGTATTTGAGTCAGAGCAGTTTTTCTCAGCGTCACACAGAGCCTCAACAATGTAAAGTGATACAATTAAACAGGAAATTAAAAACACACAATTAAAACGTGACATCAAGCTTTAAATATTTGACTAAGACAGTTTGATCATGAGTCAATAATTAATTTAGTGACTGTAGAGGGAGAACAATGGTTTTCTTCCAGAGCTTAGAAAACACTTAAAATAAGTGATTGATTGAAAAAACAGCTGCACTATAAACACAGAGATGTCTTTCCTAACTTTCACGGGTTAATTCTGTGTAAATTAAATATAAGTGTGAAGGCGGGGAGGAGCTGAAAACGGCGAGGTGAAGTCGGACACTTTCTGCTTCCCGTAGTGACGTTCACGCTGCGTTTGGATTCTTTATCACAGCTGAAGTGAAATAAATGCAATATTCAACTAATACACTGAATTTTCAAAAACATACGTAATCGTTGTCATGCGGTGAATCCGGCGTCGTCATCAGAGCTCGTGCAGCTGCTCTTCAAAACAGAAGAATGAACTAGGAGACTCTGGAGTGAAAAACCTCAGTGATCTACTGATGAAGCCACAATTCAAGCTGGAGAAACTACAGTTAGTATCATTATACTGTACAGCAGTTACAGTGAGATTGAAGTTGATTTATTTTAAGACAGCAGGGCTTATGTTTCATTCTTTATAGCAGTGAACTTTCTGGGTTTCCCTATTGGTCACATTTTTATGTTTTTTTATCTAGTTAGTCATTGTTGAATTTCCAGCATTTGATATGATGAACTGATTGATTACATGCAGAAATCTGCCTTTTCAACAGAGAATAAAGAATATAGATATCAAATAAATAGTTAAAAATGAAAGAGAAGAAGGTCTGTGAACTTTTGTGTCCATTCCTTTTTCCTTTTTTAAACCAGAAATGAAATATGGAAAATGTTTCTTTTTGTATTTTAATACTGATTAATAGAATTGGCAGATAAAAACTAATTTTCCTCATGCAAGATTATTATTTTATGTAAAAATGCTAAATTTAATTTCTAGTGTTTTTGTGTCATACAGACAGTAAAGCGCCCTCTAGTGCTCTTTCCTCCGGTGTCAATGGCTCGCATCATGACGCCTAAAAACGATGACATTGATTATTTAAATCTAATTCGGCAAATTATTATTTTTTACATTCATATGTTAACCTAAACATGATTATTTCTAAACCTTATAGCTCTTGTTTAGCGCTCAAACACATTATCGCGTTTCCCACGTGTATGATCTCCATCCCGCTTTGCCTTTCACTCTGTTTTATATGAATAAATGCCAAAACAACATCTAAATTACTGTGACTTTTTGTCTGGCTGTTAGGTGTTTAATATTGTTTTATATTGAGAAATTGTTTAGGATTTGCTTTATAGGCTAGTCTACGCTGAGGTCCTGCTTTTCAAATTGAAAATACCCCAACATATGTCATGAAGACAAAATTCCCATGCCCTTTGCCGCAGTGGAGGTTTGACATGAAATGTTCCTCAATTCTCATTGAAAGCAGTGCGTTACGGCCGCGTCGCTGCGACATGAACGCTTTACATGGCTTAATCCTACTAAAACAACAACCAGGGAGAAACTATTTTCTCACATGTTTTCTTGTCATCAACAGCATCTAGGCAAAGACAACGGCAACATAAACAAAGTGGAAGGACAATATTTTTATGTTAAGCCTTTCTAATGGTTTTCTGTAAGTGGAAAACGCTGAAAGTGTAAGAGCGTTGCCTTCGGCCTGAACTGCTTGTCTAAAGCTTTATCGGTCGTTTAATATCACTGTCTTACTGCATTAAGCGTTAATAAAACAGTATTTTATCTTCTAGGAAAACATATATTAACGTTTATAGCCTATTCTTTATTTATCAGGTGTGTAACTGAATTTGCTGCTCCAATATCAGTGTCTTAGTAGTACATTAAGCCACATTAAGCATTTTTCACGTTAATGTCCTGCTTCACTGGCGTGTTTGCCGGCAATATGCTATATAACATTCTCTTGGACATGCAGCAGTATCGAACCCCTCATGAGTGAGAATGGGTTTCTGAAAGATTGTGTATTTTCAAAGGTCAAAGTCAAAGGTCAAAGTCAGCTTTATTGTCAATTCTACCATACAGGGGCGGACTGGCCATCGGGAGCAGCGGGACATTTCCCGGTGGCCTGATGGTCATTCTGGCCTGCAGCTGTGCTGTCGATCAGACTGACGTGGAATAGGTTGGTGTGCAACTGCGAATTAATTGATGCACTTATGAATCTACGAATCAGGCGATCGCGGAGTGAAAATGACACCACCACATGACCCAACATCAGCGAAGCACTGCCTAATTGGCTATATCCAGAGGCAGGCTTTATCTTGGAAAATAGTGCAAAAAATGGAGCGTAAATGCAAAGGAGGAGCAGAGAGGGAACGCGTTAAAAAGGAGAAAAGCCCTGGCCACAGACGCAGAAAGTTGCTGCAAAATCCCAGCCATGTTCGCCGGTAAGGGAACAGGTCGGTCAGAATTACATTTACGTGATATTTACTAGGGCTGGAAAAAAATCGATCCATTCGGTTCTCCACACTCGGTTCTCGACGTGCTCGGACGGTCCGCTGTTCAACTTAAATCTGACAAAGCATCTGTAATATGGTTTACTATAAATAACACGTAAAACAATCAGGGTTCAGTTAATATATGTTTCTGTTGATGGATGAAGATTCTGGGTTCCCAGACATTACAACAACAGCGGTGAAAAAAAAAAAACCGAACCGTGAAAAAGTTGAACTGTTCCACCCCTAATATTTACTTAATCATTTTGCAGATGGACGCTTTCATCCAAAGCAACTCACAATAGATAAAATCTATTCTTTATAAAAAATAATACAAATATATATTTAATGATAGAAGTTTTAAAAGCGCATCTTAATGACAAACTAGCACATTGTTTTATATACTGTATGGGGATACATAGAGCATTGGAAATTTATAAAATAGAAATATTTTAACATGTGAATATGTATCTTTTATTATCCCTTCTTAAAATGTGTAAGCCAATTTTATATTTTTGAGTGAGTTTTTGACGGTTTATTTATCCATTCATATTATGAATGGTAGTCTACCTGTTACATCAACTAACAGGGTTACCCTATAAGTTTAGCAGGCTGGTGGACACATGAATTTGGTGATGGTGACTGCAGCAGCAGAGGTGGCCTGGGGTGGAGTCAAATTCCCGGCCTGATTTACTGTCCCAGTCTGCCACTGCTACCATATATACAGCACGTACATACAGAGAATTGAATTTGTTACTCTCAGACCCTTCTTTCTTACAGATAACATAACAATAACAACAACAGTACAATAACAACATACAACATAACAGTAGCAGCAACAACACAACAAGAATTAGATAAATAGTAAAGTGACGTGTGGATAAAGTGCAAAAGAGATAGTGCAAACCATTTGAATAGACAGTGCAATTTTAAGAGCCTTAATAATATGTGTATATGAGTCCAATGCTTAAAGAGACATCGAATATGAGGTAGATGAATGGAATGGTCAGGTGCGTGGGGGGAGGGGGTCACAGATGTCAGGTGCTTGGGGCAGAAGAGGGGAGAGGGGAGAGGGGGCAGAGACGGGAGGGAGTTCAGCGCCCTGACAGCTTGGTGTATGAAGCTGTCCTTCAGTCTGCTTGTTCTAGCCTGGAGACTGCGTAGTCTCCTCCCTGATGGCAGCAGACTGAAGAGGCTGTGTGATGGGTGGGTGGGGTCACCTGCAATGTTGAGGGCTTTGCGGGTGAGGCGGGTGTTATAAATGTCCTGGAGGGAGGGGAGAGAGACACCAACGATCTTCTCAGCTGCTCTCACTATGCGCTGAAGCGACTTTCGGCAGGACGTGTTGCAGGCGCCATACCACACAGTGATGCAGCTGGTCAGGATGCTCTCGATGGTGCCTCTGTAGAAGGTGCACATGATGGGCGCTGGAGCTCTGGCTCTTCTCAGTTTGCGGAGAAAGTAGAGCCGCTGGTGTGCTTTCTTGGTCAGAGCTGTGGTGTTGGCGGTCCAGGAGAGGTCTTCTGTGATGAGTACACCCAGGAATTTGGTGCTCCTCACTCTTTCCACGGTCGCACCCTTGATGGTTAGAGGAGCATGCTGAGTGTTCTTTCTCCTGAAGTCAACAACAATCTCCTTCGTCTTCTCTACATTCAGAGAGAGATTGTTGTCACCGCACCACCTGACCAGGTAGTTCACCTCGCTCCTGAAGTTAGTCTCATCACCGTCGCTAATGAGACCAACTACAGTCGTGTCGTCCGCAAATTTGATGAAGAGGTTATTGTTGTGTGTCGGTGTGCAGTCATGGGTCAGCAGAGTGAAGAGGAGGGGGCTCAACACACATCCTTTAGGGGCTCCAGTGTTCATGATGATGGTGTTGGATGTGTTACCACCGACCCGTACTGCCTGAGGTCTCTCAGTCAGGAAGTCTAGCAGCCAGTTGCACAGCGATGTGTTGAGTCCCAGCTGAAAGTTTTTGTGTGAGCTGTTGAGGGATGATTGTGTTGAATGCTGAACTAAAGTCTATGAACAGCATTCGGACATAAGTGTCTTTTTTGTCCAGATGAGTGAGTGCAGAATGGACAGTAGTGGTGATGGCGTCATCGGTCGAGCGGTTTGACCGATATGCAAACTGGTAGGGGTCCAGGGAGGGGGGGAGGACAGATTTGATGTGATGCATGACTAGCCGCTCAAAGCATTTCATAAGGATGGGAGTAAGTGCCACTGGGCGGTAGTCGATGAGGCAGGATGGAGATGATTTCTTTGGGACTGGGATGATGGTGGTTGCTTTGAAGCATGTGGGGACAACAGCTTGACTCAGTGAGATGTTGAAGATGTCTGTGAAGACATCAGTGAGTTCCGCTGCACAGTCTCTCAATACTCGTCCAGGAATGTTGTCCGGACCTGGAGCTTTGCGTGCGTTGACCCTGCAGAGGGATCTTCTCATGCTGTCCGTGGACAGTGTCAACATCTGGTCGTCGGTAGGAGGTGGAGTCTTCTGTGCAGTGGTGCGGTTGTGCGCCTCAAAGCGAGCGAAGAAAGTGTTCAGCTCATTCAGCAGGGTGGTGGTGCTGTCGCAGGTCTGTGCTGGGGGATTGTAGTCCGTGAGGGTCTGAATCCCCTGCCACAGGCTCCTGGTATCTCTGCTGTCGCTGAACCGATGGGCTATCCTCCTGGAGTACTGTCTTTTAGCCTTCCTGATGCCGCGTGACAGGTTGGCCCTAGCTGTCCTCAGGCCCGTCTCATCTCCAGCTCTGAAGGCAGTGTTGCGCATCTTCAGAAGTCTGTAGACTTCCCCTGTCAGCCACGGTTTTTGGTTGGGCCAGACGGAGATGGTCTTTGTGACTGTAACATCCTCAATGCACTTGGTGATGTAGGAAGTGACAGTCTCTGAGTCCTCCTGGAGGTCTGTGGTGTTGTGATATGTGGCGGCCTGTTTAAACATGTCCCAGTCAGTGGCGTCGAAGCAGTCTTGAAGTGCCTCTGACGACCCTTCTGGCCAGACTTGAACTGGTTTCCGAACCGGTTTGGTGGCTTTTGCGAGTGGTCTGTATGCTGGCATTAGCATAACAGTGATGTGGTCTGAAGCACCAAGGTGGGGGAGGGGAAGGGCTTTGTAAGCTCCTCTCTGTGTGGTGTAAACAAAGTCCAGGGTGTTATATCCACGTGTTGGGAAGTCTATGTGTTGATGAATTTTTGGAAACACGCTCTTTAAATCTGCATGATTGAAATCCCCAGCCAAGATGAGAAAAGCATCTGGTTGGGCTGTCTGCTGCTCCCTGATGTGCTGGTAAATTTAATTCACTGCCTCGCTCCTGTTGTTGTTGTTGGAGCTGGGGGGATGTATACAGCAGCAAGTATTATAGCTGTATATTCCCGCGGTAGATAAAACGGCCGACACTTAATAATCATAAACTCCAGCAGGGTGAGCAGTGTTTGCAGACCACAACAGTGTCGCGGCACCACGCATCATTGGTGTAAACACAAAGTCCGCCGCCGCGGGTCTTATCTCCCTCGACGAGCACTCTGTCCGCTCGATGGCAGGTTAGCCGGTCGAGTTGGATGGCGTGGTCCGGAATGCTGTTGTTGAGCCATGTTTCCGTAAACACAAAAACACAACAATCCCTTACAGTCCTCTGAGTTGAGCAAAGAAGTCGGAGATCATCCAGTTTATTATCCAGCGAGCGTACGTTAGCCAGAACGATGGTGGGGATAGCTGGCTTGTGTGGGTTAGCCGCTAGCCTGACCCGGATACCTCCGTGCTTCCCCCTCTTCTGTTTCCTCTCACACCGCTTGTGGCGTCTCCACTGTGGGTGAGGTGCAGTAGTGGGGGTCGGTGATGGAGTGGGCCTCCGGAGAAGACCATGGTCCCGCAGCTCTTGTATGAGCGCCGAATTTGGATTGAAGACTGTGGTCTTTCCAACCCCGAGCAGAAACTCACGTCTGTAACTGCGTTTGCAGACAGATGTACGCGACGAGTACGTACAAAAACACTGTGACTTACACGATATAAAACATGAAAACACTGATCCGTCGGGAGAGAGAGAAGCCGCTGCGTGTGCACGCGCCGCCATGTTAGATTTCAGAATGGGTTTCTAAAAGATTGTGTATTTTTATCATCTTTATTTAAATTCATTTACATTGTGACTCTGCTTCAGATGTAATCAACTCTGTCTGTGTCAGTAAAGGTGTGAACCAAATGTCTCATACAGATGTATGATTCACAGAAACTGATGGGTGTAGGGTAGATCAATCTCCTGTGGGACGTCCTAACAGTATTCTATTGTTTGTAGCTCTTTTGTCTTCATATATAAAGTTCTGTCCCACAGACAGAACAGAACTTTGGGTTAAGATTTACATTTACATTTAGTCATTTAGCAGACGCTTTTATCCAAAGAATACAAACAAGCATCATGAATTGGCAAATAGACAGAGGAAGTGCTCACAATACAAGTTTCATACATTGCTCAGTACAATGAGCTAGAGTAGGAAGGGAAAAGGGAAGGATAGGGTTTTTTTTTATGAAGGGATTAAGTGTTCACGGAAGAGATGAGTTTTCAGCTGTCTCTTGAATATTGCCAGGGATTCTGCATTCCTGATGAAAGTAGGGAGATCATTCCACCAGCTGGGAGCAGTGAACGAAAATGTTCTGGAGAGTGATTTTGTGCCTCTTTGTGACGGTACCACCTTCGTTCCTTTAGTGATCGCAGTCTTCTGGTGGGGACGTAGCGTTGTAAATCTGTGCAAATCTGCACGACCACGTTGTCTTTGAGATGTGGTCTCTGAAGGTCAGTTGGTCATCGAAGATAACTCCAAGATTTCTGGCCGACTTTGATGGGGTAATGGTGGTTGTACCAAGCTGTATGTTGATGTCGTGTTGTAGAGTTGGAGTGGCAGGGAAGACTAAAAGCTCAGTCTTTGCCAGGTTGAGCTGCAGGTGGTGTTCTTTCATACACGTGGAGATGTCCGCCAGACAGCTTGAGATCCGTGCAGCTACTGTGGAGTCATCTGGTTGGAAGGACAGGTAGAGTTGTGTGTCGTCAGCATAGCAGTGGTAGGAGAAACCATGTGCCTGTATGATGGGACCAAGTGATGTAGTATAAATGGAGAATAGGAGGGGACCAAGAACTGAACCCTGAGGAACCCCAGTGATCAGTTCATGAGGTTTGGATACCTCCCCTCCCCAGGCGACTCTGAAAGACCTAGCTGTGAGATAGGACTCAAACTACTGAAGCGCAGTATTTGAGATGCCAAGTGACGAGAGGGTGGACAGAAGAATTTGATGGTTTACGGTGTCGAAGGCAGCAGATAGATCCAGAAGAATGAGAACAGATGATTTGGAACCAGCCTTTGCAATTCGCAAGGATTCTGTGACAGACAGTAGTGCAGTCTCGGTGGAATGGCCACTCTTGAATCCAGATTGGTTGATGTCGTTCTGTGTGAGGAAGGATGACACCTGGTTGAACACAACTCTTTCAAGTGTTTTCGATATGAACAGAGACAGGTCTGTAATTGTCTACGAGTGATGTGTTTAACGTGGGTTTTTTAGCAGTGGGGTTACCCGAGCCTGCTTGAATGTGGTGGGGAAAGTGCCTGTGTGGAGAGATGAGTTAATAATGTGTGTAAGTGCTGGTAAGAGTGGGAGAGATGGCTTGTAGAAGGTGTGAGGGGATGGGGTCTAGAGGGCAGGTGGTGGGATGAGTAGAGAGGAGATGTTTTGATACTTCCGCCTCCGTGAGAAGAGAGAAGGAAGAGAGAAGATTAGTGGATGAGGAGGGGCAGAGTTCCTGTGTGGGTGGTGCAGAGAATTGGCTACTGATGGAAGATGTCTTGTCAGTGAAGAAACTGGCAAATTGATGGTGGAGGGGGACAGAGGAGTGCGTTGAATGTCTTGAAGAGTGAGCGTGTGTTTGTAGCGCTGTTGATCTTGTCGTGGAAGTATGAGGACTTAGCTGCATGGACTCCACCAGAAAAAGATGATAGCAGGTCTTGATACGAACCTAGGTCAGATGGGTCTTGTGATTTGCGCCATTTCCTTTCTGCTGCCCTGAGTTTGGTCCGGTCTTCACAAAGTGCATCGGATATCCAGGGATTAGAAGGAGTTGCTTGTGCTGGTCTGGATGACAGAGGACAGATACTGTCTAGGGAAGAAGATAAAGTGGAGCATAAAGTGTGTGTTGCAGTATTTACATCCAAAGATGAGAATTGTGTGTGTGAGGGAAGGGAGGATGACACAACAAAGGAAAGATGAGAAGGGGAAAGAGAGTGCAGGTTTCTTCTGAAGGAAACATGTGAAGTGGTTGGTGGTGCACAAATAAGTTGCAGATTGAAAGTGATGAAGAAATGGTCAGAGACGTGCAGAGGTGTGACCAGAATGTTGTCAGTGATACAGTTACGTGTGTAGATCAGGTCCAGTTGGTTACCAGTTTTGTGAGTGCTTGTGGTGATGAGTCGGTTGAAATCAAATGAGGCTAGTAGAGAGAGGAAGTCAGAAGCATAAGGTTTATCAAGGTGAATGTTGAAATCGCCCAGTAGTACAAGTGGACTGCCATCGTCTGGGAATGAGGACAGCAGCATGTCCAATTCCTCGACAAAGGTACCCAATTGACCTGGGGGGCGATAGATGAGTACAAGATGAATTTTGACAGGGTTTGAAATTGTAATGGAATGAGATTCAAACGAATAGTTGTTGCATAGAGCAGAGTGGGTCAAGTCTTTCCAATTGTTAGAAATGAGGAAACCTGTGCCCCCTCCTTCCTGACTGTCGAGGGGTATGAGTAAAAGTGTTAGAAAGAGCAGTGGGGGTTGAGGAGTCCTCTGGACGAATCCATGTCTCAGTCAAGCCTAAGATATTGAGAGTAGAGTTAGTGGCAAAGGCTTGAATGAAGTCAGCTTTGTTAACAGCTGACTGACAATTCCATAGGCCTACAGAAACAAAGAGAGGTTTGTTATAAGAGGAGTAAAAAGGACGCAGGTTAGTCGTGCTGCGCTGCCTTCTACGGGTGATAGTGGAGCGTATGCGAGTGACAACAGGAATGTTTTGAAAGCACATGTTTAGTATGGGAGCAAAGAAAAATGGGGGAAGGGAAATGTGCTTGTCGGTGTCCTTGCTCGGTGGAGTCGCAGGTCTTTACCCGAGTCGGTCTTTACACGAGGAGGCTGAACACGATGGCTGAACGCTTCCGTGACAGCGCGGACACCCTAGATAAATATCTTTCTTACCAACATATGAGTGAAAACAGCTGTGTCCACCCTAACAATTAGCTCAGCAAAAGAGTTTTGCCATGAATGGGCCAAATCGAAACTACTGCAGGAAGCGCACGTACAGCACTTAAGTGCCAAACCCAGCAATGCCAAAACTAACAACCGCTACAGTTCTTTTAAATGGCAGCGAATACAATTACATACAGATACAAATCAAAGCATAAGCAGAGAATAAGCAGAGAATCTAAATGAATCCTTCCTAGCAGCAAATAATAACTTAGCAATAGAGCAGAAACGGGTATTAAGTACAAATAAACACTCACACGCTCTCGCCGTCTTCAGTGATCTCACGTTTGTCTTCAAAAGATATTTTGAAGTCCGACTCGGTGAGACTACTGTCTTCAATAAACTCTTCTCCCCACAAGAACTCTGGTCAAGCTTACACCCCGAAAGAGTGCTCTGCCAAATACACCAAAATCTAACAATTCTCAGAGACATGACTCTCGAAAGTGTGTGAGAAACAACAATTTTACAAACAAAACTTGTAAATTGACATTTCTTCGACTTTAATCTGTCTCTTTTTAATTTTGGTTGATAAAGATGCAAAATGTAATAAAAAAAAATCTGAAAAGAAGTCAATATTTATTTTGTCCTCTCGGATTTTAATTTAAATTTCAGTATTCAACATAGCATTTAAAACTACAACAACCTTTCATTTTGTTTTTATCGACGTGGTTAAAAAACAAAAAAGCAATGGATGCAAAAGTACACGGACAGAAGAAACAGTGTCTTCCAGCACACAGAACTAGTGTAACTGCGTTTCAAAACAGACTATTGGAAACTAAATGAAGCTTTTCAATAAGATGATCATCATAGATGTGAACTATTGTTATTTCTGTCTTCAGTCTGTTTAGATGCAGAATTACCGAGAAACAGTGTGTCATCCTGACTTCAGCTCTGAAATCAAACCCGTCACACCTGAGAGATCTGGACCTGAGCGGGAATAAACTAGGAAACTCAGGAGTGAAGCACTTATGTGACGTACTGAAGGATTCACACTGTAAACTGGAGAGATTGAGGTCAGTAACATTCTTCACATACAAGAATCAAAATGATTAAAATCACTTTAACAGTTTCACTTTAAGAGTTCACATTATATTTGTGCAACATTTTCATCTTAGTATTTTGTGATCTGATGAAATCAAGATGATCTTCCTCTGTCTATTTTATTTGCATATGAAGATGACGTGAATAAAGGGAATAAAGATTTTTCTTCTGTCTTATTTTATGCTCTTTCTCTCTGCTAATGCAGGTTAAGCTCCTGTTTTATGACAGATGAAGGTTGTTCTGCTCTGACTTCAGCTCTGAAATCAAACCCGTCACACCTGAGAGAGCTGAACCTGAGAGTGAATAAACTAGGAGACTCTGGAGTGAAAAACCTCAGAGCTCTACTGATGAACCCACAATTCAAGCTGGAGAAACTACAGTTAGTATCATTTTACTGTATTTACCATTTAGTTCATTTATCTGAATAAAGATTCAGAAATGGTATTAGTTCACAGGTTTGTATGTGAATCAGTAAAAAGAGCATTAAACTCTTCATATACTGGAATCTAACAAATCTTTGCTGTGAAACAAGACAGAAGTGAGAACAGACTAAAAAACAGTGACAAATTGTGACGAATGTCTGGTTGTAATGAAGCTCACGACGATGGAGAATACAATAACACTGTCTTTAATCACAAATCTAACATGTAGGAGAGAGAAAACACAAGCACTTCAACATAAACGACACGCAACAATGAACAGACAGAACTAAGAGTTTAAACACACAGAGAGTAATCAAGGTGAAACAGAACAGCTGAGGAACTGATGAACAACCAAGAACACTAACTAGGGAACACACACAGACAGCAACACCATGATAATAAAACACAACAAAACTGACACACAAATAGATTATTCTGAAATGTTACATTTATACTGGACTAATGTGCTTTTCACTAAATCTGCTTTTATTGAGCAAAATGTGTATTTAGAGATTGTAAATTACACTCTAAAATGATTTAATAATCCATTCATGAATAAGATTTTCTGACATTAATAATGTGAAAATAGTCCATTTAAATGTTGATTTTTCTGTTGTTTCTATATTGATCCTATATATTAATCTACAGTGATAAATTCACTGGTTTTTGGGAGTGAGGACGGATCCAGACTTGGATTGTAACTAGTATCCTCAAATGCTCCTGTCTTGGTTTGTTCTTTTATATCATGAAGTTTCCATGTTTTTGCTGCTTTATTAGTGACTGTATGACATTTATTCATGATTCATTTAACATGAACTGAACATGATTTGAGTCATTTTCTCTTTCTGTCTTCAGTCTGTTTAGATCCAGTATTACAGAGAAACAGTGTGTCATCCTGACTTCAGCTCTGAAATCAAACCCGTCACACCTGAGAGATCTGGACCTGAGCATGAATGAACTTGGAGACTCTGGAGTGAAAAACCTCAGTGATCTACTGATGAACCCACAATTCAAGCTGGAGAAACTACAGTTAGTATCATTATACTGTACAGCAGTTACAGTGAGATTGAAGTTGATTTATTTTAAGACAGCAGGGCTTATGTTTCATTCTTTATTGCAGTGAACTTTCTGAGTTTCCCTGTTAGTCACATTTTTTTTTTCTTTTTTCTTTTTTTATCTAGTCAATGATTGTTGAATTTCCAGATTGATATGATGAACTGATTGATTACATGCAGAAATATGCCTTTTCAACAGAGAATAAAGAATAGAGACATCAAATAAATAGTTAAAAATGAAAGAGAAGAAACAGTGTCTTCCAGCACACAGAACTAGTGTAACTGCGTTTCAAAACAGACTATTGGAAACTAAATGAAGCTCTTCAATAAGATGATCATCATAGATGTGAACTATTGTTATTTCTCTGTCTTCAGTCTGTATAAATGCAGAATTACAGAGAAACAGTGTGTCATCCTGACTTCAGCTCTGAAATCAAACCCGTCACTCCTGAGAGATCTGGACCTGAGCAGGAATGAACTAGGAAACACAGGAGTGAAGCTCTTATGTGACGTACTGAAGGATTCACACTGTAAACTGGAGAGATTGAGGTCAGTAACATTCTTCACATACAAGAATCAAAATGATTCAAATCACTTTAACAGTTTAAACTAAAACACTTTATACTCAATATCTCACAATGAGTCTGAGTTCACATTATATTTGTGCAACATTTTCATCTTCGTATTTTGTGATCTGGTGAAATAAAGATGAAGATCTTCTGTTTTATTTGTTTATAGTCCTATTCAGACAGGATCAGTTTTACATGGAGAGGTGGAGTGTAGTTATTATTACCAGAGCTTCTCAGTGATTTCAGTCCTTTCTGAATATCATCTCAGTAATCATTATGGACACTGTCAGTAAAGATTACGGTGACTTTTACCTTCTGTAAAAAGATCCAGAAATATTACCTCATGTAATGCTAATCCCGTGCGAATAGACCAGCTGTAAATATTCTGTCATTTCCTGTTTAAAAGTAGTTTTCCATGGTTTTTAAAGTATGGAGGCGCTTGAAGCATTCAGTTGTGTTCGAGGCAGTGAGTCTGTGGCAAACCTCAAGTGTTTTTTCGTACCATTCAGATCAAAAAGAAGGTCGAAAGCACTTGTTAGAGGCACAAAACGTCTTTTAGCTTTAGTGCCTGTTACCTACCGAATCCAATCAGAATTTAATTCATTTGCTTTAAATTTTTCGTTTAATTTAATTAAAATCTTTTGACTGGACCTGAGTGTTTTGTATTGTTTATGCGTATACAATGTAATACACACGACGACTGGGAAGTGTGTAAATCGAGTTACTCTTCCAACTACTGGTAGTTTTACTAAAATTTCTTATCCCCTGCAAATTGGCAATTAATATTACAGACATCCTGTGGTAAAATTACATTACTCCAACACCACTTGAAAACTAATCATGTCCAAATAGGGCTTATGAAGATAACGTGACTTTAGGTAATAAAGAGCTTTCTTTTGTCTTTTGGGACTGTTTACACGACACCAATTTCAACTAAAAATTGAAAACTTTTTATGAGTTTTGTCCGTTCATTTCCATGACAACAGCATTATGGGGACCTGAAAATGTAAACTTTTAATAAAACAGGTTTCAAAGTGTAAGTTTTTGAAAACGATCCTGTTATTATCTCTGTATACACGTCAAAAACGCAGATCTGTGAAATCAGTGACAGCATTATTTTCTACTCTCTCTCTCTGCTAATGTAGGTTAAGCTGCTGTGATCTGACAGATGAAGGTTGTTCTGCTCTGACTTCAGCTCTGAAATCAAACCTGTCACACCTGAGAGAGCTGAACCTGAGCGGGAATAAACTAGGAAACACAGGAGTGAAAAACCTCAGTGATCTACTGATGAACCCACAATTCAAGCTGGAGAAACTACAGTTAGTATCATTATACTGTTTTTACCGTTTTGTTTATTTTAAGGACACAAGTCACATCATTTGTATTGCTACATCTTCATCTAAAGAAAGATTCAGAAATGGTATTAGTTCATGGGTTTGTATGTGAATCAGTAAAAAGCGCAAAAAGAGCTTCTGACAAATCTTTGCTGTGAAACAAGACAGAAGTGAGAACAGACTAAAAAAACAGTGACAAATTGTGACGAATGTCTGGTTGTAATGAAGCTCACGACGATGGAGAATACAATAACACTGTCTTTAATCACAAATCTAACATGTAGGAGAGAGAAAACACAAGCACTTCAACATAAACGACACGCAACAATGAACAGACAGAACTAAGAGTTTAAATACACAGAGAGTAATCAAGATCACTAATGCTGGGTAAACACTTAAAGATTTTCAAGATGTGAGAGTCCACAAACATGAGGACAAAAAATCCTAGATTTAAGTGTTTTGTTCCTATAGTGTGTGCCGTGATGTGACGAAGACAACACACCACACACAAACAGATTTTCAACCAGAGTCCCGACTGTGAACACAGGAAATCTCGCAAAATCTCTTGAGACTTCAGAATAAACATGGCGGACGATAGGCAAGAAGAAACTGTGAAGATAGTGTTTGGAATGAGTTTGATATGTTTTACAGGACACATTGTAAAAACACTCATGCTGTTGCCACAAATCAACAAGCTGATCCTCCATCTCTGCTGTCCAAATCCATTTAACTTTTAACGTTTGTTATGCTTCTGTCTTCTGTCAACTCGCTTTCTGATTGGATTTTTTTTCATTTCACGTGATAATCAAAATCAGCTCGATTATCTTATGGTGTGTACCCAGCATAACACACAGACAGAAACGCCATGATAATAAAACAAAACTGTTTCACAAATAGATTATTCTGAAATGTTACATTTATTCTGGACTAATGTGCTTTTCGCTAAATCTTCTTTCATTGAGCAAAATATGTATTTAGAGATTGTAAATTAAACTCTAAAATGATTTAATAATCGATTAATGTACAAGATAATATTGCGTTAATAATATGAAAATAGTTTTAGTCCATTGAAAAGTTGATTTTTTTTTTATTGTTTCTATATTGATCCTATATATTAATCTACAGTGATAAATTCACTGATTTTTGGGAGTGAGGACGGATCCAGACTTGGATTGTAACTAATATCGTCAAATGTTCCTGTCTTGGTTTGTTCTTTTATATTATGAAGTTTCCATGTTTTTGCTGGTTTATTAGTGACTGTATGACATTTATTCATGAATCATTTAACATGAACTAAACGTGATTTGAGTCATTTTCTCTTTTCTGTCTTCAGTCTGTATAGATCCAGTATTACAGAGAAACAGTGTGTCATCCTGACTTCAGCTCTGAAATCAAACCCGTCACACCTGAGAGATCTGAACCTGAGCGAGAATAAACTAGGAAACTCAGGAGTGAAAAGCCTCAGTGATCTACTGATGATCCCACAATTCAAGCTGGAGAAACTACAGTTGGTATCATTATACTGTACAGCAGTTACAGTGAGATTGAAGTTGATTTATTTTAAGACAGCAGGGCTTATGTTTCATTCTTTATAGCAGTGAACTTTCTGGGTTTTCCTATTGGTCGCAGTTTTTAGTTTTTTTTTTTTTTAAATCTAGTTAGTAATTGTTGAATTTCCAGCATTTGATATGATGAACTGATTCATTACTTGCAGAAATCTGCCTTTTCAACATAGAATAAAGAATAGAGTCATCAGATAAATACTTGAAAATGAAAGAGAAGACAGTGTCTTCCAGCACACAGAACGTCTAGGTTACTGATGTAACCCCCTGTTCCCTGAAGGAGGGAATATAAAAGTTATGTCGAACTGACGTAATGGGGTCTCGCTTGGAGCCCAATCACCTCCAAGTGGTACAAAAACGAGCCAATGAGAATTGGCCAGTGAGATTTACATGCCGGGCCCCTCCCCCGGCATCCAGGTATAAATAGAGCCGCCATACTCACTTTTGTTCTCGAGGAGCCGAGAAACTGATCCTGGCTGTTCAGCGGTGACTCAGTGCAATGGCAAGGGGATGTAACATCTCCGTTCCCTCCTTCAGGGAACAGGGGGTTACATCAGTAAACTAGATGTTCCCATTCAGTCAGTCACGTTCGACGTTACGTCGAACTGACGTAATGGGGTCCAATGGAAAACGCCATAGCAACTGAACCACGTCACAAGCGTTGGGGAAGCAGATGCTGGCAGGCCTAGGCGTGCCACCTGCAAGTGCTACTGCAAATGTCGTAACCCTCCAGCGCCCGGAGTAAGCCCTACGATGTCTTCCATACCAGTGGAATGGAGTGGACAGGGTCTTACTCAGGAGATGGTCGAAGCTGTTGTTCCTTACCTCAGGGGAAGAATGCTTCAGAACTCAATTCCCACGTTTTTACAGCTATGACCAAAACGCCAGGAAAGCGAGCCTCTTGGGGAAGCTACAGAGACCACATCCTGCCTGAAGCGAGGTAACGTGTGGAGCACATATGCACTGACCTGCTGGGGCAGTATCTGCATATGGAGAACTCCCTGCGGAAGGTCCCACCCAGTTTGGGGAGGAACGCTACACTTCAGGGGCAGTACTGGGCCGCCCAGGGAAGACACGGGTTTACCATCGGGGAAACCGTACCGTGGACCATACATGTATGGGATTACCCGTAGGGAATCACAACATATGGGTTTCTAGCCCAGTTCAAGGACTGACCACTGGGGCATGTACACAAGTACTGGACCTGGTGTCTGACGCCTTCGCCACGTCTGACTGCCGTAGGATGCAGGAGGAACTCCACAGGGTTCACCAGCTGGGGAACTGAACTAAGGAGTAGACAAGCGCTCGCACTTCCTCGTGAGAGGAGAATGGCGCAGCAAGCGGACTCCCGTGGCTATCTAGCTGTAGACAAAACACGGGAGGACACCGGGTCCACTCAGAGGTTGTAAAACCAGGCGAATGTGTTCGGTGTGTTGTCCAGCCCGCAGCTCTGCACATGTCTGCCAGAGAGGCGCCGTGCGCCAACGCCCAGGAGAAGGCCACACCCCGAGTGGAGTGTGCTATCACCCCTAGGGGGCACGGCTCGCCTTGGGAATGGTACGCCAAGGCGACAGCATCCACTATCCAGTGGGCCAACCTCTGTTTGAAGACAGCCTTCCCTTTCTGCTGTCCTCCAAAGCAAACAAAGAGCTCCTCGGAGCTTCTTAAGCTCTGTGTGCGATCCACGTAAGCACGCAGAGCACGAACAAGATACAGCAACGCAAGGGCTGGGTCTGCCTCCTCCAGGGGCAGCGCTTGCAGGTTCACCACCTGGTCCCGGAAGGGAGTGGTGGGAACCTTGGGCATGTATCCAGGCCGGGGTCTCAAGATCGCGTGAGACAAAGCCGGCCCAAATTCCAGGCACGCTTCGCTGACCGAAAATGCTTGCAGGTCCCCTACCCTCTTAAACGAAGCGAGCGCGGTCAGGAGCACTGTCTTCAGAGACAGATGTTTCAGCTCAGCTGACTCAAGGGGCTCGAAGGAAGCTTTCTGTAGGCCAGCTAGGGCCCCAAGAGGGAACTAGGGGAGGTCTAGGAGGGTTTAGCCTCCTAGCACCTCTCAGGAACCTGACGATCAGATCTTGCTTCCCTAGCTGCCTGCCATCAACCACATCGTGATGTGCTGCGCTGCGATTGAACACCAATCAGCGAAGAGACTCCACTTCAAAGCATAGGCGTGCCTCGTAGAGGGAGCTCTAGCCGAAGTGATTGTGTCAACTACCGCGAGCGGTAAGCCACTTAAGTCCTCCGTGTCACGTCCAGGAACCACACGTGGAGGTTCCAGAGGTCGTGACGTGGGTGCCATATGGTGCCCCGTCCCTAAGAAAGCAGGTCCTTCCTCAGGGAAATTCGCCAGGGAGGGACTGTCGCGAGGAGCATCAGTTCTGGGAACCAGGTCCGGTTGGGCCAATACGGCGCAACTAGCAAGACCTGCTCCTCGTCCTCCTTGACCTTGCACTGTAACTGTGCGAGAAGGCTCACTGGGGGAAACGCATACTTGCGTAGGCCCAGGGGCCAGCTGTGTGCCAGTGCACCCCAGCTGGTGGTAGAGGCATCTGTTGTAACAACAACATGCCTGGACACTTGTACTAGGGGCACCCCAGCCCGTAGAAAGGCAAGGTCCGACCATGGGCTGAATGTTCGACGACAGCTCGATATGATGACCACATAGAGCGTGCCATGGTGCCATGCCCACCTCGGGACTCGGCTGTGTAGTCAGTGCTGAAGCGGTCTCATATGTAGCAATCCGAGCGGGGTAACCGTGGCTGCGGATGCCATATGCCCCAGGAGCCTCTGAAATTGTTTCAGTGGGACCACTGTTTTCTGCAAGAACGAATTCAGTCAGCTCAGCACCGACTGTGCACACTCGTTGGTGAGACGTGCCATCATGTTGACCGAGTCCAGCTCCACACCGAGAAAAGAGATACTCTGTACTGGGGAGAGTTTGCTCTTTTCCCAGTTGACCTGAAGCCCCAACCAACCGGCTGAGGTGCGTGAGCACCAAGTCCCTGTGTTCACACAATTGTTCTCGGGCCTGGGCCAGAATGAGCCAGTCATCGAGGTAGTTGAGAATGCGAATGCCCACTTCCCTGAGTGGGGTAAGGGCCCCCTTCGCGACTTTGGTAAAGACACAGGGAGACAGAGACAGCCCGAAGGGTAGGACCTTGTACTGATATGCCCGACCCTCTAACGCAATGCGTAGAAACGCGAATGCACGTAAGCATGCATTTCACCGTGAGCATCTTGAACGGGAGCTTGTGAAGGGCCCGATTCAAGACACACAAGTCCAAGATTGACCGTAACCCTCCGCCTTTCTTGGGTACTTTGAAGTACGGTCTGTAAAACCCTGACTTCATCTCGGCTTGTGGGACAGGCTCTATTGCGTCCTTCGCCAACAGGACCGTAATCTCCTCTCGCAGGACAGAGGCATCTCTGCCCGCCACTGAGGTGTACAGGACGCCTGGCGAACTGAATCGTGTAGCCGAGTTTGACTGTTCGAATGAGCCAAAGGGACGGACTGGGAAGGCCTAGCCAGACCCCCTGACACCGTACGAGTGGTATCATCCGAACACCAGAAGTACCCGCGGGGGGGCAGCATGGAGCACCGAGGCCCAACCTAGGACGCAGAGCGCCCGAGGTAGAGGCAGTGAGTGATGTGAACTCACTTGGCTCCGTGTGTCCCATGAGGGATGGAGCAGGAGGGCGTGAGGAGGCAGTGCGTCCCCGAGGCGCCCGTGGCCTGTTTGTGGCAAAGAAGGGAGTGGTTGCGAGTGAGAAAGCAGTGCGTCGTTCACTGTCAACACAGACCCTTTGTGACTCAGAGATGGTGGGAATTGCTCTTTTATTGAGGGGGTGGGTACAGGGTCAGCGGCGAAACAAAAATAAAAGGGAACGAAAGATATTACCCCCGGCCTACCCCGGGGGGAAGGAGCGGTGCCTTCATCGTCTCCTGAGGCAGAGCAGCTTCCACCATCTCTGGGCCACCCATCTCAGGACTGCTTCTTCTGCTTCTTTTTGGCAGTTTTAGCGGTCTGGATGGGCTGCGCCGCCTTCCTGCGGGAGGGTTGCGGGGACGGGATTTCTCCAGTCCGTCCGAAGCCTGTGCAGCCGCAGAGGGGTGCACTTGGCGACGAGCAGGCTGGGGGCCAGTCCTTGGAGGGACAGCAGCCACATCTCGCAGAGGCAAGATGAGACTAATGGCCTCAGTCTGCTTCTGCACTGCCGAGAACTGCTGAGCGAAGTCCTTGATAGTCTCGCCGAAGAGGCCGGGAAATGGGGGTGTTGAGAAAGTGCACCTTGTCGATGTCCTTCATTTCATGGCGTTCTTGGACCACCAGGGTGGACATCGTCTGACCCAGGGCACGTGCTGTGACTTTTGGAGGGCAAGGTCGGTCGCAGCACGCAGTTCTTGCAACGCCGCTGGGTCCGAACTACCCTCCTGCAGCTCCTTGAGAGCTTTTGCCTGTCCAGCGGCAGAGTAAGCCTTGGCAGCCAGAGCTGCCGATGTCTTACCTGCCTTGGATGGGTGACGTGGCAAGTGCACTGCAATCGCCTGTTCCACCTGTGGAATGTCCACGTACCCCCTGGCGGCCCCACCATTGAAGGTAGTGAGAGTGGAGGAGGTAGAAGAACGACTTCTGGCAGTGTGGGGTGCCTTCCATGTCTTCTGAACCTCCTCATGCAGCTCGAGAAAAAATGGCACTGGCTGTGAACCACATCCCGCACCTAGAAACCAATCATCTAGCCGCAAGCGCTCGGGGCACGGTGGAGGGTTCCACTCGAGCCCAATGTTCGCAGCTCTCCCTTGGAAAGTCACGGATGGCTGGGTAGCAGCAGAGGGGACCCGTCCTTCTGCAATAAAGAAGGAGAGTCGCGATCTCAACGCCAACACACGGTCGAAAAGACATCTTGAAAAAGACGCTTTACCCCCGTGCTGCTCTGCCGCTGGAACACTGAGGGATGAGATGCAGCGCTGATCGTTCTGCACCAGCACACCACGCACACCACCGCTGTTGTGTTGTCTGCCCAGCCGAGAGAACAAAGAACTTAGAGGAAATTTTGTAGCAATGATAATTGCTGTTGATGGGAGCTTGTCCCTATAGCAATTAAAATTGCTGTTTTCGCTCTATGTGTATGTCCACAGAAGATGAGAGAAGATCAGTTTTACCCGATCGGCTCCGAAGCAAAAGTATGAATGAAAGTGAGTATGCTGGCTCTATTTATACCCGGATGCCGGGGGAGGGGCCTGGCACGTAAATCTCACTGGCCAATTCTCATTGGCTCGTTTTTGTACCACTTTGAGGTGATTGGGGTCCCAAGCGAGAACCCCTACAGTTCGATGTAACGTTGAACGTGACTGAACTAGTGTAATTGCATTTCAAAACAGACTATTGGAAACTAAATGAAGCTCTTCAATAAGATGATCATCATAGATGTGAACTATTGTTATTTCTGTCTTCAGTCTGTATGACTGCAGAATTACAGAGAAACAGTGTGTCATCCTGACTTCAGCTCTGAAATCAAACCCGTCACTCCTGAGAGATCTGAACCTGAATGAGAATAAACTAGGAAACACAGGAGTGAAGCACTTATGTGACGTACTGAAGGATTCACACTGTAAACTGGAGAGATTGAGGTCAGTAACATTCTTCACATACAAGAATCAAAATGCTTCAAATCACTTTAACAGTTTAAACTAAAACACTTTATACTCAATATCTCACAATGAGTCTGAGTTCACATTATATTTGATTTGTTTGTAAGATAATCTCTCTTCCTCTGTTTGTGTCTTTCTAGTCTACAGAACTGTGACATTACAGATGTTTCTTCTTTAACTCAGTCTTTGACTAACTCAGAAGCTCTGCAGTTTTTAAAAGCACTTGATCTGAGTTGGAATGAGATAGGAGACTCAAAGCAGCGGCTCAGAGACGTGCTACGAGACTCAAACTGTGTCCTGAGGTGAGGAAACATCACTGTGATATTAAAGAGATCTTCATTTTCCTCTGATATGTGAACAAACCTTCCAGATGATTGTGAAAGAAAATCATCATTAATCTTTAACGCAACAAACAAAATGTGAAGTTCTTGACATGTTTAAAGAGAACAAAAGCACACTGTCACAGCTTTATACAACAACACCTGCTTTATTAACTGTGTCAGTAGTGAATCATTTCAGTTTGTAAATAGACTTGGTGAGATTGTAGGAAAACGCTAAAATCAGTGGCGTTCAGCTTCAGCTCACAGCCATCCAGCCTCACATGAGAAATGTCTCTGTCTCTAGTGTGTTTTTACTTTACACTCACTTTACTTTCAGTGATTTACTCAGAGCCCTACAAACATGTTTCAACTAGAGGACGAACGGCTTTAACTAAAGCTTTTTGTATATCATTTGTATTTGCTCCCTGTGGTTTATTCCATACGCCGTACACTCATTAGTTTCTTCTTTACAGCGACTCAATAGGAGTCACACCAACACAAACAAACAAACAGATCAACGTGATTCATGCTTTCATGGATAATATTTCAAACACAAATATCTCTGCAGGATCGTGTAAAGTCAGTCATTAATCTGATTACAGGAATTTAATGGAACTTCTTTTTACTCAAAAAACATGAATTGTAATATAGGAACTAATTGTCACTTTGTTCCATTGAACACTGATTGTTTTCTCTTCTGTTCCTCACAATGTAGATGAAGATGAAGATGAGAAAAGTTACAGACAGCAGCTTTAAAGGAGGAACAGGAGGAAGAAGCTCAGATGAGTCTGTCAGCAGAAATCTTCAGGCTCTTCAGTATCAGGCCTACAAATATAATAATGTTTGGATTGAACTCATCCATAATGATTCAAATGTTTCTAATCATAAACGTGATTGTCAAGTATAGCAGAAAAATCTATCAAAATATTTAAAGTTTACATGTTACATTTACATTATCTCTCTTACATTTTATGCACAGAATATATTTATTTTTGCTATTCTGTTTTATATGAAGTTATCTATGTGTCTGTCTGTTTTTAATGCACAGATGTACAGTATATTGTCTTTGTTCTGTGGATGGAGTCTCTTCTTCATTTTTACCAGTTAACAGCATTTGTGTGTGTTTCTCTTGTTCTGTTCTAGATAGTCCAATTCATTTTTTTTTAGCAATTATAATCTTCTCTTCACCATATTTACATGCAAATAAAATGATACAAATAAAGTTCAGAACGATTGTTTTAGTGTGAAAAGTTCTCTTGTCTGTTGTATTATTGAAGCTCCATGAGCAGATGAGAGAGATTCTCCTTCTTAAATAAAGCTGAAGTTGTAGATGTTAAACATAAAACCATAAGAATGATCTACTTTGGCCTACGATGCTTTTGAGAAACATGACCTGGTCTAATATATAAATACTGAAATGTTCCCTCAGTAAGTTTGTTTAAAGAGACATTTCCTGATTTCCAAGTGCAACATGTTTCTGGATCAATCAGATTTGAGGGACAAGTTTACAGTTTGTCAAGTTTAGTCTTACAGTCAGGGTTTGGTGCTTCTACATCAGTGTTATTCACTGTCATTCCCCTCTGATTTTAGGGGTAAGTTCGGTTTAGGCCGATTAGGTTTAGGGTTACAACTGTGTTTTTGGACAGGAACGTTGTTCCAGAATCAACAAAAGATGTTTATAGAAGACTGTTTATATTGGGACTGTAACTGGAGAGAGTGCTGAAGCTCCTCAGGTCATATTTTGGTGGAAAATATATTATGTAGAAATGATCATTATTTCTAATTGTGATGTAAACATATTGCCCAATGCGACTGAATAAGTTGGTAAATACCACATTATTTCTATGATTAATATGCAATCTTGACACAAATGAATTCATTATGATCAGTGTATCACTTATTATTGTAAAACTGGTAAAACATTGATGCTTGGGTTTTAAATCTTTAAGTAAACAACAAAAATGATAACAAACAGCCGCTTTCATCATGTTTGTTTTGTGATCTCACTAGTAATTTCTTTGATTAGTTTTCTGATAAAACTTCTATTTGTTGGTGAAATGATGGGTTTGTGTGACGTTGTTAGAGAAGTGTGTTCCCTTTCAAAAGCTTTACTCGACCTGCGCTTTGTTCAGTCTTTAATCGTGACCAGCTGTGAATATGTGTAGAAAACGTCAATGAAATTGGCGTGATGTCATAAGAATGCGCCGGTACGAGGCTATAATTAGATGAACCGCAGGTGCATCTGCAGGTGTTTTGTCTTCAGAGGCCATTGTGTGAAGTGTGTGACAAGCTCTGCTCAAGCTCTTTCTTTCTCTCTTTGTTAGGAGTTAGATTTGGCAGGCAGTGTGCAGAAACTTTCTCTCTCAATCCTTTTCATCTCTGTCACACAAGTGAAAAGCGATCACATATATAATATGTATACGTATATACGCAGGAGGAGAAAGTATGAGTGATCAAAACGAACGGTGTGTGTCCCGTGTTCATGGCTCGTGCCTGTATGCCACACACCCGTTTGCTTTGTGTGTTTGGGGGAAGAACATGCTGCCCTTGAGTTTGAGTTTAGTGATTGTGAGCATTGTGAATGTTCACAGTTAAAATGCTTCGCGTTCGCTTTGCTTATTTCAAAGGTGAAGCACCAGTGGTGGATGAAGTACACAAACCAAGTACTTGAGTTAAAGTAGAGATACACTAGTTAAAATATTACTCCAGTAAAATTAAAAGTACAAAAGTATTTGCCTTCGAATGTACTTAAGTATTTGAAGTGCTATAATTTATTAAGGCTATAATGTCCTCAATTTTTGTCACAAGTCTCTTGCTTAATTATCTCAGTTTATGTGGAAAGACTTTGTTACTCTCAGCGCACTGATCTATTAATAGAATATTGTTATTCAGACACTGATTAACTCCATTAAAATTACCATGAGCCCAAAACCTGGAAGCTAAACGATTTCCTTCAGAACCAAATGAAATGACAGGATTCGAGAGCAGGCAGATTCAATTTAAGGTTTATTTGTGACGGATGCAAGTTTGTGCATATCTCGCACAAGAGTAACAGTGCGATCACAACAATCACTACCAGAGAGGCATGATAGAAATGGACAACAGATGGTAATTGCTTTCAATCATCCTCTCGGTAACCGCTATGAATCAACATCTAATTCAATCTCGTTGACTCTAGAGCAAGGAGATCGTGTTTATCAAAGACCCATGAAATCTCTTGGAGACGCACATAAACACGGTCACGGCATTTCATTTGTTGGACATTTACTTTTCCCTCTTTGACAGTCTTACTAAACTCATGAATCTCCAAGTCAAAAGTAACATTTCTTTTTCAACAATTTCTGGTATGTTTTCATATGCATTAGAGCTTTTAAGGACAAGGTCTGCTGAAAGTTAGTGTTCAAACAGCTGATGTAGATGGAGGGAACAAGCACTAGACTGCTGTACTATGAATTCTATTTAACCCTTGAGCAACAAGCTGAGCTGATCAAATCTCAAAGTTAACTTTTGGTTTGTAACAGAGGAGAGAGACTGCTAAATTGCATATATGAAGAGCCAATTATACTAGAGAGAAATTATGTAATTTTGTACTGGTGAGTTTTCTCTGTGATTTGTCTGAGATAGTCGCGGTCATGATTAAAGCATATCAAAGACATTATCTGGAGTCTGGTACTGCACAGCATGTTTCAGTTCTCAATGACAGTGTCCAGAGGAGGCTGGACACCATCTGTTGAAGCCAGTAGGTGTCTGGGGGGCAAACACTGTCAGAGAGGGAACCTCCTGAGAATAATATTTGTGATTGAGGTCACGGATGGTCTGGAGTAGACAGACCATGTAAATCATGTGAGGTTTCCTGGTTTGGGATCAGGTCAATCTCAGATGCATGGGACACCACGGAGACTTTCTTAAGTCAGGGGAAGAGGGAATTTCTAACACATAATTTTAAAATATTCCATTAAATTCAATGTACTTTTTAACATGTCTTAACCACAGGTGCTAAATATGATCTTAAAAAACAGTGTTAGTCCTGATTCATTAAAAGGACCAAAATAAATACAGATCTTTATGGCCATAATATCTCACTGTTCTTCTAATGTCACATCCTAAATGGTTATTAATTCATGATGCTTGTTTATTCATGGTTGTGTAAATATTGCTTTTTAAACTTAGTACTGCCCTTCAGGAGCTACATAACATATTTCACAGAACCCAAAATAATAATTTACACTAATCATTCTGTTTAAATATATACACCCCCTTAATACAGTTTTGCCTTCAAACAAACCTTTATTTTGTGATGTTTCATTGCCTGCTTTATCCAAAAAAAAGGCATTACTGCTGGGTTATGTGTACATTTTGTGTTGAATTTCCTGCAAAAAATAAATATATGAAGTATATACTGTAACCTTTGGTCACAACAAAGCTAAATGCTGCCCTCTACATGCTGACATTAGTCATCACATGTGCTTTCTCTAATCAGTCAAAAGTGCTTTGAGGATTTAGGAACATAAACGTTAGCATAAATATTTGCTCTGGCTATCTCACAATTTCAGGTGTATCAAACAAAATTAAGGTCTAAAAATCAAGATCTTCAACAGAGTGTCTGCCAATTATTCATTTAATAATTAATGATATTTTATAGACAATATCAGAATAATAAAACGTATATGTAAATGCATTAATATAGTAATGATGTTCAGAAGCAACTTACATAATGCGACTCTCAGTTCTATACATTATGTAAAGTGAGTCCTTGCTCCATCACTCTATCCCCCTACTGTAGAAAGGCCCTTAGGCCCAAGGATGGATTCTAATGGCATGGGCGAGGGTAGGTCTTTTAACTAAACTTCTGTGTCCACTAAATTTATTAGAATAGTTTCGAATAGTTTCAATTTGATTCTGTTTAATCTGACTCAATTTCAAATTATTCTAAAATTTTGAATGAGATATAAATACATTACAGAACTTTATGGCAATGATAGCTCACTGTTCTATTAATGTTGCGTCCTAAATGCTTAATTCATGATGCTTTATCAGCATAGCAGACATCTTTGTACTATTATTGAGGTCTGTTTTGGAATCTCTGCTCTGGGTTTGTTCAGTTACAGTATGCGATTCATAGCGAGCTTCTGTTGAGTAAAGTCTGACATGAGATGGCATATTCATCTCGTCTTGTGTTTCTGTCATGCCTCATATGGCGGACGTCACAGTGGCGATGAGGAGGATGGGAAGACTAGGTGGGTAGTACTTGTAATCTGAAGTTTGTTGGTTCAATTCCCACGCCGGCAGGAATTGAAGGTGGGGATTGTGAATGAACAGCACTCTCTCCACCTTCAATACCATGACTAAAGTGCCCTAACTGCACCTTTGTTAGTCACTTTGGATAAAAGCGTCACTGTGGAATACATCATGAAGGAAAGAGACTGTTACTGAGCCAGATCTGAAGTTTGAACGAACAGGGGACATCACCATTTCAACAGCCAAAGATGCTCTTGAATTACAAAAGCGGCATTGACAATGTCACAAAAAAGAGAGTTTGTTGCAGTGGAAAGGGGACTGGGAAAGACAAGACATATTGCAGTGACAAGAGAAACCGTCGTATTTGATCCATCAAGGGGAAACTTGTGCTGAAGGATGGTGCCCACGGTCCAACAAAGCACATCCGGGTCTATACGTCACTCAACAGATAGACAAAAGTGAGATGGATCGGCAAAATGGGTCGCTTCTTAGGGTTTGTGAACTATTGGACTGTTTCTCCAGAACATTCTCCTTCACTGCTCCCTGCTGGTGGAATGATCTCCCTACTTTCATCAGGAACGCAGAATCCCTGGCAATATTCAAGAGACAGCTGAAAACTCATCTCTTTCGTGAACACTTGATCCCCTCATAAAAAATTGCCTTCCCTTTCCCTTCCTACTCTAGCTTATGGTACTGAGCAATGTATGAAACTTGTATTGTGAGCACTTCCTGTGTCTATTTGCCAATTCATGAAGAATCGCTTGATTGTTTTCCTTACTTGTATGTCGCTTTGGATAAAAGCGTCTGCTAAATGACTAAATGTAAATGTAAATGTTACTCAACCTGGAAACCGTCCTCTGAGAAGAACTATGCCCAGAGAATTTACCCTTGTTACGGATCACCAACAGGTGACTTCTATCTTCAGCCCACAGAAAGGTATCCTTGCAACCCTGGGTGTTGTTTTTGGGAGGGCATTGTTACAAGATTGAATACATAAGCTGCATAAGGGCCATCTAAGCATGGAAAAAAAAATGATGCCACTTGCCATGAACCAGAAAAGGCACCACTTCACCTCTGGGAATGGTCAGCATCCTCATGGGAGAGGGTACATGTCCACCATTCATAGGATTGATGTTCCTGGTGGTAGTTGATGCCCGTTTCTAATGGCCTGAGGTTTTCACCATGAGCACCATCACCTCTTTACGCACCATTGACTGAGAGACTTGTTTGCTAGAACTGCAGTTCCTCCCCGGTTAGTAAGACACAATGGGCCGCAATTTGGACGTACAATTTTGAGTTATGGCAGAGCCACATCACCATATCACCTGCATTCCTTTACAGAAACCAGCACTGTTTCAGCAGACAGTGAGGAGATGCCCTGTGAGGAAAAACGCTATCTAACAGAGAACGATGGAGACTGTTTAAGGTCTTGGTTATGGCATAATCCATTGTGTGGGTTACGAACAATGTATTGTGTATTTGTGTTGTTTTATGTACTATGTGTGTGTTTTGACCTGATGTAATTGGTACCTCTGGTTTTAAGGGTGGAGGGAATGTTGTACATCAGCATAGCGGACAAGCTTCTGTTGAGTTTGCATATTCGTCTCATCTTGTGTTTCTATCATGCATCATATGGTGGACATCACACTTGTTTATTCAGGTTTATAGATTTATTGATTTATTACATGGTTTACTGTTTCTGTGAAAGTTCCTGAGTCCAGTTTTGTCAGGAACTAATCGTACATCCTTGAACATCATAATATAAGTTTTTAAACCCTTTGATGGTGTTGTTTTGTTCACGTGTGGCACAGTTTTTCACGTATCTTGAACTATTGGCCAAGTAAAATATAGGTTTTCTTTCCTTGTTATGAATTAAATATTAATCTACCGGTATCTGTTATAAAGTATGAAGTCAGCTGGCTTTCCATTTTCTTGAAACAGTTGCACTAATTAGTCACTAAACATGACGTTCCCTTCATCATGTGCCGTGGTAGTGCGTCAAATCATTAAATATGAAGCTGTTGTACACGTAGGTGATTTTGAATTAATATTTCATGCCGATATACAATGTTTTCTTAAAATTAATCATTGTATTGATATAAAACTGTCGACTCTAGAACAGTGGCAAGGAAATGTAACTTTACCAAGCTCTGAGAGCCCCCTAGTGGTTGGGAGCATTTCTGTTGTGTTGTGGCTCGATTTTGTTGTGTTGTGGCTCGATTTCGTTGTTGTGGCTCTTTTTTGTGTTGTGGCTTTATTTTGTTGTTATGGCTCAAATTTGTTGTGTTGTGGCTTTATTTCGTTGTGTTTTGGCTCGATTTAGTTGTTTTGGCTCGATTTTGTTGTGTTGTGGCTTTATTTTGTTGTGTTGTGGCTGGAATTTTTGTTGTTGTGGCTTTATTTCATTGTGTTTTGGCTCGATTTTGTTGTTTTGGCTCGATTTTGTTGTGTTGTGGCTCAAATTTGTTGTGTTGTGGCTTTATTTTGTTGTGTTGTGGCTCGAATTTTTGTTATTGTGGCTCGATTTTCATTGTTTTGGCTTTATTTTGTTGTGTTGTGAACTTATGTTTGCTTTTTAAATTTTGTTGTGTTGTGCACTACTAGGCCACCATAATAAAGTAATGAAATGAATAAAATGTTTAAATGTTGTGCGTTAAAATGTGACATCTATGAAGTGTGTACAAAGAGAATCGCAATGCTTACAAGAAATGTTCAGTAACAACTTTCGGATTTGAAATAAAAATAAGTAAATGTTAAACGTAAGCCAAGGATCAGTTGCGCAAAAAAAGCGGCACATGTGAAAGCACAACAACAGCTGCTCCAGCATCGCATGCGCAACGCTTCTCCGCATTGTCTTTAGTCCATATGAACCAACGTTTCTTTTCGACAAAAATAATATCCAAAGCCTAAAGAATTACCTACGTGCACATATCTGAATGTTTACCATGATGCTGTAAATTGACCTTCTGAAACTGATGCTGTTGCTAATATGTCATTAATCAGTCGTAATCACCTGTCAGGAGTCACGGTCGAGGGGAAGAAAAATCGAAAGGTTGATGGTTTTTTGTTTTTAATTTAACTACTATCTTTAGTATTTTGTTACATTTATGGATAAAATGTGCTATTTCTAATGATTAATTTTTATTTCTGGAAATTCTCGCGACCTTTCCCTTCATACACTATCAAATACTGTATCTTGTGAACTATGCACTATGTAGATAAGTGCACTATGTTTTACTGATAGATGTATCATGTTTCACGGGTGTATTTCTGCAATAGATTAAAACAAATATATCCTTTATTTCCTTATAAAATATGTGTCATTAGTTAAACATCAACCCACCAGTGATGTATAAAGAGTTTTGGGAATTTCTGGATCGAATGCCTGTAAGTGTCTTGTGCAGGGTTGTGTGGAACCTTCAACAGAAGCCCAGTAGCCTAATACTCATTTTTTTCTCACCTACAGTAGGTGTGCAGTTCTTGTGTGACTGCAAACTTTAAGGTCAAGATGTCCTGCACTATTCTGTATCCGCTGCTGCTTCTCCTGTTCAGCTGTGCCTGTCTGTCTGAGGTCCAGCTGGAAGAGAACGAAGTGCAGGCTGAGGTGACTGAGCATTTGAATGTGGAACAAAAAGATGCTGTTTTGACTTCTGCTGAGTTTCAGTCACACATTATCAGAGGGATCCAGTCTGAGCTGGCAGAGCTGAAATCCACTGTGAGTTCGCTAAAGAACAAACTAGAGCAAAGTGAGGAACAGCTGGAGCAGCTCAGGAGAAACGGTAACCCCCCTGTTTGTTCTCATTTCACTTGTCAAACGTGCAGATGGAAAATGAAAACAAAATGAATTCCTATGGATGGATAAAATAAAATCTGTTAGTAGATGAGTGTCCAGCAGGGTTGGGTAGGTTACTTTTAAAATGTATTTCACTACAGATTACAAAATACATGCTTTAAAAAGTAACTTGTAACGTATTTCGTTACATTACTCAAGTTTAGTAACTTAATCTAAATAGTTTAGAATACTTTGGAATACTAATAAGTGTGAAACAAACACAAAAAAAGTTCTCACAATTCGGACTTTTTCCCTCAGAATTGTGTGATATGAAGTTCCAATTGCGAGATATAAAGTCAAAAATATGAGATATAAACTCAAAATATTGAGAAAAGTCAGAATTATGATAAACTCACAATATTGAGAAAAGTCAGAATTATGATAAACTCACAATATTGAGAAGTCAAAATTATGAGATATAAAATCGCAATATTGAGAAAAGTCAGAATTATGAGATATAAACTCACATACTAAATTCACAATTGCAATACAAAAGTCAGTATTGCAATTTCATATCTCCCAATTCTGACTTTATAACTTGCAATTATGAGTTTAAATCTCGCAATTCTGAGAAAAAGTCAAACAAATTGTGAGAAAAAGATGAAGTGACCTTTTTTACAATTATAAAATGACTCACAAACAACTATCACAAAACATGAAAACAGTGGAAAACATGAAACTTAACTCTTAACTTTTTCAGACTGTCAGAGTCAGAGAATCACCAATTGCTGTTTAAATGACATTAAAACTCAAAGTAATCACTTTGGTAATCTAAAACACTTTTCAGATGGAACTGTAATCTGATTACCACCCATTTAAAATGCACCTGTAGTGAAATACAGTTACTCAAATTTTGTATTTTAAATACGTAACTAAGTTACTTGTATTTCGTTACTCCCCAACCCTGGTGCCCAGTAATTTCAGAACACAACCTTATAATTCAGTTTATTGTTAACTAACCGTCTGAACTTGAGATGTGTAATTGATACACAGAGGTTTTCATGATTGTTTTTGACCAAATGTGAACTCTGATTCATACAGATTATAAAGTGGCATTTGCCGCCACACTTGGAAATACAGGTCACCTTGGACCTTTCAACACTGAGATCACTCTGGTTTACAAAAATGTGTATGTGAACGAAGGAGGAGCTTATAACCCAGCCACTGGTGTGTGTTTCTGTGTCAATGTTTTATATCACACTCTGAAAAATACATGTGAAATTATGTGTGCATAAAAAGCATCAGTGTTAATTGTTCCATACGGTTTTACAGGCATCTTCACCGCACCTGCTAAAGGTGTCTATTTCTTCTCGATCAATGGACGTCACCGCTCGAAAAGAATGATGGAACTAAGACTGTTTAAAAATGGACAACCGATGGTAGTTGCTATTAATCATGCTCTCGGTGACCGCTATGAAGCAGCATCTAATTCAATCTCTTTGACTCTAAAGAAAGGAGATCATGTCTGTGTGCGTCTCTGGAAAGGTACTTGGGTCTTTAATAATGGAAATGACGTAACTTCGTTTACTGGCCATTTACTGTTTTTTCTTTGATGGTCATGAAGTTCATGATGTTCAACATTCTTCTCAACAAGTCTTAACTGCAGGCGATAAATATTTAAGGCAAGTTAAGAGCAAAATAAATGCACTTTAACATATTCTTTGAGGTTAAAAGTCTTAATGTTTGTTCATTCATATTTCATGTAATTTTGTATTCAAATGAATTGTTTGTAAATGTTATTAAGTAACTTAATTTGTGATTGTAGCTTTAAATGATTCTTACAGTGCAATAGAGTTAATTGTTGGCATTATTGACTAGTGTCCTTTACATTTTTACTGAACAATATCAGTTAGACACCGTGTTATTTTGGTGTGTAATAACATTTGTATTTGTAATTATGTGTACTCCTTTAACCATATTAAATGTCCCTCAATGTACTGATACTTTTTACACGCAGTGTTTAATATATATATATATATATATATATATATATATATATATATATATATAAGGGATATTTAACATGTTTATTCTCCATGTTTCCTTAATAAAATAAACTCACACATTAGGTTCTCAACTGTCATTTGTTGTGGTTGAGTGATCTGTAAATATTAAAATCTCAGTCCGGAGGGATTTAGAGAAAGTTAATAATCAACAAACTTTACAAGTCATTAAATGCTGTAGCTTTAAAACAATGTCTTGATGCACCACCTCTTCTTATGTAGGGATTCTTTTATCACCTATGAAGAAACAACATACACACACTTCAACATTGTAGGCCAATAGACCTATGAAGTTAGAATCAGAAACTTGCCTTCCGGTGATCCAGATCACCCATGCTGAGACTATGCAGTTGCTCTGGGACTCTAGTGTTTGGGGTGTCTGAGCTTTCCTTTGTCATCTTTCTCAATTGACCCTTTGCTGGCAGTTTGATTGACAGGCGATCTGACCGATCATAATCCCGAATCCACCATTTTATCTGACAAAGCAGTCAGGGGAGTTAGTAGATTAACGTTGGTGAACTTGAACTTGATAAATTGTGTGTCCTCACGTCTTTCCGCGCTTGAAACAACATTCCTTCTGATGTTCATTCATGTTTATTTGATGCTATAAATGAACTAGTATGAAGAGATGATCGCTTCACGAGGAGCTACAGCGATCTGTCACCACACATTAAACACACACTAGAGGATATTTATTGATTAAACTTCTTTAAAACATTACAATATTTTAAATGTGAAACTGTTTCACACGTTGTCAGTGTGGTCTTTGCTCCTGGATGTATTTTTTACTCTGTGAGAATATGATGTGAGGCGTGAGAGCGCATGATTTGTCGGACATAGCAACAGTAACTAAAGGGTCTTGGCGAACGGAATTGAGACCGCAAGAAAGTAGCAGTGATTATAAACCTGCTTACTTTGCTATTAAACTGAGAATATACCATATGCTTCTAAGGGTAATTCTAAATGACTACAAACTAACCCACAGCTGAAACTGAATCTTGGATATTTTTAGAATATATATACGTATATGTATAGGTATATAGGTGCTGGTCATATAATCACACAGACCGATATATTTCAAATGTTTACTTCTTTTAATTTTGATGATTATAACTGACAACTAAGGAAAACCCCAAATTCAGTATCTCAGAAAATTAGAATGTTGTGAAAAGGTTCAATATTGAAGACACCTGGTGCCACACTCTAATCAGCTAATGAACTCCAACACACCTGCTCGAAAGTTTCTTGTATCCCTATAATGAGACCTTGTTTAGCAGGTTCAGGAGAGTTAAATTGTGGTTGGAGATAAAATTTGCAGGACAGTGGCCCTCCGAGTTTGGAGACCTCTATTGTAATGCGTTACTTTTAAAAGTAAATTTCCCCAACACTGGTTCTCACCGACTTCCCTGTAAAATATGAATTCACAGTTTCAGTAGCGTCACTCGCCCGTGTCGTCACACTAAAGAGAGCATTAAAAATTGCAGTTTCAATGGGGACATTTTTGTCTGCGTAACTATTTTTTTAACTAATGTAAAATAGATTTATTAAAGGAAATAGAGGTGAAATAGTCCAATTACAATAAAAATACACACCTTTGCCAAAATGCATTCATTAAACACAGGCAAAATGGTAAAAACAAATAAACAAAAAATGTCGTCCGAATGACTTGTGAAGTTGCTGATGAAACTTATTTAAAACTCTTTTCACAGAGCTTTTTCACAGCTTTTTACAAATTGTTTAACCACAATGAATGACAATTGAGAACTTAATCTGCCAGTTTCTTTTATTGAGGAAAAATATGGAGAATAACAAAAGTTGAATTTTATGTCCAGTGGGGATCCCAAAATGTACACAACATTAAGAAAAACCATCACACAAATTAAGTCACAGAATAAGACACAAATGTCAGACAGAACCCTATAAATTCCAAGTGGATGAAATGTCTGTGATAATCATCTAATCATAACATTTCATATTCAGTAACAATATGAAGCACACTAGCCCGTAATGACAATGATTAAGTCTACTGAAAAAGTGTAAAGCTAAAAGAACAAATTAAGTTTTTTTTTTTTTTTTTTTTTAAGTTCATGCAAGGATTTCATTTTATTTCATCAAATAACATGAAATGTGACTCAACAAAGATGAAGACTTTAGCATCACAAGATCATGTTCTGTAATGATTTATTTTACTACAGTGAATCTTGTCTTTTTTTTCTCTTTCCTTTTTAGCACTGCAGTTACTTAATAAGACCATCAAAGAGAATAAAGTAAATGGCCAACAAATGAAGTGTGGTCATTTTCATTATCAATGACCCATGTATTTTCCCGGAGACGCACATTGACGAGATCTCCTTTCTCTAGAGTCAAAGAGATTGAATTGGTTGCTGTCTCATAGCGGTCACCGAGAGCATGATTGTAAATAGTTATCATCTGTTGTCCATTTTTCATGAGTTTTAGACCCATAGGTTTAGATGAGCGATTATGTCCAGAGATAGTGAAGAAATAGACGCCTTTAACAGGTGCTGTGAAGATCCCTGTAATGGCATATGCAATATTAAATAACAAGCATATTTTGTGGTCATTTAATTACACTTTTTATCTGACATGTAGCTTTCAGAGTTCAGTATAAGAACACACACCAGTGGATGGGTTGTAAGCTCCTCCTTCATTCACAAACACGTCTTTGTAAACCAGATTGACCTCAGTGTTGAAGGGTCCAAAGTTACCAATGGGTCCAAGTGTGGCGGCAAATGCCACTTTGTAATCTGTGTGAATCAGATCATGTTTTGTTAAAAAAGAATCATACGAACCTCTGTATAATAACACATATATAATTTCCTCTTTGTATCAGCGGTCTGTCTGTTTGAAGGTGTTTATTCCAATTGCTGTCTATAGATAATGAGAAGCTTATGTATTACTACTATTCTGCCTTGTTTATGATCAACAAAGATTCTCAAATAACTTCTTTATCCATCCATAGGAATATTTTTGCGCTGATTTTTCATATCTCAAATGAAATGACAGACAGGGTTACCTTTTTTCCTGAGTTGTTCCTCGGTGATCTCCAGTCTGTTCTTCAGGGACCTCATAGAGGATTTCAGCTCTGCCAGCTCAGAGACGATCCCTGTCTGAAATTGTAGCTGAAACTCTCCAAAAGCCAAAACATCTCCTTGTTTCACATTCAAATGCTTAGGACTCTCAGTCACTGCCGGCTTTTTCAGCTGGACCTGAGTCGTACAGGCACAGCTGAACAGGAGAAGCAGCAGCGGGTACAGAATTGTGCAGGACATCTTTACCTTAAGAGAATAAACAAGTGGAGAACTGTCAACGAGGAAATTAATATGATTTGGCTTCAGTTGTTGAAGTGGCAGAAATTCCAGCCGCACTTATATAGCCCTTCTGGATTGACGTGTAACTCATGACACATTCTATGAGGAAACAAATAAAATATTCATTATTAGATTTACAGATAATCACGTGTGAAATGTGATCCATCTTTGATAAAAACAGGTTATGTACATATGCCCTGTCAATCAGTTCATATGACACTTACACAAGACATATGCAATATTAATCTTCGATTTAAAAACAGTTACTTCACCCAAAAATGAATTACTCCCCCTCATGTCGATCTACACCCTTCGTTCATCTCCAGAACACAAATTAAGATATTTTTGCCGGGAGGTTTTTTTTTTTATCCCCCATAGAAAGCAACTACCGTCATTCAAGGTCAACAAAAATAGTAAAAACATTGTTAAATAGTCGACGTGACAGCATTAGTTCAACCTTAATCAGAATCAGAAAGAGCTTTATTGGCAGGTATGGTTACACATATTAGGAATTTTTTTTAGTGACAGAAGCTCCACATGCAACAAAGTGACAGCGACAAGACAAGACACAGATAATAAAAAAGAATAAAGGAATAAAAATACAAATATGCAATATAGACAATTTTATGTACAGTTTTGATGAGTGCAAACTTGAAATGTAAATAAATGTTTTAAAAAATGGTGTGTAATAGTTTTGTGTGTCCCGTGTTTATCAGTTGTTCATGAGATGAATTGCTTGAGGGAAGAAACTGTTCTTGTGTCTGGTCGTTCTGGTGCTCAGGGCTCTGTAGCGTCGACCAGATGGCAACAGTTCAAAGGTGGAGTGTGCTGGAAGTGAGGGGTCCAGAGTGATCTTCTTTGCCCTTTTTCTCACTCTGGATAAGTACAGTTCTTGGAGAGTGGGGAGGGTTGTTCCAATGATTCGCTCAGCAGACCGGACTACCCTCTGTAGTCTTCTGAGGTCACATTTGGTAGCTGAGCTAATCCAGACGGTGATGGAAGTGCAGAGGATGGATTCAGTGATGGTAGAGTAAAACTGTTTCAGCGGTTCCTGTGGTAGGTTGAACTTCCTCAGCTGGTGAAGGAAGTACAACCTCTGCTGGGCCTTTTTCACAATGGACTCAATGTGGTTGTCCCACTTCAGGTCCTGGGAGATTGTGGTGCCCAGAAACCTGAATGACTCCACTGCAGCCACAGTGCTGTTCATGATGGTGAGTGGGGGGAGAGAAGGGGGGTTTCTCCTGAAGTCTCCTGAAGTCCTGGGGGTTTCTCCTTAATGTTACGAAGCGACAAGAATACGTTTTGTGCGCAAAAGTTAAACAAAAATACCGGTCTGAGTTTTTCACAATCTGCTCAGTTACTGGGATTTTCACGCACAACCATTTCTAGGGTTTACAAAGAATGGTGTGAAAAGGGAAAAACATCCAGTATGCGGCAGTTCTGTGGGCGAAAATGCCTTGTTGATGCTAGAGGTCAGAGGAGAATGGGCCGACTGATTCAAGCTGATAGAAGAGCAACTTTGACTGAAATAACCACTCGTTACAACCGAGGTCTGCAGCAAAGCATCTGTGAAGCCACAACACGCACAACCTTGAGGCGGATGGGCTTCAACAGCAGAAGACCCCACCGGGTACCTCTCATCTCCACTACAAATAGGAAAAAGAGGCTACAATTTGCACGAGCTCACGAAAATTAGACAGTTGAAGACTGGAAAAATGTTGCCTGGTCTGATGAGTATCGATTTCTGTTGAGACATTCAGATGGTAGAGTCAGAATTTGGCATAAACAGAATGAGAACGTGAATCCATCATGTCTTGTTACCACTGTGCAGGCTGGTGGTGGTGGTGTAATGGTGTGGGGTTGTTTTCTTGGCACACTTTATGCCCCTTAATGCCAATTGGGCATCGTTTAAATGCCACGGCCTACCTGAGCATTGTTTCTGACCATGTCCATCCCTTCATGACCACCATGTACCCATCCTCTGATGGCTACTAAAAAGTTGATTCATTTCTCAAATTCCATTCAAAAAGTGAAACTTGTATATTATATTCATTCATTACACACAGACTAATATATTTCAAATGTTTATTTCTTTTCATTTTGATGATTATAACTGACAACTAAGGAAAATCCCAAATTCAGTATCTCAGAAAATTAGAATATTGTGAAAAGGTTCAATATTCAAGACGCATATTGAAGAACATTATCAGTTCATTTGAGTCAGCCGTGTCTTGTATTTAGTTATGTCTGTCGCCTGTGACCCGCTCATTATCCTCTTGTGTTCACCTGTATATATTCCCTCTGTGTCAGTCCAGTCTTTGTCCGTTCTTAACGTATCATGTGTGGAATTACCCTGTACCCTGTATCCTGTACCCTGTATCCTGTATCATGTTTGCTGGTAAATATTAAACTGTGTAAACTGGAGTCTGTCTTCATGCCAGTTTCTGCACACCAGCACGTTACACTAATGACTTGTGAAGTTGCTGATAAACTTAATTTTAAAACCCTTTTCACAGAGCTTTTTCACAGCTTTTTACACATTGTTTAACCACAATGAATGACAATTGAGAACTTAATATGCCAGATTCTTTTATTGAGAAAACATATGGAGAATAACAAAAGTTGAATTTTATATCCAGTGGGGATATTTAACAAAGGTGTGCAAATATTAACTTATACAAATTAGATATTTTATATCTAAATGTTGTTGTGAATTATAAGGATCTATCTGCATTCTGAGCAGTTTTATGATATTGAGCTTCAAAGTTTTTGCATTCCATTCAACTTTGTAAATAGAATTATTTCATTTTCTGAATAAAAACATCCCAAAATGTACACAACATAAAAAACCATCACATAAATTAAGTCACAGAATAAGACACAAATGTCAGACAGAACCTTATAAATTCCAAGGGGATGAAATGTCTGTGATAATCATCTAATCATTTCATATTCAGTAACAATTTGAGGCACACTAGCCCGTAATGACAATAATTAAGTCTACTGAAAAAGTGTAAAGCTAAAAGAACAAATTAAGTTTGTTTAAAAAAAGTTTATGCACGCATTTTCATCAAATAACATGAAATATGACTCAAACATTAAGACTTTAGCATCACAAGATCATGTTCTGTAATGATTTATTTTACTATAGTGAATCTTGTCTTTTTTTCTCTCTCTTTAATAGCACCTGCAGTTACTTAATAAGACCATCAAAGAGAATAAAGTAAATGGCCAACAAATGAAGTGTGGTCATTTTCATTATCAAAGACCCATGTATTTTCCCGGAGACGCACATTGACGAGATCTCCTTTCTCTAGAGTCAAAGAGATTGAATTGGTTCCTGTCTCATAGCGGTCACCGAGAGCATGATTGTAAATAGTTATCATCTGTTGTCCATTTTTCATGAGTCTTAGACCCATAGGTTTAGATGAGCGATTATGTCCAGAGAGAGTGAAGAAATAGACGCCTTTAACAGGTGCTGTGAAGATCCCTGTAATGGCATATGCAATATTAATTAACAAGCATATTTTGTGGTCATTAAATTACACTTTTTATCTGACATGCAGCTTTCAGAGTTCAGTGTAAGAACACACACCAGTGGATGGGTTGTAAGCTCCTCCTTCATTCACAAACACATCTGTGTAAACCAGAGTGATCTCAGTGTTGAAGGGTCCAAAGTTACCAACGGGTCCAAATCAGATCATGTTTTGTTAAAAAAGAATCATGCGAACCTCTGTGTAGTAACACACATATAATTTCCTCTTTGTATCACCTGTCTGTCTGTTTGAAGGTGTTTATTCCAATTGCTGTCTATAGATAATGATAAGCTTATGTATTATTACTATTCTGCCATGCTTATGATCAACAAAGATTCTCATACAACTTCTTTATCCATCCATAGGAATATTTTTGCACTGTTTTTCCATCCATCCATCCATCCATTTTCTACCACTTATCCGGGGCCGGGTCACGGGGGCAGCAGTCTAAGCAGAGATTCCCAGACTTCCCTCTCCCCAGACACTTCCTCCAGCTCTTCCGGGGGGACACCGAGGCGTTCCCAGGCCAGCCGAGAGACATAGTCTCTCCAGCGTGTCCTAGGTCTTCCCCGGGGCCTTCTCCCAGTGGGACATGCCCAGAACACCTCCCTAGGGAGGCGTCCGGGAGGCATCCGAAACAGATGCCCGAGCCACCTCAGCTGACTCCTCTCGATGTGAAGGAGCAACGGATCTACTTTGAGCTCCTCCCGAGTGACCGAGCTCCTCACCCTATCTCTAAGGGAGCGCCCTGCCACCCTGCGGAGAAAGCTCATTTCGGCCGCCTGTATCCGGGATCTCATTCTTTCGGTCATGACCCAAAGCTCATGACCATAGGTGAGAGTAGGAACGTAGATCGACCGGTAAATCGAGAGCTTCGCCTTGCAGCTCAGCTCCTTCTTCACCACAACAGACCGGTACATCGACCGCATTACTGCAGAAGCTGCACCGATCCGTCTGTCAACCTCACGCTCCTTCCTTCCCTCACTCGTGAACAAAACCCCAAGATACTTGAACTCCTCCACTTGAGGCAGGAGCTCTCCACCAACCTGAAGAGGGCAAGCCACCCTTTTCTGACTGAGAACCATGGTCTCAGAATTAGAGGTGCTAATCCTCATCTCAGCTGCCTCACACTCGGCTGCAAACCCAATGCACACTGGAGGTCCTGGCCCAATGGAGCCAACAGGACAACATCATCTGCAAAAAGCAGAGATGAGATCCTGTACCCTGTATCATGTATCCTGTATCATGTTTGCTGGTAAATATTAAATTGTGTAAACTGGAGTCTGTCTTCATGCCAGTTTCTGCACACCAGCACGTTACACTAATGACTTGTGAAGCTGCTGATAAACTTAATTTGAAAACCCTTTTCACAGAGCTTTTTCACAGCTTTTTACACATTGTTTAACCACAATGAATGACAATTGAGAACTTAATATGCCAGTTTCTTTTATTGAGGAATCATATGGAGAATAACAAAAGTTGAATTTTATATCCAGTGGGGAAATTTAACAAAGGTGTGCAAATATTAACTTATACAAATTAGATATTTTATATCTAAATGTTGTTGTGAATTATAAGGATCTATCTGCATTCTGAGCAGTTTTGTGATATTGAGCTTCAAAGATTTTGCATTCCATTCAACTTTGTAAATAGAATTATTTCATTTTCTGAATAAAAACATCCCAAAATGTACACAACATAAAAAACCATCACACAAATTAAGTCACAGAATAAGACACAAATGTCAGACAGAACCTTATAAATTCCAAGGGGATGAAATGTCTGTGCTAATCATCTAATCATAACATTTCATATTCAGTAACAATTTGAGGCACACTAGCCCGTAATGACAATGATTAAGTCTACTGAAAAAGTCTAAAGCTAAAAGAACAAATTAAGTTTGTTTAAAAAAAGTTTATGCACGCATTTTCATCAAATAACATGAAATATGACTCAAACATTAAGACTTTAGCATCACAAGATCATGTTCTGTAATGATTTATTTTACTATAGTGAATCTTGTCTTTTTTTCTCTCTCTCTTTAATAGCACCTGCAGTTACTTAATAAGACCATCAAAGAGAATAAAGTAAATGGCCAACAAATGAAGTGTGGTCATTTTCATTATCAAAGACCCATGTATTTTCCCGGAGACGCACATTGACGAGATCTCCTTTCTCTAGAGTCAAAGAGATTGAATTGGTTCCTGTCTCATAGCGGTCACCGAGAGCATGATTGTAAATAGTTATCATCTGTTGTCCATTTTTCATGAGTCTTAGACCCATAGGTTTAGATGAGCGATTATGTCCAGAGAGAGTGAAGAAATAGACGCCTTTAACAGGTGCTGTGAAGATCCCTGTAATGGCATATGCAATATTAATTAACAAGCATATTTTGTGGTCATTAAATTACACTTTTTATCTGACATGTAGCTTTCAGAGTTCAGTGTAAGAACACGCACCAGTGGATGGGTTGTAAGCTCCTCCTCCATTCACAAACACATCTGTGTAAACCAGAGTGATCTCAGTGTTGAAGGGTCCAAAGTTACCAACGGGTCCAAATCAGATCATGTTTTGTTAAAAAAGAATCATGTGAACCTCTGTGTAGTAACACACATATAATTTCCTCTTTGTATCACCTGTCTGTCTGTTTGAAGGTGTTTATTCCAATTGCTGTCTATAGATAATGATAAGCTTATGTATTATTACTATTCTGCCATGCTTATGATCAACAAAGATACTCATACAACTTTTTTATCCATCCATAGGAATATTTTTGCACTGATTTTCCATCCATCCATCCATCCATTTTCTACCGCTTATCCGGGGCCGGGTCACGGGGGCAGCAGTCTAAGCAGAGATTCCCAGACTTCCCTCTCCCCAGACACTTCCTCCAGCTCTTCCGGGGGGACACCGAGGCGTTCCCAGGCCAGCCGAGAGACATAGTCTCTCCAGCGTGTCCTAGGTCTTCCCCGGGGCCTTCTCCCAGTGGGACATGCCCAGAACACCTCCCTAGGGAGGCGTCCGGGAGGCATCCGAAACAGATGCCCGAGCCACCTCAGCTGACTCCTCTCGATGTGAAGGAGCAACGGATCTACTTTGAGCTCCTCCCGAGTGACCGAGCTCCTCACCCTATCTCTAAGGGAGCGCCCTGCCACCCTGCGGAGAAAGCTCATTTCGGCCGCCTGTATCCGGGATCTCATTCTTTCGGTCATGACCCAAAGCTCATGACCATAGGTGAGAGTAGGAACGTAGATCGACCGGTAAATCGAGAGCTTCGCCTTGCAGCTCAGCTCCTTCTTCACCACAACAGACCGGTACATCGACCGCATTACTGCAGAAGCTGCACCGATCCGTCTGTCAACCTCACGCTCCTTCCTTCCCTCACTCGTGAACAAAACCCCAAGATACTTGAACTCCTCCACTTGAGGCAGGAGCTCTCCACCAACCTGAAGAGGGCAAGCCACCCTTTTCTGACTGAGAACCATGGTCTCAGAATTAGAGGTGCTAATCCTCATCTCAGCTGCCTCACACTCGGCTGCAAACCCAATGCACACTGGAGGTCCTGGCCCAATGGAGCCAACAGGACAACATCATCTGCAAAAAGCAGAGATGAGATCCTGTACCCTGTATCATGTATCCTGTATCATGTTTGCTGGTAAATATTAAATTGTGTAAACTGGAGTCTGTCTTCATGCCAGTTTCTGCACACCAGCACGTTACACTAATGACTTGTGAAGCTGCTGATAAACTTAATTTGAAAACCCTTTTCACAGAGCTTTTTCACAGCTTTTTACACATTGTTTAACCACAATGAATGACAATTGAGAACTTAATATGCCAGTTTCTTTTATTGAGGAATCATATGGAGAATAACAAAAGTTGAATTTTATATCCAGTGGGGATATTTAACAAAGGTGTGCAAATATTAACTTATACAAATTAGATATTTTATATCTAAATGTTGTTGTGAATTATAAGGATCTATCTGCATTCTGAGCAGTTTTGTGATATTGAGCTTCAAAGATTTTGCATTCCATTCAACTTTGTAAATAGAATTATTTCATTTTCTGAATAAAAACATCCCAAAATGTACACAACATAAAAAACCATCACACAAATTAAGTCACAGAATAAGACACAAATGTCAGACAGAACCTTATAAATTCCAAGGGGATGAAATGTCTGTGCTAATCATCTAATCATAACATTTCATATTCAGTAACAATTTGAGGCACACTAGCCCGTAATGACAATGATTAAGTCTACTGAAAAAGTCTAAAGCTAAAAGAACAAATTAAGTTTGTTTAAAAAAAGTTTATGCACGCATTTTCATCAAATAACATGAAATATGACTCAAACATTAAGACTTTAGCATCACAAGATCATGTTCTGTAATGATTTATTTTACTATAGTGAATCTTGTTTTTTTCTCTCTCTCTTTAATAGCACCTGCAGTTACTTAATAAGACCATCAAAGAGAATAAAGTAAATGGCCAACAAATGAAGTGTGGTCATTTTCATTATCAAAGACCCATGTATTTTCCCGGAGACGCACATTGACGAGATCTCCTTTCTCTAGAGTCAAAGAGATTGAATTGGTTGCTGTCTCATAGCGGTCACCGAGAGCATGATTGTAAATAGTTATCATCTGTTGTCCATTTTTCATGAGTCTTAGACCCATAGGTTTAGATGAGCGATTATGTCCAGAGAGAGTGAAGAAATAGACGCCTTTAACAGGTGCTGTGAAGATCCCTGTAATGGCATATGCAATATTAATTAACAAGCATATTTTGTGGTCATTAAATTACACTTTTTATCTGACATGTAGCTTTCAGAGTTCAGTGTAAGAACACACACCAGTGGATGGGTTGTAAGCTCCTCCTTCATTCACAAACACATCTGTGTAAACCAGAGTGATCTCAGTGTTGAAGGGTCCAAAGTTACCAATGGGTCCAAATCAGATCATGTTTTGTTAAAAAAGAATCATGTGAACCTCTGTGTAGTAACACACATATAATTTCCTCTTTGTATCACCTGTCTGTCTGTTTGAAGGTGTTTATTCCAATTGCTGTCTATAGATAATGATAAGCTTATGTATTATTACTATTCTGCCATGCTTATGATCAACAAAGATTCTCAAATAACTTCTTTATCCATCCATAGGAATATTTTTGCACTGTTTTTCCATCCATCCATCCATCCATTTTCTACCACTTATCCGGGGCCGGGTCACGGGGGCAGCAGTCTAAGCAGAGATTCCCAGACTTCCCTCTCCCCAGACACTTCCTCCAGCTCTTCCGGGGGGACACCGAGGCGTTCCCAGGCCAGCCGAGAGACATAGTCTCTCCAGCGTGTCCTAGGTCTTCCCCGGGGCCTTCTCCCAGTGGGACATGCCCAGAACACCTCCCTAGGGAGGCGTCCGGGAGGCATCCGAAACAGATGCCCGAGCCACCTCAGCTGACTCCTCTCGATGTGAAGGAGCAACGGATCTACTTTGAGCTCCTCCCGAGTGACCGAGCTCCTCACCCTATCTCTAAGGGAGCGCCCTGCCACCCTGCGGAGAAAGCTCATTTCGGCCGCCTGTATCCGGGATCTCATTCTTTCGGTCATGACCCAAAGCTCATGACCATAGGTGAGAGTAGGAACGTAGATCGACCGGTAAATCGAGAGCTTCGCCTTGCAGCTCAGCTCCTTCTTCACCACAACAGACCGGTACATCGACCACATTACTGCAGAAGCTGCACCGATCCGTCTGTCAACCTCACGCTCCTTCCTTCCCTCACTCGTGAACAAAACCCCAAGATACTTGAACTCCTCCACTTGAGGCAGGAGCTCTCCACCAACCTGAAGAGGGCAAGCCACCCTTTTCTGACTGAGAACCATGGTCTCAGAATTAGAGGTGCTAATCCTCATCTCAGCTGCCTCACACTCGGCTGCAAACCCAATGCACACTGGAGGTCCTGGCCCAATGGAGCCAACAGGACAACATCATCTGCAAAAAGCTGAGATGAGATCCTGTACCCTGTACCCTGTATCCTGTATCATGTTTGCTGGTAAATATTAAACTGTGTAAACTGGAGTCTGTCTTCATGCCAGTTTCTGCACACCAGCACGTTACACTAATGACTTGTGAAGCTGCTGATAAACTTAATTTGAAAACCCTTTTCACAGAGCTTTTTCACAGCTTTTTACACATTGTTTAACCACAATGAATGACAATTGAGAACTTAATATGCCAGTTTCTTTTATTGAGGAATCATATGGAGAATAACAAAAGTTGAATTTTATATCCAGTGGGGATATTTAACAAAGGTGTGCAAATATTAACTTATACAAATTAGATATTTTATATCTAAATGTTGTTGTGAATTATAAGGATCTATCTGCATTCTGAGCAGTTTTGTGATATTGAGCTTCAAAGATTTTGCATTCCATTCAACTTTGTAAATAGAATTATTTCATTTTCTGAATAAAAACATCCCAAAATGTACACAACATAAAAAACCATCACACAAATTAAGTCACAGAATAAGACACAAATGTCAGACAGAACCTTATAAATTCCAAGGGGATGAAATGTCTGTGCTAATCATCTAATCATAACATTTCATATTCAGTAACAATTTGAGGCACACTAGCCCGTAATGACAATGATTAAGTCTACTGAAAAAGTCTAAAGCTAAAAGAACAAATTAAGTTTGTTTAAAAAAAGTTTATGCACGCATTTTCATCAAATAACATGAAATATGACTCAAACATTAAGACTTTAGCATCACAAGATCATGTTCTGTAATGATTTATTTTACTATAGTGAATCTTGTTTTTTTTCTCTCTCTTTAATAGCACCTGCAGTTACTTAATAAGACCATCAAAGAGAATAAAGTAAATGGCCAACAAATGAAGTGTGGTCATTTTCATTATCAATGACCCATGTATTTTGCCTGAGACGCACATAGACGTGATCTCCTTTCTCTAGAGTTAAAGAGATTGAATTGGTTCCTGTCTCATAGCGGTCACCGAGAGCATGATTGTAAATAGTTATCATCTGTTCTCCATTTTTCATGAGTCTTAGACCCATAGGTTTAGATGAGCGATTATGTCCAGAGAGAGTGAAGAAATAGACGCCTTTAACAGGTGCTGTGAAGATCCCTGTAATGGCATATGCAATATTAATTAACAAGCATATTTTATGGTCATTTAATTACACTTTTTATCTGACATGCAGCTTTCAGAGTTCAGTGTAAGAACACGCACCAGTGGCTGGGTTGTAAGCTCTTCTATCATTCACAAACACATCTGTGTAAACCAGAGTGATCTCAGTGTTGAAGGGTCCAAAGTTACCAACGGCTCCAAGTGTGGCGGCAAATGCCACTTTATAATCTGTGTGAATCAGATGATGTTTTGTTAAAAAAAAAATCATGAGAACTTCTGTATAATAACACATATATAATATCCTCTTTTGTGCTCGTCTGTCTGTTTGAAGGTGTTTATTCTAATTGCTGTCTATAGATAATGATACACAGTAAAAACCCCAGAATTAAATCAACTCTGCTCAGATAACATTTGGTCCCTCTCTAAATAGTGTTAAAGTAACACTGAAGCAGAGTTAAAGTTAATGAGATAATTAAGCAATTAATTAAGCGATAATTGAACATTAATGATGAACACCTGCTGTTAACAAGCAGAATCACTAAAGAATAGAGAAACACAAGAACTACAACTGACTTCAGCCACAGCCTTAGATGAAATCAACTGAAGATAAAAGACATTCAATCTCTGAAGAGTGTTACTTTAACACTATTTAGAGAGGGACCAAATGTTATCTGAGCAGAGTTGATTTAACTCTGGGGTTTTTACTGTGTAAGCTTATGTATTATTACTTTACACTATTCTGCCATGCTTATGATCAACAAAGATACTCGTATAACTTCTTTATCCATCCATAGGAATATTTTTGCGCTGATTTTCCATGTAACAAATGAAATGACAGACAGGGTTACCTTTTTTCCTGAGTTGTTCCTCGGTGATCTCCAGTCTGTTCATCAGGGACCTCATAGAGGATCTCAGCTCTGCCAGCTCAGCGTAGATCCCTGTGTGAAAGTGTTGCTGAAACTCACCAGAAGTGAAAACAGCATCTCCTTGTTCCACATTCAAATGCTCAGGACTCTCAGTCACTGCCGGCTCTTCCAGCTGGACCTCAGTCGTACAGGCACAGCTGAACAGGAGAAGCAGCAGCGGGTACAGAATTGTGCAGGACATCTTTACCTTAAGAGAATATACAAGTGGAGAACTGTCAACGAGGAAATTAATATTATTTGGCTTCAGTTGTTGAAGTTGCAGAAATTCCAGCTGCTCTTATATAGCCCTTCTGGATTGATGTTTAACTCATGACACATTCTATGAGGAAACAAAGAAAATATTAATTTTTAGATTACAGATAATCACGTGTAAAATGTGATCCATCTTTGATTAAAAACAGGTTATATATAACACTTACATAAGACATACGCAATATTAATCTTTGATTTAAAAAGAGTTACTTCACCCAAAAATTAATTACTCCCCCTCATGTCGTTCTACACCCTTTGTTTATCTTCAGAACACAAATTAAGATATTTTTGCCAAGATATTTTTTTTTTTTATCCCCCATTTAAAGCAACTACCGTCATTCAAGGTCAACAAAAATAGTAAAATTGTTAAATAGTCGACGTGACTGCAGCAATTCAACCTTAATTGTTATGAAGCGACAAGAATACTTTTGGTGCACAAAAACAAAAAAAAAATACTTTTTTCAACAATATCTTCTCTTTCCTGCCTTACTGCTACGTTACGTTCAGCGTCTTCGTATTTACGTCTGAACGCAGACTCATTATTGGCCGACTCCTGCGTCGGCGTCGTGATGATCACGTGATCAGCTCCAGCCAATACTGAGCTGGCGTTCTGATGTAGTAGCAGAAAAAAATACTGGTTGCAAACATTCTTCCAAATATCTTCCTTTGTGTTCAGTAGAAGAAAGAAATTCATACAGGTTTGGAACAACTTGAAGGTGAGTAAATGATGACAGAATTTTCATTTTTGGCTTTTGGGTGAACTATCCCTTTAAGGTTAAGCCACTGTAGACATGTTGACCATTTTAACAATGGAAATTACGTTGCTTTCTATTGAAAAAATAAATAAAAAAACTCAGATTTTATCTTAAATTGTGTTCTGGGTCTCACTGGTGTGGAACGACATGAGGGTGAGAATGACAGAAATTTCATTTTTGGGTGAACTAACCCTTTAAAAGTATCTCTTTATCAAGTAGTTTTTGTGAAAAACAGGACGCACATGTGGAAACATAACAAAAGACTAAAGGTCAGATTTATATGCAGTGCTGTATAAACACTATCAGAGGTTTATTGTTTAAAGCCATATTATAAACTTTGACTAATTGCAGTTCTGGATGAGATTTCAGCATCTGGTGCAACTCTGGAAAACATGCATTGTTTAACTCGTAACTCATTGAGGAAAGAAAATTAAAAATATAGTTCAGTCACGTGCAGAAAATGATCACCACCGCAGGTCTAGATGGAGCTTCCCTGTACGGCTGCAGATGGCATTGAGGTCGCCTCATTTCAGAAAAGTAACCATTACATTCCAAAGTACGAAAAAGGATCGTGTCTCTTCAGAAAAATTGGATTAAACCACTCTACACAGCCTATGACTGAAAACAAGGACAGAAAAAAGCAACTTTCTCTCATAAAAAGTCAAAATATTGTCTGAACACATCAGAAACACTTTCCTCATGGATATCTGGGAACAAGCTTAAAGGGTTAGTTCACCCAAAAATGAAAATCCTTTCATTAATTCCTCACCCTCATGCCATTCCAAACCCGTAAGGCGTTCATTCATCTTCAGAACACAAATGAAGATAATTTGAATGAAATCTGAGAAGCTGAGTGCCATAAGGCAGATGTGACATTCTGATGCCGTTTCTGCAGAGGATTGTCTGATAATCAGTGGCAACAAATTGCGGCCCATTGTGTCTTACTAACTGGGGAGAAACTCCACTTCTAGCAAACAAGTCTCTCAGTACCTCAATGGTGATGGTGCTCATGCTGAAAACCTCAGGCCATTTGGAACAGGCATCAACTACCACCAGGAACATCGATCCCATGAATGGTTCTGCAAAATTGACATGGACATTGAGGTGAAGCGGTGCCCATTCTGTCTCATTAGGCCACCAGGACACTGCAGTGTCAGCGGCTCTATCTATTGATTCATCTCTGGCCAGAAGATATAACTCCTGGCAAGTGCCTTCATTGTCACCATGTCTAGATGGCCCTTATGCTGCTCATCCAGAACACCAGATCTTAATCTTCAGGGTTTCTATATCACACACCCAGCTTTCAGAGAGAGGTCATGACCATTTCTGATGGCAAATGAGACCGTGCGTCTGCATTTGCATGGGCAAATTCTATCTGTGGGCTGAAGATTGAAGTCAGCGGTTGGTGATCCGTAACAAGGGTAAATTCTCTGCTGAAAATCTGGCCATAGTTCTTCTCAAAGATTGTAATGAAAATGCAATTGGCCTCTCGCTGCCATCTTCCATTTTGTGCCTCGATCCCTTAGGCAGAGCCATCACATGCCAGCTTCACCGAGAGGGATGGATTGTAATGTGTTAGGAACATGTCGGATGTTACCAGCCTCTTTGCTTCCTGTAAGGTGCGTTCACACTCATTCCATTTCCACTTCCTATCCAACTGCAGTAACTCATTGAGGGGATGGAGGTTGGGTAAACTTAGTGCACAAACCATAAGAAGGATCTGAGCTGAGAGACACCTCGTGAGGTGGTTTGGAGCTTCAGTCCTGGCACTTCATCAACAATGTGCCCACCATATGTGACACTTATTTTTTTTCCCCCTTTTTCACTTGGAATAATTGAGACTTGAAGTCCCCACATACTATGCCATTTTTTTTTTTTTTGGGCTACAGTGACAACAGGCGTCACCCACAGACTCCAGTCCACTTTAGACAGCAACCGATTTTCAAGATCCAACTCACTTTTTTTTGTTGCTATTAAAAAACAAGCAAGCAAGCCGAGCACAGGTGAGGAAAAAAGTAGCGCAAAAGTAACATAACACATTACTTTTCATAAAAAGTAACACAATTAGTTACTTTTTAAGGAGTAACACAATAGTGTAATGCCTTAATTTTAAAAGTAACTTTCCCAACATTGCTTAATAGTAAAGTTGAATTAGATCATTGAAGGTCATCAGTGAAGACATTGGTTAATAAAGAGAGATTAAATACATTTAAATGAGCCATTTTTAAAAAAAAAAAAAAAAATAATAATAATAAAAATGTTGGGCTTGGCCTGATTTTTCTGTTTTTTAATCTGTCACGTTCATTAAAAATAAAATAAGGTTTAAAAAAAATGTTTTAACCCTTCAGCATTGCTGTAAAAATTGGCTAAAACACATAAAGGAGGCATGCCCAAAGTATTACAGGCTGTTCTTGGTCCATTTGGAGTATGTGGATGGTTTTGGTCTCTTTTGAAAGGTAAGTGTTCAGTGGAATCCTAACAGGTATGTACAAACAATTCATATTAAACTCCTCATCAACAACGATCATAATGGATCATAACTTCGGACACCGCAGGATAGCTACAACAGGCATATTAAAATCATTAAAATCAGTTTTTTGCTCAGAAAATCAACTGACCCACACACTCTCCCGCTATATTCATTACACCTCAAGTGTATCAGAATCCAGTAGGCCTCAGACAGACCAAGATACTATATATGGAGGCCTATGTGTGTGTCAAATAGATGTAGCTGTACAGTTTTGCCCTGAAACTATAGCTAACACAAAGCAGAATAATGAGGATTTGGATGGGAATGAAACGCGTTCACTCATTCTAAGGAAAGTCTTTATTGGTCAATGTACAGAAAGTGCTGCAGTGACCATCAAAGAAGTTAAACAAAAACCCTTTACAAAACAAAAGGAGAGAAACATATACAAAAGAATAGTCTTACATGATTTTACAGGGTTGTTCTTTTTAAAAGTTTATTATTATTTTTTTTTTTTGTACCTGTTCTATAACACACATGGTAAAAAGGACAAGCGAAATATAGGAGTGAAAGGTCTGGAAGGTGACGGAGGGGGACGGGATGTCTCACAAGGCTGACATCACAAGCACGTTTTGGCTGATGGGATGAGGAATCCTAAGTACTGCAACAGACATTACATGAAACCCAATGCACATATTCATAAACGCACATGTTTAGGGGGAAAACAGAAGTGTCGTCTACTGTTCAACTCTCATCTATAGGAAAACAAACACCTCTGTGACGCCGCTAAAGCCTCCGTTTTCACGAACACTGCTTTTGTTTGTACTTTTCTTGCATCCCTTCTTTTCTTTCTTTTCCTGAAAGATTTCATTGAACACTGCGGGGAGGTTAGTAAAGACCGTCACAATATATCAAGATAGCCCCAGGCTAAAATCATTGAACAATTTTCTTCTATTTTCTTTCCTTTAATAGTTTAAAAGTGCCTTTGTCTACAGAGGCTCAGACGAATCTATTTGAGGTGTAGTGAGGGAGAAACCATCCGCAGGTGAGGTGAGGAGGACACTATGACCGATAAAAGAGATCAACACAGACAGAGGAGGAGGAGGAGGAGGAGGAGGAATCTTCCTCTTCAGCAAGCAAGTGTGGACACAAACAGGCTGTGAGGGATGCAGGAGGACGTGAGGAGTCTGAGTCACCATTCAACTACTCTACAGTTCCCTATGTACAGAAGACAGGCATATAAAAATGTACAGACACGCTTCCTCCTATCTTACCGCCGAGAAAAAGGGAAAAGAAAGTTTGATTTCATTACGACGGAAGCTTGTTTCCAGCACCGAATAAAAAGGAAAGAAAAGGCAACTGCACATTTTTTACTCGCAATTGCGAGTTTATATCCCACGTTTTTTTTTTTTTTTACTCGCAACTCAAGATATGAAAAAAAGATGTAAACTCTGTAAAGTCCGAATTGTCAAATATAAATGTGCAATTCTGAGAAATAGCCCAAATTCTAGTAAATAAAAAAAGTAAAAAATTGCTTAATTTAGACTTTTTTTCACAATTGCAACAAAATTGTGAGTTTATATCCCGCAATTATGACTTTTTTCTCAGAATTGTGAATTCAAACTGTGAAATATAAACTTGCAGTTCGGTGAAATAGTCGCAATTCTTACTTTTTCTTGCAATTGTGAGTTAATATCCCACAAGTCTGACTTTTTTTTCTCTCAGTTGCAGATATAAAAAAAGATAAACTCACAAACTTGCAATTCTGAGAAATAAAGTTGCGAGATATAAACTAAAAATTTGGACTTTTTTGCAATTGCGAAAACCCTCAATTGTGATTTATAAAATCCGAATTGTGAAATATAATTTCGAAATTCTGAAAAATATTCGCAATTCTTACTTTTTCTCGTAATTGTGAATTTAAATCGCACAATTCTGACTTTTTTTCTCATAATTGAAGAGATAAAAAAGATATAAACTTACAATTGCAAATTCTAAAGTCCAAATTGCAAAATCTAAATGTGGAATAAAGAAAAAAATATGATAAACACACAATTATGACGAGTTTTCTAAGAATTGTGCGTTTTAAAATCTGAATTGTGAAATATAAACTTGCAATTCTTACTTTTTCTTGCAATTGCAAGTTTATATCCCACAATTCAAACTTTTTCCTAGCAATTGAAGATATAAAAAAGATTTAAACTCAAATGTGTTATTCTGAGAAATAAAGTAAAATTGTGATATAAGTTTGCAATTCTGACTTTTTCTTTGCAATTGTGAGTTTATTTCTCAAAATTGAGTTTATTTCCGCAGTTCTTGCTTTTTCCCCCAGAATTGTAACATATAAACTTGAAATTCTGAAAAATATTCGCAATTCGTACTTTTTCTTGCAATTGCGAATTTATATCTCACAATTCTGACTTTTTTCTCGCAATTGAAGATATAAAAAATATATAAACTCAAAACTGCACATTATAACTTCACAATTCTGAGAAATAAAGAAAGAATTGAGATATAAACTTGCAATTCTGACTTTTTGCTTGCAATTGTGAGTTTATCTCTCACAATCCTGACTTGCAAGGTGTAAACTCGCAATTGTGAGAAAAACATTGTGAGATAAAAAGTCACAATTAAATTTGTTTTACATTTTTTTTTATCCCATAGCGGAAACAAACTTCCATAAATTCCTATATACCTTTTGTTTAAAGAGAACCGTCTCAATCAAAATCTCTCTGAGGATCTAAAATAAACCTATTTTCTAAATTTCAAATGAAGAAAATATCATTATTATATACTTTCATTGAAAAAACAACTTTTGGGTATTTACTATTGCACATCAATGCAATATTAAATGTTACTCTGAAGACAACAAATGGTGAAGGCATAGCCACAATATTACAGTTTAGTATTTCAGAAAGGGAGAAAGCATCATGATGTTAGATTATAATCTGATTAATCAACACAAAACGCACAAAAAAACAGCAAATATGAAAAAAAAAAAAAACATCCCAGAGATGTTGATTCACAATTTATCCCATTGTGTCAATTTATCTTTCATTTTCGTGGATGTACTGAGACACTGCAGCTCATACACTGCAGATACAGGCTTCACAGCGGTGCGCGTCCCAATATTGACCAGCAGATGGCGGTACAGGATGCTTTTTGTGGCTGTTGGACAGAGTCAAAATCAGGTTGATTTGTGACAGCTTTTCAGGCAATAAATTCTGGCTTCTGTAAGTGTGAGAGGGCAATAAACGCGAGTGTTTTATGTATATAAGTGTACGTGTGTGTGCACAAGTCTATGTCTGCGTGTGTGAAGGTGTATGCGCGTGTGTGTGTGTGTGTGTGTGCGAGAGACTGTGTTGTCTGTCTGTGTGTGTGTGTGTTTTAATAGGGTAACGTAGACGGGTCCCACTCCAGCTTTCCATTCACTTTTCCCTTCTGAATGTTAGTCTCTTCCTCTTCATCAGTGTCCTCGGAGTCCACACTAGAGAGATCTCCTGACAGTTCGTCATCCTCTTCGTCTTCATCTTCCTCTTCCTCTGGCTCCTCCTCCCGCACCTCCTCAGCAATCTGAGTCCCATCGATGCTCTAGAACCAACAACACAATGATGCCAATTATATTTAGACCATCTTCGTGATGAAAAACTAGAACTATTCATTCATTTAAACAAAGCGAAATAAAACGTAAGCACTAGATGAAAACCTTAAAGCTAAAAAGGTTAATTGCACGAATGAAAATTTGCAACTAACTGAAATAAAATAAGTACTAAAATTACAAAAATAAATAGAAATATTAAAAAGTGCTAAAAATTACACAAACATACTGTAACAAAATTAAAAAAAACCTGAAAGCTAATTATAATAGTATGTAAATAAATTTGACCTAAAAGAATAATAAAAGGTGCTTAATCAAATGTAGAACGTGTGATTCATCATAATCTGTCCTCTCGTATGTGTCAAAATTTGAACGTTTTTTGATTCATTCAAGTGAATCGGTTCGTCCTAAATGATTCTTTCCAACTTGATCTTATGAGAAACGATAACCATTTTACGAGTCGGCGATTGCTTATGAATTTGATTCATCCAAAGTGTACCTCTGTTTTTACAGGTACACTAGGATACAGGAAATGTGACATAAATTTTGTCATAATACTGTGCATTGAACTTTATGGTTTGACAAGATCACTCTGAGCTTCTTTATTCATTGAAAACCCTTGCCATATATGGCTCTGATCAAATGTAAAATATAAGCCTTCATTGGAAAGTTTTTGTATTTATATATATTTATATATTAAAAAAACAACATATTGCCCTCTTAAGTAACTTTAAGACAGCTCAAGCAACTTTTTTTTAGTGTACCCGATTGCATTTTCAGTATTTTTACAGTAGCTTTACCGCATCTCAAACATTAGTCTTTAGCAACGAGGCGCATGCTGACCTCCATGGGGTTAACAGTGATGTTAAGATTGGAGTCGTCCCAGTCCATCTCCGGGTCTTTTCTCCCCTCTTCGTCCTCTTTCGATCCGTCCTGGTGGGTGGTGTGGATGCGGTAGATGCCCAAGACCACAATGACCACCAGAGCAGCGATGCACATGACAATGACCACCGTGGCAGCAGGAGGCGTACCTGATGACACACACATCCAGACATACATGAATTCTGCAATACATTGCTACAAAATATGGCTAAAACTGAATACGATGTCTGTTGTGATTAGTATTTATGAACACTGTCATAGACGTCCCAGTTTTATTAGGCTACTGTCACTTTAAGAGCTGCTGCTCGCATCTGACGCGCATCTCATTCTCTCACAACTCTTTAAGTTCATTTAACACCTTATTTAACTCATTTAAGACTGCTCTTATGAGGATACTCAGCAAAACAGGCACAATTGAATGATTTAAAAGCTTTTGCGTGATCAAATAATGTTACACTAGCCAAATTATGACGAAAAAAGCGGATGCTCCATTAATTATAATATTATTTTTATTATTAAATAATATTTTTAACGCATTTTGACAACACTAATATATATTGAAATGTTGTACAGCCTAATATTAATTTAATTTTAAAATAGATTTTATTGCATCCTTCCTGAATAAATTAGTTAGTAACTCTTTCCCCGCCAGAATTATTATTTTTTTTTTTAAAGTTGCCAGCCACCGCCAGTGCTTTTTATTCTTTGCACAAAAATGTATGCCCCACAGAATATTGTATCTGAACAAGCAATATATCAAAAGAAAGAATAAACCCGTTTATTCCGAGCTTCATGCATTCTTTTCTTCATAAAAACTCGAATGTGGGCATGTTTCATAGAAAAGCAACATTTGAACAAAAAGCTTTTTTTCCAAAGACTAACGTGCATGAGCAATGCTTTTTCTGCTTTTTTTACTTTCTTTGCCCGTGTTTTGATCCAGAGAAGATGTGTAATAGCGCCTCCTACCATATAACAGTGAAAACACAAGGTCAGACTGTGCTAAAATCACTGTAATAACCTTGAGAGGTTTATTTCTTTCGACTCTATTCTGCAGTTGATTGTTATGAATGTTCATTCATTCATAGTATTGTTATGACTCACTGAACCCCCCAAAAATCGATACAATCCTGGATTCCTGTCGTTTAGTGTTTTTCTGTACCAGGTAGCCTAGTTGAGGTGAAGCTCTTTCCACCGTGCTGACAGAGGAAGACAGTTTGGCACAGTTCACTTTAAGAACAGAGTCGCTTTCGGAGACCTTGCAGTCAGCAAGAGCAGGATTGGGAGCATGAGGTCACAGTGCCACCTGCTGTTTTTCCATGTCTCTCCTAAAGCAGCATGTCTGGCATCCTGTCATCTCCCTCTCGCTCTTTCTCTCTTCCGTCCAGAGAGCAGAATGCTCCATCTCGCTGCAGTCAGCTGCGGTCTCGGCGCCCTTGGGGAGATCACTGGTGTCCCTGGTGTGTGCGTGAGCTGGTAGAGTAAGTGTAATTTCCCAAACTCCTTCACACCAACAATACGGTCTCGAGAGCCTGTCATCCGCTTAGAGCCGCGTGCAGGGGTTTGTGTATGAGCTGTGTGTGTGTGTGTGTGTGCATATCTGCTTTTTTAGAAGCTGAATTCTCCCATGAATAGTTTTTGTGACACATTTACTGTCCTTCTTAAAGCCACTTGTTTACAACTTAATTCGATGGTTTAACAAATCAACAACACATTTTTAATTAATAACAAGGTAAATCAACTTATTAATTACTTAATAGGGTATATCGACTGCATGACTAGGCGTGGACGAGTCATGGCTGACTTTACCTGAGATGTGATCAGAGTCGGCCGTATGAACCACCAGCGGATGATGAACCGGTCTCATGTACTGCGATTGGACGGCAATGTGATTGACATGCTCCACCGCCTCTGAGCTGTGCACTACTCCAATCTGAGGGGCGGGGCAAACGCAAAATACATTAGAGAGACAAGAGTTCGCTCAGGGAGAATCAAGTGATTCCAGCAAATGAAGCTTCGTTATGTCATAATTTAAAAAAAAAGAAAAAAAATCAAGATATTTTGGGAGTGAAAAATTCAATTGAGACTCTTTTAGAATGAAATTAGGTTCATTAACATCATACTGATCCAAACAAGTCTGGGCTCAATGACAGTAGTTTTAGCATAAAACATATTAAACTCAAAATGACTAAATGAAAATGGATTTTTTTTTTTTCATCCATCCATCCATCTTCCACCGCTTATCCGGGGCCGGGTCGCGGGGGCAGCAGTCTGAGCAGAGACTCCCAGACTTCCCTCTCCCCAGACACTTCCTCCAGCTCTTCCGGGGGGACACCGAGGCGTTCCCAGGCCAGCCGAGAGACATAGTCTCTCCAGCGTGTCCTAGGTCTTCCCCGGGGCCTTCTCCCGGTGGGACATGCCCGGAACACCTCCCTAGGGAGGCGTCCAGGAGGCATCCGAAACAGATGCCCGAGCCACCTCAGCTGACTCCTCTCGATGTGAAGGAGCAACGGATCTACTTTGAGCTCCTCCCGAGTGACCGAGCTCCTCACCCTATCTCTAAGGGAGCGCCCTGCCACCCTGCGGAGAAAGCTCATTTCGGCCGCCTGTATCCGGGATCTCATTCTTTCGGTCATGACCCAAAGCTCATGACCATAGGTGAGAGTAGGAACGTAGATTGACCGGTAAATCGAGAGCTTCGCCTTGCAGCTCAGCTCCTTCTTCACCACGACAGACCGGTACATCGACCGCATTACTGCAGAAGCTGCACCGATCCGCCTGTCAACCTCACGCTCCTTCCTTCCCTCACTCGTGAACAAAACCCCAAGATACTTGAACTCCTCCACTTGAGGCAGGAGCTCTCCACCAACCTGAAGAGGACAAGCCACCCTTTTCCGACTGAGAACCATGGTCTCAGACTTGGAGGTGCTGATCCTCATCCCAGCCGCCTCACACTCGGCTGCAAACCGTCCCAATGCACACTGGAGGTCCTGGCCCGATGGAGCCAACAGGACAACATCATCCGCAAAAAGCAGGGATGAGATCCTGTGGTCCCCAAACCAGACTCCCTCCGGCCCCTGACTGCGCCTAGAAATCCTGTCCATAAAGATTATGAACAGGACCGGTGATAAAGGGCAGCCCTGCCGGAGTCCAACATGCACTGGGAACAGGTCTGACTTACAGCCGGCAATGCGAACCAAGCTCCTGCTCCGGTCATACAGGGACCGGACAGCCCTTAGCAAAGGGCCCCGGACTCCATACTCCCGGAGCACCCCCCACAGGGTGCCACGAGGGACACGGTCGAATGCCTTCTCCAGATCCACAAAACACATGTGGACTGGTTGGGCAAACTCCCATAAACCCTCCAGCACCCTAGAGAGGGTATAGAGCTGGTCCAGTGTTCCACGACCGGGACGAAAACCGCATTGTTCCTCCTGAATCTGAGGTTCGACTATCAGCCTTATTCTCCTCTCCAGTACCCTGGCATAGACTTTCCCGGGGAGGCTGAGGAGTGTGATCCCTCTGTAGTTGGAACACACCCTCCGGTCCCCCTTCTTAAAAAGAGGGACCACCACCCCGGTCTGCCAGTCCAGAGGCACTGTCCCCAACCGCCACGCGATGCTGCAGAGGCGTGTCAGCCAAGACAGCCCCACAACATCCAGAGACTTGAGGTACTCAGGGCGTATCTCATCCACCCCCGCTGCCTTGCCACCAAGGAGCTTTCCAACTACCTCAGTGACCTCAGCTTGGGTGATGGGTGAGCCCACCTCTGAGTCCCCGGCCTCTGCTTCCTCAGTGGAAGACGTGTCGGTGGGATTGAGGAGATCCCCAAAGTATTCCTTCCACCGCCCAACGATGTCCCCAGTTGAAGTCAGCAGATTCCCACCCCCACTGTAAACAGTGTTGGCAGGGCACCGCTTCCCCCTCCTGAGGCGCCGGACGGTTTGCCAGAATTTCTTCGGGGCCGACCGATAATCCTTCTCCATGGTCTCACCGAACTCCTCCCAGACCCGAGTTTTTGCCTCCACAACTACCCGGGCTGCAGTCCGCTTGGCCTGCCGGTACCCGTCAGCTGCCTCAGGAGTCCCCCGAGCCAACCAGGCTCGATAGGCCTCCTTCTTCAGCTTGACGGCATCCCTTACATCCGGTGTCCACCACCGGGTTCGGGGATTGCCGCCACGACAGGCACCGGAGACTTTACGGCCACAGCTCCGAGCAGCCGCGTCGACAATGGAGGTAGAGAACATGGTCCACTCGGACTCAATGTCTCCAGCCTCCCTCGGTATCTGGTTGAAGCTCTGCCGGAGGTGCGAGTTGAAGATCTTTCTGACAGGGGACTCGGCCAGACGTTCCCAGCAGACCCTCACAGTACGTTTAGGTCTGCCGAGTCTGTCCAGCTTCCTCCCCTGCCATCTGATCCAACTCACCACCAGGTGGTGATCAGTTGACAGCTCCGCCCCTCTCTTCACCCGAGTGTCCAAGACATACGGCCGGAGGTCAGATGAAACAACTACAAAGTCGATCATCGACCTCCGCCCTAGGGTGTCCTGGTGCCACGTGTAATGGTGGACACCCTTATGCTTGAACATGGTGTTCGTTATGGACAAACTGTGGCTAGCACAGAAGTCCAATAACAGAACACCGCTCTGGTTCAGATCGGGGGGGCCGTTCCTCCCAATCACGCCCCTCCAGGTATCACTGTCGCTGCCCACGTGAGCGTTGAAGTCCCCCAGTAGAACGACAGAGTCCCCGTTCGGGGCACTTTCCAGCACCCCTCCCAGAGACCCCAAGAAGGCCGGGTACTCTGCACTGTCATTCGGCCCGTAAGCACAAACAACAGTGAGAGCCCTATTCCCGACCCGAAGGCGCAGTGAAGCGACCCTCTCGTTCACCGGGGTAAACTCCAACACATGGCGGCTGAGCTGGGGGGCTATGAGAAAGCCCACACCAGCCCGCCGTCTTCTACCGCAGGCAACTCCAGAGTAGTGTAGAGTCCAGTCTCTCTCAAGGAGTTGGGTTCCAGAGCCCAAGCTGTGCGTGGAGGTGAGCCCGACTATCTCTAGTCGGTATCTCTCGACCTCCCGCACAAGCTCAGGCTCCTTCCCCGCCAGCGAGATGACGTTCCATGTTCCTAGAGCCAGATTCCGTGTCCGGGGATTGGGTTGCCGAGGCCCCTGCCTTCGGCCGCCGCCCAATCCACAATGCACCGGCCCCATATGGTTCCTCCTGCAGGTGGTGGGCCCACGGGAGGTCGGCCCCACGTCCCTCATTCGGGCTGAGCCCGGCCGGGCCCCGTGGGTAAAGACCCGGCCACCAGGCGCTCGCCTACGAGCCCCAACCCCAGGCCTGGCTCCAGGGTGAGGCCCCGGTTGCGCCATACCGGGCGACGTAACGGCCTTTGTTCTTTTTAAATCCATATGGGGTTTTGAACTGCTCTTTGTCTGGCCCATCACCTAGGACCTGTTTGCCTTGGGAAACCCTACCAGGGGCATATAGCCCCCGACAACATAGCTCCTAGGATCATTCGGGCACTCAAACCCCTCCACCACGATAAGGTGGCAGTTCACAGGAGGTGGGATATTTCAATATTTTCCAGGGGCAAATATATATATATATATATATATATACAGTATATATATATATATATATATATATATATATGAGAAACCAGGCTCAGTCTAATATATATCTAATATATCTAAAGAGTCTGGTTTCTCATTTTTGGGGGAGAATATATTTACATATATATATATATATATATATATATATATATATATATATATATATATCATTAGAAGGTATATAAAGTATATTAAGTGTATATATAATGATAAAAATTACCAATTATGTATTAAGGTCTACATATTTGCACAAATTTAGATCTGTGAATTTAGGATATTGAATAATGTCCTTAAATTTCAAAGTGTTTTTCATGGTAGCTGCTGTTGTATCAAGTCTCCACTGCATTTACAGGAGTTTGACCAGCAGATGTCCCACTTTCCCTTAATTTCGTTGGTTTTATTTGGACAATCACTCAGAAAGATTGTAGAGCAGTGATTTAAATGAGCCTCCATTTTACTATCACCTGGTTATTATTGTTGTATCGTCAATTTCAGATTTATCCACTCCTAAAAGTTACCACAAAAAAGGGTTTTTTTTTACATGCCAGTCCAACAGTCTCTTTCTGTCTTAGTGGACAGAAATCAGGAGTCTGGCTCTGCAAGAACAGTTTTTGGAAACTTTTAAGCACCAAGAATCAAAAAGAGCAAGCAGCTGAAAGAAGAGCAGAAATTGAAAGAGGGGATAAAGTAAATGGATGATACAAAGAATAAGAAGCCATGCCCAGTATGAAGGCAGTCTCTGACCTCCAAGTTGAACTCATTGCTTGTGTAGCGTCCATTCAGTTCAGAGCAACTGAGCCGGAACCTTCTCTCAGACAGACCGCCGGGCTTCCAGTTACGGTACCTCACCTGCCTGATGGCCTGTTCATAATGCGCCATGGAGTCAACACCTGAGACCAAAGAAAGACCGGTGTCAGGAACTCGCTCTACTCACAAAAGAACTCCAGATCCTCAACATGAAGTTCCTGAACAAGAAGGAGGTCTAAGTCCTTCTCTAATAAATGTACCTGGCACTCTCAAACCACTTTACCAAATGTCAAGGTGATTCGAATTTGCTTGCAAAAAGCCAAATGTACAGTGTGATTGATAGAGACAGATGTGTTGAAGAGTTTGAGCAGGATCTGGGCTAAAGGATTTAGAGCGCAGTCGAGAGTGACTTTTAATGATCAAAACTTTTTCGAAAACCATAGAAACGTTTGAATTTGACCTACCGAATATCCAAAGAGTGCACAACCTTTCTGTAGCACTGATTTGAAGCTGGAAAAATGTGTGCTAATTATTTTTTTTGCATATTAACGGTTTTTAAATGGGTAGTTCACCCAAAACTGGCATCATTTACTGATTAAATCAATCGCATATAATATACTCCGGTCACTCTTTTGCATTGCATTACATTTACACTTATTCATTTGGCAGACGCTTTTATCCAACGAGATGAGGTCGGCCTTGATGGGGATTGAACCCGGGTCTCTGATGCGTTAAATTAAAACTTTTATTCAGCAATAAAAAACTTCAAATTGATCAAAAAGGACAGTAAATACATTGATAATCTCACAAAAGATTTCTATTTCAAACAAATGCTGCTTTTTCTGTACTGTCTCTTCATCAAAAAGTCCTGAAAAAGCATTTTCAACATTGATAATAATAATAATAAATGTTTCTTGAGCAACAAAATCAGCATATTGCAATGATTTCTGAAGGATCGAGTAACGATGCTGAAAAACGAGAAGAGATAAAGACATTACAAAAGTCGTGAAGAGCCCAAACGTTTGAAACAAAATATATTCCAAATCGGCTCGGTTCAATGTAAAATCGACCGAAATTTAAGTTGTCATTCCCTTAAATTTCAGTTATTGTTCCCCTCCACTGTAGTCACATTGATGTAACCCGCCATTTTACATCTAAAGGCACCATATAAACGGATAATATTGTTGTAATATTGTAAAATTATGATGCTTTCATGGTGTTTTGCTTTGCCATTTTGGAGCTTGATCCCTATTCATTGTCATTACATGCAAAAAAAAGCGGCGTGTGCTTCAACATATCTCCATTTTTTTGTACCACAGGAAAGAAACCGGTTTGGATGACATGAGGGGGAGTAAAAAAAGTGACAGATTTCTCCTTTTTGGGCTATTTCCTTCAACACATTTATTTCTGATCCACAGCTCGAGGCTTTAAATTGTTCCAGCTGCTTTGTTCAGCACGAGTTTTCCATGTAGAACATATTTAACCATCTACAGACACATACTGATCTAGATTCAATTACGTTCCACGAGGAGAACTCATGCCAACTGGAAGATGCGATAAATGAAGGCACTGAAATGAACAAGAGATCATGAGAAAAAAAGAGTAAATGGACCGTACCGTAGATGGAGATGCCAGAGGTGGAGTTGGTGGCATCCAGATGTTTGCCCAAGAGAGAGCTGTGGTGGATCTCCAGACTCTCCCACTCTGGGTCCAGCTCTTCTCCGATCACCAGCACGTCACAGTAATCCAGGTTGTGCATCAGCTCCAGGACGCCGGGCCTCCGGGCTGCACAAACACACGCTGTTACACAGGCAGAGATACGCTGCGCAAATATATGACCTTGCGCCGGATCCACAAACAGCCATTGATTGTGTATGAATTTAATTTCGATGATTTATTGTTTCACTACCCCTGGCTCTGCACTCGATAAAAGAAGCCGGACACTTTTGTTGAACTTTAAATGAAAAAAGACACTAATAAAAAACAATTGACTTAAGGTCAGAGCAATAACCAGAAGGAGGCATTTATAATCTTGATAATAATAGACTAAAGCGTTATAAAAAACACATCCGTGGGAAGAAAATTCAGTAAATATACTGAAACGTCAGATTACAGGCAAAATGTGGCAGCCGTGAAATGGATGAATGCAAAGAAGTTAGATTATGTTAATATATGAGCTGTGAAAGTGAGTCATCTATCACCTATGCTGAGGGTGGCGTCGGTCTTGGTGACGGTACTAATGATGTGTATGTCCTTGAAAAGGGCCACCCCGACAGGAGCTCGGAGCTGAGCCGCGGGCCACACCAGCCACTTCACACCGGCGATGGTGATCCGAGGTTCGCTGGGCGGCATCACCATCACCATCGCCTTGATGTCTGGGATGGAGATGCACGTGTCTTCACCGAAACACCTACAAGTTGCAAAACGGAGAGAAGTGAGACAGGAAACTTGACGCAGAGTAACATGAAAATAAGCATTTTAAAAACGCTCTGTCTTGTCTGATTGACTTTAGCTAATGAAATGTTTGGATACACCTCTTTTGCATCATTAGAAACATTCATTCACGCGAGTCCAAACTTTTGACTTGTAATTTGACTAATGTGATAATGATAAAAACAAACTTAAACAAAATCCTGTAGTAAATACATTAACCCTTTAATGAACTTTTTTTTTTAAAACAAAATATGAAATTCTCATCATTACAAACCAACATTTAATAATAATTATAAAGCACATATTAATGCCTTATTCTGCATGAACATATTCTACATCCCATAATCCTACACTATTCTTAAACTTAACAACTACCGGTAACACTTTATTTTACAGTGTCATTGTTCCATATGTTACATGTATTTACTATAGTAGTAATTACAAATTATGATTAATTACATACAATTAACCCTAAACAAACCCTCATCCTAACCCTATAGTAAGTACATGTAGTTAATTGTCATTACTCAGTACTTAAATGTATAATTACACTGTAATACTGACACCTTACAATAAAGTGTAACCTAACTACCTTACTAACTGTTAATAAGCAGTAATTAGGAGTTTTTTGAGGCAAAAGTGTCAGTTTATAATTCGTAAATAGTGAGAATTGGACTGTAATCTAAAGTCAGAACAAAATAAAATATTTTAAATTAAAGTAATTAATTAATAATGCAATAAATGTATACAGTTTATTTTTTTTGAGTAATCAATGGATAATTTAATTAAAATTAAATGTGTATTTGGACCCCTTTACGAAGACTTGCGCCGAGTCACAGTATAAAAATGTTATTTTTTCTGAACCTATGATTGACAAATGTGACTCTGGAGCACAAAAAATAAGTCGCACGGGTGTATTTGTAGCAATAGCCAACAATACATTGCATGGGTCAAAATGATCGATTTTTCTTTTATGCCAAAAATCATTAGGATATTAAGTGAAACTCATGTTCCATGAAGATATTTTGTTAATTTCCAAACGTAAATATATCAAAAATTCATTTTTGTGAGTAATATGCGTTGCTAAGGACTAAGGTTTTTTTCAATATTTTGATTTTTTGCACCCTCACATTCCAGATTTTCAAATGGTAGAATCTCAGCCAATTCTATCCTAACAAACCATACATCAATGGCAAGCTTATTTATTCAGCTTTCAGATGATGCATCTCAATTTCAAAAAATTGACCCTTATGACCGGTTTTGTGGTCCAGAGTCACAAATGTGTAAATACCATTACTGAGACTCAAATGCAACATTATTCAGAAATACATGAAACACCAATTCAAAGAAAGGACCCTTTTTGTTGCATTCAAACGCACTTTATCTAACATTAGAGTTGCTTAAACACTCCTGCTCCCCAAAATAAACTCCTTATCTCACTTTGAGTATAAGAGCCCATTAAGACGCGCTGGCGCTCAAACTCTTTTCCAGGCGAGTGTTTGGACAGTTGATGACTGTGGTGTCTAACTGTTGTTATAGACTGTCACCATCAGCTTCAGCACAGTCGCACCTCACAGGTGAAATCCACCGCAGGACCAATTAATGATGCCCCAATATAGTTCGTTCGAAAGCAGCGAGTCGACAAAAATATTTGCGAGAACGTGAGCGGTGCGCTCAGCTTGGTGCCACTTCCTCCTAATGCCGGCGGAAGAAGTCGGTATGGCAGTCAGAAGCGGTGTTGATTAAGACAGAGGCGCTGAAGCGTGGACTGAAACAGACTCGCACACAGACCTGCTGGGGAAATTGGAGTCCCTCCAGCTTCATTACAGCTAGTACGCGAGGAGAAAGGGGGAAATAAAGTGTCTTAGGATTAGCAGGCCTCCCTTTCTCACGATGCACCCAGTAATTACTCTTTTTCAAGGGTGAGCCCTAAAGAGCACTCGTTGGTTGACTAATTCATTTATATACTCACCCTCTAATTAAGAACTATCTGTTTGTTCGAGACAACAACCCGCTTTCTGTCACCGTCGCGGGTGGAGTGATGCTTAGCCGCGCTCGAGCGGTGGTGCGCTATCTCCCGGAGGTAATTCCTCTGTACGGTTCGCCTAAACACTCTCCCTCGAGCGGCGGCGGAGAATGGCCTTGAATGAGAAGGAAGGGGAGCGCAAAATTGTGTGGAACCAACAAAACAATTACGTCTAATGACTGCAGTAAAAATGACTGTGGAAAGTTTGTGATGTGTAAAAGGGGCTCCCTTCGGAAGACGGCTCAAGTAAAATAGTCGAGAGCATGCTCGCTCATTAAAAAGGCTTTGTGAAAAAGGGCAACAATCTTGCTTTATTTACAGGGCTGATTTAAGGATATTGGGAGCTGGTCTAAGCCGGACTCCGGCTATTACGAGAGCTACGGCTCACTCCACTATCGACCAGGGAAGTCTGTTCTTATTTAGGCAATCCTCTTCACCAATGCGCACCAGACAAGTGTAGAAGCCTCTGTCGTCTTTTCATTCTCTCCTGCTCTCACTTTCTCCGCAGTAAAGTTTCATTTGGGCACATATCAGCCGGGTGCAATTGGATCCAATAGATTTCATTAGACTGCTGTCAGATGACGCGATCCTTCCACCCTTGACAATCAAACGAGCTTCTCTGAAGGGAGAAGGACACCCACAAAAACACTGTGAATGTAACTGGGAGTGTTTCAAATGCTTAGGGTTGGTAACGCTTTTGAAAGAAGTCTCTTATGCTCACGAGAGTGCATTTATTTCATCAAAAATTTAGTAATAGCATTAAAATTTAATATACAGTATATTTATTCCTGCAACTGCAGAACTGAATTTTCATCACCCATAACTCCAGTGTCACATGATCGTTCAGAAATCATTCAAATATTCAGATTTGCTATTCGTCAAACATTTCTTATTATTATCCATGTTGAAAACGCTGCTAAATATTTTGTTGTGGAAACTGAATCATTTCAGAATTCTCTGATGAATAAAATGTTCAAAAGAACTGCAATTTTTGTAATACGTTTTGAATATATTTGACTAAATGCTAAATACATTGTATAAATAAATAGCTTTTGCATCAGTTCATTTAAATGGACCGTCTAAACATCCTGATTCGATAAAATGATCAGTAAATTCCTTATGCGACAGAATGGAGTCTAATTATCAGTTTATTCTTCTGTAAGCTGCATCCTGAAATACAAGTTAGAAAAAAAAAGGAATATGTTTGTCATGGAAAAGTTATCAACTAAGTGATTGTCATACTACTAAAAATGTGATCAAGTTACTGGTGGTGTTTTCAAATATGCAGCTATTAAAGGAGGGTGAAATCTACAAATCGAATCAATTCGCTCTTCGTTGGAGTGATGCTAAAATGCTGGACATCAAAGACAGTCCAAGTTATGATCAATAAACAAGAAACATCAAACCATCATTTTCCCCACTTATTGACCTGAAGTGCTCGATAGTAAAGTCTCTGAGAATTTTATTGTGTGAGAGGATGGTGGCAATAAGATGAGAGAGATATATAGTGAGAGAAAAGAGAAAAAAAGAATGTAAGAACACAATTAAAATTAGGTTTGGGCAGTGGCGTACAGGAGTGTGGGGGGTGGATATTGCTGGTTATATCAGAAGTGTACAATAATAAACACATAAAATATAACATTACGATGTCCAGAAATCAATTTCAGTAATACACTGAGCTTAATTTATTGACATCGAACTCATGTTTAATGTGATAGCTTCACTCTTACATCTACTATATATACATCTAATAGGGAGTTCCTCAGGGTTCAGTGTTGGGCCCAATTTTATTTAGCATGTATATGCTTCCACTGATTATCAGGAAATATGATCTTGGGTATCACTGCTATGCAGATGATACTCATATTTACATCACCACTAACCCTGATGTCTATTGCACGTTAATTACTTTGAGTAGGTGTCTAGAAGAGATCAGAATCTGGATGCTGAATAACCTTCTGAAGCTGAACGGCTCCAAAACTGATGCTAATTGGTACAGTGGCAGCTAGTCGTGAGGCCAGTCATATTAGTTTGGTTGTTGATTCCAGCATGGTACTTCCTACTTCACAGGTGCAGAATCTTGGTGTCATTTTTATGATTCACGGTTAGCATTTGATGCGCATATTTCTAAAACCGCTTTTTACCATCTTAGAAACATTGCACGACCTTGCCATTAATGCTAGGATTGATTTTTAAGTTTTAATTTTACATATAAGGGACTGCACCAGCGTATCTTTGTGATCTTATTAGTCTCCGTTCTGCCAACTCTCTTTTACTTCATCAGCCTTCATGAAACTTGAAACCATGGGTGAAAGAGCATATTTCATTCAAAGCCCCCACTATGCACTTCCTCTCACCATCAGAAACGCATCAACTTTGGGACACTTTAAAATGTTGATTAAGACGCATTTATTTAAGGTTGTTTTTAATTAACTGTTGTACTGTTCTTAGTGTTGTTTTTGTTTTATTTTACTGTAATGCTTTGGGTTTAAGAAGAGCGTGTTATAAATAAAATGCATTATTATTGTTATTATGAATAATAACTGTGTGTGTGTGTGTGTGCACTGTTCCTTTAAGACATATTTGGCAGTGTTGTGCAGAGCTGTGTTGTCACTCTCTGACCTGCGCTGTGTCATGCTGTTTGATGGCATCTTTAATGGTGTTGTGATGTTCTGCAGAGGATGGCTCTCTGACACAACGGATTCTCTTTTATCATGGCCTTTCATGTGCTCATCAGCTCATCTCACGGCAGTCATCATCACCAGCGGGCCTGTCTATTATCCACAGACTCACGACCACTGCCACAACACTACATGAACACTCCCTGCTGAAAATAACAGCTTCAGCACAAGCTGCTTTGTTCTCATCTCTGTAGCTCAAACAGTACATTGGACCTACAACACCAAGGTCATGGGTTCAATTTCTATGCAATGCATGGACTGACAAAACGTATGCCTTAAATGTAACGTAAGCCACTTTGGATAAAATATTCTGCCAAATGCATAAATGTTTACGGTTGTAACCTGTTTTAAGACGGTCCAGCTGATGGTGTTCAGCTGGTTTAGGCAGTTTCAAATACCCAAAACCTATATATGATAGTGGTTAAACTGATAATCATGATGATTAACCACAGCTGTTCTCAGTTAATTTAATCAGAATTATTGCACTTTCACATAAAGTAATATGCTTATATAATTCATATGCAATGTTTCTTTTACATTATATTTAGCATATACAGTTGTGTTCAAAATTATTCAACCCCCACTGAAATTGATTGTTTTGGCCGGTTTGACATTGATTTTGATCATTCAGTCATCCTGCTTACAATTAAATCAAAGAGGCACGTGTAGGTCAGACAAATATAACATAACATTTATAATGAAATAACCACAAATGTCTTTTCTCTGCTCACATCATTATCAGTTTTATTCAACCCCCAAGTGACATTCAATCTTAATACTTAGTACAACATCCTTTTACAGTTATAACAGCTTTTAAACGTGAAGCATAGCTTGACACAAGTGTCTTGCAGCGAGCTACGGGTATCTTCGCCCATTCATCATGGGCAAAAGCCTCCAGTTCAGTCACATTCTTAGGCTTGCGCACTGCAACTGCTTTCTTTAAGTCCCACCAGAGGTTCTCAATCGGATTTAAGTCTGGTGACTGCGATGGCCATTTCAAAATGTTCCAGCCTTTAATCTGCAACCATGCTCTAGTGGACTTGGAGATATGCTTGGGATCATTGTCCTGTTGAAAGGTCCAACGTCTCCCAAGCCTCAGGTTTGTGACGGACTTCATCACATTGTCCTCCAATATCTCCTGGTACTGAAGAGAATTCATGGTACCTTGCACACGCTGAAGCTTCCCAGTACCTGCAGAAGCAAAACAGCCCCAAAGCATGATTGACCCCCGCCATGCTTCACAGTAGGCAAGGTGTTCTTTTCTTCATAGGCCTTGTTCTTCCTCCTCCAAACATAGCATTGATCCATGGGCCCAAACAGTTCTAATTTTGTTTCATCAGTCCACAGAACACTATCCAAAACTTCTGTGGTTTGTCCACATGACTTTTGGCATACTGCAGTCGACTCTTCTTATTCTTTGGAGACAGCAAGGGGGTGCGCCTGGGAGTTCTGGCATGGAGGCCTTCATTACGCAGGGTGCGCCGTATTGTCTGAGCAGAAACTTCAGTACCTACATCTGACAAATCTTTTCTCAGTTCCTCAGCAGTCACACGGGGACTTTTCTCCACTCTACGCTTCAGGTAGCGCACAGCAGTCGAAGTCAGCATCTTCTTTCTGCCACGACCAGGTAGCGTTTCAACAGTGCCCTTTGCCTTGAATTTGCGAATGATGCTTCCTATGGTGTCTCTTGGTATGTTTAACATCTTTGCAATCTTCTTATAGCCATTGCCCTTCCTGTGAAGAGTAATCACCTCTTCTCTTGTCTTCCTGGACCATTCTCTTGACTTCACCATGTTTGTAACCACACCAGTAAATGTCTAGAAGGAGCTGAGTATCACAGTCATTTTAAAGCTGCCTAATTGGTGCTTATTAGGCTTTATTGCTGCTCCCTGACATCCACAGGTGCTTTCAATACCTGATTGAAAACACTTCAATGGACCTCTGTTCTTCAGAGTGGTAGTCTTTAAGGGGTTGAATAATTGTGTCAATGAAGAATTCACAAAAGAAACATTTACTACTGTATTACAAAACCAATTGATGTCATTTTAGTTGCATATGCTTCTTTAAGAAGTCCTTGTAGGATTTCATTCTGAATTCAATTACAAATGTACTCTAAATTCTCTAAAACCATTTACAGCATTGGGGGGTTGAATAATTTTGAACACAACTGTACATTAGCACACGCTTCTCTCAAAAGCTAAAAGAGTGAAACGGATCGCTTCCGCATTTAGCCTCAGTGACACAACTTCTGGTGCAGGGCAGTGTATGGATATTGATATTGCAAGAAAATTCAGAAAATTAAGCAAAAATTAAATCCTAACCCTAACTTTGCAACTACATGTCAACTTACTCTACTAACCCTGACAGTCTAATCAGAGTTAGTTGACATATACGTGCGACACATTACTTATAGTCAATAGAACATATAAAAGAATCCATCAAAATAAAGCGTGACCTAATAATATAATATACTATATTATAACAATGTAATTAATTATGATCGACTTTTATCAGAAATATGAAAATTGTTTGATATGGGAGAATACTAATCCGGAAGCTTATGCAGCACTGAGATTTATACGTAGGCAGTCGCTGTGAATATTTTCCATTTCTAACATTCATTAAAATACTTGCAAATTATCTTAATGTTTTTCTATTAACTTTTTTTTATTGCAGCGCAGAGATTGCATGAGTGCATTTTTACAGCAACCACAATCACATACAATAATGTTGAGATTCTTGTTTAGATTTATTACAAACTGTCACTGAGAATGTTTGCTTGCTGATATTGACACGTACAAAGCAAAGAAAGTGTGTATCCGTTTAAGAGAAAAGTTCTTATTGGGGGATTTAATCGGGAGGATTGTTACTTGTGGAGGTTTGTTACAATTGCAAGACATCAAAAAATGAAAAAAAAAAAAAAACTCGCCATTGACACGTTGTCAGTGTCCTCTTTGCTCTTGTGTGGCGTGAGAGCACATGACTTGTCAGACATAGCAACAGTAACTAAAGGGGGCGGGTCTTTGCGAATGGTCAATTGACGCCCCCTATAATGTCTCTTTAATGTGTGGTGACAGATCGCTGTAGCTCCTCGATCATCTCTTCATACTAGTTCATTTATAGCATCAAAGAAACATGAATGAACATCAGAAGGAATGTTGTTTCAAGCGCGGAAAGACGTGAGGACACACACAATCTACTAACTCCCCTGACTGCTTTGTGTCGGACAAAATGGTGGATTCAGGGTTATGATTGGTCAGATCGCCTGTCAATCAAACTCCCAGCGAAGGGTCAATTAGAATACGATTAATCACACAGCCCTAGTTCAACCTATATTTTTCAGCAGGACAACACTTGAATCTTTTCTTTCTCGATGTTGCCTGGCTAAGTGTCTGCAGGATATGTGGGAATGAGTTAAGGGTAGATCCAGACTGAACGCAGGAATTGGGACTCATGCAGCGTAAGACAGATGTTATCTGTAACCAACCCAACCCTGAAGGCTCATCCCTCAGCTCAGTAGACAGCCTTCTGCGACTGTTCATCCTCTCTTAAACATCTAGCCTTGTTTTTATTAACACCACTTGCTTTCGAGATGAAATAAAATCTCTTTAAATGAACCCCTAGGACGCAAGCTACTTGCACGTATTCATTCACTCGAATATTTACTCCCATACTCAATATTCATCGTATAATTTCATTGCAGCACAATCAGTCTATTAAAGTGATCCAACCCATCCAACATTAGGAGTAGTGAGTAGTGAACACACACACACACGGAGCCTTTTTGCAGTGATTGGCCTTGCTCAAGAGACTCGAACCCGCAACCTTAAGGTTACCAGTCTCTCTAACCATTAGTACACGACTTCCCCTTTATGAGCACTTCATGAGCTGGTGTTAACAGCTGTACTCACTGGACTGTGGTGGTTATGTGGAGTTTGCGCAGACCGGGAGTGGGAAACTGCCGAGAGTTGATGTAGGAAACCTTTGTCATGGCCGTGTTGATGCTCTCCAAGTCATCTGCCTCCATGACCAGCACTGACTGAGCCGGGTTGAAGTGGAACTGAGAGGGATCAAGAGAGTGTGAGAATTTTCATAATCAAGAGAGAGAGAGAGAGAGAGAGAGAGAGAAAAAAAAACCCCTTAAAGCAAAGGAGCGAACGGACAAGTCAACACATTTACATATAGATGAATAAACGACGGCTGGGAATGACTGATGTCAAAGGATTCTCAAATATATTCAGATGATATTATAGAGAGGGACAAAGAATGGAATGCCTATAATCTTTCAACTGAAAAGCTTTGCATATATGTATGCGTATGTACCTTTATGCCTTTGCCCAGACTCTCAAGCGAGCTGATGTCTAGACCCTCCTTGCAAGCCTGGAGGCAGGAGATCACCTTTTGAGTTGCGATCTTCCCGGGTCGGATAGTCAAACCTGAGAGGCTTCCCCGGAAATACTGTGTGAACCGTGGAGTGGTCACCTCTCCTCCTGTAGACACACACACTAAAAATTAGACACTCTCACACACTCTCGCAGTGCCTGGCAACAAAATATAGCGTAAAAAAGCAAAAGATATCTGGAAGCTAAGTGACACTCTGTGTGTCAAAATGTCAACAACACCTTATCTGGCACTATCCAGACTCCAGAGGTAAGAAGACAAGCCTGTCTGCTGAAATGCCTCCATCTGCTCAGTTTTAAAAATAAGTGTTTTTGTATTTTTGCTGTATATGGTAACCCACAATCCTGTGCATGTGATTCAGCAGTTTCTGGAACGAACAAAATAAGCTATGAAGGACCTTTTGCATGAGCTCATTTATAAACTCTCTATATGGAAGGTTTTGTTCGGGTCATTTTGACCTGAGGATTTTCTTTTTTCCCTAAAATGTTAGTTAATGTTATTGCATTGGACTAAAACTTACTGTCTTTTTCTCACACAGGGGTATAACTACTCATTTTTTTGGAGAATGGTTGTACTTTTTAGATTTTTTGTTTTCACCTTGTTACAATCAGTTTCATAAATAAATACAAAACTTGTCCTAATTTGAAAGAAAACAAGTCGACAAAAAGACCGAATATTATATTTGGTGATAAAATATAGCATAAGGAGAGATTTATAAGTTATTTTTGATCGGGAACGTCACAAGTGTGACTTTGTTCCATTTTGTACAAAATAAAAGTAAACAAACTTCCTGGATTAACATTAAAGCACACTATTTTGATAAACACTGCACATTTTTTCCATGTTTTGTGGAATAATATATTTTTTCCACTCAAAAACTGAGGAGCTTAAGTTCAGATCAATCAGATCCAAAAATACATATAAAAAGTTGAAAAAAAAGCTTGAATCCAATATTTGGTGATAATATAGCATAATGATGGATTTACAAGCAATTTCTTTTGATGTTTGACCAGAAAAGCGTGACTTTGTTACATTTTGTACAAAATAAAAGTGTTTCAAAACAAACTTCATGGTTAAACATTTAAGCACACTAGTGTTTATTCCATATTTTGCTGAGTATTGACAAAATTATCCACAAATAATGATTTTTCCACCCAAAAAGCGACCGAGAACATCAAAGATGTTGCATTGTTTTCAACACAGCACAAGGGTTAAATTATTTTTACAGTTCTTGCAAGCTAGTCATATATTGATATACCTGAAATACCATATTTTTTTTCAGCAAGTTATTCAGCTAAACACACTTTAATAAAGATAATTTCAGCCTTGTTGGTTGTTAAACACTTCACATAATGTAAAATCGGCTTTTCTAAATGCATGATATTGATGTAAACGATTCATCCTTGTATATTTTTCTTTATTTTACCTCACAATTTTTAATGTCATAAAATGTTGACATATGCAATACATTTATTCCACTTAAACCCCGCCTCCTTTCCTACAAACGAGTGCCAGCTCGCGTTCACCTCATCCAATCAACAAACGACAGGTAAACCCGATGTATGTCACATTCATATATGCTTACATTGCAACTTAAATGTTTAAATTACAGTTTGGAAATCAAGCCTTGTCTCATTAGAAAGTTCTGCATTCAAAATCTAACTGATAATGATCACATCACGTAATATTTGCATAGTGAATTGCTACTTGTCTTGCGTTTATTTGCATATCAAATGGCAATCTGTCTTTTCTTTTCTTCCTTTCCTGAGTGACAACATCTTTTATTTTACCGGTCACACCGAACAATTTAGTAGGTTCCTTGATAAAAACGAGAGGGTGTTTAACGCATGCTGTTTTCCCTCCCATTCATCCCTCACTATGAGCGGGCAGATTTGGAGTCTAACCGCTCCAGATGCAGTGAATTCTGTCTCTCCTAAAGCCTCACAATGAGGGTCTGTGCTTCCAATGCTTAATTGCTTCTGTTTTAAATTATTTACTGGACAGATGTTATCAATTAAATGTTATTCCACAGATGAAACAGCAGAGGAACATTTGCATTCTCGTTCATGCTCCCCCTAAAGGACGAAAGCGCTAATGAGACTGCAGTCTTCGCATGGCATATCAGAGCTGTCAGCGTCACATCTGTATCGATCAGTAGAGGCTTAACAGACAATAACAAGCAGAACATCCTGAGCACAGGGGAAACGGCACGGCCATGACCTTACTTTTAGATAAGCACATGTGATCTCAGTAATGACCGTATTTATCTCACTTCATACACACTTATTATAGGGCAGCATATTTTTTCTTCTTGAATGAATGGTTCATCCAGAAATGATCATGAATCATTTACTCAACCGCATTTCTTTCAAATCATACTATTATGGTGCTTTTTATGGAAGCTTGTTCCTGGAATAAAACATAAAAAAGGTATAATTGCGAACTTTTATCTCGCACTTCTGAATTTTTCCAGAGAATTGTGAGATATAAACTCAACCGAGAGTTATAAAGTCAGAATTGCGAGATATAAACTCAACCGAGAGTTATAAAGTCAGAATTGCGAGATATAAACTCAACCGAGAGTTATAAAGTCAGAATTGCGAGAAATAAACTCAATCGAGAGTTATAAAGTCAGAATTGCGAGATATAAACTCAACCGAGAGTTATAAAGTCAGAATTGCGAGATATAAACTCAAACGAGAGTTATAAAGTCAGAATTGCGAGAAATAAACTCAATCGAGAGTTATAAAGTCAGAATTGCGAGATATAAACTCAATCGAGAGTTATAAAGTCAGAATTGCGAGATATAAACTCAATCGAGAGTTATAAAGTCAGAATTGCGAGATATAAACTCAATCGAGAGTTATAAAGTCAGAATTGCGAGATATAAACTCAATCGAGAGTTATAAAGTCAGAATTGCGAGATATAAACTCAATCGAGAGTTATAAAGTCAGAATTGCGAGATATAAACTCAATCGAGAGTTATAAAGTCAGAATTGCGAGATATAAACTCAATCGAGAGTTATAAAGTCAGAATTGCGAGATATAAACTCAATCGAGAGTTATAAAGTCAGAATTGCGAGATATAAACTCAATCGAGAGTTATAAAGTCAGAATTGCGAGATATAAACTCAACCGAGAGTTATAAAGTCAGAATTGCGAGATATAAACTCAACCGAGAGTTATAAAGTCAGAATTGCGAGATATAAACTCAACCGAGAGTTATAAAGTCAGAATATAAACTCAAACGAGAGTTATAAAGTCAGAATATAAACTCAAATGAGAGTTATAATGTCAGAATTGCGAGATATAAACTCAACCGAGAGTTATAAAGTCAGAATTGCGAGATATAAACTCAACTGAGAGTTATAAAGTCAGAATATAAACTCAAACGAGAGTTATAAAGTCAGAATATAAACTCAAACGAGAGTTATAATGTCAGAATTGCGAGATATAAACTCAATCGAGAGTTATAAAGTCAGAATTGCGAGATATAAACTCAACCGAGAGTTATAAAGTCAGAATTGCGAGATATAAACTCAACCGAGAGTTATAAAGTCCGAATATAAACTCAAATGAGAGTTATAAAGTCAGAATATAAACTCAAACGAGAGTTATAAAGTCAGAATTGCGAGATATAAACTCAACCGAGAGTTATAAAGTCAGAATTGCGAGATATAAACTCAACCGAGAGTTATAAAGTCCGAATATAAACTCAAATGAGAGTTATAAAGTCAGAATATAAACTCAAACGAGAGTTATAAAGTCAGAATTGCGAGATATAAACTCGAGAGTATAAACTTGAGAGAAAAAAAATCATTTTTTCATCAGAATTAGACTTTATAACTCGCAATTGTGAGTTTAAATCTCGAAATTCTGAGTAAAAAAGTCAGAATTGTGCGATTAAAAAGTCGAAATGACTTTTTTACTTTTTATTAATGCCGGACACAAGCTTCCGTAACAGAACTTTTACTTTTGGGAGAAATATTTATCTTTTTTTTCTTTCACACTTAATTAAAAAAAAACACACTGCCATTTAAAATCTGAGGATTTTGGGGGATTTATTTTATTGAAAGAGAGTGGTGTTTTTATTCAGCAAGGATTACAAATGAAAGTATAGATTTATAACGAACAAAAAGATTTCTATATCAAATGAATGCTGTTCTTTCTAACTCCATCTATCAAAGAATCCTGAAAAAGAAACTGTATCCCAGTTTCCACACTTCATTAAGCAGCACAACCATTTTCAACTAATGATAATAAGAAAAAATGTTTCTTGAGCTACAAATTAGAATTATTTCCCAAGCATCGTGCATGCATAATGGCTGCTAAAAATGAAGCTTTAAAAATAAAATATTATCGTGATTTAAAATGTAAATGCAAAAGCATTTTTGATCAATTAGCAAGCAAAAACATTCCGACCCAAAAGTTTTTTATAAACTCACTCCTTTTGCAAAGAAATGAAATCTTTAGAGCGTCATTTAAATTAAACGCACAATGCATCAGTCAATGTCCCAACGAAGCTCTAGAAAAAAGCAGATAATCCTATTTGATGTCTCGTGAAGACAATGGCCACCAAACCCCATTTCTTCTTCGGAGAAGACAAGGATCTCAATTTGGCCTGAACAAATACCATCCTCGCTTTCCATTATGAGGTGGCTTGTCGTCACATTGTTGATTACGGCGAGTGAAAACGGACAGGGTGCGAGAAGCAATCTCGACCGCTAATAGCTTGAAAAGTTATCAGTTGCGGTTTAGTGGAGCTTAGACCAGCTTCATTGGGATGTAATAGCAAGTGAACTTGTCCTCCATTCAGGGTCTCTTAATCCTCACTATGGGTCTCTTCTAAAAAAAGAAAAAGAATCACAATTCATGGCTAGAGAAGAAGAGAAAATAATCCGCAATCAGCACGGATGAAACGAAATGTAAAATGGTGCTGAAGAGTCTGAACTCAGGGCCTCGCCACCTAAAACAATGATTTAGCCGTGACTCCATTCTCTCAGAGCCTTGTTTAATTATTTAGCTCATGAAAGCGACGTTAAGGACAGTCTCTCCATTCAGATGTGATCATTAGCTCCATTTGAAAAGGCTGAAATTGACAGGCCGTGTTTCTTTTTTGATGTTTTCATGCCTGAGTCTCTTTGATTAAATGAAGAATCAGGGTAGCCCGGGGCCAAACACATTGCCTCTCTCTTGGCATTCGAACCGCCGCTGCCGTATCAATAATGTAGATATCTCTTTGTCACATCCTCTCCCTCTCAAGCCTGAGACTATCTGATCACATCCCAAAATTGGTGGATGCTGATTCATCATCTGCTGCGTCTCGGCTGTCCGAGCCACAATTATGCCACCGTTTCGTTTTATCGATCCTCCTTTTCAAAGGATGATCAAAATAACAGCTCTTTCAGGGTCTCACCTTGCCAGCAGGCGCCAACGGTGAGCTGCACATCGATCTCGGAAGGGTGGATGGGCCAGTCGTCCGTCACAAGGTAGGGTTCGTAGGTCACTCCGTCTACGAAGAGCGTCACTGATGGGAACTCCACATTGATGACGTAGTAATGCCACTCTTTGTCACAGATCTGGAGACGAGAAATACAGTAGAACAAAAATGTAATTCCACTCTCTGTCAGTAGGTGGCGCTTATGGAACGGCAGGAATAGAGTGGTTTCCCTAATAGAGTGGTAACCTCTGTAAACAAAGCAGCGCTAATAAACACTACGCAGACGGAGGGAAAATGAAAAGAAAATAGGCCTACCATCAAACTACCATCATGGCTGCCAATTTTTTAATACAGCACACTATTTACTGCGAGTTTTTCAAATCCTGGCAATTAAGTACGGATTAAAATATTAAACTGTAATACTTTTATCATCACACTAAGCATTTCATCCGTAACCCTCAAACTAGATTGAGCTTGGCGACCCCTCGTAAATCTTCAGCGACCCCTCGTGGGGATCGTGACCCCCCGGTTGGGAAACAGGGGCTTAAGGCTTAGTTTTAAAATGCATAGCTTTGCTACAGTTACGCCTATCATTTACACTGCGCCGGTGTTTTCGAACCTCGAAAACAGAGACTTTTGAAAACGCAGACCCTGTTTTAGTTTGAAAACACGGGGGTTTCAGTGTAAACAGACCAACACAGAGACTCTGCGTATCCTTGACGACCGTGTAAACAATAACACGGACACTGAACTGCAATTACGCGCATACCCAGTGGGCATGAACGGTCATGTGACATGCATTTTCGTTATGTAGTGTGGATGAAGATCGTTTCTTAATCACTCAATCCCCTCATTAAAAAAAAAAAAAAACCCTTTCCTTCCCTTTTCCCTTCCTACTCTAGCTTATGGTACTGAGCAATGTATGAAACTTGTATTGTGAGCACTTCCTGTGTCTATTTGCCAATTCATGAAGAATCGCTTGTTTGTATTCCTCACTTGTAAGTCGCTTTGGATAAAAGCGTCTGCTAAATGACTAAATGTTTCTGAAATGCTGTGGAAACGCGAGGATCGTCTGAAACGTCATTTTAAAACGAAAACGCACTGGTGTAAACGGAGCCTGAGATAATCAACATGACTCGTGAGGTTTTCAGTTCACCTTTACATGTCCTTAATGAAACAGAAATTGAACTTAATTTGCCTTCATTATCTATACTATTCATCATTTGTCACATGTCCTATTAAATTAATTGGGTATAATTATGAGCAGACACTAATTATAGGAACAAAGGTTTTCGTACGAGAAACATCAAATCCCTTTACAAATCAACGCAAACCAATCAGAGCCATTTAAAGCTCCTCTGCACTATTTTTTATAGCATTTACACACTTTTAGTCACTGACTATTTTAGTTTTTTTGCATTAGCCCCACCTTAAGACGCCAAGTTAAAAACTTTTTGTTCCATTTTGTTGTGCAAGAAAACGCCCTGCGCACATGTGAGCAGACCCTAAGAAATCAATGACATTTCGAAAAGTCTATGAAATCTTAATTTCATTAAGATTAACTCTGCCACCTGTTCACATTTACAGGCAAATGAACGGTGATTATCAGAGCACCCATAATGTCATAACGATAATTTGCTAGTATTGTGCGGTAAACATGCTTATGCACACTCCACACGCAGTCATGGAGAGCACCATATGGATCTGAAGATGCCTGGGTGGATGCTGCTGCGCTACTGCAGAGAGGAGTTAATGAAGAGATGAGCCCAGGTCCCCAGAGAGAGACGCTCCCTCTCTCTCCCTCTCCCTCTCCCTCTCTCTCCGTCTAACCGCTGCCCCTGGGGACGGATCTCACTGCACACCTCTATTGCTCTCCTTCTCTTATCTCTCCTTTTCTAGAATAGATATTCTCTTTATCTCCATCTCACTGGACTCTTCAAAAAGCTCTCTATTTCTCCCTTCTTTCTGCAGTAATCTTACTCTATCAGCCTAACCTTTTTCTGCCTTTTCCAGTGTCACAAACACAACTGATACAAACAAAATGTGCCATTCGGCACCATATTTTCTAGCTTGGGCACTTGTGATGAAATCCAGGACTGAAATTCTTGAGTATTTTCAACTAAAACTGTCAATTAATTGACATTTCTTGGTGATCGATTTTTTTGCATAATATAATAATATGCATAAACACCCATTTTTACAATGCAACTGTTTTAACTAAATATTTAGGGTATAATTAGGATGGAACACCTGAATTCTCAAAAGAGAGCAGATAATATAATTACACCCACTAAAGAAAATAAAAGACTCTCCAGAAATAAAATTGCAAAAATAAGCTCATGCAATTTAGAAAGTCAAAGCAATGTCCAGTGTCAGTGAGGCTTGAAAACAGCAGCATTAGTGCTGGTTAATTAAACCGCTCAAGCTACGTCTGTCTAAAAACTGGGCTTCTGTTCAGAGTATATAAATGAATAGCCTGCAGTGTGTAAACATGAGGACAACACTTGAAGCTTGTTAATTGTAACATAATTATGTGCAAAAAGCCATGAGCAAAATATGTAGACTGCAGATAGTATATGCAAAACTGTTTTTCCAATTCTGGATAATTTAACCTTATGTTTTAACGTGGCCCTGTATTTTCATGTGAGGTGTTCATGAAAACAGTGAACAGCTGCTTGTAAAAAAGGTCTGCAAAATTTCAATGATCGAAGAAAATGACAAATGGAGTTTATTAAATGCTTCCCAAAAGAATTCTGAACTGAAACGGCCTGAAACAGTTTTTTAAATTGAATTGAATGCATGTAAACCTATTGTAATGACCTTCAAAACAAAATTGGGAACCTTTAAAAAAAAGCATAATAGGGGCACTCTAACTTCAAATTCAATTAATAACCCATTCCAGTCACATTGTTTTCGTTTGGAGTCAATTTGACCCCGACAAAAACAAACTGAAGAAAAATAAGATAAATAAATAAACTGGAAAAAGTGCTTTTTACGGTCTTCGGGTCTCTGACATAAGTTTTAAAGCACCGCTGTTTCATTAGTTCACACTTGTCACGTTTGGTTCGATTAAAACGAACCCTGGTGCGATTGCTCAGTTAGTGCGGTTCATATGTGAACGCTGCCATCCAAACCCTGGTGCGGACCAAACAAGCGGATCGAGACCGCTAAAAAGATGGGTCTCGGTCCGCTTCCAAACGAACTCGATCGATATATGAACTCAACACGGACCAAAGACATGTAAACGAACCAAAAACAGGACGTGATGTCACAAGATGCGACGCTACAAGTCAGTAATTGATTTGACGACGAGGGAAGATCGGTGTATCCAAAATGAGTCGAGGTCAAACGTGGAGCAACGAGGAGGTAAAGTTTCTGCATACAACGGAGGAAATCTTGATGCTGTTTTGAATGTTTTATGAGCGCTTCGTGAGCTCTTAGCTCATAAAAATAAAGCATTTGTACACACATAAAATGATGGCGTTTAATCCAGAGCACAGCGTTGTTCTGAATGTTCGGGAATGAAGCTCCGTCGCGAAATATACGTCAAAAAAGCCGACCAATCAGGTTGTGACCGTATCCCTATGCCTTTGGTTCGGTAACTTTAGGTTCACTGTTAAAAATGCCAGTGTGAACGCTAAGCGGATCAGGACTATGTTTTGTTTTTGTTGTTTGGGCCGGTCCAAACGAACCAAAACAACCGAACTACAAGTGTGAACGCACCCTAAATATCAGTCCCTCCAGAAAAAGCGGATTTTTTTTGTGATTGTTGCGGGCCAAAATCCTTGATTATGCGCCACGTTTTCTTAGGGTGAGTTCACACTTGTCATGTTTGGTTCGATTAAAACGAACCCTGGTGCGATCGCTCAGTTAGTGCGGTTCGTTTGAACATATGTGAACGCTGCCGTCCGAACCCTGGTGTGGACCGAGACCGCTAAAAAGATGGGTCTCGGTCCGCTTCCGAACGAACTCTGGTGCGGTTCGATTGATATATGAACGCAACACGGACCAAAGACATGTAAACGAACCAAAAACAGGACGTGATGTCACAAGATGCGACGCTACAAGTCACTGATTTGACGACGCGGGAAGATCTGTGAATCCAAAATGAGTCGAGGGCAAACATGGAGCAACGAGGAGGTAAATTTCTGTTTCTGCATACAACGGAGGAAATCCTGCTGCTGTTTTGAATGTTTTGAACATTTTATGAGCTCTTCGTTTCAGCTGGTAAAAATAAAGCATTTGTACACGCATAAAATGATGGCGTTTAATCCAGAACACAGCGTTGTTCTGAATGTTCGGTAAGCGAACTCCGTCGCGAAATATACGCCATGACCAATCAGGTTGTGACCGTTTCCCAATGCCTTTGGTTCGGTAACTTAAGGTTCGCTGTTAAAAATGCCAGCGTGAACGCTATAAGCCAGGACTATATGTTTTATTTTTGTTTTTTTGGTCCGGTCCAAACGAACCAAACTACAAGTGTGAACGCAGCCTAAAACTAAAACAGCAATAACTTTTCGTTTGCAGCTCATCTCTAGTTTAAATGGACTGAGCATGCTTTCGACTCATTGACAAGAGCGTTCGACCTCAGTCTCGTGCTCATCACATGTCCGTCGAGGAAAAAACAACACGGCGCTGTGTGAGAGAGCGCATGCTTTGCTGCTAATGAAACACACACATGAAGCATTAATCTTGGCCTGACAGGAGATGATTTTGGCTGTTTCAGCACACAAAGGCACACGCCGCCAAGGATTAAAACATGCTTACATTTGGCCGCCCCCATCCCTCGCTCTTCTCGTTTATTTATTTATTTATTTGCTGCAAAAATTTTTTAATCTTTTCCCCTGTCAACAAAATGCATCCACGACCTTCAGAGCAAACAAATAAATGAGAGTGTGACAATAAGCGAGAGCCGGAACACAAATCACACCTAGAACTATACGTCTCTTTCTGCATGCACAGGCATCATTGTGTCAGGTCGGCTGCAGGAGAGAAATGCCTCGCAGGCTGTGGCGGTACAGGCCTGTTCCTCATTCAACATTAATGCATTGTGTTCGCAGGCTTGTGCTGTTGCCTCAGATAAGGTTTGAAATTCACAGACGCTGGTCTCTATCTAGGATAGGGCTGAGAAATATATACACACACACACACACTGTAGCATAATATAAATAATCTCAGATATTCAAGAAATAAGATTAAAGTTGTTAGTTTCTAAGCATTTTAAAAATAATGAAGGTCGCCAAAATAAAGTGATAAATATTCAGCAGGTCATGTGATCTCAACATTTCATCCCCAATGAGGTGACCTGAAAAAAAAAAAAAATAGTTTGCAGACATTTTATTATTTTACATGAAGCTGGTCGAGTCTTTTACTTATACATTGTTTATGAGGACAAAAAAGAAACAGCACTATGAATATTGTGAACATTTTATTTTGTTTCATTCAGTCATAATGGAATGCAAGAAGAAAGACAGATAGCTTCATCTCTGACTTAAACATCAGCAGCAAAAGCATTAATTTCCATGAATCAGTTCTCTCATTTGTGTCATCAAATTAAAAAGAAATCACGGACGTCTGCATGTGGCAATTTTCCTATATTAAAATGTATGGGGAAATTTTTTTTTTTAAGTTTAATATTTTCAGATCTTGCATACTTCAAAATTATTTAAATTTTAAATAATTATATACCGAGACTATTGGCTTTTACTCCATGTCTTGAGGCTAATATATATATATATATATATATACGGTGGGTATGGAAAGTATTCAGACCCCCTTAAATTTTTCACTCTTTGTTATATTGCAGCCATTTGCTAAAATCATTTAAGTTCATTTTTTTCCCTCATTAATGTACACACAGCACCTCGTATTCACAGAATTGTTGACATTTTTGCAGATTTATTAAAAAAGAAAAACTGAAATATCACAAGGGGGTCTGAATACTTTCCATACCCATGAATATATATATATATATATATATATATATATATATATATTTATTTATTAATGAATCACCCAGTGCTCATGATCGTATATCTCAACATTTCTTCAATAAAATTCTCTCTAAATAGGAAATTTCCCTTCCTTGATAACACATAGCTATTTGATATGTCACATCCTGATTTCTTGTTTCTATAGGTCAACCCGTCAACACTGGAAAATACTCATTTCAGGGGAAATAAATGTCAAGACATCTTGTATGTTGTCAAAAGGATGTAATATATTACACATTATCAGGGCTTTGTTATTTCACTCATGTCTACCTCTAGCTAACAGTCTCACAGCGTATAATAACGCTCTCTCGCCGCTCCTGGACTCCCGCCATGACTTTCTTCAAAGGGATAGAGGCGGACGAGAAATTTGGAAAGAATAAATGGCTCCCGCAGAAAACTTTTCAGAGGTGGCATTTAATCAAGGAGTCCAGGGACTCTAACTGTGAGCCGACTTTGGGAGGTGCAATTCAAGGTTTCATTATTTCCTTGATTGAACAGCAGATTAGGCTAATTTTAGGTAGTGCTTTATCTGTTCCATCATCTGCTCCCTCAAATGGCCTTGTGGGAGGGATAATTTGTTCTATATATGGAACGGCAAAAATAAAAGTGAAGAAGTGCTTTTTCTCTCCTCTCTTATTTTGGAGGTGTAGATATATATCTCATAATCGATTACTAGTAAGAAACGTTCGCAAATCGGTAGACAGAGATGGTTGGGGCAAGATCTTCAGATAGCCGTACTGCTGTTCCCTTCGTCCTCATGCAAGTCAGAAAAGGGCATTGTGGGTAATTGATTAGGGAAGTTTGTTGCTGTGTCGACTAGCACATGCTTGGCACTGTTATCCACGCACCTGTCTCCTCATCACCAGGAACGCTACTATTGGAACCATAAGGAGATCTTCGAGACACCTGTGCGCTCTCTCACAGCCGTTATTCACCACGACAGATGGAGCTCAGCCAGACGCTCAAACCTGACTGGGACATCCCTATAGAATTAAATTAGAGGCTACACCTCTAACTGAGAAAGTCAATGAAAGAGACACTTTTAACCACCCACTTTCAAATGAAGGTCTGGCCTATACGCTGTGACAAGTAGAAGACAAACACTGCAATTTGCTGATTGCAGCCATACAAATGACAGTTCTTTGGCCGAAATGATACGGGAGAGATGGGTGGCTGATCCAGCAGAGCAGGTTTAAGATCTGCAGTGGGCCGTGATATTGGCTGCGCTGTGTAACTGGCTCCTGATGTATCTGTGGAGGGAGGGTGTGACTGCTGCTTTTCTCAGGACAGACACAAACGATCAAGCTGGGAGAAAGTTTCTTGGCAAGGGTAAGAGAAAGTGGACAGTGCTTAGAGCTGGATTTGTTTTAACTAACCCTTTTCATAAGATGTAAAACAAGACACGGATGTCCCCAAAGAGTGTATGTGAAGTTTTAGCTCACAGACCATTTTTATAGCATTAAAGTGGCCACTTTTTGTGCCACGTGCCGTTTTTGTGCGTGTCCCTTTAAATGCAAATGAGCTGGGGCTCCCAACCCCCCTTTCAAGAAGAGGGCGGAGCTTCAATAGCTCATGCTCCAGCAGAGCGGTGTGGTGCAGGACAGATTACCAGAACACAGACAACAAAACAGGACAATCTCACGCAGCAAAAAAGAGTGTTCAGCCTTATATGATCGAACCCGAGTCATACACAGACGTATAAGACTTTATCGATATTCTTCAGCACATTTCCTACGAAAATTACATTTCATTGGTACATCCCAAAACACATCACATGTAAAGCGTCACATGTAAAACTCCAGCTGCTACAGTGAGGAATCAGGAATGGCGGGCTGTGTCTATGCTGATAGGGCAGATCATCACCGGCTGTGGGCGGGGCTTCTCCCTACGATGACATCATCATAGGGGAGGATCTGTTGAAGACGCTGCTTTTGATTTATGGGAATCATAAAACAAAGTGTGAGAGTATTTTTATCATTATAGGCTGGTTGTTCTCACACACATCAGTGTTCAAACACCTTATAAAAGTGGATTTTGCATAATAGGTCCTATTTAACATTATATCCGTGTCAGGAGGCAACTTTCAAAGGTATTCATAATTTAAAATGGTCAAAATAGTCGTTTTAGAGATGTTTGCTACACTAAAAGCCACTAACAAGCATACGAAATCTAAAATATGTCTCAAATGTACTATTCTAGCACAAAAACAACATGAATTTCCATTATGGTGATGGCATCAAGTTGAAAATATTGCTGAAAATAAGCAATTTATGTAACTAAACTGAACACAGCAGTATTTAACTTAAATATTTAACTACAATAAACAACATTCAGCGCTTCTGGAGACTTCTGGGAAAGCTACTAAATGAAATGAATCTGTGAATATTTTTTTTCTGAAGTTAATTGAAATGAAAATATATAAATATACGAATTTGACACTATATCATGCTATACATGCATGCTATTAGCTAGCTACTGGTGAAGCTGCTGTTTTAAAAACAGCCTATTACTGTAATAACACAGTCACATTTACCGTTCCACTGCAAATGTTCAGGGGAAACCCCAATCTTTTCAATAGGAATCTTGAGATTTTAATTTTTGCCACATAACCACAACAAGAGACATCTTCCCCTGTCAGAATCAAACCTCAAATGAGATATAAACCCGAGTCAAATCAAACAAATGAGATATAAACCCAAGCACAATGAAGAGTGACAACTCCATTTTCCTTCCTCTCCAGTTCCAAAAATGCACATACATACAAAAAGAGTGAGAGAACAGTAGGAAATTACCTCACTTCTCACATGTACTTCTATAATACTGACAATATTTTATAATATAATACAATGTAATATATTAATTAATAATAATTATTAAATAAAAAATAATGCATTTACCTTGGATAAAGCAACCAATATATCAATTAAATTACTTTTGGTTAAAAATTATAGCTATAACTTATAACATACTGTCAAACCATTAATAAAATAAAATAAAATAATAGAATAGAATAGAATAGAATAGAATAGAATAGAATAGAATAGAATAGAATAGAATAGAATAGAATAGAATAGAATAGTCACATGTTTGTGTTTTGGATTTCTGTTTTCCCGGTCACATGTCTATTCAGTTTTTCCCGCCGCTCCTTTGTCTCCATGGTAACCCTCATTATTAGTTCAGTCGTGTCAGCTGTGTATTGTTAAATAGTCTCGTTATGCCCTTGTGTTCCTGTGTATATCTACCCTGTGTTCTCCATCAGTCCTTGTCGGTTCTCGTTCGTGTTTGGATGTGTGCGTGTGTGTGTTTCCTGTTATATGATGCTCCTGAATCCCTTCCTGGTTGTCATTGAAGTCTCCATTGCTTTGCCTGGGATGTTCAATTCCACGTACCATTACTATAGTATAAAATAATATAAAAAATTGTAAAAGGTTGACATGATTTTGAATTTAGTCTTAAATTATATGAAAACATAAGGCAATTACATTTATTATAACTGCAGAAAAACTAAAGTAGATCGGATATATCTGAGGACAATCAAAAGTGTGATGGGAAGATGCAAAAATATGTTCACGTTTCATATTGAGGAATGTATTGTAGGAAATGGCAAATGTTCCACTTGAAACTGGCTGTTTTATCAACTATGTGCTTACAGAAAAAAATCTCAGTTAATAAATAAAATACCATAATCCACTCAAAAGCGCTAGGGAATCACCACGATAGTTCATGTATGCCATGTCAGAGTTTCTGATACTCCACCACGGGTGAAATACCCCGCAGACGCGTCCTTCTTAGGGACTCTATGACTTTCTCAGAATTCGTCAGGTTGTTTGGAGCAAGATTGCAATTCTTCTCTTAAACCTTGTTTATCAAGTCAATTTAGTTCACACAGAGGTCACAATTCAACAACGAAAACAGCACCACAAGCACAGACCTAATGAACCACTTACCCACAACACGTCACTCATGGAAATATGGCTCCAGTGTGGCGGCATTAAATTACGATTAAGACGCAAAAGTGTTGTGACGGAAATCGGACACATCTTGCTGTGTAGCCGCCGATGTATTTTGCGGGCGTTGTTTGTTCAGCGGCAGGCATATTAACAGAGGTGGCGATGGGCCTGCGGTACTCTGGAAGGTGACTATAAATTACAGGCTGACAGAGTGAGTAATTAGAGCAGGAATTAGACCGTGCCCTCCGGGGACAAAAGTCAACTAAAGAGTGACCTCTCCCAAGCTTCCCAATTTGGAGCCTACGCTGTGTAAATTAATCTATCTGTAGCCCAGAGCAGGAGCAAATTGTTTTTACAGTAAGAGATATGTGGAAATTGGACAGTGGTAATGAGGGTTCACACACAAGTACAAGCATGCACACACAAACATAAGCATGCAGGATAAAAAACCAAGTACCCCTTACAAGACAACAATGTGGTGTTACATGGTACTTTGATATATACACAAAAACCACATGGTATTACTATTAAATGTAGACCATGCTATTGTGATGTTACCATGGTACCAGATTCAAAAAATATGTTTCTTTAATTTAGTTGAATGATCCCAATATAGCACTGGTGATGGTATATATAATATATAATTACTGTGCTGAAACTGATTATTCACAGTATTTATATAACTCTAATGTACTTCCAAGAACTCCGTTGTACTACCACGGTCTATGTCCAATACCATAATAATATCATGGTACTTTTTGGTACTTTTGGGAAAGTGTATTTTCAAAGCACTTCAAAGATTACCTTAGAAAAAAGTACCAAACAGATGGTAATTGTAACATGGAGTCAGCAAATTGAAATCCAAGTGCAGCTTTATTTCCAAAACGTAGTCATACAGGCAATGGTCAACTCAACAGCAAACAGTAATAACAGGGAAAAGGCAAGCTCGTAGTAAATAATCCAGGCAAAGGTCAAAAAGGCAGGCAGATAAACAACAGAACGATGACACAGGCAGGATGCAAAAACAGGCAAAAAACGACAAGAATAGAAATGCTACAGGATTAACAAGACTTCGCAAATAACCTGGGCAACGGAACAGACTTAAATACTGAACTAGATTGTTTGCAGCTGGGACGTAATCAACATAGGGGATTTATGGGAGATGTAGTGGGAATGATAGAGTCCTTGAAATGGGAGGGCGACATCTAGTGGCAGGTGGATGGAGGACAACGGAACAGATTCATAACAGTAATATGGTAGCATTTTATTTTACAGTCCTGTTTCCCATGTACATACTACAATAACTGTGTAATGACTAGATTCTAACCCTGAACCCATCCCTTAAACCTAACCTTAACCCATGTAGTTACCTTATATTTTCAAGTGTATAGTTTTGGTTTTACAATCTTTTTGTGAACATCAAAGTAGTAGTTGTGAAGCTGTTTCACGAGTTCACACTTACAAATAATCAGATAGAGGAATTAGTATGCATATTTGGCGTGCTGTCCGAGGAGAGGGCTCCGAGCTCGGTATTTGGCCCGAGCCCAAATTATTCCCCCCGTATTCTGGTTTAGGAAGTAACCAGGCAAGGGTGAGGAGACGGGATGCTGAAACTGTCCAAAAGCATAGTTGAGTCGACTGGGTCTATATATATATATATATATATATATATATATATATATATATATATATATATAAAGGTTTCCGCTCATGCTGATTGGGTAGACATGTTGATTGCTGATTAATGCCGGGTTGGAGTGATGTGATGATTAGTTCGATCATTTCAACGTGTTCCTCCCGAACTTTGTTAATAAAACATCATTTATGGAGGGACAGAAAGCTCTCAGATTTCATTAAAAATATCTTCTTTTGTGTTCCAAAGATGAACAAAAGTCTTACGGCTGAGGAACGACATGAGCATGAGTAATCAATGACAGAATTTAAATTTTTGGGTGAACTATCCCTTTAAGTTTTTTTTAAAATTGCACGTTCACATATGAGTTACTGTAAAAACTACACTATTAACATTGTATCCTTTTTTTTTTTTTTTTTTTTTTAAAAAAGCACATTAATATTGTGCTTTTTGTAACTGACACATACAGGGAGAGATTAAAGAAAAACAATTTCATCTCACTTGCATGAGCATTTCGACATGTTGACATGCAAAGGCAGTCAGGTTAGGTTGCTCGCTCGCTGTGGGTGTGAAAGTAGCGACTCTCCCACTGGGCTGCTTAATAAAAAAGCAGATATTCTCCCCACACACTGATGAGCAGCGGCAGCCCTGCAGTTTGCCACACGGCTGCTAACTCATTAGTATGTCAATAATGACACACTCGGGTCTGTGTGTCTCCTCCGCTTCCCCATGGGGGCGTGAGTGAGGGAGAAAGTTTGAGCGAGTTGATATTTCACGGTGCATCACTGTGACAATACGTGCATATGTGTGTGTTTGTGTACGAACATTCTGTTTCATCTCGTAAACAACGTAATGAGACAATAAAATACTCAGCTAATGAGCCTGGGACCGTCTCAAAGGCACATGCCTATTTAGAATGCAACGCTGTTGGACACATGCACAAACACAAGGGTCTCCGAAGGAAAATTCAAGCTCGTTCTTTGTTGAAAGCACAGATTCAAACGTGATGAGCTGCGTTTGGAATTTTTTGAGCGTTGATGTGCGTAAAACACGCAAGCCTGTTGCTGACTGACACGCTTTTAAGGACATCAAAGTCTCCGCAACATCTACATCTCTCAGAAAGACCTTTTGTCAGAACCCTCTGCCATTTTAGCTTTTATTTCCGACGAGGCCTTTCAAGAGCCGTTTCCGCGCGCCAGAAATGCTGCTGTTGACCCCAGACGCCGGCTGCTTTATCAAAGATGCTCGTTCGACACCTCCAGATCTGACGTGCTCCACATGCTTTCGAGGAGAGAGAGTGTGTGAAAGGCTAGAGTAGAGCAAGGAGGAGGCTGGGAATGGATGGAGGTAATCGAAAGCGTGGGGGCGGAAGGCGGGAAAATAACTCACTGGAAGTCATCAGAGGAATAGAGCAGCGAATCTCTCCCGCCACTCGGTCCGGGACTGATGGGGGCCACGGAGTTCAACTTCAGTTCATCAAAGCGTGCACACTTTCATATCCACATGTGTGCCGATTAAAACCCCGGTTCCTCCGTCGGAAAGCGGTGCGCAAATCTACGCACACCACATCTATCACTCCATATCTTCTCTCAAACATGTACGCGCACTCTTTCAGCACGAATTTTTCCCTCTCGCCCCTGCATTATTAATGCAAATCCATTACGCTGGCATGGCACTGGGACCGAGGTGGGCCAAAAGAGGTTCGGATGCAAGGAAACTCGTTCCTGGAAGAGGACATGCAGCAGCACTCAAAGCGACACACATGTGCAAAGATTCAACACATGTGCATCAGAAGCCGCCGAAATCGCGATCAGATTGTTGCTCCGAAAGGAGAATTGGTATTCTTTTTGTGTCTCGAGACCTCTAGACGAAGTATTCCTGGTGGAGTGGAGTACAAAATTTACTTTGAAGCAAAACACGGTAGGAGGGAGAGGGAATGGAAAAAACACCTCCCTCCATCCCCAAAAAAGAACGTCAGACTGTGAATATTTTGGTGCTGCTATATTTAGAATGTCAAAAATAAAAAATAAAAAAGGAGCAAAAGGAGAAATGGTGTAGATGAAAGTCAGGTGATGTGATTTTTAAGCTCTCCCTCACTCTCTCTCTCTCTCTCTCTCTCTCTCTCTCTTTCTATCTATCTCTCTCATGACCAGCTTTTGGTGAAAAGTTATGGAAGGCTGTACGGTCATAAGAAGAGGCGGTGGTGCCTGGTGCTGATGGACGAGCAAAATTTGTTCAGCTAATGTGGAAACAGAGCTGTAGAGATGCATTATTCAGAGGCTCATGATTATTTCACAGTGCAAAGCAGCCTTCAGGTAGATCACAACGGGCTTTGATTATGGCAAGACGCGAGGCATGAAAAGAAAAAGAATGCAAATTCAGGCTTAGAGCTAATACAAAACACAATAGTTTTGCAACTTTTCTGACTCTAGTGACTTGCAGCGTTCTTTACCCTATTCTTTATATGCATAATAAGAACATGCAAACGAGTGAATGACATTTCAATCCATTTAAATTCTAATGGAAAGTGTTTCACAGAGTGTTGAGTTTCATTTCTCTCTCCATTGTGTTTTTGTGGCCATATATGTAAAAGGGTAAAATACAAATCATAGTTCTTAAAGTGTCCTTGTTACAGTTTAATTATTATATTTAAATACTGAATAATAATGATTAACAACATGTACTTACTATAGGGCTACAGTAAATACATAAATCATATAACAAGGACACTGTAAAATAAAGTGCGTCTGTCATGTGACCTACGACGTCAGTTGCGTTGCTTCACCTCCATTCACAAATCCTTACTGGACAGTAAATTGTTTATTTAAAGGGGTAATGAAACTTCATTGTTTTATTCTTTTATTATGTTTCCTGTGGTGCACTTATGAAGTTAGTATGATTTTTACATCAAAAATGGTCATAATTTAGAAATGAAAGGCATTTTTCCTACCTTGATTTCAGCCCTCTCATTTGAACGCTCTGTTTTAAGGGGCACGTCTGCTGTGATTGGCTAAAACTTATAGCATGTTTTTACTATTACAGTTCTCAAGGTTCACTAATCGTGAAAAGTGTTGATTATAGCTTTATATTTAGATCGTGGCATGAAAGGTTGCAGTGATGAACATTGAAGCCGATCACAGACATGTTGTTGAGTACATGAAAGCATTGTAACTCAATTTCTGCAAACTAACAAATGCTTTCATCATAACTAACAGTGCAAACACAATAATGTAAACAAGAGATTTGTTGATTCTATCGGGAGTTTTGGCACGAGTGCAGAATCCAGTCACTGATAAACTTGTGCTCTTTGATTGACAGCTCCAGCGACTGTCAAGGGAGCGTTCTTTGATCGCTTTCTATATAGAATTTAATCACCGTTTAAGTAACAGATTATTTTCATTTTACTGAGAGAAACAACCTGACTGGTTTGATTTACTGACACATAGACAACGAACATCTGACTGTACATGAATCATTTAAATATCAGAAATCACTGGCCACTAGTGATATTGGTTAGACATGTATACATAATCCTCACATATCAAACGATCTGTAACAACAAAGCAATAGTGACACAGTAAAAACTTTTTTACTCGCACAAGCGTGTTGCGCCGTTCCTACTGGATCCAATGTAGAAGGCACATCATTATTTTTTTTATTTCAGCCTCTGTGAAAATCCAATGCACGGCACAACATTTTGCACTCTTCAAAAGCTTGTTTAATAATAACAATACTCTAAATACTTTTTTTCTAATTCACTTTTCTTAAACTCAAAGCTCTGTAACACATAAAATATTTAAAACAATAATATAACAGTACAATAAAACAAATCGCACTCAATTACAATAAGCAGCTTTAAAAAGATTAGTCTTTAAAGAGTTCTTAAAACGTCCAATGTTGGAGAATCTCTAATCACAGATGGTAGAGCATTCCACAGACGAGGAGCTGAAACAGAAAACGCTCGACCACCCATAGGCTTTAATTTATATAATGGCTGGTGAAGGATACATGACCCAGAAGAGCGCGGCGAACGGGCTGGAGTATAAGAGGCAACTAAACTGCAGAGAAAGGCAGGGGGCCATGAAAAGCTTTCTATGTTAAAATCAGCATTTTAAATTCAATACGTGCTTGAATAGGAAGCCAAAGCAAGCTATAGAGTACCATAGAAACATGTTGACGAGCAGTTGTATACGTCAATAACCAGGCGGCTGAATTCTGAGTATATTGTAGTTTCTTGATAGACCTGTTAGGGAGACTGACATAAAGTGCATTGCAATAATCAAGCCTTGACATAATAAAGGCATGAATAAACCTTTCAGCATCTGTCAGCGATAGAGAAGGTTGAAGTCTGCCGATATTTCTTGGATGGAAAAATGCAGTTTTCGATACAATTTTGAATGTGGGCATCAAACATTAGTTGTGGGTCAAAGATAACGCCAGGATTGTGCACTTGAGAGGACTAAGTAACAAAGTCATAGTAATCAAATTAGAACACTTAAATTTATGTTAATCCGTTGGCGTACCGACAAATAAAAATTCTGTTTTTGACTCATTGAGCTTAAAAAAAAATTGTCATGCATCCAAGCTTTTGTCTCATCCAAGCAGGTAGTGAGAGTTGTAACTGCAAGGTTTGGATTAGGGTGCATGCTGACATAGATCTGTGTATCGTCAGCATAACAATGAAACCCTAACCCAAACTTATGGAAGATCTCATCCAGAGGCAACATATAAACACTAAACAGGATGGGCCCAAGTACAGACCCCTGTGGGACACCCTGCTGAACTAGTGTTGTGCGTCCCAGACAAACAAACTGAAATCGATTGGTAAGATAAGATGTAAACCATTCAAACGTGGTGCCAGAGATTCATTATCATACATGCAACCTTTCAAGAAGGACAGTATGTAGTTTATTGCTTAGTTGCTCGATCCAGTGTTAGCATCACATCTGTTATTTACCTACAACTTGACATGCACAAATCAGTGGGCGGGGCTAGAGTGGTAATGAGGTAGAAGTAGGCATTAATCTTCTTCTGCAGAGGCGGTCTTTCACCCATCTGTGATGTAATAAACAGGCACATGCAAGTCATAATGATGACTGTTATATGTCAAAAGCACGAGGAAAATTTGATTTCTCAATTCACGATCTATTTAATGCACACAAAAGTAGTAGGTCATCTGGGGACTTTTCACCTACTGTTTTTCAAATACTGAATTCGGACATTCTACTCTGTTTGTCGTATACTATATAATAGAGAAGTATTCATCGCTGGAGTTCTGAGTTCTTTTTTAGATTGGATAAACTTTCGGCTAATAATTGAAAGCAGAATTTTTAGTCATATAGACAGTTACATGTGATCTGTCATAGCATACAGTAACTTTTAAAATCCTGTCTTTTGCCTATAGTTTGTATGAACAATGTTGCAGACATCATAATAAAAAAAAAAAATGTCAATTTACATTGACTTTCCACATTCTTGACAAGCAGCAGACAAGAGTTTGGTGTATTTGCGGTAAATCTGTGTAAGCACCTGGAAAATCAAATGACATGTGTTCCTCTCGAGATCTGTATTAGCTTTAAGCACTAGTGGGACTCATCTGTTTTTCTATAGTGTAAGTTTTACAGCGTTCGATAAGCGGCACGCTCTCCTCTGTGAGATCTCATTATAAGTCTTCATGTATTCATTAAAGCAAGCAAGCAAGCGGTCATGCATGGAATGCAATCCATCTAACACAAAACAATACAGGTTCTCAAATGCATCGCCGAAGGAAGCCACAGATGCGGTGTGTGTAATTGTGAGTAGATAAGCGTACGATGAATGTCATATTGATAGGACGGAGTTCAATTTTCTGCTGGGTCGATGATCTGAGCGAGACAGGCAGAAATGACACACCTGCTCAGGCTTTTCCACACCCGTACCGATTGGTCGAGGTGGGTCGCGCACGGACCCTCAGTACATGCACACACACCTCCGATCAATGAGCAGAAGTGTCGATGCACACAAATCTTTGACTATTGATTTAGGCCAGCGTTTGAAGAGCCATTAACGGATGATTCACCTTGCGTCTCGACCAATGTTTTCATAGATCTGCTGAGAGCTCATGGATGGGATCCATAAGTCTCTGTTTAATGGTCATTGTGGAGAAAAAATGATGGCTCATTTTTATTGCTCTAATTCAATGTAACCGTTCAGGGTACATTGCTCATTTTAATAGAAAAAGCTTTTCCTGTCCAAAAACACCAGATGAACTATGAGCACTGACACCGAGGGGAGGTTGGGGACTAGATCAAAGCCCTTATTGCTAGATGACATCCTCTGCATTTAAAAGTATATTTTTTATTCTCCAAGTTGAGTATGAAGCCATACAAGAGGTTTGAAAAACAGACTAAAATTTAAACAATTATTCACTCATAATCCAAAGTCGGTGACCTTTGCTTTCGCCTGCCAAACGCTCTAACGAATGGAGAGTTAAAAAAAAACCCAAGTTGGGTTGAAAATAGACAAATCCAGCCATTGGGTTGTTTTAACCCAGCGTTTGGCTTAAATGTTTGACCCAATCTGCTGGGCAGTTTTACTTAGCTCAACTACTGTTCAAAATTGACTATATGTCTGGCTTAAATTGAACCCAAAATAGGTTGGAAATTAAAAATCAGACACATAATTACTAGAGGCAACAATAATAGTCAAAACTATTTATTAATAAGCAATTTAATAAATGTGTATTGTTTAATTGTTATTCATTAAATAGATTAATAAACGTTTTTTTTTTGCTGTGAATATAGAAATGTAGAGAAAGTAAATTTAATTTTAAAAATGAACATTTTAAAATAAATAATATTGAACATTTACTTTCAGCTCACAGCCCATTTTGTGGACATTTATAGTTAAATGTTTGAGTAACTCTGGTCAATACAGTCAAAGCCAATTTGGTCCAATAAACACTGAGAAACAAAAGTATTTATTTATTTTTTTTAATATATTTTCTTTTGAGTTCCAGAAAAGATCTGTGTATCGTCAGCATAACAATGAAACCCTAACCCAAACTTACGAATGATCTCACCCAGAGGCAACATATAAACACTAAACAGGATGGGCCCAAGTACAGACCCCTGTGGGACACCCTGCCGAACTAGTGTTGGTTCCGATTTATTATTGCCCAGACACACACAAACTGAAATAGATTAGTAAGATAAGATGCAAACCATGCAAACGTGGTGCCAGAGATTCCTTATCATACACGCAACCTTTCAAGAAGGACAGTATGTAGTTTATTGCTTAGTTGCTCCAGTATTAGCATCACATCTGTTATTTACCTACAACTTGACATGCACAAATCAGTGGGCGGGGCTAGAGTGGTAATGAGGTAGAAGTAGGTATTAATCTTCTTCTGCAGAGGCGGTCTTTCACCCATCTGTGATGTAATAAACAGGCACGTGCAAGTCATATGATGACTGTTATATGTCAAAAGCACGAGGAAAATTTGATTTGAATTTGAAGAAAGAAAGTCATACAGGTATGGATTGATGTGAGGGCGAATAAGTGATGATGGAATCTTACATTTTGCTCTGTTTCTCACACAAACCTATTGTAAGAATTGAAATAAAGCGCACAAGTTATATGAACTACCTCTGCCAGTTTGGAGCTTTACAGATGATCACTATGAATGCATACAATTTTTAAAAAAATGTCTAATAACAGTATACAGTTGTGGAACAACACTAACAACAACATATCATTTTTAGTTTCATTCCTTTAAACAACAATAATCAAACTGTAAGCAAGAAGGCGAGCTGCGTTTATTTAACCCAAATGTAAAACTATGAACATAACAAACATAAACCTGGACTTGACTAAATAGCAGTTACAGGGACAAAGCTAGACAAATGAACAACGAAACATGAGGACTAATGACTAACACGCATGAACAATGAACCATACCGGAATCACGTGACCAACAGCAACCATGACTATGAAAACTACAAAATAAAAGACATGAAAATATGAACCAAACATGACACTAACCCTGAAAACATCTAATCCGTGCGATTATAGCAGGACAGACAAACAAAAACAAAGTTAGTAAGTGAGCAATAAAAAAGACAAATATTCCAGAATAACCCCTATCAAGTGTTTCCTTCCTCTCACTTGGCATCACTCCCTCCCTCGCCATCATTCTTTCTCTCTCAGCGAAAAGAGGGGGGAAAAGCTAAAGAGGCAGGTGTGAGGAAGATTGCAAAATCAATAGGGCTAAATGGAGTTGCAGCGGAAGCCATTGAGTGTCCTCTCCGAGTGCTGATGAGCCTGCAAAGAGCAGCATTTGGATGAGATGCCCAACAGCCAACACCCCGCGTCTCTTTCCCCTCTCCAACTTAAAGTGTGTCTGCTGCGCTATCGCCGCGAAGCTATTTTCCTAGATCAATGTCGGGTCCTTAATAGAACACGACGCACACACTGCCGCAGGCCGCTCGTCTGGGGCGGAGACCGCAGCGTCAATCACATCGTCTACAGGTGCCTTAGATCAGCGCTCTGCCATAGTGACAGAAATACCACAGCACCTGCGGCCCCTCCCTCGCTGACACAAACACATTCACAGCCTTCGACTCAGCTGACAAGCACCTTGTGTAATGTGACTCTCTAACAGTACGGTATTAGCAAGCTGTGCGTCTGTGGTCTTACGCTGCACAAAAAAACCTGACACAAGATTAAAAAGGTGCATGGGAACATATTCTAATCCTTCAACACGGACTCTCATGGACCATTCACTGACCATCGGAGGAATATCGCACATAATAATGGCAAAGTCACACTTTGTGTTCCTGCTTCTACTGAGCGCTGGTGAGAATGAATTTGCCAAATTTAATTACGTTTGTGCCATTGGATCTAAGAAATTGTGTCAAAAAGAGCTTCTAGTAATCTATGAGAAAAACTGAAATATTACTAATTAAACAAACTGAAATATTCAGTGAAATATTTAGTACATATTACTTTGAGACAGATGTAAATCCTATTTCTTTTTTTTTTTTTTTGTTCTATGCAATGTCAGCATTTTCAAGTACAGGATAAGAGTTAAAAAAAAATAAACAAATTAATTTTAAAAAAGTTTAGAAAATAGGGTAAATAATTAACATCCATTGTAAAGTTTGGGGTCTGTAAGATTTTTTAATGTTTTTTGAAAATAAATTTATTATGCTCACAAAGACTTGCAGTTTATATATTTATTGTTAAAATAGTTTTTAAATTATATAATTTATTATATAATACCATAAATTATTATAATTGTATAATGAATAATTTATATATATATATAATAAAAAATAATCTATAAAAAATATTTGCATATAAAATATTAACAATATTTTTTAAAATGAAATTTATTCTTGCCATAGTAATGTTTAATTTTCAGCGTCATTACTCCAGTCTTCAGTGTGACAAAATCCTTCATAAATCATTTTAATATGCTGATTTGATGCTCAAAATACATTTATTATAACATTGAAAACAGTTGTTATTTATTTACTGTAAACTATCATGCAGTTTTGTTTTGTTTTCAGGATTCTTTGATGACTAGAAAGTTCAAAAGAACAGCACTTACTTAAAATGGAACATTTTAAAATTCTTTCACTTTTGATCAATTTATTGCATCCTTAATTGCTAAGTAAAAGCATTGCAATTATAATAAAATCTTATTGAAACCCCAAACTTTTGAATGATTTGAGGTGCAATTGAGATAAAAATAAATAATAATTAATTATTAAAAAATTAATAATAGAATAAAGATAAATACTTTAACATTCACTAAGAAGAACCGTGTCTCTTAATTGTCTCTTTTAATGTCAAATGATGCAAACATCAGAACGGCAATGATTTTGGATGAACCCGCTCCTAAATGTCACTTAAAACAACAAACAAAGATGGTCTTTTTCTTTCCGTCTAAGTGGGCCGATCTCGGACACGATACGCTGCAAAACGGACCAAATGTTATTCCAAGAGCCAAAAGTTTGTTTGTTGGGATTAAAGAAAAAGCAAAAACTAACTACGATGACATTTACAACAGGATAATCTGTTGTTTAGGCATCAATGGCAAGTAGTGAGAGGGAGGGCAGAGGGAAAAGAAAGAAAAATAGACACGTCTCATGTTGGGAACAGAGCTGTGCTGTGCTCCGAGATCAAGGCGAGCATATTCTGTTTACTGCCTCCAAGCTGGAGAGACACCATTATCAAACCGTGCTGGGGAAGAGGTACATGGCAGGAAAAACAGGAAGAGAGAAAATGCACTGAAGTGTAAACAAGCTCTTTCACACCCTCTCTCGCTCTTTCCTTTTTCACGCGCTTCTTCATTTACAAGCAGATATCAGATGGAAGAAATACTCTTTCCTACAAAAATAAACAAAGTGGACATGAAAGATAAACGTACAAAAAAAAAAAAAAACATGGAGAGAATATAGGTGAAACGCAAACTAACAGCTCTGGATTTTGCCTACAGTGTTTCATGCGCCGGATGTTGACAGGACTGTATGTTGTTTTATGGCAGCCTGTCTACTGACCCCATGCTGTTTACTTGTGTTCCTCATCACCTGGCTGAGCTCTGCCTGGCCACGGGAAAGCAGCCGAAGCTTTGGAAAGAGCTCGTTTTCCTCTGACCGGTAACGAACTAAGTACAGCTGTCAAGAACACTGAGGCAGAACCAGACGGAGCTGTTTGTTTATTGTCATTACAATGGAGGCGAACACTGACTCTACGCCTCCCAGGAATAATTATATGCTGGTTAAAAAACACACACACAAAGTAAGATTTATATAACTCAAAATATATAAAAAACAGGGAATGCATGTCATGTTGTATTATATTATGCAATTTAAAATTGCACCAAGGCATCAAAAATACAGTAAAAACAGTAACATTGTGAAATATCGCAATATATTTTAAAATGTAATTCATTCTGTGATGGCAAAGCGGTCACAAGATCAAATTTGGTGCTCAAATAACATTCCTTATTTATATCAATGTAAATGTTTTGTGGAAACCCGTGATGCATTAATCCCTAGGATCACTTGATGAATAGAAAGTTTCAGCGTTTATTTGAAATGGAAATATTTTGTTACATTATAAAAGTCTTTACTGTCACTTTTAATGCATTTTTGAAATTTAGAAATCTTACTGACCCCAACCTTATAAACAGTGCTGTATATCAGAATCAGACCAATGTTGGAAGCAAATAATACCAATAAATATGAGCAAACAATATCAATATTTTAAAAGAGCTACTGATGTGCAGCAAAACCTTGCAACCTTGCGACTTGCAACAATATTTCAGCTCATTGCAGCATATTCTGGCTAAAAACCACCAACATGGACAGGAAGATACCGTCTAACTGACATGTAAAGCGACCAACCACATTTCTATGCCTTTTAAGGGCTTCATTATCTGAAACGAGTTATCTGGTAACATTTTAGTTTAGGGTTCAATTCTCACTTCTAACTAGTTGCTTATTAGCTTTCATATTACAAGGATATTGGCTGTTTATTAACACCTATAAAGCACATATTAATGCCTTATTCTGCATGATCATATTCTAGATCCTTCAATCCTACCCAAAACCGAAAAGAGCCACAAGCTGTTAAGCCTTCGCCCTTTTCTGGAAAGAGGTTGGGAGCAGCAACTCATTTTTATTTAAAGACACATGCACGAAAACAGCATATTTTTCTTTCCACTCAAAAATGGGCCTTTACTTCATGGAGTAATAAATGTTCTGTGAGGTATTTTGAACTGAAACTTCACTGACTTCACATTCTGAGGACATCAGAGACTGATAATACATCTTGTGAAAGGAGCTTTTTGACTGTGTTTACAAAGATGCGTGAAAAGATGGCCATTTTGACACATAAGTGTGTGTATTTGACCGTTCAATTCCAATAAGGTGGCAAAAAGCACTCGGTTCAGTACTCACACGCTGTATGAGCAGCAGCTTCAGAAATCAGAAAACTGACATGACTTCTCTTTCACGCTTCAACGGTTTAAACTCACTTGTTTTTTAAATGCAGCAATGCTTAAAAACGCATGCAAATGATGACGGCGCAGCACGGCAATGTCATGTGAATGCATAACCATGACAGTCCAAAATGTGTCGAAAATATGTCCAAATTTAATGTGTCGTGACAGATCGCAGTAGCTCCTCGTGAAGCGATCATCTCTTCATACTAGTTCATTTATAGCATCAACTAAACATGAATGAACATCAGAAGGAATGTTGTTTCAAGTGCGGAAAGACGTGAGGACACACCATTTTTCAAGTTCGAGTTCACCAACGCTAATCTACTAACTCCCCTGACTGCTTTGACAGATAAAATGACGGATTCAGGGTTATGATTGGTCAGATCGCCTGTCAATCAAACTGCCAGCGAAGGGTCAATTGCTTCGTCGCTGCAAATGGCTGTCAGTGTGAGCGCCCCTCGACAGGGTCAATTCTCTTGGAGCGACCTGAGGTTAAGTGCATTGCTCGAGAGCAAAAGCTCATGTCTTGTCCTATGAGAGTTTTAAATATATGAGCTATTGGGCTACCAGCCCAGATCTTTAACCACAACTGCCACAGAGAGGAAACAAATGCTACTCACGCAGCCAAATTCTTCGCATCTTAATTCGGCTAATCAAAACATCTGCGAAAAATTGTGGGGCTTACATACATTTGGACCGGGACCAAAACCTGCTTTACTGGTGGACTCCAGAGTCCTGCTTACAGTAATTGATCGAGACTATCGATCAAAGGCCTCTCAGACATCGACCCACTTTGTGTATTTGAAAAGGACAAAAAGTCTTTCAGCGGCGTATGCCGGTGTTTACCGAATAGATATGCATCTACCTTTTTATCCATTTACAGCAGCTCAGAAAGGTTTGAGAAGTTGCCCGCGTGCTAGTGCGAGAACGTGCATGTGCGTGTAATTTGCGGTTGAGGATTGGTGTGGGCGAAGGACTATCATTATGTTCGTTGCGAGAGGTCATTGCTGTGGAGAGCTTTTCATACTGATTACACGTGTCTCACCTCGGCTCTCTGTTCCCCTTGGCAGGCTTTGAGAGGCACGGCGACACACACATACAGTCCGTTTAGTGCTCTCAATCAAAAGATTAGTCCGCGCTCAACATTAGCCAAGGGAAATGTTGGAAATTTGAGAAAATCAAGGTGTTTCCAAACACAAACAAGCCACAAATGAGCCAAATAAGCACTGGGAGAGAAAATACGAGTGCTGTCTTTGCGTCAGCTTTCCAATTTGTCCTTCTGATAATAATCATTTTACCGGTGACAGATCACTCGTCGCAATGGAAAGATCAGTCAAACAGATAATGAATAATTCAAAAACAGGTAATTGAAAATTATACAGAGCGAACTTCACTTCACAAGTGATTACTATCAATGGAGCCCTATCCGTGTGGCACTTTTCCCGTCCTGTTTATCAGAGAGCTGCTTGTGTTGTTGACGTGTGTGTGTGTGTGAGACCGGCTCCCGGAGGATCCTCACCTGTTCCAGCCTCCAGTGGAACTCTGCCGGCCTGAAGGAGTCCAGCTGAATGAAGTCTCTCCTCAGCAGAAACACCAGACGGCAGTTGTGCACGTACAGGGAGTAATGATGCCTGTTCATCTCTGCAAAAAGAAAAGCCCAGAGAAGGCTTACTGTACATGTAATATCATCATGACACAGGGCAAATAATTGAGGACACTCAGGAAATCACTCACAATGCTTGTCAAATTAAAAAACTTCACGCCGAGCAAAGATTTACTTTTATAGATTCCCATGTCTAAAACTGCATAGTCATGTTGGAAAAACTCCTGACTGCTACACAAGTCAGAGTCATAAAAATTAGACTTCAGATGAGGGCATGAAAAGAAACTGTTCTTCTGACTGAAAGGATAAATTCCCCTGAATCCTCCTCAAAAATCCAGGTATGACTCTTAAAATGCGCACTTTTACACATTTAATAGTGTAAATCGCTTTACACACACGGATCAGACGCGCATCCGATCTTTTCCCAAATGTTTGTTCATTTTAAGGATTAGTTCGCTTTCAAATGAAAATTACCCGCAAGCCATCCTAGGCGTATGACTTTCTTCTTTCAGATGAACACAATAGAAATATGAACGGATATCCTGATGCATCTGAGCTTTATAATGTCAGAATACGTAACCAAACAAGTACGAGCTGAAGAAAGTGTCTCCATCCATCATAAACGCACTCAACACGGCTGTTTTATTTCCTATTTGGGTTCATGTATATGCTTTATTTTTAAAGATGAACTGTTTTTTGCCAGTGTTTTCTGTTATAGCTATGCGAAGGTTTGATTTCGAAAGCAGTATCACAGCTATTAAACTATTGCTTGGTGTGATTTTAAATCTGTATTTAACCACAAAACAATCTCAAAGAAATAAGTCTGATTTTGAGGTGGCAGTGCTTAAAAATTAAATGATTATAATCTTAATTAAAGTGATGAAGGATTGTGAAAGTAATCAGTGTTGAGTACTACTGTAAGGTTAACCCTGCCTGAGAATGATTAACAGCTGAAAACATTTGTTATAAATTAATCAAAGAGTAATCACATGTAATCAGTTACATTATTTTAATAAAGTAATTGAAATAATTACACTATAACACATAACTTGTAATCTGTAACCTATTACAGTTCCTTCCCAACACTGATCATGTGATCCTGAAGATGGGAGTAATGATGCTGAAAATCCATATATTTTACTCTTTTTATATCTAACACTTGAAATTGATCTTAAAAACACTAACAAATGAATAACACTGTTAATCTTTAGCAGTGTACAGTGCATTATAATATTGTGATGCTTTTTCACAAGTCACATTAAGTTTTTAGTGTTTTATTTTACAGTGTTTTTAGATGAAATTATATTCAGCCATTTATCCCTCATCGGCCATGATATGAAAATAATTATGAGTTTAATGGCATCAGCCATGATTTAAGCTTCAGTCAAGCTGGTTAGAGTTGATCAAGGTGGTTAAAATAGTGAAAACTAGTTACAGTGTTTTGACCACCTTAAGTGGGTATTTCCTATTTTTTCCAGCTTGATCCAAACCGAATGTCAATCTGTTATAAAGTTACATCCTAATAAGGTGAGAGCTGCCATTCAATCTGAGGCTCTTGTTAAAGCGCTTTCTTCTCCCGTTGATATTGACATGTTCCACTGTCCATCACGTGTCTCCGCTCAAAGCAAGTCTGGACCGCTTTCATGCTCTTTCTCAGAAACCTCTCATTGATCAAGGTGGCTGCCAAGTCTCCTCCGCACGGCGCCCCTCTCTGCTCACCTCAATGCCGCCCGATGTCTCTCGTGCGACTGCTTTTAGTGCGTGTTCAATTGATTAAGTCTCACACCCACTCAACATGACGCCTGGGATCAATGAACTCGAAAGAGTCCTGCCAAGCAGTCGGCCCCGATCAGGGCCACTCGGTCTCGGAGAACTGGCCGCTGACATTCACACTGCATTTCTTCCTGGCTAGAGTTTCCCTTTAACCTCTGGAGAATTGTGTTCTGAACCACTCTTTAATCCAGATCTAATCCATAGTCTTAATCGCTCTCCCTAATGCTGCCGGGCATCGTACGGTACTGATAAAACTTTTCTCGGGTTAGTCTGACACGTCTGCAGCACCGATCTCTTCACTTCTAACAAACCGATCGACTTGTCTGAAACAGCAGACCTGGACACGGTAGATGTCATCTAGAATACGTTTTCTTGCTTTCATAATTGGCTATATGAAAAGCAACTGAAGTAAATAATGTCTGACACAGAAACAAATACTCTCAAATTAACACATTAAACAATCATTTGCTACTGTAAACACTCACAAGGGAATTCACTAACAATGAATTGTGCTTGCTAACATCACCGTTCATTGGCAAGGATAATTTTAGCATCTGATTCACTAAAGAAATTATACACGTTTGTACGTGTCATGCAGCTGTTTAGTGAATTCACACCTCAGTATATTCCATACGCTTGTGGTAGGCCTCTTCTGATTGGTCTGTTGTTTTAAAATGGTCATGACATATTTTTATCAGAAATGTGGGGTAAAAAAAAAGCAGAGTGGAAACAGAGCAGCGAGTTGATTTTCAAGTGACTGAAGCACATTTACCAAATAAATGTCAAAGTGGCACAACAAAAGTAACGTGACACTGTCTCAAGTCATGCGACTTGCATATTAGCATATTAGAATGATTTTTGAAGGATCATGTGACTGAAAGCTGGAGTAATGATGATGAAAATTCAGCTTTATCGTCACAGAAAAGAATAAATTAAATTTTAAAATGTTTTCAAATAGAAAACAGTTATTGTTAGATTTTGCTGCTGAGAACAAATCCTTAGGAAAACAATTCATCAAAGGCATCAGTAAACTATTATACAAAGTATATTCATTTGATGACGAGATTATCATTTTATTCTTTATAACCTCCAATAAACGCTCCCTGTAAGTGCTTAGAAACATCTGTCACCTCTCTACGGCAGTCTTGGCCCATTCCTCTCTTGAAAAAGCTTCCAGATCACTGATAGTCTTCAGTTTCCATGTTACCGCTGCTTTCAACAATGAGATCTCAATCTGAAGACTGTACAGGCCACTCAAGAACAGCTTTAGTAAGGCATCAACGGCAAAATGGCTCGACACTTCAAACGATTCATGATGTCCTTCAAAAATGTGAGGGGTGTACTCATATTCTCACAGTACCCCTCACATTTTTGTAAATATTTTTTTACATCTTTTCATGTGTCAACACTATTTGCTATAATGTAAAGTAGTGTATACACCTTGTATAACAGCGTAAATTTGCTGTCCCTTCAAAATGACTCGACACACAGCCATTAATGTTTAAACCGCTGGCCACAAAAGTGAATACACCTCTATGTGGAAATGTCCGAATTGGGCCCAATTACTGTTACAAGGTCTCTGGTGTGACTGGGGAGCAAGTGTGTTAAATTTGGTGTTATCACTCTCTCTCTCTCATACTGGCCACTGGAAGTTCAACATGGCACCTCATGACAAAGAACTCTCTGAGGATCTGAAAAAAAGAATTACTGCTCTACATAAAGATGGCTATAAGAAGATTGGCAAGATCCTGAAACTGAGCTGCAGCACAGTGGCCAAGACCATACAGCTGTCAAACAAAGTTTAACAGAAAGTGTCATTTCTTCAGTATTGTCACATGAAAAGATAAAGTAAAATATTTACAAAAATGTGAGGGGTGCACTCACTGACACTCACTATATAATATAAATTGAGTCAGCAGCTCACCTGTTTTATCTGAATTACACAGCAACGTCTCTTTCTCGGCTCTCAGTCCAGGACTTGGCCCATGCTTCATCCATGTAGCTATGGTAAACTGATCTGTCAAGTTCTGTGGCACAACCCACTCTGGGATATTGGCTGCCTGTCGGCCATCAAATCTAAAGATGAGGTCGCTGTCTCGTCCGCTGTCTGTCAGCAAGGAAGCCGTCCAATTGGTGGACGCGCTGGGGGCCGGGAGAAGGTCTGTGCTGCCGGAGGCTGCTCCTGCGGAGATAAAAGCACCGAGGTTAGTTCAGGTTACTGCGAGAGGCAGCGATGAAAAATTACAAGCTGTCTGTCACAAAGAGTTAAAATCATGTCAGTTGCCCTGGCATTCGAGTGTACTGTGCATACAGCACACTTCAAATCAAATTAGAGATGAAAAGCAAATAACATTTGGTTCCGAGACCCACATTCAACCCTGACTGAAATGTCATTTCTGAAAGCAATCGTCTCATTATAAAACTCATTGCCGTCGGAGCCGTGGCACGTTGAGCTAGGGTGCTCATGCGGGTTAACAGAGTTTGAGTCTGGGTTCTTCATCTCTCGGGAAGCATATGTCATAAATATGTGCCAATACTGAGAGAATTTAATTTTTTTTTCAGTGAGCTCTCCCGTTAAAAGAAAGCAGTACAAGAAACTTCTGAGACAACTAATTGTGTGCAGATTCGCTTTGAGGGCAAGTCTAGTACACATGCCCTAAATATGCAAGAGCAGCGCCACCTATCAATCTTTGATTAGCCTGCTGTCGTCCTCCCTCCCTCCCGCGCTCACTCGTGCCTCTCTCTGCGTGTTTTATTTGGGAGTACAGGAGGATATTGAATCTTTTTTCCCCTCACTCAGGGGTGACAGGACGGCCAGCACAGAGGGACAGAATGAGCGATGAGCCGCACCGATGTCAGAGCAGCATGTTCTCATTCCACAGCTCCACATCACTCACTTCGCCACAGGCCCAAAGAGAGACAGAAACCAGAGAGAATATGGCAGCGGCGCTGCTTTTAAGCTATGCAGTATTTATTTCTGCCAATCGATATTGGACGATAAATTCACCGCCAGTCTCCAAGTGAGCGTCTGAGCTCTTCCGAGAGAATCCATTTCCAGAAATACCGTAAAGGTACAGGTCAATGAGATTGCATTACGCAAGCAATTTCTAGCGCTACATGAGTCTCAGTGGCAGCCCATGTTATCAGATGTCCAGTCAAGAATAAACAGAAAATGTCTGTGTTTCAAGGTTGGACTAATGATGGGGACTTTGCAATTTCTATAATGCATGTTTAACTAAATTATTCGGGCGTGCTTTTGAAAAAAACATATCACATTGTGTTGGCAGCCTCGACGTCTACTCAAAAATATGCCTAATTTGAAAGTGAAAATAACATGATGGTGTCCCATACTTGAGAGCGCCGCTCATCCACTCCCAGCACCTGCATTTTCTGCCAGTACTGAGAGTCAACCCCACGACCTTCGGGTTGCAAGTCCAACTTTCTAACCATTAGGCCACAACTGCCCAAATTCAAACAACACTTATTTTCATTAACTGTCCCGATTTATTGGGAAAAAAGCGGCTGACGTCAACAGGGGAGATTATTATTACTGAGACAGAGCCAAGACGGTAAAAAGATAAACACACTTAATGCTTCACAAATCATGTGCCAGAGCGCTTTTCACTTTATAAAGCATCAGTCTCAGAGAGACTTTCATTAGATTAAAATGACCGATTTTCCGAGGGACATGAATATTGCTTAATGACCCATTTACAAGTGTGTTGGACATGCAATACGAGGAATAAAATCTTGAGATATGGTCAGGTGAATTGCAGGGATGAACTAATATTTAAAAAAAATCTCCCCATACTAATACGGTAATTATTTCAATGTTATGACTCATAACTGATAAATGACCAGTATTATAATTCGGACTAAATAAATTAACAATAAAACATTAGAAACTAAAAGCAAAAAGTACATTTGGGCCTCAAAACATTTTAATCCAGTGCTGGGGAAAGTTACTTTTAAAATTAAGGAATTACAATACTGCGTTACTCTCTAAAAAAGTAACTAATTGCATTACTTAGTTACTTTTTATGAAAACTACATTACTTTGCATTACTTTTTCTCACCTTTAATGACAACAAAAAAGTTCTATTTTTGTCCAATTTAAAGGCCCTTTCAAGTGAAATGAATCAGCCTCAGGCGGAAGGAAATGCATATTTACTTCTGTACAGGAGAGGGCATGGCTCAAACAAACCTTTCAGGTAATCTTAAAATTCTAAAGTAATTCTAAGTAATTCTAAAGTCATTTTTGCTTATTGGTACTGTTTAAATTAGACCATCGAATGTCATCAGCAAAGACATTGTTAATAAAATGAGATTAAATACATAAAGTATATTTGTGTAATTTAATATAGTTACTTATTACAGGTTTGCATAAAATTCTGAGATTGCATTTCACAGTTTTTATTTGTTTTTTCAGGAAAACTGACTGTGCAAGTGAGATGAATAAATGCATGTTCACATTTAGTCCAGAATTACAATAACCATCATGTTCACACAGTGCACACAACACCTCTGACCTTTATTTCTCTCTACATGAGAACAGGAGAGCTGTCAGTCAGTAAATGTGAAAAAGTAACTCAATAGAAAAAGTAATGCGTTACATTACTAGTTGCTATAAAAAGTAATCTGATTACGTAACTAAAGTTACTCGTAATGCGTTACAAACAACACCGCTGTAATCTAGAGTATGACCAAAGGATAGGCATTTTGTGATTTGCTAAAATGAAATTTAAGTGTTATTACATGTTTAATGCGTTTTAAAGATAAATTATAAAGGTAACCTAAATGCAAGCACGCACAATTAAACATCCGCTATCCATCGTTACATATGGAACAATAAATAATACAATCTATAATACTGTGTCCCTATTACATAGTGAATTATTTTATGATTTGTGCTGAAGATGACCGTACCACAGAGCTTCTGAAGAGACTTCTCAGAATAGGTCTCTCTGTCACAGCCCTTCCCAATATGGCTGGTCTGTAGCTCCACCATGGCTCGCACTGAGGATAAAGGGCCATCACAGGTCTCCAGGTGCATCTTGGGAAAGAGCTGCTTGCTGCCTGTTCCAGGTTCATAATCCACACGCTTGTTCCAACCTGCCAGGAAAACACATGTACGCAATTTGAGAACTGAAGAGTTACAGATGTAAAATCTATGTAAAAATAAATATAAATTATATACGCAAATGGATAGCTTTCTCCAGGTACTATAGACCTCTTTGATTCAAACAGCCCAAACTCTAAAAAATGCTGGGTTAAAAACAACTCAAGTTGGGTTGAAAATGAACAAAGTTTTATTTAACTCAACTATTGTTTAAAAATGACTGTATGGCTGGAATTAAATGAACCCAAAATAGGTTGGAAATGAAAAATCAGACACATAACTATACTAGAGGCAAGAATAATAATCAAAAGGTGAACATTTATTAATATAGCAATTCAATGAATGTTCATGGTTTATTTATTGTTCATTAAATATTTTAATAAATGTCCATTTTTGACATACTTTGGGTTCATTTTAAGCAAGCAAGACAGTCATTTTTAACCAATAGTTGAGTTTAAAAAAACTACCCAGCAGGTTGGGTCAAACATTTAACCCAACTGCTGGGTCAAAACAACCTATTCACTGGGTTAAAAACAACCCAATTGCTGGGTTTGTCCATTTTCGACTTAAATTGGGTTGTTTTTAACTCAGCATTTTTTTAAAGTGCACAATCCGGCTAATACACTCTATTATTTGGTTCATAAATGCATTTTTAAACAACATTATGTGTTAATTGTTTATTGCTTAGTAATAATAATAATAATAATAATTAGTAATTAGTAGTAGTAGTAGTATCACAAAAAAAACAACACCAATAATTTTAAATTAGTGGGGTTTTCTGTTCCCACCTTTTATTAATTGCACTTCCTCACATCATGCTTCAGCACCCTTAAGCAAGTTTAAAATCTCTGTGACACACATGCAATTTGCTTTCGTATCAGTTCTGCTGTCGCTGCAGCACCTGCGGTCATCACGTATCAGATTTGCTCATCTAAGCTGAATCGTTTTTATCTTTAGGTACAAATGTGAAGAGATAAATCCAATTGTGATAGTTAAAAGCAAACCGCAAGGGGGAAAAAAAAAGTGCATTATTTTCTTACTCCAACATGTTTTCCTCCCGGTCAAGGCCGACACGTCACTATGTGCTTTAGTATGTGTTCATGCATGTACCATCACTCAGTCTTGTGCTCTTTATAAAACATGAAGCTCAGAGTAAGAATAACCCCAAAGATAAAACAGCTCACTTTTTCTCGCTGGCCTTTATGGACCATCTCTGTATAATTCAGAGAACCGAGTGCTTTATATTCACCTCAGCCGAGAGATATTCCCTCAAACCGTTTCCCTAACTGAATATCTTATTACATTATTCATTGGCACTACTGTGGATAAAATGGGGAGACAGTACAGTACCACAGGCCTCCGTCTCCACCTCTTTTTGAGGGAAAGGTCTTAAAAAAAGTTCCTCATGAATATCTGAGGTAGCCTTTCCGTCCTAGATAAACTGAGCAGAAAGGCTTTATAGCTCGCTTTAAAATACATGCAGCCAAACAAACTTTTATAAAAAAACACCTAAAGAGAATCTAAAACACTGGGTCTGCTTTTCATGCGCCATCACAGGGGAAGCATATGCGACAGGAACACGGGGCTTTGGGAAGCCCGGCATCAAAACAACGTTGTGTGTGCGCTGCGTAATGACTCATCTACTCCCTGGAGAGTGAATAATTCCCTCGATTATCCAAACACACCAAAGCCAGAGGCCACACTCGTTCTGTTCAATAGAAAGACCATTTCAGGACCTCGGGGTGACGATTAACATTAACTGCGACATTAAACATTCATTGCTTATTCACAAATGCCACAGATGCCAAAAAGTCGTGGCAGAGCAGCGCATGGACTAATATCACTACTGGAATTGCTGGAGTACAAAGAACAGACCAGGATTCCGCTAAAAAATTGGGATGACATGACAGGTGGACAGGAAATGAGTTGGCCAGGAAGCTGACCTCGTTTCTGTCACAGAGAGCCTTGAGATGTTCACGGATGACTGTAATTCTAATTATGCGATTGGAAGTGGCGCATTTGTAAATTTATGGGGTTCTTCTAATTTTCTGTTTGTGCTTTTTTTTTAAATCTAATCACGGAGCGTAGGGGAGAGTGACAGGAAACTATTAGAGAGCGGAAAAGTGGAAAAGGATCAGGATATGATGGCGGTCAGATTTCAATCCGGCCGCCCACGCATCAACAAACTTCCACTGACTAACAACGACATCTGTTGGTTTTGAAAAGTGCAGGTCTGCGTTTGAACCAGAGCTCTGTTTCGACATAATTCAGAATGTGTTGAACGATTAATTAAACCATTTTATGTTAAACATACTGCTGATGAATTCATGTTACAGGTTGACTCTTGTTTTGTTATTCTCCACATTATCAACTGTAAATTACATTGCCCTTCAAAAGTTTGGAAACGCTCAAGGCAAAAGGAGGCTTTGGACAAGTTCGGCATAAATCCATAAATTATCATCATCATCATCATCAGCAGCATCATTATTTTGTGATGACTTTGTACTGATAAGAAACAAAACAAACTAATATTTTTTATATATATATATATATATATACACACACACACATATTTATATAAATATATTGTAGCAATTTATTTTACAGTGTCATGTTGCATATGTTACATATGTATTTACTATAATAATAACTATATATTATGCATAATTACATGCAATTAACCCTAAACCAAACCCTAACACTAATTATATAGTAAGAAGGTGTAGTTAATTGTTATTACTCAGTACTTAAACGTATAATTTATATTATATAAATACATGCAATACATGTACACACACACGCACACACACACACACACACACATATTATATATATATAGGGGTGAAACGGTTCTCTGTAAAAGCCTAAAAGACCCTAAAACCATATTATAAACTGAACTGAGAAATCTGAACCTTTCAACCGCTAATATATATATATATATATATATATATATATATACACACACACACACACACAGACACACACACACACACACACATATATATATATATATATATATATATATATATATATATATATATATAATCACAAATAAAATAATTATTTCTGATTAATGAAAGCTCATTTAATGCATTTATGGCAAGATTATAACGATTTATGCAGAATAAAACTTTTATTTTAGTAATTTTAGTCATGGTAAAATGGACTAAAACTACAAGATAAAATTTAAAAGTGAACATGAAATATGGTTATTCAAAACAAAACAAAAAACAAAATGGACAAAATAAAATCATCTTTCACTGCACAGCCTATTAGACAATAGTAACCAATTCATTAAAATTTATTGCTGTATTCGCTTTATCCCTAATGGATAAAATCAAGTCCAGCCATACATTTTCCCCTCAGTAAACATCATGTCCACGAGTAAACCTGATTGGCAGTGCCAGTTTTCTATGGCTTCTGCACTCAATGAGAGATCTGTCACTCTCGGCGGATGGCTCAGCAAGATGGGCTGCCGGACGGAGAGATGGAGAGATCAGTGTTGACAGACGGGATTTGACCACAGACAAAGAGAGGCTGCCCAATTACACGCTTATGCAAGCGGGAAGCGTTACAACCAGAAATCGTCGCCCTTCACCTCGGCAGGCCTGTCACGATCGTCACTCGGTCCTCACTTCCACCTCACTTCTTATGAATCACCCTGACAACACAAGCCATGCAATCTCTCAGCAAATGACTGCTTATTCTCTGGGCGTAGGAGCCTGCCAGCGACTGTCAACACATCTTAAGGTCCTATCATGCTTTAGATGATACCTGCACCTGATAAACAGTAGTGACCCCGGGACAAACGAGCAGCGCCTGAGGAGGAGTGCTTTGGGAAAGACTTTTTACCGTGCCAATCACACTACTTAAATCTTTAAAGTGTTATATTCTTTTAAAAGAAATTTTCTTCTGCTCACCAAAGCCCTATTCGGACAGTAATTGCACCTCAGGGGGATGTAAGATATTTTCAGCATTTGCTATTGCCATCCAGAGTGTGTTTTTCTCCAAGCACCCGTGTAAAAATCCCCGGCCGAATTACCTACTATTTTATTTTATTTTATTTTATTATTATTTTTTTATTTTTTATTTTTTTTAACCAAGGTCGTGTGGTAATTTAATTGTTGTCCAAATCCACATCACTGAATTTACAAGAAGAGATCGATACAAAATTGACTGTTTAAATTCTTTTTAAGGCCTCTCCGGAGCACCGTATGACAAGCGTTAAATGTTAGAAAGTATTTACAAGAACCATCTTTCTTTGTATTTTTAAAAAGGAGTTTTAAATAATAAATAAGAATTATATTACATGAAATATAAATCTATCCTCAAGCATGTGCCGTTTTATTCACAGCAGACGATCATGAAACTCCGTTCGAATAGGGCTCAAAGCTGCATTTATGTAATCAAAATACAATAAAAAAAAAACCAGTAATATTGTGAAATTAAAAATAGCTGTTTTATAGCTGATCTTTCGCAAAAACTGATGCACCTGTTGATGAAAGTAAATAAAAGGGATGTTATTTCCATTAATATATCTATGAGTATTAATTGAGAACAAGTATTTGGTTTCAGTATAAAGCCGGACTACCTAAAATAACAATAGCAAGAAGTATCGTTTTGTTTATTTTCTATATGCATTCTATAGCTACTTTAAAAAGCAATGTTAATATTGCAAATGTGAATATTAATAAATGCTTCTGAATACTGAGCAGGTATGAGAGGAGTGATTTGAAAGTTCTTGTGAACACAAACTTTGTGGCTTTGTTCATGAGAAAACCAAATTACCCAGAGTCAGACAGACACGCTTGGTGAACTGTATCTCTGCCAAAATCCCAACATGAAAACTGTACAGCACAGGGTTGAGGATTTACAAGATTTGTGGCTAATACGCTTGAGTCTGACATTTTGGCTTGCTTTAGACTCGAAGCTGCTCTTTCATGGAATAAGTCTCTTCTTGGAACAGAGAGCTGCGCTCCTCTCTCCAGGTAATAGCTCATGTCACCTCGCACCAAATTCTCTTTACAAACAGGTAACAAACACACACCTTGTAATTGGATCAATCAGGATACTGTTCTCAGAACAGTTTCCCACTCTCTGTGCCGTCACCTTGACGAGTGTGAGGAGAGGAGGATGTGTGACAACACCTGGGATTAAAGTTTGAATGACAAAATTGTCTCCAATTAAAAAACTTTTTATTTTGTAAGACACCTTTTATTTAGAATTTTGTAAGAGAGGCGATCTGTGTCTTAAAGGGACAGTCCACCAAAAAAAAAAAAATCCGATTCTAGGTTCATTAACTCACCCTGATTTTCGTTTGATGGAACAATGCTGTTTCTATACAATGATAAACAATGAATACATTTAAACAAATCTACATACATAGATAAACACATGACACATGAGTTCAAATTTTGTGTACTGTAGAATACAAATAGTCATAGGGATTTGGAATGATATGAGGTTGAGTTTCTTTTTCTTTTCTTTTTTGAATGGAACAAAAATGAATTATTTTAAATGTGTGCGCTGTAGCGGCTGAATGTTTTACTAAGTTTGACTTTTGTCTGGATTGAATTAGTTATTGTTTCCTTGATCACAAGGACTTGGGCTTGACTAACTCCTCCTGGCAGAAGAGAGAAAGAAATCTTTTTTTTTTTTTTTCCTCCCCTCTTTTCACGCTCTAAACACAATTTTAGATGACAGTGATTAGGCGCCTGTCTCTCCAGCCCCTGACATCCGCTTCTTAATGGCTCAACTGAAGCCTGTGAATTGAATTCATCTGCAGATATTTTCCATGCCTCAATCGATGTGTGAAAGAAGGTAAACTCGTCCTCGTCCTTTTCTTCGATTTAATGATGTCGAAAGCTCTGCCCACTGACTGTTTAGAACAAATCCATTACCACAGCATCTGTAAAAGGTATTGTCGTGTCGGCATGAGATATTAAAGCTATACTCGGTTGTGAGGTCAGCGAGAGTGTGTGTGGACAAACTATAGGCTGGAGCTGCTGTGCAGTCCCTCTGGGAAGAAGGAGTCCACAGATATCGATCTGTCTAGTTAAGACCACTAACAGTGTATGCCACAGATGAGAGGAGAACAGAACAAGAGATCACAGAGGTCGCTGAGAACAGACTACTCCGCCGAGTCACCGTACTGACCATTTTGAGGATGGAGGATAAGGGAGGATGTAAGGCAGAGACAGACACTCAGTTCTAGAATTTAAGTCATTATTGACAGAAAATCTTAAAATCCAACTGAATTCTTTTCGGCATGTTCACGGGCGAAGTAACGATGTCTTATTTGTGAACAAATCGCTATTTTAAGTCAGATCTTTTACATGAATCAAGTCAAGAGAGTTAAGGGGATAGTTCACTCCCAACTTAAATCAAGAAGATTTTTTTATAAAATTGTTTTGGACCCCATTGACTTTTATTGTCTGGACAGTTGAAACATTCTTCAAAATATCTCCTTACAGATTTGGAATGACATGGGGGTGAATAAATGTTGGCAGAATTTACATTTTTGGTGAACTTTAAAGGGTTAGTTCACCCAATCAATTACTCGTTCCAAACCTGCAAGATATTCGTTCATCTTCGGAACACAAATGAAGATCTTTTTAATGAAATCCGAGAGCTTTCTGTCCCTCCATTGACAGCTACACAACTATCACTTTCAAGCCCCAGAAAGATAGTAAAGACATCATTAAAGAAATCCACGTCCCTAAAGTGGTTTAACCTCAATTTTATGAAGCAATGTAACACTTTTATAATCCCCGACCCACGTTCACGTAATGTCTGCTCTCGCATCAACACAACATGTATTTGCCGTGGTGCTCTCGTGAAATTAATATTTTGTAAATAAAACGATGAATTTTGTTTTTTGGTGCAAACAAAGCACTCACGTCACTTCATAAAATTGAGGTTAAACCTTTTGAGGGACGTGGATTTCTTTAATGATGTCTTTACTATCTTTCTGGGGCTTGAAAGTGATAGTTGTGTAGCTGTCAATGGAGGGTTGTGTAGCTGTTACATGGATTACTTTAGTGATGTCTCTGCTACCTTTCCGGGCCTTAAAAGTGATAGCTATGTAGACTGTCAATGGAGAGACAGAAATCAGATTTCATTCAAAAATATCTTCATTTGTGTTCCGAAGAAGAACGTCATGAGAGTAAGTAATCGATGATAGAATTTTCATTTTTGGGTGAAGTGACCCTTTAAGTCAAAATCACTTTGAATCCAAAAAAGCTGACTCGAGAATCGACAGGGGCTCAAAATAAGAGAGGGTTTTTTCTGAATATCAAGACACTATTTAAAATAAATATAGCCCTTCGTTACTCTTTCTTCATCTTTCTTACTAACTTTTAAAAATATAGATGCAATGATTTGACTTCCAACTATTACTGAAGGGCATTTGGGATATATGCAACAAAGATTTTACTTAGATGTTGCCTTGAAAGACAGAGAGAAAGTCAATAATACCTGGAATAAGCTAGAATTACCATTCATCTCAATGGTAGTTAGAGCTTTCAAATTGTGATGTGGCAGTTTTTGAGACACTTTTTGAGTCATAAGCAGTGATGTCAAAGTCAGCAGTCGGGTCTACATCTACAATACAATAACGAAATATTAGCTGCTCGTGGAAAATTTGATCATGATACGCAGCTTGAATGGCGTAAGGAATAGGGCAACAGTGGAAGTTAAGATAACATAGTGTTCGGTTAGTGGGATCTACTGACCTTGCCAGCCAGGCTTGCACACTGGTTTGACATCAATGTGAACCGGAACGCTCTCCATCGCCCTCTTCTGGCCACAATCGTAAGCAGTCACCATGATTTTGTAGTGCTGCTGTTTGTCATAGCTCAGTCGCTCCGTGTTCCTGATGTTGCCTGGAGAATAAAAGAAAAACAAGCCCATGATATACGAGAGAAATTGGAAAGTGGACATACTAAGCTGAACATGGAAAGTAAAACTTAAAAGAGGAATTGATTATTGTTGCAGCTGCCAGACTGAGATATTACAACCACATATGCATTTTAAGCAATAATTAAGCTCTAATACAATGACTCTGGCCAAATGTTTTCAATCACAAAAGTAATTTCAACAGTGTAAGTGTCTCTGTTTCTGCAATTATGGATTATATCTGCAAGACTGTTTCCAGTGCTGCTAATTAGAATAAAGACAATTACATCTAATCTCCATATTTTGCATTTCACAAGGCCTTGTAATGGTTTATTATCTGCATTATGGCATATAAAGAAATCTAAGTGGGATTTATGGTTAATAAAATTACAAATGTTGACTTCATACTTTGAATATATATATATTTTCTCTGAACACAGAGCTCTATTCCCATTCTTCTATGGAGAAAATAAGTGGGATTCGTATTTTAATTGTTTTTAATTCAGTGCCTGAATTAAAATTGATTTACAATGTACACTAGCATTCGAAAGTTTCAGTATGATTTTGTTTTTACGTTTTAAGTCTCTTATTCTCACCAAGGCTAAATTTATGTTATAAAAAATACAGCAAAACAGTAATTTTGCTGCAAATTTTTTGCAAATTTAAAATATAGCTGCAAGCAACAATTGACGGGGCCAAGCTCAAAAAGGTTCATGATGAGTCATGCAAGCATGGCTGGGAGCATCAGAACAACTGCAGAAATGAATAATAAAAGGCATTTTAGAGCAAAAACGGCTGAAAAATCATCAGTAACATGATTTATTTGCTTATCACTTTTGACCATTAGGTGGCGTTGTTAAAAAACGGTTTGGTCAATAAGAAATCTTTTAATAACTTTTGCCAGCATGGTCTAAAGATGTCAATTCTGATGAAAATCGAACCAGCGAGTTCAAAAAAGTAGTTTTTGTAATGTTGTTCTCGGTATGACTCAAAAACATATATCAAGACTAGTCTCATTATATTGGCCGACACCCAAAATGGCCGACATGGGGTTCGACTTGGTATGCTGCACTAAAAGAGACCTTTTTTTTTTTTTTTTTTGGCCAAACCATTCAGAAGTTATGAGCAAAAATATCTATTTTCATAGCTCCTGACCAGTAGGTGGCACTGTGCCTCAGGTCATGCTTGTGATGACATGTACCAGCCTTGCATCCATTTTGATGTAATCTTTGAGAATGGTTTGGTTTATCAAAAATCTTTCAATAACTTTTTCCAGCATAGTCTGAAGATGATCGACTTTTGGTGAAAATCGGCGTGATGGATTTCTTTAATGAATACAAAATTTGAACAGCATTTATTTGAAAAAGAATTATTTTGTAACATTATAAATGTCTCCACTGTCACTTTATCAGTTTAATACATTCTTGCTGAATAAAAGTATTCATTTCTTTAAAAAAAAAAATCATACTGACCCCAAACTTTTAACAGTAATGTATTTAAATTTCATTACTTAATTTTATTTAAATTTTACTGAAGATAAAACGCTCAAATTAACAATTTATTTCCAAGCTAATAGTGCTTACAGGTTAAGAAAAGCTCTTGATCAGCTTGAAATCTTTCAATTAACACATTGCATTTTAAATGAGGCATTGAGCAAGAGAGACACACAAACTATAACGCTGCTGTTCAGTAAACAACAAACCAAAATACTGGAAACTGGTTAAACTAAGTAAGATGCACTTTCATTCAATCGAGATATATGAAAAATATTGAATCATTACTAACCCGGACCTCTGTACAGAATCAATGTACAGACCTGACATTGTTGTATGAGTCATTCTTTATCAGCTAAGAGCTTAAGGTACATTCTGACTTCCTAACCTCTGGCAGGAAGCCAGACCATGCTCTAAAAGCTTTTTTCAGTGATGAGTGTGCTTCCTGGTTAACAACTCAAGATGTGCCAGCAAACCACAGATTGTGCACTCGCAGAGCTTTGGGTTAAAGAACTATAATGACATGGATCCTCTACCTGGTTCCTGTCATTTGAGTAATGAGTGCTTTTTGTCACAGGACTGATGTGTATAATTTAGCATTTAGCTCCCACAGTTGCTATAGGGAGCTGCAGGGTTTGCTATTTGGTGTATGGTGACGAGTCCGAGTGCACTCCATGGTGACAGAGTTCAGATGAGGCTGAACTAGCAGCTAGTGATTTGATGCTCTCACACGTCCGTGGGCCTGTGGTTATTTTTACCTGCTGGCTGCATTTCAATGAGACCAGCCGTGCTGTCAAGGAGACAGCAATGAGGAATAGAGGTCAGTCGCTCTGGGCTCCCAGACCAAGTCTGCACGAATCCTCGGAGCCACAAAGCTAAAGTGTGTCTTGAAACCCCTCAAAGCTTTACTTTAACAAACACTGGTGTGTGGGAGGAAGCGGGAGGGGTGTGTGCATGTGTGTGTGTGTGTAAGAAAGCCAGTTCAGTTGATAGAGCTGATTACAGCTACTAATGTCAGGTGGCATGATTAAGAGCAGGGGAGTTTTAAAGAGAACATTTCTCCTCCAGTGGGTTATCAATGGGCCTCTGTCTGTGCTGCACAGATAAAACCAAGAGTACGACAACAGAAAACAAGAAAAAAGAGGGCGAGTAAGCATGTGAGATCCTCAACATTTGGTGGAGAATGCGGGCAGAAAAGTGACATTCAATGATTCAAATGCATTATTTTAATAAATTAATGATCATTTCATTGAATTAATATGTGACCCGTGCTGACAAAGTGAGTTGTAATGAGCAAATTTAAAAAAAATGAGATATTGTTACTCTTACATTCTCTATTAAAAAACCTTCAAAATGATGTATGATTTGTTGGAATCCAATAGATTCGGCAAAAGTCAATTTTGAGAAAAATCAAGTTAAAGTTTTCCGAGGGTTCCAAAACAAAATCACCAAGCACCCATACCTTAAAATCCCTGATATTACCACCAAATTTGGCATAAATCAAGAAAAGTATATGTATGTTCAACTTTTTATTCCCATTTTACAATTGTTTGATTAACATTAATGAAACAGACAGCCTAGGCTATATATTAAGACCTACTGTACCAAATGGATGTTCCCCAACAGTTAACTTAAGCCACAACAGATAATGTTTGCGTGAATACTCGCCAAGACAGATTTTTTGAAAAACTGTAATTCTCCGTATATCGGGATCGCGAGTTTCGGAACTGTCAGTCAGCTCGAGTAAGATCGTTTTGCTTATATCACGATGAGTTTGAAAATCTCATTTCATTGGTTCAAACTCATGCCATCGAGAATTCGCTATGAATATTCACACAGTGGGAATGCTGCGCTTTAAAACGACACCAAACTTTTACCATTTTTCATCGTCAAAGGAAAGGTACTCCTCTCGGAAAACATACAAATAAAGATACTATTAGATCTTTAATTACTATTTGGAGCATTGGGATCGCTAGACAAGGATTTAATTAACTAATTTTTCTGAAAACCTCAATTTCAACCAAAATTTACATTTTTCACTTGTTTTGACAGTAGCTCGAAATGATCCCGTGTGTATTCCGACTCATTTTGCCAGCATGAGTCACATATATTAATATCTTTTTTTATTTTCAAAAAACACGCAAAACTGCTGTTGAACTTCGTAGACACTTAGCTCGTCATAAATTTTGTTGAATGAAAAATAGCAGAGTGGATACAGTTACTTATCCTAGGATACACATACACAGTAGGGTCTTGTACTTGTACGGTTCCCTAAATTATTAAAGGAAGGCGGTACAGTAATCACATGACGTTTTCTGTGCGTAAACATCCAAAGCATGCCCAGAAAGCTGCCTCTCAGATAGCGTGCGGGTATTAAATCTAGTTTTCTTTCATGTCTTCTTGGCTTGAATGGTCAAATTCACATTAAATTATGTCAAAATGCCCATACAAGCACGTATTCTTGTGGAACGTAATTGGTTATGTCTTAGGTGAATGTAAACAGCTGAGAAAGAAACAGCATGTGCAACAGTATATTGGATACATACAGCTCTTAAAGTGACAGCAGCCTAATAAATGAAGCAACTACTGTCTTTATCCTCGATGCTAATCTAACAACAAAAGACAAAGAGAAAAATACAAAAGAACCGCTCTAAATATTCACTCAGCTATTAAATTAAAGATAAAATATGACAAAACAATAATATGAATAGTGAAAAGAGCAGTAACTCCTACAATACATGCATAATCAGGCATGAAAATAACTGAAGGAAATACATATTTGCTAAGCCAACTAACTTGATTCATATTCTTTTGGTTTTTAACCCCAATATTTTCAAAAATTAAAAATGCAATGAAAATACAGGTATCGGTACTAAAAATAAAAAGATCGGTATCGAACTCCTTCTGGAAAAAAAGTCGTATCAAGTACTTTTTGTCAATGAAGCCAACGAATTCCGATGTTGTTTTGAACCCCACTGACTTTCATTGTACGGACAAAAACAGTTGAAACGTTCTTTCAAAAAACTTATTTCTTGTTCCACAGTAAAAAAAAAGTCCTCTGGGTAGATGACAGAATTTTCAGTTAAAAGCAAATAATATGCTGAATGTACAATTCAATTGGACTGATTTAGACAATTTAGACAAGTCAATTCTGCCGCAATGTTCCACACTTTTCTTTATCTACAATAAATCATGCACTATAATTATCATACACACTTTTTTATGAAAGTTGCATTCAAAATCTGAGGGGGTGCGTGCCTCGGTTTGAATAGGCATGACACTTCTGATTGAAACTTTAAGCATGTGCCTCAGCATGTGTTTTAATTTTTGTTCTTACAGAATAAAAGCAGAATAAAAGAACAAAGAGCACTCATTTAATGGCCTGCAGCATTTTAGTGCGCTGATGGTATAAATTCAATCTAACCCCCAATATTCCTTTTCTTCAGCACTTATTTCTCTGTTTTTTCCCCTTTTTCTCTTGCTATTCATATTCATATCCATTCAAAAGTGCGTATCAAATAAAATATCTGTGCCTCTTTGTGTCTCTTTTCATTTATACTGTCTTTATGTTGGAAACAATGAAACGATGTTAGGAATATTTTCCGCTGGGTGCACAAAAACAATCGAAGATTTCGAAATCTCACAAAAGATCTTTAGTGGATTACCTCAAGTTTCATTATGTTTCACACCACCACCAACAACCTCTATCCCTTCAACCTAACGTCATTATTGCATGTTTGTATACTCAAACTATTCATTTTTTCTCCCTGGACGTCTCCCTTCTTTCTCCTGATCTCATTTTCTTTCATTCTCTCCGTGTTCTTCCTCCTCCTCTCTCTGGACCGGAGAACACAGTGCCAGTGGGCATGTTGTATTTAATAACTCTCTCTGCCCTCTGATCCACAGTAAATAATGGAGCCAAAAGCCCTCAGAACAAAATCCACTCGGGCGGCCCATGCATCACTCAGCTCTCGCCTGGCACTAACCAAGTCCCGTCAATGCCAGTCGCACTACAGACGCTGGCAGGGCCCAAGGCGGCAGGACGAAGTGAATGAGACAGACTTGAGCCCATGAAAGAGAGCGCAGCTCCTTGAGACAGCTGACACCCCACCAGAGAACATGAGGAGGCGGCAGACCGCCACAGCAGAGAGACAGGTGTCTGATCCGCCGCAGTGTGGCTATGTGATCCGTGGGCTAACGTCACTCCTGCACCTTAGAGTCATTTCTGATGTGCCCGGAAGTGTCAAAGATTTGAGCTCTGACCGTCCAGCTGGGCAATGAGCCGTTTAATCACTAATGCGTTCAACGATAACCAAATAAGACATCAATTCTGCACTCAAACACAGAAAATGAAATCTAAAACAGGTCAAATTCAATTATCTTCACCAAAGGGAGAAATCACAGGTGAAGTGAGAAAATGCATGTCTTTATCACATTTATACTCTACATGTAATAGAAAAATGGTGAGAAAGACAGGTAGAAGAAAAACACAACAGAACTGGGGTGTAAATTACTTAGTGCTTAAGTGCTGCGTATTAAATAATGAATACTGTTTTAAAGGATAATATTTTTTATCTGTGAACTTCGAACTAAAAATAGACAATAATTCTTTAGAACAGGATTTTTTAAGTGTAGTCAAACATGAATTAATTAACATCCAGGACAGACTACCATTCAAAAGTATTGTTAATTAACAATAGTTTAAGCTTAAAATAATTGTTTTCCATTTGAATATAATGTAAAACAATTGATGGCATCATTCCTCCAGTCTTCAGTGTCACATGATCTTTCAGAAATCATTCTGATATGCTGATTTGGTGCTCAAAAAAACTTCACTATCAATAATGAAAACTTTATTTTTGTGGAAAATTATGAAATAAATGTCAGCATTTCTATTATAACTATTACTAAGTATTGCTTACTTAGTACTTTTGAAATGGAAATAAGAAAAGAACAGCATTTACTTGAATTTTTGCTGTCACTTTTAAACAATTTAATGCATAAAATAATGACTTTATAAAAACAAAAATATCTGGCACCAGCAGTAAAATTTCTACCCAAACATTTAGTGAAGTTTGCAGTTATATTCAATTTCTTTGAAAGATTTACTTAAAGGGATAGTTCACTCAAAAATGAAACATTTGTCCTTACTTATTCATCCTCAAGGTGTTCCAAACCAGTATTACTTTCTTTTGTTGAACACAAAAGAAGATGTTGTAAAGAATGTTGGTAACCAGACAGTTGACGGTAGCCATTGAATTCCATAGAGTTTGTTATTTCCTACTATGGAAGTCAATGGGGTCCATCAACAGTTTGATAACCAACATTCTTCAAAATATCTTCTTTTGTATTCAATAGAAGGAACTCATACCGGTTTCAAACAACTTAATGGTGAGGACATTTTGTTCTCCTTTCACACATGTCCTCATCCAAGACTTACCATTTCGATCAATAGCAAAAGGTGTCTCCTGTGTAACAATCTCATAGTTGCAGATTTGGCTGTACTGTGGAGAGCAGTCCTGATCCCAGGCCTCCACCTGTAGAATGCTGTCATAGATCTTGCCCTCGGTTACAGTGGCACGATACAACGGCTCCCTGAACACTGGGGAGAACTCATTTACGTCATCCACCTGGATATGAACCACCGCCCTGCAACAGAACCAGAGGAAGGGACAGAAAACAACCAATCAGGGTCAGGAACAGAAGAGCTTTTAATTTTATAGAGCAAAGGAGCTAATGGACCTGAGACACACTGATATAACACCTCTGAACTGAGCAAGTGAATTGTGAATAGCTTTAAATGTTGGAGAAATGAATAAAGACAGAGAGAAATTAATCTCTGAACACTGTACTGAGATCATATGGATTGTAAAATATTTACGTTGACGAAAAGTAATAGTGCTTCACATGAAAAAAAGATATATAAACCATGTTTGAGGAAATTACCAGAATGTGTCTGATGCTTCAGCTCAAAATCCCCTACAGATCATTTATTATAACCTGTTAAATTTGTCCCTATTTGGGTGTGAGCAAAAATATTTTGTGTGCGTCCCTTTAAATGCAAATGAGCTGCTGCTCCCCACCCCCTTTCCAGAAGAGGGCGGAGCTTTAACAGCTCAACAACAACAAAGCTGGAGAATCTCCCGCGGACAAAATGAGGATTGTCAGTAACGGTGTTCATCCTTACATTGTTCAAACCGGAGTCGACACTGATCGAGAGACTCAGGAAGAAGTTACAACTTTTAGACGTTTCTGAATGATTAAATTGATACAGTTGCTGTGGAGTTTATCAACTCATCCCTAGTTTGTGAAGCAGTCCGGCGTAAAATGACGGCATCAACAACACTCGACTACAACAACTCTAAAGCAGCCCGACATGGCCCCGCCCCCTTTGTTGCGTGTTCTCAAGGGCGGGGCTTTTATGTAAATTTTAGGGTTAGTGATGTCACTAATCCAGGAAGAAGCTCGTTGTAGTCCCTACCAGCCGTTTGTTGTAGTCCTTGAACAGAGAAAAGAAAATATCTCCCTTTGCATTGAACTTTGAGCGTCGTAACTTTGCAGATGTTGTTTCTGCTCAAACAGCAACTGAAAGTTTTAACTGAAGTTAAAAAAGTGAAATCATAATCAACATTTCCTTTAATAACTACCAAAAACAGCAAAAGCGGCTGCAAAAATAATATAAATTTAGTCAAGTTTATGCTTATAATAAATGGAAAAGCATGAGGTTCGGTTGAGCTTCTGTTTATCTTTTCTGATCAATGTTTATTTGCGAATAAAAGCCTAAAGAAAATTTGGATTAAACCACTAAATACACATGGATTAGTTTTACAGTCAAAACAAATCTAGCACGCATCAAATCGAATAAAAAGACTATTATAACATGATCGTGTCCCTACTTTCCCCAACCAAATCATTAGTATGATAACCAGCCTGAAGAGAAAGTCGCATTGTGGTACACAGAGCTCACATAAAATCTTAAAGAAGTCCAGGTCAGTGTCTGTTCAGTAAAAACCAGCTGTGACCTTCTTTGACAGAAACATAAATTCACGTGTTGTTGTACATCTTCCTAAATGGAGACATTAAGTTAATGGGACCTGCATTTAGATTATCCCGCTGAGATCCTGTACTCTGCGATCGCTCTTGCGAGCTCATGTTCGCGCACACCCCTCCGTACCGAGGTGTCAAGAGACATTCATCAGAACGGCCCAAACTGTGAAATCAAAAGCACTTCTTCATCTCTCTCTCTCACAGCAGTAGGTGCCTGAAGCACGGCTCTCTCCTGCACTTCATCAGAGCAGTGTTCCAGCTGCAGTGAGTTGCTATTGTAAGACAGATTGTCGTGCACGTACGGAGCTTCCGGCAACTTTGTAAACATCTTGATGGGTCATCAATGCAGGGCCAGTCAGGGCTGGGTGTGTAGAAAAGTGTGCAAGCGTGTGTGTGTGTGTGTGCCTGTAACTTATTTCTTGAAGTGCCGCCAGGGACAGAGAGAGAAAAAAGAACGAAGGAAGGAGAGAAAGCTACACTAAACTTCACTCTGATTTAAGATTTAAGGTGATGAGTGCGAAATTTAAAGGCTCTTTCACAACAAGGATGAGAACTATAAAGTTTTAATTATCATTCTATTTATATAGAAGTCCACCACACAGCTCTGACAGTAATGACATCACTGAAATCACTTTCAGAATCATTTTCGGTTTCCCAGCCAATCAAAATCCAGACATTTTTAAGGAACTCAAATTTTTAAATCGACAAAACGTTACGTAACGAAACGTTATTATTCGTTGGTGTGGACACTATATAGTTATCGTTCTTATTGTAAATGTGTCTTCAAGGGTTAGCCTCACCCTCATGTCGTTCAACACCCGTAAGACCTTCGTTCATCCTCAGAACTTGCTTTAATTCTTTAAGACCTGGTTTTCATAGACGAAGCTTAGATTAAGCCAGCATTAGGGCGTAGTTCAATTAGAGTATAATAATTTGTCCCCTATTTGGGTGTGAGCAAAAATATGCCGTTTTTGTGTGTGTGTGTGTTGTCCCTTTAAATGCAAATGAGCTGCTGCTCCCCGCCCCCTTTCCAGAAGAAGGTGGAGCTTTTACAGCTCAACAACAACAAAGCTGGAGAATCTCACGCTGACATAATGGCATTCTTACATTGTTCAAACCGGAGTCGACACTGATGGAGAGACTCAGGAAGAAGTTACTTTTGGCAATTTAAGTTGCTTTTATAAACATTCACTAGAAAAAAAAAAAAGAGATGGTGTGCATCTTGAGACAAAAAAAAAAAACAGCTCAAATATGCATTTTAGGACTATCTTAAGCCTCGTCTGTGAAACCAGAGGAAATTGTTATAGAACTGAGTTTACTGGCTGATTATAATAATAATAATAACAATAAAATAGACCTGCCATAAACAAAATAATTAATCAGCTCATAATAAGGAATTAACTGATTGTGTTAGTGTTAATCTGCGATGGCGTCTCACCTCAATCAGTCAGTATAAGAGAGTCATCAGTCCAACACTTCAGCTTAAAAATCAGCAGTTTCTATATAAAGATTGTTTATGACGTACTACAAGTTCAAGGCTTGATGCCGTCTGGAACAAACTCACACAGAGACTGACAAATGAAAACGTTTTTCCCC